>OX346269.1:5000-613333 GCA_947049275.1 Epinotia bilunana
TAACCTAACCTAACCTAACCTAACCTAACCTAACCTAACCTAACCTAACCTAACCTAACCTAACCTAACCTAACCTAACCTAACCTAACCTAACCTAACCTAACCTAACCTAACCTAACCTAACCTAACCTAACCTAACCTAACCTAACCTAACCTAACCTAACCTAACCTAACCTAACCTAACCTAACCTAACCTAACCTAACCTAACCTAACCTAACCTAACCTAACCTAACCTAACCTAACCTAACCTAACCTAACCTAACCTAACCTAACCTAACCTAACCTAACCTAACCTAACCTAACCTAACCTAACCTAACCTAACCTAACCTAACCTAACCTAACCTAACCTAACCTAACCTAACCTAACCTAACCTAACCTAACCTAACCTAACCTAACCTAACCTAACCTAACCTAACCTAACCTAACCTAACCTAACCTAACCTAACCTAACCTAACCTAACCTAACCTAACCTAACCTAACCTAACCTAACCTAACCTAACCTAACCTAACCTAACCTAACCTAACCTAACCTAACCTAACCTAACCTAACCTAACCTAACCTAACCTAACCTAACCTAACCTAACCTAACCTAACCTAACCTAACCTAACCTAACCTAACCTAACCTAACCTAACCTAACCTAACCTAACCTAACCTAACCTAACCTAACCTAACCTACCTATCCTATCTACCTAACCTACCTACCCAACCTACCTAACCTTACCTAACCTGCCATCTGCTGCCATAAGACATCTGCTGCGCGCTTCCAGAGGGTCTACTGCAAGCTATTTTTTTTTTTTACATTTTTAGTCCTAATATTTAATGCATGATTGAAGAAACAAAATTTGGCTTTCTAATTGATTTATTTAATAGGAAATAATTGAATATTTTAGTATAAGTTATTTTGCCGAATAGCGGCTCTGATGCACTTTGTTATATCGTTTTTTATTGTTTTTTATCTTTTAAATTGACCAAGTTATTACCTAGTTTGTGTTTTTCGTTTTTTTAGGAAATCCATCGAAATTAAAATCATTTGGACATAGTCCTGACCAGCTCCCTAATTGTATGGACCCCTGGAAGTTTATTCCGGATCAATAGGACCAATAGCGACCGAGATCCATCGATCCTGGCCGCATGCAGACCAGAACAACTCCTGGGCATAGGTTTGAGCCGGCGGATCTCGGCTCTTGGGACTCTCAGAGACCTGCGGTTTTCTTGGGCGGGGTCTACGGACTGAGCACAGCCATCCCTCGGTGTTTCCATCCATCCAAAATTTTTGTTCAGGCTGAGCCTGCCAGAGGACGGGCGAGACCAGCCCGAGTTCAGCGAGCCCAGTCTCGAGTCTGTGCGACCACCTGGACCGGAGTTACGAGGCTCTAAAGTTTGAAGTCAGCCATCTTGAAATTTTGACAGCTGTCAACTGGCTAGCTATAACCCTCCTAGCTCGGGAACGGGGAGGCGTAGAGAGACGTGCGACACGTCATTGTGCTCGGCGGAGCATTCTCCTTCGATTGAGCTGGGTCCCATTGGGATCCGAGCGCCCCCCATTTTAGTGTGAGCTGAGCCTGCCAGAGGACGGGCGAGACCAGCCCGAGTTCAGCGAGCCCAGTCTCGAGTCTGTGCGACCACCTGGACCGGAGTTACGAGGCTCTTAAGTTTGAAGTCAGCCATCTTGAAATTTTGACAGCTGTCAACCGGCTGACACAAACCCCCCTAGCTCGGAAACGGGGAGGCGTAGACAGGCGTGCGACACGTCGTTGTGCTCGGCGGAGCATTCCCCTTCGACTGAACTGGGCGCCGCTGGGATCCGAGGCCCCCCCACTTTTGTGTCAGTTGACCATAGACAAGAAGACAGTACATAAAGGAAAGGAGAAGAGGGAAAGAAAGAAGAAAGCATGTCAAACCATTTCGCCCTGTCAAACTATTAATCAGAATAAATTTAAGCTATAAACCCAACATTATTAAAAAAAAATGGTCAAGTGCGAGTCGGATTTTAATTTTCCATACATTTTTCGATAAAGCGCCTGATGAAAAATTTCCGCAACAAATCACGCTTTTATCAAAGTTTGGCATTTTTTATCTCCGAAACGGTAAGAGATAGAGCAAAACGGACTTCAATTTTGAACAATTTATACTACGTCAGTAGTATAAAATTATAGCAATCTACATAAAAACATTTTTTTTTTGTCAAAATTGGACAAAAAAAAATATCAAAAATAATCTAACCCGGGTCTAAAATTTTTGTTTATAGACTTAGAAAGTCCAAAAAAATACCATTCGATGCAGAATTGCAATAATTTTGTCGCATGTGAATATCAGCTCCGCAAAGTAAATAGTTTTTGCAAAAAAAAAAAAAAACCATAAAAAAACAAAAAAAATGTATGGGAGGTACCAAAAGGGGGGGGTTTGCACCCCAAGCCAAAAACACCACAGGTGGGGCATAGTTAAAAACCCCCCTCTGCGAAGTTTCAGAAAGATCTACCGAAATTCGACCCTATAACCTAACCTAACCTAACCTAACCTAACCTAACCTAACCTAACCTAACCTAACCTAACCTAACCTAACCTAACCTAACCTAACCTAACCTAACCTAACCTAACCTAACCTAACCTAACCTAACCTAACCTAACCTAACCTAACCTAACCTAACCTAACCTAACCTAACCTAACCTAACCTAACCTAACCTAACCTAACCTAACCTAACCTAACCTAACCTAACCTAACCTAACCTAACCTAACCTAACCTAACCTAACCTAACCTAACCTAACCTAACCTAACCTAACCTAACCTAACCTAACCTAACCTAACCTAACCTAACCTAACCTAACCTAACCTAACCTAACCTAACCTAACCTAACCTAACCTAACCTAACCTAACCTAACCTAACCTAACCTAACCTAACCTAACCTAACCTAACCTAACCTAACCTAACCTAACCTAACCTAACCTAACCTAACCTAACCTAACCTAACCTAACCTAACCTAACCTAACCTAACCTAACCTAACCTAACCTAACCTAACCTAACCTAACCTAACCTAACCTAACCTAACCTAACCTAACCTAACCTAACCTAACCTAACCTAACCTAACCTAACCTAACCTAACCTAACCTAACCTAACCTAACCTAACCTAACCTAACCTAACCTAACCTAACCTAACCTAACCTAACCTAACCTAACCTAACCTAACCTAACCTAACCTAACCTAACCTAACCTAACCTAACCTAACCTAACCTAACCTAACCTAACCTAACCTAACCTAACCTAACCTAACCTAACCTAACCTAACCTAACCTAACCTAACCTAACCTAACCTAACCTAACCTAACCTAACCTAACCTAACCTAACCTAACCTAACCTAACCTAACCTAACCTAACCTAACCTAACCTAACCTAACCTAACCTAACCTAACCTAACCTAACCTAACCTAACCTAACCTAACCTAACCTAACCTAACCTAACCTAACCTAACCTAACCTAACCTAACCTAACCTAACCTAACCTAACCTAACCTAACCTAACCTAACCTAACCTAACCTAACCTAACCTAACCTAACCTAACCTAACCTAACCTAACCTAACCTAACCTAACCTAACCTAACCTAACCTAACCTAACCTAACCTAACCTAACCTAACCTAACCTAACCTAACCTAACCTAACCTAACCTAACCTTCGAAAACAGCTATAGCCGCTTTCACAACACCTTCGGCTGCATTGCTTTGGAAGATTCGAACGCCCCTGTGACACCTCATATTTCTCGCCCCTCCAACGTACGGTTCCTGCAGCAGGGCTACGGCGATCTTTCGCTCTGCCGCCTCCACCAGTGCCTCGCTGGTTGCTAACTTCTTTCTTTGGAGGTTCGCCTGGATGACCCGGTAGGGGGTTTTGTTTCCGTGGGTGCCCTTAGCAGTACGCTATACTATACCTTGCTATTTCGTCCCATCTTTTCCTCGTGGGGCAAGTGAGGCTGAATGCGTTGTGCTCTACGTCTGTCAACTCTGCTTTCAAGCAGTTTTGGCATTTCGGTGGTTCCCTGGCCAGCCAGTCCGCACATTCTGCTCGTAGATGCGGTCCTCCACAATGACTGCATAGGTCCGCTGGTCCAGTGCAGAATCGCTTCCCATGGCCGTAGCCTAGGCAGCGAGTGCACTGCAACAGCGGCGACTGGTCTTCCACCTTTATGCGCTGGAGGTCAATGCGGACAGTCCCGCTCGTTGTGGCTCTCTGCCATATTTTGGGGGATACTCTGATGACTACGTGATTTGTGTGTGGATTTGTGTTCCTTCTCCTATATTTTATTTCCAATCTGTCCTCGGTGTCTTGCAGGTCTCGGAAGATGTCCCTGTTTTGGTTTCTTAAGGCTCTCTTTATGTCCTCGTCAGTATTGACAGAGAGAACATTCTTGAGGAGCAGTAGCGGATCTTTGTTCTTTACGTCCTCGACGACCAGATTGGTTCCCTCTTTCCTAAGTCTCTCCTTGACTTTCTCTCTTTCTTCCTTCGTTTCGAGACCCATTATGACCTTGCGGTCCTTGGCCTTTCTTACCTTTTCTATTTTGATCCAGCCCTCCTTGGCATCAACCGCTGTCCTTATCTTATTCAAGACTTCCTCTCCAGTTTCTCTTTCGTCCGAGGAGGTGATGACAACCGAATGTAGTGTAGCTCTTTTCGGGGTTGGTCGACCACTCGACATCATGTTTGGCGTTGCTGCCGCTACGCTCGCGTATGTCGCTGTTGTCGTCGCTCTGTCGAGGGTTTCCCTTTGTTGCTCTATTGCCGCTTTAAGCTCATCTATTTTCTTGTTATTTTCTTTAAGAAGCTTCATTTGGTCGTCAATTTTGCTAGCTAGCTGGTCTGTCCCTTGATTAGATGCTGGGGTATTTTCAGTTCCTAGCATCCGGTCTCTTTCCGTTTTTTTTCCGCTATCTTGCGGCCCCGGCTTTTCGCTTGCTGAGTGAGCTCCTTTTACCAACTCACCCACCATTTTATAAAGTCGCTCTATCGTGTCGGCGACTCCGGTCTTTATTTCCTTCTTTATATTACCCGATGCCGCTAATAGGTTCTTTCCTTTCATGAGCAAGGCCTTGGCTTCCGCGATCTTTGGGTGCGTGGTGGGGGCTGGCTTGTCCCTGGTTTTTTCCCCCTCTTCATGTTTACCCTGTCCTTCTTGGTGTGGCTTGGGTTGAGGTTGGGTTTGGGGTAGGAGGGGTTTTGCCGTTGTTCTGAGTGAGGGCCCTGGGGCCGCTCCCGGTGACAGTTGGAATGGTGCTACCGGCGCGCCGTTCTCCCATTCCCCTATGCTCCGCCTCACTGAGGGGGGTTGCGGTGCCTTTTCCGGCTTTGTCGGCGTCGGAGTTTTGGCCGCGGTTTTGGAATTTTGTGGGGTTCTGGCGGTGTACATTTTCTTCTATCGATGCGATATCACGCTGGGTATTGGTCGATGCTTTTTTTTTTTTTTGGCACCCCTGTATAGGGGGGGTGACGGTCTCTAAATGTATACGGAAATTATCACAATAAGCGTGAGTCACGGACTCTGTTATTTGATTTGCAAATTTTGAAAATGTCAAGAAGAAATCTAGCTTCCCAGCGTTGTGGGGTGTCCTATGGTGTCAGTGGCGATACCGATCAGGTTTTATATAAATCAAGTTTTCGGCTCTAGGTAGAGCTAATGATTTGGTCGCTATATTGCTTACAATACTAGTTTATAACTGAGTGTCAGACAATAGTCTTTTGGGTCACTATGGTACTTAAACTAACACAAAAAATAAAATAATATTTACAACTCTATGTAGAGTCACAGACTCTGGTCGTTTTATGTGTCGGGATAGAGGCTGTGTGGGCTTGGGCACTTCCAGCGGTCAAAAGGAGTCAATGTCGGTTGTCCAAATTTTTTGCTCTACGTAGAGCGGTTTTTATGGCTCCAAAAGATAGCCCTCCCCGAGCCCTTTCCAACGAACCCAAACTCGGCCTGGTTTCTACCACTGCTTCCAGAGCTACGGCAGGTCGAAGTTTCTGGTATCCGTGCCAAATCCGGTATCCAAATTCGGTATCTGCTCGTAAGTCTGGAACCGTTGGTCCGATTTGGTCGCGCTTCGGCTCGTTTTACTGGGCTCGCCGAGCTCTACCCTCCTGGAGCACTTCCAGGCCTTCAACTTTTTGACTTCTGGAAGTGCTGGTTTTCGATCAGGGCCCACTGGATCGGACTGTCTTAGTCCCGCCGATTTCCCTGGAGAAGGTCCCAGCCTTCTACGACGACGGGTGGCTGAGCTAGAGGTGTTTTAAAATTTCCAAAATGGCGGCCGAACTGTCAAACTTAATGTTTGGGTGCGAATTGCTCCGCTTCCCGGGGTCGCAGAACGTCGGGGTTTTGGGCTATAATATGAGACCGGACCTTCTCTGTCCGATGAGACCGTTTTCAGATTTTTATTTTTCAGTCTCTCTTTTTTGCCCAAGAGTGGGGGGGGATGGCCCGTAAGTGTGCCTTCGTGTCAAATGTGAAAACCACAGCTTTCTAGGACTCCTGGTTCCTGAGATATGGCGGTCTCAATAAAAACAAAATGGCCGCCGAGCTGTCAAAAGACAACTTTAAAGGCCTGTATCTCTGGAACCAGTGGTCGTAGGAGGTCCGGACTTTCACTGCTGTGCTAGGCTTTGTCACCTCTGTAAGACAGAGCTACTCAGAGCTCTAAAGAATTTTGTGCAAGATATCTGGTTAAAACCATACACAACGTAAAGAACCGCGTCCAGCACAGGCTTAGGTGAAGATCCGGACACTGTAGGTCTAACGGTTCCAAAGATATAATTAGTTTAGTTTTGATACCCGAAAAAACAAAATGGCGGAATTTGGGTATCTCCGCGTTTTTGACGTTAGGGGGTCCGGGCTTGGGGTCGACCCTGCTGAAATATATGTTCTAAAAGTATATACAGTGTAAAAATCTTATTTTTATTATTATTTTAGAATTTATAGCCAAAATTTACTTAAAATTCGGTATCTTTGGATCCGGTACACCTAAAATTTGCAAAAAAATCTTAAAATTAGCCTTAAATACACACAGTTACAACTAACACACTAAAACAGTTATTTATATACAAAAAAGTTTCAGGAAAGTACTTTTTCCAAAATTTTGGAATTTTATGTTTATCTCACTGAATTTTGAAGTCGGCGGTCTGGATTCTTGAAAACACGTAGACTGAACTAGCGCGCAACAGATTTCAACGTAAAAAGTATATGGTCTGCCTGAAGATTTTTCACTACGACTGATTGAATTTTGAATTTTTAAAAGTCTATATTTTAAAAACTAGAAGTCCAAAAATTTGAAACTTTGTACCGTATTGCTTCTGGCTTGTGGCTGCACCCTTCCGCGCTGGTTGTAGGAGCCGCACGCAGCTGGATCTCGAAGCACGTGCGCACGTGGAACTTGTTTTTTTGGCGATTGTGCTTCGACGGTAGCTCGCAGGATCGCAAATTTAGTGTCGCCTTGTAGTGCTCGTTGAGACGCTTCTGCCGATATATCACACGCCTTGCGGACTGTTCTGGATCGCAGAGCGTTTGTGGAGGGAGGTTGAGCGAATGGCGTCAGCCATCGAGACCCCACACCCCGCAGAACGCATTAGCCTGGAGTTCATAAGACTCACCAACCGAGATCTGGTGGACCAACACAGCAATCACGACGTCCGTATATTTACAGACGGAAGCAAAATTGAGGGCCGGGTTGGAGCCGCCCTATCTGTATGGAACAGCGAAGTAGAAACCAAGGCCCACAAGCTTGCCCTTCCACCGTATTGCACGGTCTACCAGGCTGAACTCCTAGCGATATGCGGAGCGACTAGGGCAATACTCAAATACAAAGAAACCTCTTTCGGAATCTATAGTGACTCGATGGCGGCTCTCCAAACAGTAACCAACCACAGCTGCCTCCATCCCCTAGCAGTGGAAGCAAGAGATAATATAAAAGCCATATCTCTCCAGAACAAAGTTGTCACTCTGTTCTGGATTAAAGCACACGCGGGCCTGGAGGAAAATGAGAGAGCTGACCAACTGGCCAAGGAAGCAGCCACAAATTCCAAAAGGAAACCAGACTACGATGCGTGCCCGGTATCATTCGTCAAGCGAAGCATTCGAACGGCAACGATTGACGAGTGGAGCCGCAGGTACGCTTCGAGCAGCACCGCCAGAACTACAAAGCTATTCTTCCCAAACGCAGCCGAGGCATACCGAACTATCCGAAAACTAAAGCTAAATGGCGCCACAACTCAACTCTTCACGGGGCACGGTGGATTCTCGGAGTACTTGAACCGTTTCAAGTGCAAGGAGAACCCATCGTGCATCTGTGCACCTGAAATACCCGAAACCGTGCAACACTTAATATTAGAGTGCCCAGTACACGAGCTAGAGCGATTTGAATTAGAAAATAGAATTAATGTACAAATAGTCGAGAAAAATCTGCCTAAAATAATAAACAGTGGCGATAGAGATCAGTTCTTAAAATATTGTGTCAACATAGTAAATAAGGTTATGAAAAGAAATAAAACTAGATAAGAAAATTATGCTCTCACAATATTGTGAAAATATTAGTGATAAGCATATAGCAAAGTAAGATGAATTGTCTAGATATAAGAACAACAGTTAAAATTACATCATAGATATAAGTAAAAATAAATAAAAATGTAACCCCATGTAGAACAAAAACTCAGGTACGAAAGAGAAATAAAAAACCGTCCCCTGTATTTTATTTCCCTGGTTAGAAAGCGTAGAGTATGTGGGAGTCCCACCCACCAGGAAGAAAGAGAAAGCATGATAGAAAGATAAAGTATGAAGCATAAAAGTGCGAGAAGCATAAGTGCGGGAACTGGAATGACTGTACCAGAATAAAATAGGCTCCGATAATGTTGGAGAAACATGAGAAAAAAAAAAAAAAAAAAAAAAAAAAAAAAAAAAAAAAAAAAAAAAAAAACCTAACCTAACCTAACCTAACCTAACCTTTTTTTTTTTTTTTTTTTATCGCTGGGAAAATGCGTTTGTCCCCCCTAGACTGAAGAGTCTAGGGGGGCGCATACCCCCCGGGCCCGGGGAGGCCAAAGTGGGGGGTTATGTGGGGCTCTCCCCTCCCGCAACCCCCTCCGCACTAGTCGGAGGGAGGGGAGGAGAACTACCCACTAAAAACCCAGCGGCGTTACCCTCACTGCCGTTATAGGGGGACGCCATGGGGTCGCGAGCATTCTACCACGACGTCCCCCCGGCTGCCCCGGCGTTTTACCGGGGTCACCCTCGCGCCGAAGGAGGGAGGGATTGGCAACGCAATAACCCCTCCCCCAGACGTGTAAGGCCTTAGATGGTGGGTCCCCGGCCCACCGGCCTTATTGGGGGAGAAGGCGGTTGATGTATTGCAACCGCCTTCTCCCCACCCGTCTGCGCCGGAGCGGGTGCGCGTCAGCTCTTTCTTCGCGCTCCCGCTCCGCTTGCTCTTTTTGCGACATCACCTCCTCCGCGTAGTCCACCGCTGCCTTCCACGATCTCTCGCTGCTCAGCATACAACTCACAACACTGTGCAGCGAGAGATCGTCCGTCCCTAGCGCCGCAACGAGCGCACGGCGCTCCACGGCCCAGCTCGTGCATTCCACCAGAGTGTGCTGGGCCGTGTCATCCTCCGCGCCGCAGTGGTGGCAGACTGGGGTCTGCTCCCTCCTTATGCGGTGCAGGTAATGACCGAAGCACCCATGTCCGGTCATTACCTGCGCCAGCCTATAAGTGATGTCGCCATTACGGCGGTCCAGCCAATCCTCCAATGACGGGAGGAGCGCCCCTATGGTTCGAGTGCCATAAGGAGACTCCTCCAGCACCTCCTTCCACCTGTCCCTCTCCCTTTCCACCGCCTGTCTGCGGTTCGCGGCCACCTCTTGTGGGGCCGGGAACTCTCCGCTTGCCCTCTCCATCACCCTCTCCCTGTGTCGCTCGGCCAGCATCCTAGCATCCAATTCCCACGGCAGGCTGCCGGCAAGAGCGCAGGCGGCCGCAAATGCAACCGTTCGGAAGCAGCGGGCCATCCTCTGCGCTATCACCCTCTGGGGCCTTCGTAGGAGGGCCTTTGTTTTCTCTTGCAGTCTGTCGGCCCATATCGGCGCCCCGTACAGTGCCATACTTCGTACCACGTTTGCGAAGAGGCGCCGACATGGAGCTTTTGGCCCTCCCACGTTCGGGAGAAGCCGGCCCAGCGCAGATGCAGTGCCGACAAGTCGGGGAGCTAATTGCCTAAAATGCTCCCCGAAATCCCACTTACGGTCCAGGATTAAACCCAGATATTTTATGTGGGCCTTGACCTGGACCGCCTCACCGCCAACGGGGATCGTCTCGTCGGCACGTAGCCGCCAACCTCTCCCTCCAAAAACCACCGCGTCGGTTTTTAGCAGGGACACCCGTAGCCCCAGGAGGCCGATCCTTCCGACGGTCACCTCCGCGGCTACCGCTGCCCTCCTCAGGGTTTCCCCATACTCTCTCCCCCTCACGGCCACCATCGTGTCGTCCGCGTAACATATGGTGACCATTCGGGGGAGCTGAGTCCCGCGGATCACCCAATCGAAGCCGATGTTCCACAGCAGGGGTCCCAACACCGAACCCTGGGGAACACCGCACTCCATCCGTCGCTCCTGGCGACCCGCCGCTCCTTCGTAGAGCACTACCCTCTCCGACAGGTAGTGCCCCACGATTGCCCTCAAGTAGGGAGGCACTCGGTGGTAACGGAGTGCCTCCCGTATCACCTCATATGGGAGGGAGCCGAAAGCGTTTGCGATGTCCAGCGACACCGCTATGGCCCCCTCCCCCCTCTCCTTTGCCACCTCTGTGAACTCCCTCAATGTGCCCACTGCATCGATCGTCGACCGCCCTTCTCGGAACCCGAACTGCCTCTCACTAAGGTTCGGGCCCGTGTCCTCCAAGTGTTTCAAGATGCGTCGAGCGATTATTCGCTCGAGCATCTTCCCCACCTCGTCTAGGAGGACAATGGGGCGGTACCCTGAAGGAGAGTCTGCTGGTCGACCCTCCTTCCGCAGCAGGCACAGTCTCCCCTCCTTCCACGGCCTGGGGAATACCCCCTCCTTGAGGCAGTCGTCGAAGAGCTCCCGCAGTCGAAGGCCCAGATGTTTCATGGCCACCTGGATGATCTTTCCCGGCACCCCATCCGGGCCCGGGGCCTTCTTGCAGGACCTGAGCCTGACGACCGCACCAAGCATCTCCACGTCGTCGACCCCCGGAATGTCCTCACCAGCTACCTCCTCTTCTGCTGGGAGCGCCATCACCGGGGGCACAAATGCCAGCGCCGCCGGGAAGAGGCCCTCCACCACCCTCTCGAGGAGCTCCGGCTCGAGGGAATCCATGGGGGGAGCGTGCTTCATTTTATTCCGCACGATTTTGTACGGTCGTCCCCATGGATCCCTATCCAGCGTGCAGATGAACTCCTCGCGAGCTTCATCTTTCCTCTTCGCAATTCCCACTGTAAGGGCCTCCTTGGCTGCTACCAACGCCACCCGCAGGTCCTCCTCCTCTTCAGCGGAGTTTCGACGGCGCCTACACCTCGTATATTCCCGCCTGGCTGCGTTAGCGGCCGTGCGGAGGGCAGCGATCTCCGGCGACCACCAGTATACCTGGTCCTTACCAGGCATCCGCCTCGCTCTCCTCATCGCTGCGTCACATACGCGTGTGAGTGACTCCCGGAAACGGACTGCCCGGTCCACCGTGTCCAAGCCCCGCGGGCGTTCGGACCAAGCCTCCATGATGGCCGCCTCCTCCGCCAGCTCTCTGTCGAGGCTGGTGACCGACCACCGCGGGAAGCCACCCCCAGCGCGGCGCCTGACTGGGACATGCGACGGGGCTGCCCGCGACGGGGAGACCCTCATCCGGATGTACATATGATCGGAGAGGGTCTCTACCTCCTCCAGGACGCGCCAGTCCCTAATTCTGTCGGCGATGACAGGGGTTGCCAACGTAATGTCGACAATGGACCCCCCCTGCCACCGTACACAGGTATTGGCGCGCCCCTGGTTGACAACGGCAAGCCCCATTGTCACCGCCCAGTCCCGCAGTGTCTCTCCTCTCGCATCCGTGACGGGGGAACCCCAAGCCGCGCTCTTGGCGTTAAGGTCCCCCATCAGAAGCACCGGTTTTGGCGCCTCCCTCCTCAGCACCCTTGCCAAATTCTCGAGGTGACCCTCGAAGGCTATGAGCGGCCGGTTGGGGGAGAAGTATGTGGCTACTACCACCATACTCTCCCATTTGGCCGCCACATAGCCAGGCCCCTTGTCCAGCACCACAAGGGGGGGGAACGCCCCAATGGCCGGGACAATTAGGGCCACAGTCCCGTCTGACGCCGCCGCCCAGTTAGGCTGAGGAGGGACACACCACGGTTCAGCGACCGCTGCCACACACACGCCCCACTCCGCCATGACCTGCATTATGAGGTCTTGAGCGCGGGCGCAGTGGTTTGCATTCGTCTGTAAAATCTCTAATGGGCGTACTGGCATTAGAGATCCATTTGCTGTCCCTCCCCAGCCTGTTCGGCATTCCTATGACCGTGCCCCGTGGTCCGGACGGGGTTCGGCCTTCCTCTCACCTGTGGGGGGTTGCACGCATGACCCCCCATTATATGTCCGGCTGGCCGTCTGCCGTGGTGGCACACCGCGCAGAATGGTGCCTCCGAGCAGGATGCCGCTCTGTGCCCCGGTCTGCTGCATCGGAAGCAGAGGTCTCCCCTCTCCACCTCCGATGGGCATGTGGCCCTGGTATGCCCCACTCCCATGCATTTATAGCACCGGAACGGAGCCGGATCCAGGGCCTGGACCAGAGCACTTGACCAGCCGATGACCAATCTCCCTCCCTCGCATACCCTCTTTGCCACCACCACGGGACACCTCACCAGGGTCGAACCAGACCCACTGGCGGCAGACCGGATCGAGCCGACTCTCACCTCCTCTGCACCACACCCGCCCTTACTGGCAATTGCCGCCGCCACCGCCTCAGGTGTCACTGACTCCATGAGGCCCGACACCCTGAGGCCGGCCATCTTGACGGGCCTGTACACTATTGCGTCATCCCCGATGAGGCCCTCCAGCTTCTCACGGAGGCAATTAGCCGCCCTGCCGCCGTCCGCGTTGGAGACCTCTAAAATTCGGGCCCCATTGGCGGTCTTGCGCACCCTCACGTGCTCCAGGCCGATCTCTGCAAGGCCGAACGACGTCGTCGCCTTAGTGAGGATAGAGGCGTACGTTGCCTCCGATTCCGGCCTCAAGGCCACCACTATGCCTGCCGTGGAGGGAACCGCCAGTCCGCGACTCCTCGGTTTCGGCGTCGGCGCAGCCCTCATCGCCGCCTTCTTTGCCTTATTTTTGGCCTTTCGGCCAACCACATCGGACCAAGTTCCGTTTTCCTGCACCTCAGTTTGTGGCTGCACCGAAGGCCGCGGAGGCGGCAGTGGTGGTGGAACTGCGTCCGGGCGATTCAAGCGTCGAGGTGCGGCCGTCGGCTGAGTAGCCGGCGACGGGGGAGTAGAGCCCGCAGGAGGGTTCCTCTTTTTAGGCTTGCGCTGCATCTTGGGGGCAGCAGGCGCAAACGTCGGGTCCTCTGCCGACGTCGAGGGGCGAGCCGCCGATTGCTCTGCCAGTCGGGCGGCCACTTCGGCCGCTTTTCGATCCGCCGCCAACGGGGGGCGGAGGATCGGCTCAGGAGGGAGACGCTGCCTGATATCGTTCAGACGAGCGTTCATCATCTCGCCTGTGCTGATGATAATATCCCTCCTGAGCTCCTCCTTCATCTCCGCCAGTGCACTTCTTAATAGCGTTGAGAGCTGGCCCTCAGACGGCTCTGGCTGAGGCTCGGCTCTCCTGTTGGAGAAGGCCGTCCTCAGAGCCTTGGTTTCCGCCTCGAGATGGGCCAGCTGCTCCCGCATCCTCTTATTATCCGCTTTAAGGATGCGCATCTCATCCATTTCCTCGCGTGATTGGAGGTTCTCAGCGCCGAGCATAATTTCTCGGCACGCTCGATTGATGCGGCCGTGGACCTTCCCACTAAGATTCCCCGACTTCCGAGCTTCCTCAATTATAGCGTGAGACTCCTTTATAATTACCTCTAAGATGGAGTCGCTTGGAGCTAGGGTTGGACTCATTTCCCTCGTCTCGGGGATAGTCGCCAGGCTGTTTCCGTCGTTTCCACACCTTCTGCCCTTGATCCCGCGTGGATGTACCACGGGCCTCCCTCTGCAAGCCGAATTGACTTTGGGCCCATTTTCCGGCCTCGGGTCGTCAGGTTGGTCCATGCGCCCTCTTTTCCCACGAGTTAATTGTTCCGTCTCTGTCTCTGTCAGCCGGCTCAGTTGAACTACCGGTTGCCAGTTTGCCGCGCTCGGGTCAGTGGCTTCGGTGCGCACTAATGGAGTGCCCACTTCCGCCGCCAAATCATCAATTTCCAATTCGTCGCCAGTGTTGTTAGATGTATCGTTCATGTTTTTATTTATTTTATTTTCAGTATCCATTCAATTCCCACGAGTTGGGGAGAACTAAAGACCATCGGGACAGAGATCCCCATTATCCCGATGGTTTTGCCGCAGCGTGTGACTCTAGGTGACTGGTAACCACTCCAGCCGCTCTAAAAAGAGCATCCCAACGCGGAGTTACCTCACGTTGAGAGTTGTGGATTTTTTATTGGGGTTAACTCCCCTTGGCCCGGCCAATTAAGGCAAGGCCCCCGGTCCGCGCGCCATCTGGCTGGCATCTCTCGTATCCCCATAGCGCCGACGATGGGGGTCGTTGAGAGAATGCTGCGGTTAACGGTATGAGGGAGACCTGGCTAAGGCCCCCTGTTGGTTCGGTTAGGAACCACCCTCCTCGTCCTAAGTGGTTTCTACCACGGGTAATTTTTAAAGAGGTTTTCTTCCTCGTGACCCCTCACCCTTTGCGCAACTAGGCGCCCTCTTGTGCCGCTCTTAGTCTGGCTCCTCCCCCCTCGCCTTCCCGGTATGGGTAGCCCTGTCCGGTATTGCCTCGGGGATCATAGGAGCACGCAAGCCCCCCCACCACAACAAGGTGGCAGCACGTCGGGGGGGAACCTAACCTAACCTAACCTAACCTAACCTAACCTAACCTAACCTGATGGATGCTGCCACTTGACCTTCGGGTCAAGGAGGCTGCTTCCTTGTATGAAGCAAAGAAAGGGGCACCAATACTGGGGGACCGTGAGGTAGAGCAGATGACACCAGCGCTCGAAATGCCTCACCCTGCGGAACGCAGTCACATCCAAGTCATTCGCCTAACGACACAGGACGATGTCCAGGCAAACAGCGACTTCGAGGCCCGAATATACACGGATGGCAGCAAAATCCATGGCAAAGTAGGAGCTTCGCTATCTATTTGGAGCAGAGAGACAGAAACAAAGGCCCGTAAGCTTACCCTACCTACATATTGTACGGTGTACCAGGCGGAGCTCCTGGCTCTCTGTGAAGCGACAAAGGAGGCTATAAAACACACGGCAAAAACAGTTGGAATATATAGCGACTCAATGGCGGCCCTCCAGACAATTCAAAACCATAGTTGCCTCCACGCCCTCGCAGTCGAAGCCAGAGACAACATAAGAACCATGTCTCTCCAGAACAAGGAAATTTCCTTGTTCTGGATAAAGGCCCACGCAGGACTGGAGGGAAACGAGAGAGCAGACCAACTAGCGAAGGAGGCCGCCATAAACTCCAGAAAACGACCGGAGTATGACCGGTGCCCGATCTCATTCGTCAGGCGAGAAATCCGTATGTCTACGCTTGACGAATGGAATCGAAGATATAGATCTAGCGGCACAGCCTCGGTCACAAAGCTGTTCTTCCCAGACGCGGCGGCGGCCTATCGGACAATCCGGAAGATCAAAATAAGTAATGTCCACACGCAAATTATGACCGGACACGGAGGGTTCTCCGCATACTTACATAGATTTAAGTGTAAAGAGGACCCATCGTGCACCTGCGATCCAAATGTACCAGAGTCTGTAACACACGTGCTGTTTGACTGTCCTAGATACGAGCTGAAAAGACATGATCTGGAAATTAAGATTGACGAGAAAATAACAGCTGAAAATATAAAACATATAATGTCAAGTAACAAAAGGGAAGAGTTTTTAAAATATTCAGTGTGTATAACAAAACAAGTAACTAATAGAAATGCCACAAGATAAGCAAATATGTTATCGTAATATAATAAGTATATTAATGAATAGCATAGCAAAGTAAAGTAGATAGATAAATAAATGTAGGTAAACACATATGAATGTATAATGTGTACAAAATGTTGATCTAGATGTAAAAATAAAAACAATAGCACGTAAAATATTAGATGTGGAAAACAGGAACAAGAAAGCCTGAACCATAAAAAATTTGTAAATCACATGTGAGATGTAAAAGTTAGAATTAAGAAAAAGCTGTAGACAAGAGGAAAATGTAAATAAAGATAACCCGTGTCGTGTTAAAATCCCCTAAACAAATAAATAAAATAATAGGCGGATAGGTATATAGATGGGAGTCCCACCCATAAAAGTAAGAAAGACGATGTATGCTAGAAAGACCTGTATGAAGCATGAAAGTACGAGAGGTATAAAAGCGAGAACTGGAATGAAATGGAAACTAGATACGCAAAGACTCCACTCACCCTTATGGAGGTACACAGAAAAAAAAAAAAAAAAAAAAAAAAAAAAAAAAAAAAAAAAAAAAACCTAACCTAACCTAACCTAACCTAACCTATTTTTTTTTTTTTTTTTTTTTTTTTTTTTTACGTGGGGAAATGCCTTTACGCATCCCGCCCGGCGGGGGAAGCCTGGGCGGATATGACGGGCTCCCGGGAACCGCCCGGACTACCGTCTAAAACCCCACGGTGTTCCAGCTCATCACCATATTGCCGGGTTACGGGCACGCCGAAGCACTCTTCCGCGACCCGGCGGTGATTGCCCTGATGGAGGGCCCAAGCTCTGTGCCAGGAGGGTGAGGTGTTCAACCCATCCTGCAACGTCTAATGAGTGGCGCGCTGAACACGCGCGACGCCATCACGGGCCAGTTTGTTGCACGGCCGGCAGACTTCCCCAAGTCTGCCGGCCCTGGCCACTGTTAGGGGGGCAAGTGGCGATCGTAGGCTCGCCGCCTCCGCCCAATTCGCCGTTGGCGGCCGGGATCACTGGAGGTTGTCTCCCTCTGTCTCTCGGCTGCCTCCTTCGTCTCCATTACGGCCTCGCAGAAGGCAAGGACCGCTTTCCACGCCCTTTCGCTTTCCACCATTCTGCGAATAACGGTGGGCAGCGACAGGTCGTGACCTATCGTAGCGCAGAGAGTTTGGCGCTCTTCTCTCCAGGCTGGGCACACCTCCAGCGTATGCTGGGCCGTCTCTTCCGGGCAGTTGTCACAATGGTGGCACACTGCAGTCGGTTCTCGTCCTATGCGGTGCAGATACCTCCCGAAGCACCCGTGGTCCGAGAGGATCTGCGTCAGCCGGAATGTCAGCGTGCCGTGGTGCCGGTCCAACCACTGTTCAAAGACTGGACGAACTGCCCGGATCGTCCTGAGGCCTGCGCTAGGTTGCGCCAGCCTCTCCTTCCATATAGCCACCATTTCCAAGCGCGCGCCCTCGCGCTGCGCCTCCACCTCCCTTGTTGCTGGTAAGTCGCCCCGACTCTGCGACTCCTTGCGCCAGCGATAAACCGCTGCAAGGGCCTTCGCATCCAGGTCCCAAGGGAGTGACCCAGCCAGCACGCATGCTGCTTCGTTGGAGATCGTCCGATACCCCCGTATCATCCTGTTTGCCATCACCCTCTGTGGCTTTGCAGCAAGGCGATTTCCCGGCCATGCAGGATGTCCGCCCATGCGGGGGCACCATAAAGGGCCATGGATCGGACGACCCCCATGTACAGCTGTCTGCACGACGCCTTAGGCCCCCCCGTGTTTGGGAGTATACGCCCTAGAGCGCCAGCAGCTCCCAGCAGCTTCGGCATCAGACGCTTGAAGTGGGCGTGGAAGCTCCATCGACTGTCTAATGTGAGGCCCAGGTACCTCATAGAAGACTCAATTTCTATCCGAGTTCCACCCACCACTATATGCGCGTCCGGCGGGGGCGCATTTCGGGGCCCATGGAAGAATAGAGCCTCCGACTTTTGGAGAGCGACCTCCAGACCTAGCAGCCGGATTCGTCGGACTACGTGTGCCACACCTGCCGTGGCCAATATGCAGGCTTGTCGGTGCGTTTTGCCCTGGACTGTGACCAACGTGTCGTCGGCGTAGCAGGTCAGATTTACACCTGGGAGGTTAGAACCGCGCAGGACCCAGTCGTAGCCAATGTTCCACAGGAGTGGCCCCAGGACCGACCCCTGTGGAACACCGCGTGACATTCGATGTCTCCCCCACTCTTCTCGGCCCGGATAGATTACGTACCTCTCTGAGAGGTACGCGCCGACCATTCGCCTCAGGTAGGCGGGCACTCCGTGGAACCGCAACGCCTCCGTAACGCATCCCCACGGCAGGGTGTTGAAAGCATTGGCGATGTCCAAGGATACCGCCAAGATGACCTCGTTCTTGGACACCGCCTTTTCCGCGAAATCCCTGACGCGGAGGATAGCGTCAACGGTCGAGCGGCCACTGCGGAATCCGTACTGGCAGGCAGCCACATCTGGCCCGACCCGGATCAGGTGCTTGGTGAGGCGGGCAGCTATTATGCGCTCGAACAGCTTGCCCACCTCATCAAGCAGGACTATAGGGCGATATGCCGCCGGAGAGTCAGCTGGGCGCCCTTCCTTTTTCAGCAATACCAGCTTTCCCGTCTTCCATGGCCGGGGGAAGAGGGCTTGCTCAAAGCAGGCTGAAAACAGTCTAAGCAGTCTAGGCTCCAGCGTATTAGAAGCCAGAACCCACGCACGACCCGGGATTCCACCTGGTCCAGGGGCTGTATTTTTGACTTTTAGCCTAAGGACCGCCGCCCCGAGTTCACCACCAGAGACGCTGGGAACTTCTTCTTCCTCCTCCTCGTTGCTAGGTGCCGTAGGCGGTGCCATTGCTGGCGGAGAGAAGTCTACACTGATCGGGAATAGGGCTTCGACCACGTCCGTCAACAAGTTCGGCTCGAGGCTTCGCGTCAGTGGTGGAACCCATGGTCGCAGTTTATTGCGGACCATTTTGTATGGTCGGCCCCACGGGTCCCTGTTCAGCGAGTCGATCATTTCTTGCTGGGAGCCCTCTTTCGCCTGGCTAATAGCCAGCTGTAGACCTTTCGTTCGCTGGATATAGATCGCATACAGTTCCGCCTCCTGGGTTAAGTCTCTACGCCGACGCCTCCGCTGGTGGCTATAAATGCGTCTTGCTACGACGCATGATTGTCGGAGCTGATCCAGCTCAGCTGACCACCAGTAGACCTGGCGCTTTGGAGGAAGAGGTTTTGCTCGGGGCATTGCTGCGTCGCAAATGTGTATCATCGCTCCTCCCAGCGCTTGCGCCTCTTCCTCCACATGCACCGGACCCTCGGGGATTGGGTTCCAGGCCTCAACGTTAGCCGCAGGTTCCAACAAGTCCCGGTCGAGGCGTTTTAATGCCCAGCGAGGACCTTCTCCCGCCAGCGACCGACTGATGGGACTATTTGTGGGATCTGACACCGCAGAGACACTGAACTGGATGTACCTGTGATCGGACAGTGTCTCCACGCCCTCGAGCACTTCCCAGCCCTGGACACGGCGTGCCAGGGTGACGTTGGCAAAGGTCACATCCACAATGGAGCCGCCCTGTTGCCGCACGCATGTATCCACCGAGCCCCGATTGATCACGGCCAACCCCGCTGCGATGGCCCACTCCTCCAATTCGCGCCCACGCACGTCCGTTGACGGGGATCCCCATGCCACGGACTTGGCATTGAGGTCCCCGGCAACGAGCACGGGGATCGGGTAGCTTCGGCTGATAAGCGCCCCTAGGTCCATCAGGAAGGATTCGAATTCGGCCAGGCTCCGGTTAGGCGAGAAATAGACACCCACCACAAGGAGCCCGCCGAGGCGACCAGCAACGTAGCCTCTTCCTTTCTCAATGTTTTCAAGCGGTTGTGAGCCAGCAGCCGTCTGCGTGACTATCGCCACCAAACCGTCATGGTCCCCAGCCCAATTGCCCCTTTGGGGGATAAAGTAGGGCTCGGAGACGATAGCCACGTGTGTCTGCCACTGCGCCATACTCTGGAACAGGAGGTCCTGAGCTCTGGCGCAGTGGTTTAGGTTCGCCTGTAGAAATTGCAGAGCCATTAGACCTCCATCTCTATTGTCTTCTCGACCTCGACCTCAGCATTTGCAGGCGGGTGGATGCTTTGCAATGCAGCCCGGGAGCCATTGCTAAATTTCCCCCTCTTTATGGGAGCGGCGCACGGCTTGCTCCCTATACTGTGTCCCGCGGGTTTGTTGGCGGCTGCGCAGAGAACACAGTGCGGCGCGGCAGAGCACGCAGCCCTCTTGTGGCCGGGCTGGCCACAGCGATAACAGAGCTCGCTTCGGTCCACCTGGGCTTGGCACTGCGCGTGGACGTGTCCCACCTCGAGGCACCGAAAGCAGCGCATGGGTTTGGGATCCAGCAGCTGCACCCGAGCCGAGACCCATCCCACGAGTAGCCGACCTTTCTCTTGCAGCTGCTTGGCTGCTGTTACCGGACAACGAACCCATGCCGTACCCATGCCTGTAAAGTCCTGGCGAATATTGCCGCATTTTACTGCGTCGGCCGGACACCCACCATTCTGGACAATGGCGTTCTTGACGTCTTCCGATGTTACTGAGTCGTCCAGACCCGAGATGCGCATTTCCGCGCATTTCGTGGGTCTCGAGACTTGGACGACGTCGCTGTTCAGCGTTTCCCTTAGCTTGTTGGCGAGAGCGTCCGCTTTCTCGCCACTAGTCGCTCCGGCCACCTCTATTATGGTTGCTCCAGTGACCGCCCGTTTGAACCGGACACCCTCTATATCCAGTTCTTTCAAGTCGATCTTCGACCGCGCCTCTTTTATAATTTCCCCGTAAGTGGGGTGGCCCTCTCCTGGTCTCATCGTTAGAACGACTGCCGCGGAGCGTGGTGTCCGCAGTTTTCGGGTCTGCTTGGGCTTGGTCTGCTGCGCTATCTGCTGCGCTGCTGCCGCTGCCTTCGCGGCAGCCTTCTTTTTACCCTTGCTTACGACCTCCGTCCAAGCTGCATTCGTAGATGCTGGCGCTGGTGGTAACGGGCGGGGCTCGGGCGGTGGTTCGGTGGGTTGAGCCGCTCGACCATTCTTCTTGTTCTTCTTAGCCGCCTTTTTTTTTTTGCCCCTTTGGCCCTCTGAGGGAGCCGGAAGTGGCCCTTTAGGCTCCGCCGTGTTCCGCCCACTAGGGTCAGCGACGACTTTGTCAGCTGTTGCGTCCTTGCTGCCTTTGTCCGCAGGATTGGCGACCGCAGCCGTCCCCTTGTCGGCAGCGAGCGGTGGACGCACTAGCTTCGATGGAAGAAGCCTGTCCTCCAAGGCTTCCAGCCGGGTACATACCATGGTCCCCACCTTAACCATTATGTCACGTTCGACCTCTTCCAGCGTGGATGTTTGCGGAGGGGGAGCTGTCCTGGCCAGTCGCAGCTCACTCCGCATCTCCCCTAGCTCCCTTCGGAGCTCCGTCATTTGGGCTTGTAGGCGCGCATTTTCAGCCTCGAGCTTCTTGATTTCTTCGCACGAAGTGCGGTTCATCAGCACATGGGCAGCGTCCATATACGCCGCCACCGCATCCTTCAGCTTCCGCTGGTGGGTCCCCTTTAAATTGCCTGACTTTGCAATCACTGCCTTAATTACCTCAGTGCTGTCCAGCATTTGTGTGTGCAACGCAGAAGCCAGCTGGGACTGCAGGAGGCGGTTGCGTTATTTTTTGCGGGCTCTTTGGCCTCATGCGAATGGCCATGTTTCCCACTGCCTCTTCTGCCTCTGCCGCAGCTTTGCGGCGAAATTCCTCCTTTGCTGCCTTTAGATCGGCCTGCGCCTTGCCCATTCCGACGAACTTGCCCGTTGTCGGCGGGCGGCCTTTCGCCTTGGGCTCGTCCACCCTTGTGGCCTCCGAGTCTCCATCGCTGGACGACTCTGAGAGTTTTAATCGCCGTCTCTTTTGCCCCTCCTGGGACCACAAGCGGCCTTCCGGTAACGAAGACGCTGATCCGGACCTGGATCTCGTCCTGACAGTTACCAGGCTCTCGTTTACGCTTGAGTCCGATACCGCCAGCCCCGGTGGGTCCTCCGCGTCCGAACTGGGCACTGGTGAGTCGACGGATGACTCCCGCGCCCCCTCTGGGTCTCCAATCTTGAACGGAGTCAAGCGTGGGCGCACTCGCCCCTTGGCCCGGATTCTAGCTTTGCATGGCGGAGCATCAGCCCCGTCGGCGGAAGATGGCCGCTGCCCCTCCACGTCAGCTCCGACAGGCGAGGCGGATCGCACTGTGCACCCAGTTTCTTCCGCATCCTGCACCGGATCCCCACGAGGCACACTCCCCTCGTCCAAACGGGTCAGAGTCACCCGGGGGATTTTCTCAAAACGGGCGTCTTGCCCACCCTCTAGTGTTGGCGCCAGCGTGCACCTGTCCCTTGGGGTTTCCCGCTCCGCACTCGCAGCCGCCGGTTGGACCGAGCGCGAGGCCTCCTTCACGGGGGGCTCCTTGCCCCGCCTTCGAGGCAAGAAACGGCCAGGTCCATCGCGCGCTGGGCCGACCGTGTGCTTTCTCGGCGCGATCTGAATAGCGGGCGCGTTCAGGTCGATGCGCGGGCTACCGCATTCACCTCGCACTGGTGAACGTGCTAGGGTGAGGCGGGGGCGGAAGGCCTCTGTTTCCTCCGTTTCCATGTGGGTGAGCGCCATAAGGGCTCCCTTCTCCGCCGCTTTTTCAGCACTACCTTTTGATGTTGTTTTGGCTGGATCGGGTCCGCCTCCGTCAGCCCCTACGCCTCCCCTCAGCCTCAAAATCCCTCTTCGATCAGAATCCGGTGTGAGATGGCCTAAGTCGCGTTCACGGAGGCCGGCATCTGGCCGGCCTACGAAGCAGTTTTTGCCCCCTCCGTATACGATGGGGCAGCCACCCGCCGAAGCGGATGGACGGGATTTGTTACCCGCCCGGAGATAATCAAAACTGCTTTTCATTATGTTGTTGCCACAATGCCTCCACATCGTCGTCTCTTTTTTCTGGGGTGAGCTCCCCCGCACGCTAGGGACTGGACTCCCTCCAGCCACGCATCCCATCGGCACGATCCGCTCAACCTTGGGATTGGGGTGATTTATTATAGTGGTTTTCTTCCACGCGGCGCCACTCTCAGTGAGCAACGCCCCCGGTCCGCTAGTGCGGGTTACGGGTTGCCCGACGGGGAGCCAAAACTCAACCAGCAGCCGCACGAAGGCAGCCGCCGGACCCGCCGCGCCACAAGCCTTGAAGGCCCGCCATCCTACGACGCCCGAAGACGGCCGCTGGTCGTAGACAAACGACCCAAAAGCAGAAGGTGCGTCCGCACCGCCACCACTGCCCAGTGGCTGCCAAAGCAGGCTACCGGGCTAAGACGGCCGCATCCCTTGCCACCTCAGATGAGCTGAGGCATGCTGGGAGCGGCCAACCGAGGAGCACGGCATTGAAGCCCACGCAGGAGTGAACTCAACTGCTTGCCACGGCTGTGACTGGTAGTTTGCAGAGGGAAGACAGCAGAACGCGCAACTGAGCGGCTGTCTCCCCCCTCCCAGAGTGCACCGCGAGGAGGTCTACCAGTCTATGCACTCCAACCTAACCTAACCTAACCTTTTTTTTTTTTTTTTTTTTTTTTTTGCCGGGGGAAAATCCTCATGGATACCACCACTCCACGGGGGGGAGCGGTGGTTATGTCAGACTCCTACTGACTAAGACGGGGTTCCGGGAACGCGATTGCACACCGTTACCCCGTCAGCGCTGCCCTCGCGGGCCCGACTCCAGGGGCCGAGGCACTAATGCCCCGGGCCCACTCCGCTGAAGACTTCACGGAACACTCGCGAAGTCTTCCAGCTCAGGACCTCTTAATGCGAGTGATGGCCTCCCTATCCATCACCCGCAGGTCCTCGTCATGCCGGTAGCATACGGCCAGCATAGGCCGCACGCCGCCTGCCAGGTCGTCGGCGACGTTGTGGGGGCGCGTTTGCGTCGCCTTCGCGCTCGCGCTCCGCCATCTCCTTTCGCGACATCACCGCGTCGCCGAACTCGACCACTGCCGTCCAGGACTCCTCGCTACCGGCCATTTTGGCGACCAACGCCGGCAGCGACAGGTCACTCCCAACAGCCGCGGACAGGATAGTACGGGGTTCCGCCCATGCAGGGCACTCCGAGCGCGTGTGTTCAGCCGTGTCCGCAGCCCTTCCTCCGCAATGGTGACATGCCGCTGTCGGCTCCCTGCCCACCACCACGCACAGGTACCTGCCAAAGCAGCCATGCCCGGTCAGGAGCTGCGAGAGATGGTAGGTTGGGGCACCGTGCTTCCGTTCGACCCACTCTTTTAGAACAGGCCGAACCGCCGCCACTAGCTCCCGACTTGCGCCCGGGACTGCAAGTCTCTCCGACCACTTGTCGAAGAGAACATCGCGTGCCTCCTCCCGCCACTGCTGGACCTCCCGCGGATGCGGCCAGTTCTCCTCCTCCCTTGCTGCCAATACCCGCCAGTATACCTCGGACAGAACCTCGGCATCGAGGTCCCACGGCGGGCACCCAGCAAGGAGGCAAGCTCCGGCATGCGAGACTGAGCGGTATGCTCGAGCCACCCTAAGCGCGATGACCCTCTGCGGGCGACGCAGAAAGGCGACGCTGCGGGGGCTCAAAGCATCCGCCCATATTGGCGCCCCATATAGAGCCATAGAGCGCACCACTCCGATGTATAGGCGCCGGCACGCCCCTCCTGGCCCACCCAGATTGGGCAACATCCGCCCCAGAGCTCCGGCCGCAGCCACCAACCTCGGAGCCAAGCGCCGGCAATGCTCCTCGAACTTCCACCTGCCGTCGAGGACGAGTCCCAGGTACTTCATCGTCGACCCGACGGCGATGGAAGTCCCTCCAACTATAATGGCCAAGTCCCGCGGCGGCGCGTTGCGAGGCCCATGGAAGGCCAGGGCCTCTGATTTATGGAGGGCCACCTCCAGACCCAGCGCCCGGATTCGGAGGACCACATGGGCCACTCCCGCAGTGGCAAGGTATGCCACCTCCCGATATGTGCTACCACGGGCCAAAACGAGGGTGTCATCAGCGTAACAGGTTACGCTGACCCCCCGCAATGTGGCCCCGCGCAGCACCCAGTCGTAACCGATGTTCCACAGGAGCGGCCCTAGAACCGACCCCTGCGGAACACCGCACGACATGGCTCTGTACCCCCAACCGTCCTTCGTCGGGTAAGTGACTCTCCTCTCCGCGAAGTAATCGGCAACCACCGCTTGCAGGTACGCAGGAACGCCGTGGTACCGTAAGGCCGCCTTTACAGTTTCCCAGGGCAGGGTGTTAAAGGCATTTGAAATGTCTAAGGACACAGCCATCACCACCCCGCCCTGAGATACTGCCTCTTCCGCGATGGCTCTTACGCGAGCGATTGCACCCAACGTCGAGCGGCCAGGACGAAAACCATATTGCCACTCGCTCAGACCCCGCTCCATGGTTTCGACGAGACGGTTCGCGATCACGCGCTCAAATAGCTTACACGTCTCGTCGAGGAGGACGATGGGACGGTAAGCCGAAGGCTGGTCAGGCGGGCGCCCTTCCTTTCGCAGCAACACGAGTTTGCCCGTTTTCCACCTCCGTGGGAACTTTCCTTGCGCCAGACACGCACTAAATAAAGCGCACACATCGCCACCCATTTCTTTCAGGGCCACGGTCAACGCGCGCCCCGGTATGCCGTCCAGCCCTGGGGCGGTCTTCTTGGATTGGAGTCTCAAGAGAGCAGCGCCGAATTCCGCGTCGGTCACCGGAGGCACCTCCAATTCCGCCTCTGGTGGTTCATTGGCGGACATGACCGGCGGCACAAACTGATCTCTCTCAGGGAAGAGAGTCCCCACAACCTGACCCAGGAGATCCGGCTGGAGACTGCTGGTCAGTGGGGGAGCCCATTGCCGAAGTTTCTGCCTCACGGCGCGATACGGCCTGCCCCACGGATCTCGGTCAAGCGTCCCCAGCCATTCTTCCCAGGCAATGCACTCCAACCTAACCTTTTTTTTTTTTTTTTTTTTTTTTTTTTGTTTAGGGGGGGAAAATGCGTTACGCATACCACCCGGGTGCAGGGGGTGACCCGAGTGGTTATGTGGGACTCCCGTATGAGCTTATGAGACCCACGGTGTACCCACTAAAAACCCCCCCACTTGCCGCCTCGCCGCCTTGTGGCGAGGTTACGGGAACGCTTGCGCACACATCCGCAACCCCGCCGGCGGCAGCCGCCCACAAGCGGCTCCTCGCGGATGCCCTGAGGCCCTCCAAGTGAGGCGCGCCAGATGTTAGGACGCGCCTGCCTGCTCGATCTCCACCTGTACAGTAGCGGATCCCCCCTGAGTCCGCTACGAGGAGATCGTGGGTGCAGAAAAATCCAGCACCCGGTGGCGGATCAGGTCTGTGGTTCCGCCACCGACCACGTCTCGGCCGCAGAGGATAGGGAAAGCGGCGCACCGTAATACCGGCATTCCTCTTCCTCTGCGGTCCCACCAATGCCGTTTCGGCGGAACGGCCCCGCCAAGTTCGCAGGGGGTAGGGAGAGTGGCGCACCGTAATACCAACACGCCTCTCCCCCTGCGATCCCGCCTCGGCCGCAGAAGATAGGGAGAACGGCGAACCGCAATACCGGCACTCCTCTTCTTCTACGGCCCCTCCCTTACGCATCCTAAGCGGGCTTCGCTAAGCCCGCTAGGAGCGCCCTCCTCGGGCCAGCCGGCGGCCCAAACAGGCCGGCCCTGGGTGCCTCTTAGCTTCGCCGTGGGTGACCAGTCCACGGTTACTAAGCCCCCCCGCCCCAACAAGGCGGGCACCCTCGGGGGGGACTCCAACCTTTTTTTTTTTTTTTTTTTTTTTTATTTACGTGGGGAAATGCCTTTACGCATCCCGTCCGGCCGGGGCAGCCAGGACGGGTATGACGGGCTCCCGGGAACCGCCCGGACTACCGTCTAAAACCCCACGGTGTTCCCCCTCATCACCATATTGCCGGGTTACGGGTACGCCGAAGCACTCTTCCGCGACCCGGCGGTGATTGGCCTGGTGGGAGGCCCCAAACTCTGTGGCAGGAGGGTGAGGTGTTCAACCCTTCCTGCGACGACTACGGAGTGGCGCGCGGGAACACGCGCAACGCCATCTCGGGCCAGTTAGTGATACGGCCGGCGGACTTCCCCAAGCCAGCCGGCCCTGGCCACGGTTAGGGTGGGAAGTGACGGGCATAGGCTCGCCGCCTCCGCCCTGCTCGCCGTTGACGGCCGGGATCCTCCGAGTTTGCTTCCCTCTGTCTCTCGGCCGCCTCCTTCCGGTCTATCACGGTCTCGCAGAAGGCGAGAACCGCTTTCCATGCCCTGTCGCTGTCCACGATATTGCGTACTACCGTGGGCAGCGAGAGGTCATGGCCTACTGTGGCGCACAGCGTCCTACGCTCCTCATCCCAGGCTGGGCATACCTCCAGCGTGTGCTGGGCCGTCTCCTCCGGGCAGTTGTCGCAGTGGTGACACTGCGCATTTGGCTCTCGGCCTATGCGATGCAGGTACCTCCCGAAACACCCGTGATCCGAGAGGACCTGCGTCAGCCGGAAAGTCATCGCGCCATGACTCCGGTCCAACCACTGCTCAAGAACCGGACGAACTGCCCGGATGGTCTTAAGGCCTGCACTTGGTTGCGCCAGCCTCTCTTTCCACCTCACCACCATCTCCAGGCGAGCAGCATCGCGCTGCGCCTCCACTTCTCTCGGTGCTGGCGAGTCACCCCGGCCGAGCGCCTCCTTGCGCCAGCGGTAAACCGTCGCTAGGGCCCTCGCATCAAGGTCCCAAGGAAGTGTTCCCGCCAGCACGCATGCTGCCTCGCTGGAGACGGTACGATATCCCCGTATCAGCCTGACAGCCATCACGCGCTGCGGCTTGTTTAGCAGAGCGATTTCTTGCTTTCGCAGGCTTTCCGCCCATACGGGAGCACCGTAGAGGGCCATGGAACTCACAACCCCCATGTACAACTGCCGACACGACGCCTTGGGCCCCCCCGTGTTAGGGAGTATTCGCCCTAGAGCGCCGGCGGCTGCCATCAGCTTCGGCAACAGGCGCTTAAAGTGAGCCTGAAACCTCCACCTGCTATCGAGTGTGAGGCCCAGGTACCTCATAGTTGTCCCGATTTTTATCCTGGTTCCGCCCACCACAATGTGCGCATCCGGTGGTGGTGCATTCCGAGGTCCGTGGAAGCAAATAGCTTCCGATTTTTGGAGCGCTACTTTTAGCCCCAATAGCCGGATACGACCGACTACGTGCGCTACGCCTGCCGTAGCCAAAATGCCGACCTGACGGTGCGTTTTCCCGCGCACTGTCACCAGCGTGTCATCTGCGTAGCACGTCAAGTTGACGCCTGGAAGATTTGCGCCGCGCAGGACCCAATCGTAACCGATGTTCCACAGGAGTGGTCCCAAGACCGACCCCTGTGGAATACCGCAAGACATTTGGTGCCTTCCCCATTCCTCCCGACCTGGGTAGATTACGTACCTCTCGGAGAGGTACGCGCCGACCATGTGCCTCAAGTAGGCGGGCACTTGGTGGTACCGCAGCGCCTCCATCACGCATCCCCAAGGCAGGGTGTTAAAGGCGTTGGCGATGTCAAGGGACATCGCCAACACCACTTCGTTCTCGGACACCGCCTTGTTCGCTAGCTCTTTTACGCGGAGGATGGCATCTACGGTTGAGCGACCACTGCGGAAGCCGTACTGGCAGTCCGCTACGTCCGGGCCGACACGAATAAGATGCTTGATGAGGCGGGCAGCGATAATGCGCTCAAATAGCTTGCCCACCTCATCAAGCAGAACAATGGGGCGGTATGCGGCTGGTGAGTCCGCTGGGCGCCCTTCCTTCCTGAGGAGCACAAGTTTGCCAACTTTCCACTGACGGGGGAAAACGGCTTGCTCGAAGCAGGCCGAGAAAATCTTGAGCAGTCTTGCCTCCAACGCATTATTGGCCAAGACCCAGGCCCGACCTGGGATTCCGTCGGGTCCAGGGGCTGTGTTTTTGGCTTTCAGCTTAAGAATCGCTGCTCCGAGTTCACCACCAGACACGCTAGGGAAGTCCTCCACTACATCTCCGGTTGCCGTTGGCTGCGCCATTGCTGGCGGAGTAAAGCCCTCGCTGGTCGGAAACAGGGCCGCGACCACGCTCCGCAGCAGGTTTGGCTCGAGAGTCCGCGTCAATGGAGGTACCCAGGGGCGGAGCTTGTTGCGGACCATTTTATATGGTCGGCCCCACGGGTCCCTGTTGAGCGTCTCCAGCATCTCCTGCTGGGAACCCTCTTTCGCCTGGCTGATCGCCACTTGTAGGCCCTTCGTGCGCTGGATGTAAATCGCGTAGAGTTCTGCCTCCTGTGCGCGATCTCTGCGTCGACGCCTCCGCTGGTGGCTGTACATGCGTCTTGCGGCGACGCATGATTCTCGGAGCTGTTCAAGCTCGGCTGACCACCAGTAGACCTGCCGTTTTGGAGGAAAAGGTTTTACTCGGGGCATTGCCGCGTCACAGATGTTCGTCATCGCTCCACCGAGCGCTTGCGCCTCTTCCTCCACGTCCACTAGGCCCTCGGGGACCGGATTCCAGGCCTCGACGTTCACGGCAAGATCGAACAGGTCTCTGTCAAGGCGTTTTAGTGCCCAGCGTGGTCCTTCTCTATTCAGGGACCGGCAAATGGGGCCAGTCGGATTATCCGATAGCGTGGAGACGCTGTACCGGATGTACCGGTGATCGGACAACGTCTCCACGCTCTCGAGCACTTCCCAGCCCTGGACACGGCGCGCCAGGGCGGCATTTGCGAACGTCACGTCCACGATGGAGCCGCCCTGTTGCCGCACGCATGTGTTTACCGACCCTGTGTTGATCACGGCAAGACCCATTGCGATGGCCCATTCCTCCAGTTCGCGACCACGAACGTCCGTTGACGGGGATCCCCAAGCCACGGACTTGGCGTTGAGATCCCCCGCAACGAGCAAAGGGTTTGGGTGGCTTCTGTTAATAAGCGATCCCAGGTCCGTCAGGAATGACTCAAATTCCGCCAGAGTCCTGTTAGGCGAAAAGTAGACACCTACTACTAGGATGCCGCCAATGATTCCGGCTACGAAGCCTCTTCCTTTCTCTACTCTCGTGAACGGTGCCGAGCCAGCCACCGTTTGTGTGACTATCGCTACCAAGCCGTCGTGGTCCCCAGCCCAATTGTCCCGTTGGGGGATAAAGTAGGGCTCGGAAACGACAGCCACGTGGATCAACCACTCCGCCATGCTCTGGAACAGGAGGTCCTGAGCCCTGGCGCAGTGGTTGAGATTCGCCTGTAGGAATGAGAGGGTCATTTATTGGATCTCCATTTCTGTAGCCTCCTCAGCCTCTACTGCCATATTGATGGGCGGGTGGAGGTCCGGCCGGGCGACTCGTGGCCCATTGCCGAGCTTCCCCTTCTTTTTGGGAGCAGTGCACGACTTGCTCCCCACGGCGTGTCCTGCCAGTTTTTTAGCCGCAGCGCAGACTGGGCAGTGCGGCATGGCAGTGCACGTGGCCGCCTTGTGGCCGGGCTGGCCGCATCGGTAGCACAGCTCGCTCCGATCCTCCTGTGCTCCGCACTGCGCGCGGACGTGTCCCACCTCGAGGCACCGGTAGCAGCGCATGGGTTTCGAATCCAGCAGCTGCACCCGTGCTGAGACCCATCCTACCAGCAAACGCCCTTCCTCGGCAAGCTTTTTGGCTGCTGTCACCGGGCAACGGATCCATGCTGTTCCGAGGCCCGAGAAATCCTGACGGACTTCGCCGCATTTTACCAGGTCAGCAGCACACCCACCAGCCTTTACGATCGCGACCTTGACGTCTTCAGACGTCACAGAGTCATCGAGACCCGTAATGCGCATTTCCGCGCATTTCGTGGGCCTCGAGATCAGGACGTCGTCGCTGCTTAGCGCAGTCCTTAATTTATCTGCGAGAGCGTCCGCTTTCTCGCTGCCTGTCGCCCCGGGCACTTCAATGATGGTCGCTCCCGTGACCGCCCGTTTGAAGCGCACTCCCTCAATCTGCAGGTCTTTGAGGTCAATCTTCGACCGTGCCTCCTTAAGTATTTCCCCATAGGTGGGGCGGCCCTCTCCCGGCTTCAGCGTCAGCACAACGGCCGCTGAGCGTGGTGCCCGCAGTTTTCGGGTCCGCTTGGGCTTGGGCTGTGGCGCCGCTCCCTGCGCGGCAGTCTCCTTTCTCCCTTTCGCGACTACATTTGTCCACGTCTCATTTATAGACGCCGACGCAGGCGGCAACGGGCGGGGCACATGAGCCGGTGGAAGCGGACGCGACGACTCAAGAGTGTCTTTTCTGGAGGCGGAGGCCTCAACTGCGGCCAGAGTCGGCTTCTTCGCCTTCTTCTTGCTCTTCTTTCCCTTCTCTTTATCCCCTTTTCGGGGCTCCTCCGCTAGATTCGGGGGCCCTCGCCTCGGAGCCGGCCTGAGAGCGGGCACGGACCCGGACGCGGACGCGGACGGGGGCTCCCGGCTCCGAGAGGCAGCCCGCTCAGCTTGGCGTTGCCCGTCAGCGGCCAGCGGGGGCCGCATTGGTTGGGCCGGGAGCAGCCTGCCCTCAAGCTCTAAGGCTCCGAACCTAGCGTCCAGCATCAGCCCCACCTGGGCCGTGATGGACCGCACCACGTCGTCCCCGCTAGTCGTCTCACTGGCGGGTAGGGTCTTTCCCTTGGCTGGAGAAGGGTTCGGAGACTGCCTCCTGTACTGGACCTGGACCTCCCTCCTCAGCTGGACCATCTCAGCGCGAAGCTCAGTCAGCTCCTCGCGCAGGCGATCGTTTTGCGCCTGCAGTCGCCGCGTCTCTTCCGAGGAAGTGCGCTCAATGAGGACTTCGAACACCTCTCGGATCGACGCGACGGAGTCCCTGAGGGCCTTCACGGCTGTGCCTTTGAGGTTGCTCGATTTGGTGGCTACCAAATCCACGGACTCTAAGCTACCCTGGACTCGCTGGGTGAGGGAAGCTAAGGAGAGGTCACCCACCACAGAGTCGGTTGTCAGCCTTATGAAGCCTCTCTGAGGGCGAGGCGATGGCATCCGATGAGCGCCAGGAGCTTCCTCTCTCTCAACCTCCAGATCGTCCCTGGCGGCCTTAAATGCCTCTTTGGCTTTCGCCATGTCAGCTGTCGGGTGGCCCCTCCCCCTCGTCACCGGAGGTGAAGAGCCACTCGCCGCGGACTGGCTGGACTCATCCTCATCCTCGTCCTGGAGGCGCCGCTTCTTTCTGGGCATCTGCCATAGTCTCCCGCGCAGTGGCTGGGCATCTGCACTGTGGGAGTTGAATCCTATCTCCGCTACATAGGGCACATTCGCCACCCCCGGGAAGTCCTCCGCGTCCGACCGGGGCATTGGGGAGTCCACAGACGACTCCCGCGCCTCCACTGGAGCTCCAAATTTGAAGGGAGTGAGCGCGTATTTGCGCGCCCGCCTCCCACTCACGGTTTTGGATTTGGTTTTTGGTGCGTTCACCTCAGCACCGGAAGACGGCCGCTGCCCTTTCGTGTCAGCACTGGCACCAGCGCAAGCGGACGAGACGGATTGCGCTGTAAGCATTGTCTCGTCCGTGTCTTCATCCCGTGCCGGATCCCTAGGAACCATGATCCCCTCGGCCAGCCGGGTCAGCACCACTTGAGCGACCTTTTCAAAGCGGACCTCTCCTCCTCCTGCGGAAGGTTGCACCGGCGTCAGTGTGCTCTCCACATTTGGGGCCTCCCCCCGATCTGCATACACAGCCAAGTGTTGGCTAGAGCGCAAGACCTCCTCAGGAGCCTCCGCGGAGCACTCCTTGCTTTGTCCTCGTGACTGGAAGCGGCCTGAGCTATCTCGTGCAGGCGGGCCGCTGGTCCGCCCTCTCGGCACCGCGGCCGCCAGTTGTGCTGAGCGCGGGGCCGCCCGCGCGGGGCGCTCCTTGCCCCCTCGTGGCAAGAGGCAGCCAGAGCCGTCGTCCGCTGGGCCGTCTTCATTTATGGGCGCGATCCGGAACATGTCCGCGTCCAGATTTATGTGTGGGCTTCCGCTCTCCCACAGCACTGGTGAGCGTGCCAGGCTGCGGCGGGGGCGGAAGGTCTCCGTTTCGGTGTCCACTGTCGGGTTTCCACCGTCGTCTGTTGTCTCATTTTTATTGGTCTTATTTTTATTTGTATTGTCCATTTCTGTTCCCACGAGTATGGGGGAAGAAGAGTCCACCCAGGCAGTGCCCCCTGTACCTGGGTAACCCTATTTACTCTGGAGGTCGGGCGGTGTCCAGAGGTTTTAACGACTTCACTGTCGGGTTTTATAGGGTTTTCCTTCCCGCGGGCCGGCCAATTAAGGCAAGCCCTCCGGTCCGCGCGCTTACAGCTGGCACCTCCCGTACCCCATACCGCCACAGATGGGGGTCGTTGGGAGAGTGCTGCGGGTTCCGGGATTCAAGGGGAGCTGGCGTGGACTCCCCTGTCGGTGGTTGGTTAGACCACCCCTTCTCCACGGCCTTACGGCCGTTGCCCATCTCCAGCGCCATCTGCTGCTCAGAGGGACGCGGAGAGAGCCGTTCCGGGACCCAAAAGGGGGCCCCCTGCGTCGGGTTATTTGTAGCACCGATAAGCGATTCCCCCGTAGAAGAATCACTTAACGTTGCCTCCAGGGTGCACCAGCCAGGACCCTTCCCCTTCCCACAGACCCGCGAGGGTCCACAGGAACTGGAAGAGCCCTGACACTCGTGGAGGTTACCCGACCTAGCACCCCGGGGGACTCCAACCTTTTTTTTTTTTTTTTTTTTTTTTTTTTTACGTGGGGAAATGCCTTTACGCATCCCGTCCGGCCGGGGCAGCCAGGACGGGTATGACGGGCTCCCGGGAACCGCCCGGACTACCGTCTAAAACCCCACGGTGTTCCCCCTCATCACCATATTGCCGGGTTACGGGTACGCCGAAGCACTCTTCCGCGACCCGGCGGTGATTGGCCTGGTGGGAGGCCCCAAACTCTGTGGCAGGAGGGTGAGGTGTTCAACCCTTCCTGCGACGACTACGGAGTGGCGCGCGGGAACACGCGCAACGCCATCTCGGGCCAGTTAGTGATACGGCCGGCAGACTTCCCCAAGCCAGCCGGCCCTGGCCACGGTTAGGGTGGGAAGTGACGGGCATAGGCTCGCCGCCTCCGCCCTGCTCGCCGTCGGGGGACTCCAACCTAACCTTTTTTTTTTTTTTTTTTTTTTTAACGCAGAGGAAATGCTTTTACGCATCCCCCCGGGGGTGGAGGGGTATGTGGGACTCGCCCTTCCGCACCGCCATCTTGATGATGGTGGCTGGACGGGAATACCCACTAAAACCTCTGCGGCGGACACCCTCGCTGCCGTTATAGGGGGGCGCCATGGGATCCATAAGACTCGACCACGACGTCCCCCCGGCTGCCCCGGTTACACCGGGGGCACCCTCGCGCCATAGGAGGGAAGGGTTGGTACGCACAACCCCTCCCTCAGACGTGTAGGACCTAGACTGTGGGTCCCCAACCCACAGGCCCTACTGGGGGATAAGACGGTTGATATATTGTGCTCGCCTTCTTCCCCGTCGTCTGCGCCGGAGCGGATGCGCATTCGCACTATCCTCGCGCTCTCGCTCCCCTTTCTCTTTCTTCAGCATCACTTCCTCGCAGAAGCTTTCTGCTGCCCTCCAGCAACTCTCACTCCTCAACATGTTTGACACAATATTGCGGAGCGAGAGGTCCCTCGACTCTATTGCCCGCATAAATTTTGTTCTTTCCACGACCCAGCGTGGGCACTCTTGAAGAGTATGCTGGGCCGTGTCGTCGTCTGCCCCACAGTGGTGACAGACCGGTGTTGGCTCCCTCCCGATACGGTGCAGGTAGTGACCGAAGCATCCGTGTCCGGTCAATACCTGCACCATTCTGTATGTAATTGTGCCACTCTTGCGGTCCAGCCACGCGTCGAACGACGGGAGGAGCGCCGCTAATGTGTAGACACCAGCGGGGGACCCCTCCAGCAGACTCTTCCAGCGGTCTCGCTCGCGTCTGGCAGCCATCAGCCGCCTCGCCTCCCACTCCCTAGGGGCCAGGCGCTCGTCGCTATTCCTGGCCTCTGCCTTCTCCCGGTGACGCTCAGCCAACAATTGAGCGTCCAGCTCCCATGGGACGGTCCCAGCCAGGGCGCACACGGCCGCATGCGCCACTGTGCTGTAGCTCCTTATCATCCGCTGAGCCACCACCCTCTGCGGCCTTCTGAGGAGGGCTTTCGCCTTGTCCTTGATCCTTGAGGCCCAAATTGGGGCCCCATACAGCGCCATGCTCCTCACAACATTGGCATACAGGCGGCGACACAAGGCTTTCGGGCCCCCGACATTAGGGAGCAAGCGGCTAAGCGCCGAAGCCGTACCGACGAGTCGAGGAGCCAGCCTCACAAAATGTTCCTCGAAGTTCCACCTCCGGTCCAGGATAAGGCCCAGATACTTTATGTGAGACCTAACCTGGACCGCTTCACTCCTAACCGGGATCGAGTCCTCTCTTCCAGGCCGCCAGCCCCTCCCTCCAAAAACTACTGCTTCTGATTTGGACAGCGCCACTTTGAGGCCGAGGAGGCTTATGCGGCCTACCGTGAGGTCCGTGGCAATTGCTGCCCTCCGCCGGGTCTCCTCGTATTGTTTCCCCCTCACGGCCACCATAGTATCGTCTGCATAGCATATGGTGACCATGCCGGGGAGTTGGGCCCCTCTGATGGCCCAATCGAAACCTATGTTCCATAGCAGGGGCCCTAGAACGGACCCCTGTGGAACACCACACTCCATGTTGCGCACAAGACGCCGCCCTCCTACTTCATAGAGCACCACTCTCCCCGTGAGATAGTGCTCTATGATTTTCCTCAGGTATGGAGGCGCTCCGTGGTAGCGAAGTGCCTCATTTATTACTTCATAAGGGAGGGAGCCGAATGCGTTTGCGATATCCAGTGATACCGCAATGGCCCCCTCCCCTTTTCCCGCCGCTAAGTCCGAAAACTCTTTTAATGCGCCCACTGCGTCTATTGTCGACCGCCCCATACGGAACCCGAACTGCCGGTCGCTTATGTTTGGGCCTGTGTCCTCTAGATGCTTGACGAGGCGCCATACCAGGATCCTTTCTAACATTTTGCCGACCTCGTCAAGCAGAACTATGGGGCGATATCCTGAGGGAGAGTCCGCCGGACGACCCTCTTTACGCAGCAGGCACAACCTGCCCTCTTTCCAGCATTGAGGAAAGTAACCCTCTTTGAGGCAGTCATTATAGACATCCCGCAATCGGGCCCCCAGTTGTTTAATTGCCAGGGCAGCTACTTTCCCTGGCACTCCATCTGGCCCCGGTGCCTTCTTGCAGGACCGCAGTCTGATGACTGCCCTATGTATTTCCCCATCGGTGACTGGGGGCGCGTCAAATGGTCCCTCTGGGTCCTCAATGGGTACTGCCATAGCCGGGGGAATAAATTCCGGCGCCTCAGGGAAGAGGCCTTCAATGACTGACTGCAGCAGTCCCGGCTCTAATGAATCCATGGGGGGAGCAGACTTCATTTTATTCCTTACTACTTTGTAAGGTCGCCCCCATGGATCCCTGTCCAACGTTTCAAGGAACTCTGCTCGGGCCTCTTCCTTTCTTTTGGCAATGACGACTTGCAGCGCTTCCTTGGCCTCGACCAGAGCCCTGTGGAGTAGCTCCTCCTCTTCGGCAGTGTGCCGCCGGCGCCTGCAGCGTGTATATTCCCGGCGGGCGGCATTAGCGGTGTTTCGGAGAGCCGCTATCTCCACCGACCACCAGTAGACCTGTTTCTTGCCCGGCAGTCGCTTCGACCTCTTCATGCCTGCATCACACACTGCTGTGAGGGAGGCACGAAAGCGAACTGCCCGCTCCTCCAGACCTGCGTCGGCCGGTGGAGGCGTGCACCAGGCTTCTACTATCGCAGCCTCCTCTGCCATATCCCTGTCCAAGCTGACCAGAGACCATCTAGGGAAGCCACCATTCCGTCGCCGCCCTTCCGCCACGGGTACCGGAGGTACTGGTCTGGGAGAGACCCTCATGCGTATATATACGTGGTCTGAGAGGGTCTCTACCTCCTCGAGGACCCGCCAATCCTCAATGCGATTGGCAACGACCGGGGTCGCGAGCGTTACGTCCACCACGGATCCCCCCTGCCACCGCACGCACGTTTGCGCGTTGCCCCTGTTAACAATTACAAGCCCCATTGCCACTGCCCAATCATTTAGGGTCGTTCCCCTCACATTTGTGACCGGCGAACCCCATGCAGCGCTCTTCGCATTGAAGTCCCCCAGTAACATTACCGGTTTCGGCGCAACTCTCCTTATAACGCTGCCCAGATCCTCTAAAAACCTTTCAAAGGCGCGCAATGGCCGATTGGGGGAGAAGTACGTTCCCACAAGCACCATTTTCTCCCAATCAGCCGCCGCATACCCTGGTCCCCTATCTATCCCGACCAGTGGGGGAAAATCTCCAAACGCTGGTGTAACAAGGGCCACGCTCCCGTCCGTTGCCCCTACCCAATTGGGCTGAGGAGGGACACACCATGGTTCAGCAACGACCGCAACACTTATGCCCCACTCCGCTACAACCTGCATGAGTAGGTCCTGGGCACGGGCGGAGTGGTTGGCATTTGTCTGTAAGAGTTCTTGTGGTCGTGCTGGCATTAGATGTCCATTCTTTGTCCCTCTGATGCCTGTTGGCTACTTTCTTGGGTTTCGGGGATACCTCTTGCGGTATCTCCTGGGGTCCGAGTGGGCTCCATGCGTCCCCTCACCGCCGGAGGGTTACAAGCCAGCCCTCCCATTATGTGGCCTGTCGGTCGCTTGGCCTGGTGGCACGCCGCACAGAACGGCACCTCCGTGCAAGACGCCGCCCTATGCCCCGGCTTACTGCATCTGAAACACAGGTTACCTCTCTCTACCTGGGACGGGCAAGTTGCACGAGTGTGCCCCGTCCCCATGCACTTGTAACATCTGAAAGGTGCCGGGTCAAGCGCCTTCACGGTTGCACTGGACCAGCCGACCAGCAGCCTCCCGCACTCCGCTACCCTCTTAGCTGCCACCAGCGGGCATCTCACAAGAGTTGCCCCTACCCCACTATAGTTGGTGCGGATTGCCCCTACCCTCAATTCTTCAACATTGCAGCCTCCTTTGGCTGCCATTGCTGCAGCGACCTCCTCAGTGCTGACGGACTCCATGAGGCCAGACACTCTGATGCAGGCCATTTTGACTGGCCTGTATATCCTCGCCTCATTTCCGATCAACCCCTCTAATCTCTCTTTGAGGAGGTCGGCCGCTCTGCCGTTGTCATTGCCTTGTACCTCTATAATGCGCGCCCCATCGGCAGCTTTGCGGATGCGCACGTGGTCCAGACCGATCTCAGCCAGGCTGAACGAAGTTGTAGCCTTGTTGATGATTGAGGCATATGTAGCCTCAGACTCCGGCTTTAAAGCCACTACAACGGCGGCCGTCTTAGGCGGGACCAGTTTCCGCGGTTTCGGTACAGAAGGTTTGGCAGTGGTTTGTAATGCCGCAGCCGCTGCTTTGTTAACTTTCCCCTTGGCCTTCCTACCTAACACATCCCTCCACTGCGACTCTGTCTGTGGTTGTGCCGGTAGTTGGGGAGGTGATGGCGGGGCCAACACCATTTGTGGGACCTCCTTCGGTACTTTCCCCTTCTTTTTATTTTTCTTCCCCTTCTTCTGGCTGCTGCCCGCTGTTGACGCGCCGGTGTTGGCGGGGGGCATTAGTGTGGCCCCTGTAGTAGCTCTTTTTGGTGCCGACACTCCTGCTGCCGACGCCGGCTGCACAGGAGAAGGGCCCTGTTGCCTCTCCACTGCCCTTGTGGTCTCTTCCCTATTACTCCAACCTAACCTAACCTAACCTAACCTAACCTAACCTAACCTGTCTCCTGCCCTGGGCCTCCACCTAACCTGGGAGCAACGGTAGTAGTACTAAGGAAGCCAGGCAAGGACTCATACAAAGTGCCAAAGTCATATAGGCCGATTGGGCTTTTGCCTGTAATTGGGAAAATCTTTGAGAAGATGATGATTGCGCGTCTTAGGTTCTACCTGCTGCCAAAGACCAGCCCACGACAATACGGCTTTATGCCCCAGAAAAGCACTGAAGACTCCCTCTATACTCTGATGCAGCATATACGAAATAAACTTAATGAAAAGAAAATATTAACGCTGGTATCGTTAGATATAGAGGGAGCATTTGATAGTGCATGGTGGCCTGCGATTAAACTACGATTGGCGGAGGAGAAATGTCCGGTCAATCTAAGACGCGTAATGGACAGCTATCTCGCGGATAGAGTGGTCAGGGTACGATATGCCGGGGATGAAATAACACGGAAAACCAACAAGGGATATGTGCAGGGGTCAGTTGGGGGACCCATACTATGGAATCTTTTGTTGGATCCACTCCTCTGGCAACTTACGGAACAAAAAGTGTACTGCCAGGCATTTGCGGACGACGTGGTGTTGGTCTTTGACGGGAAAACTGCTCTCGAAATAGAGCAACAGGCAAACGCTGCTCTCACACATGTTCGGGCGTGGGGCATCAAAAACAAGTTGAAGTTCGCTCCACATAAAACCAGTGCGATGGTGGTAACCCGTAAGCTAAAATTTGATGTACCGCGCCTGAGTATGGGTGGGATTGAAATCACCATGTCCCTGGAAATCAAATTCCTCGGGCTTACAATTGATGCGGCACTAACTTTTAACACGCACATAGCCAACGCTTGTAAAAAAGCGCTGGCAATGTACAAACACCTAGCCAGAACAGCCCGAGTAAACTGGGGGTTACACCCGGAGGTTGTGCGGGTAATTTATACGGCGGTGGTGGAGCCAACCGTATTGTATGCCGCGAGCGCATGGGCGCCGGCAGCAAACAAATTAGGAATACGAAAACAACTCAACGTGGTGCAGCGTGGATTCGCACAAAAGCTCTGTAGAGCGTACCGTACGGTCTCCCTACACTCGGCACTTATACTAGCTGGGTTACTCCCTCTTGACCTTCGAATCCGAGAGGTAGCCACATTGTATGAGGCTAAGAAGGGAGTACCGCATCCGGCACTGGGGGGAGGGGAGATCGAACGGATGGTCCCAGCTGCCAGGGCTCCACACCCATCCGAGCAAGTGACCCTGGGTTTCGGACGTCTGATAGATGAGGAGCAGTACAATAGGGAAGGAAACTTTGACGTGCGCATCTTCACAGACGGCAGCAAGATGGAGGGCAAGGTCGGCGCGGCTATATCCCTGTGGAATAGTACTGGCGAGACTAAGACCCTAAAGCTTGCATTGCCGTTCTTCTGCACTGTATACCAGGCGGAGCTCTTGGCACTAAATCGGGCGGCAGCTGAAGTTCGGAGGAGCAAAGAAACCACGTTCGGAATCTTCAGTGACTCCATGGCGGCCCTCCAAACGGTAACTTCATGTTCCCCACATCCACTTGCAGTAGAAACCAGAGACACCATACGTGACTGCATACACCAAAACAAGAGTGTCTCCTTGTTTTGGATAAAAGCCCATGCGGGATTGGAGGGAAATGAGAGGGCTGATGCTCTTGCGAAGGAGGCTGCCCTGGGGTCAAAGAAGAAGCCGGACTACGACCTGTGTCCTGTCTCATTTCTCAAGCGGAGAATACGTATGGAAACTATTGACGAGTGGGACAGGAGATACAGATCTGGCGAAACTGGCGCTGTAACTAAGTTGTTCTTTCCCAGCGCGGGTGCTGCTTATGGCGCTGTCCGAGAAATGGGGCAGTGTAAGCTTGTCACACAGCTTATGACGGGACATGGTGGGTTCTCCGCGTACTTATATCGTTTTAAGTGCAAGGACAACCCGTCATGCCTATGTGAGCCAGAAAAGGAGGAGACGGTCACACATGTGCTTTTTGAGTGCCCAATCTTTGACAAGATTCGATTTGAAGTAGAGCAAGACCTTGGGGAAAAAATTGTAGCCGAAAATATTTGTAAAATAATGATTGGTAGAAATAGAAACAAACTGCTTAAATACTGTCTGGATATTGTTAAAAAGGTTGTAAATAGAAATAAATAGCCTAAGAAAAATATGTTAACGACATATTATGTAAAAATATGACTGTCAACATATGTACAAAATAAGATAAAAAATTGAACTGAACAAGACGTAAAAGACAATTGTTTAGCTTTAAGTTGCTGTTAAAATTAACTTTATTAACATTGAAGGTGTTAGATGTATAGAAAAGAAATAAAAACTGAGTCCTTGTATTCATTTCCCTGTCTTAAGAAAAAGTTAGAAATTTTAGTAAAAGTAGATGGGCAACCCACCCATAAAGAGAGTAAAAAGCGATGAATGTAAGAAAGACCAAGTATGCTAAATGAAAGTGCGAGAAGCATATGAGTGAGAACTTGAATGAATGAGAAAGATTAAGCGACAAAAAAAATGACTCCGATCATGTTGGAGGTAAAGAGAAAAAAAAAAAAAAAAAAAAAAAACCTCATTCTTGACGTGGTGTAATAAAGAGTGATGGCGTTTGTGGCAAATTTGGCACGATGTTGGCAATCGACACTTGAACACGGGATGTCCACCCAGCAGGCAGTTGTAACATAAATTTTTGGTTCTCACGTAATCAACTCTTTCATTTATATTCATATTTGCAAATTCCTTGCAGTGACTCAGCGTATGGTTGTCGTTGCATTTGATACGTTCTTGTTAAAGGTGGTGGTGCCGTTGTATAGAAGCCGTTCTGGTCGCTAGAGTGTGCTGGTGATGTGGCATGGAAGCTCTCTAAGCTGAAGAAGCGGCGGGCGTTGTGTTTTGTATAAATTCCAAAGTTCGAAATTTGGTTTCAAGAAAAGTCTAACTCCGCCCCCACTGTGGTAGATCATCCGGTGTGCTCCGGAATGAATATTCTTCCCAATCCTTGTGAGTCTCTGTGTCGAGTTTCAGTACCACCAGATGTACTATCATCGGGTCCCATGAATCTACGGACACTTTAAGGTTGGTTAGACTGTTCAAACATTCTGTAGTTGTGTCTAATAACGATTTAATTTGGTTTGCCGTTTGCGCATAGATCTTTTTTTGCGCGAATAATCTTCAGAATAGCATTAACGATTATTCTCTTATTTCCGTAACGATTCTTCAAAGTTTTCCAAGCTTCTTCGTAATTACTGTCTGTTACTTGTATGTTTCAGTAAAGCTTGGGCTTCGCCACTAACACTATTTTTTAAGAAATGTAGCTTCACCACGTCGGTTAATGAGCTGTTGTTGTGTATGAGTGATTCAAATAAATCTTGAAAAGTTGGCCAGTCCTCATAAATACCGCTGAAAACAGGTGGCTGGATGCGAGGCAATTTCACTTTCTCTTCGTAAACGGTTGCATTCGTTGTGTGATTACATTGACTACTCGATAACATGTCTTTTATATCTCCACTCAAGCACAAGAATAAGTCTTCAAAAATGTAATAATCTTCATTCACTAAATAAGGTATGTCCATTCTTTTTTCCGTTGGCGTACATCTTAAAAGTTCTTGATGCGCGGTTTGAAATGTATTTCAGTATTGTTCTATGCATTTTAATCGCGTCTCAAGGTAACCTTTCGTTAACCGTGCTTTAGGGCATTTTCTTAGATTTATTTGCGTTTTTTGTAGCATATTTGCCGTATCTTTCAACACTGTAACTAATTGTTCCGTTGTTGACATTTTGTAATACTAACTGCAGACCAATCTCTTAATTGGATGACGATAAAGTTCACTTTCGTAATGTTGTTTTGTCGCACTCTAATGTTATGAATAGATAACTTTATAACTTATATTTCAACTCGCTAATATGATCATAACAACTGCACTAGATTACAAATGTTCACTATGAAAAAACTGTTCGCCGGCTTCTTATCGCTCAGGAATGCAGTCCTTTTGTTCTCGGAGTTCGCAGCGATTTAACTTCTTCTATGTAATCCGGTTCGATGTGGACCATATGGTGTTGTAATAAGGTTGATTTTGGATCCTGCAGTTTTGGAAATGAAAGAGATACGTGTTGCTTGTAATAGAATTTATTGAAGACTAAACTAGTGTTTCGCAAGCTATACAATGTATATGAGATGTATGTGTGTGTCGGCAAAACAGCTTCAACAGTGTGTAAGCCACCCTTAGAGGTATGTGATGTGGATATTAGAAACTCTTTCTCATACTATTACTGTAATTATTCAATAGCGATTAAAATTGAATTGAGTGGGTGTGATTACCGCGGATTCGGTGGGTTTTTTGACCACCGAAATCATAAAATAGCCAACCGTTGTCAATCTTTACTATAAAATGTTCGTTATTTTTGTAGTATACAATATACAAAGATAATTTAATTTGTTTATGTTAGCATATGCTACTAGCATGTGCATATTGTGCATGTCCAAATAAATATATAATTTTCAATTTTAAGCTGGTGCCACATTAATTGTATTTATTTATACAGTACAATCTGCAATCTAATATGAACATGCGTACAAAAAGCAGTTACTTTAATAAAGTGTGGACTTTAATGTTGATATAGTTTTTACAATATTAGTAAATTTAGAATACAGTAGCACCCTTTTTATGAATATTGATTTCGGTGAGTGTGTTCGATTTCAGTGTTTTGAAAAACTTAAATATCTCGCGAACCCTTACGTCTATAAGGAGGCCTTTATCATCATTATTTTTTAAAATTTAAGCCTTATTCTTAATTTAAGCATCATATATCATATGTCTATAAAGTAAAGAAAAAAAATCAGCACCGAAGTCAGGCACCGAAGGTCACCTCTGAGAATCGTCCAATTTTATTTCATGACCAGATAATTTTTTATTATTTCATAGAATAACTGTTCAGGGAATATCTTTGGCAAATGATTCTTTTTGTATGAATTTTAAATGGCAGAATAACCGTTGTTTTGTTATTAATTTCATTTGTTCGAAATTTTATTACAACATTACAAAAACAAACAACAACTGATTACTTACAGGGGTTTAACTAGATTAGGGCAGCCAGAAAAAGGGGGCTCGGGGTAAAAAAACAAACAACCGTGACAATTATACATTATAATTAATTATAAGTAGGTTAGGTTAGGGTTCACTTGTGTCCCTCAGTTATCGACGAAATAAATACATGAAACGTTGACTTTGAAGTGAAATTCGACGAAGTGAGTGTCGACAATTTTGTAAACCCACGAACGGTTTTCAGCCCAAGCTGAAGCATAGACTAACTTCGTTCGCTTCGCTCGCTCGTTCAATAAAAAACTTGTTTTAATCTCGTGCTGACGACAACACGCTTAAAGCTTCATCTCAAGCGTCTCCTTGCTGGCGCCACCGTCCTCCTCGCAGGGCGGGGCCGTCTCCGGGAGCGCGGGGGCGGGGGCGAGGAACAGCGCCACCTTCACCAGCTCGGCAATCGGCAGCTCCACCAGCAAGAACAGCGGCACGGCCAGCATGCACGAGAGGAGGAGGCAAGACGCGTAGTTTTGCGCCTGGAGACAATGTAAATAAATTAAAATTCAACCTTTAGATACTTTTAAAACAGGAAATATTTTAGAAATTTTTCAGCACAATAGATGACTGAGTGCATACCAGAAAAACATAACCCACCTCTCCTTCGGCAGACGAGTAAAAATGAATGCTGTGCAAAAAACCAATTGATTAACTAGTCATGTCCTACAAAAAAAGAGTAAACTCAATGACATTGTAACAGTTTTTCGATCAAGTCACGTGTCCGTCTTACAGTCACGTGACCTGTTCCGAATATCACGTCTTACGAATCTTATGCTCACGTGACCTGTAGCGAGTCACAAAAAGTCCACAGCGCCGCTAAAGAAGTTTTCACTTCAAAAAACTAAAAAATCACACATAGCAAGATGACCTTTTTTATCGAATTCACACCAAAAACGTGGTTCGTACATCGGATATATGATTTACAAAACAACAATAACAAGTGAAATTAAATGATTTTTCAAAAGAACTGCTTTTTTCAAATTTTATAGCCTATGTCACTCCCACATTTAAAAATACATCAATCTTTGGAGGTGTCTAACTCGGCCATTTTTAATTGTAGAGAAAAGTTTTTCTTATAACAGATGCTTATTTTGACGTGATCTGACCCACTCAGTGTGCCAGTGTTTAGTGCATGTTAAGTAAGCACTTGATTATTCTTTTATGTACTTCATTATATTCATAGATACATTACCTGTCTTCGGTAGCTTTTGCCTTAATAGTACGTATTCAATCTAGCCTACATATACACCTCATTCAACAAAACATTACAATATCAATATCGTAATTCACATACTGCTCTGTGTACACGATGTCTATACAATTTTAATATAATAACCGTCCGATAGGTATGTCATTCTAATTTTAAGGCATGGATCTCTTATTTTAGGTATTGCAGTTATAAATTACTACCTGAGTTGCATAGTCAGCGAAGGCGTCTCAGGACGGTAACAAAAGGGCCATACACGTGCGACTCCCGTGCCGTGCTACTCAGACAAGAACCAAAACAGGTACTAGGCAATCGGCGCTCTCGAGAGCGACCTGCGCAACAAATAACCTTTACCTTTACAATGCACGTGCTCGAAAAGAGCGTTTTCCATGCACCCAAATCGTGCGGAAAGTGCCACTTTTTCGCACTAGTGCTTTTTACTAATCAATTTTTTTTTAACTTTTAAGTGTCGTCAGCCCGACGCAGAGTTTTTATTACTGAGAAAAGTTTTACAAATATTTCAATTACACCTTTTCTTGCATATAAAAGGTACATAAATAAATACTAAATATTAATAATGTATAAAATGTTTTATTAATCTTTTTGAATTTTGAATTTGGTCAATTAATTAATTAATTTCAAACATTCACTAAATGTGTTTCGCTGAACGAATATCTTTCTTATGCCTTTTGCTATACGACAGTATGCACTTGCACATGCGCATAACATGTTGACCGCGCAGGTATTTTAAACTAAAACTGTTGTGATTGTTATTTACTTTGGAGTTGATTTAAATATGTTAAAAATGTCGAGTGAAAGTGACTAATCAATAGGTAATAATAATGATTTATTGCGTTTCAATAGTTTCAGTATGTTTCTTAGAACTACGACGGTACATCGTCTTCTTGTTGTGGAATATATTGAGTTACTTACTCAAAATTAATTGTGTTCCAAAGCAATAATACAATGGTTTTAAGTGAATAAGCTTGACAGCAAAAGATGCAGAGAAATTTTTCAATGCAGTTCCAGACAATAAGTTAGGTACCTGACAATCTACCTAGGTTCTTCAATTTTAACCTATTTTAAACTGACATTTCAACATTTTCTATTTCCTCACACAAGGCATAGTAAAACGCTGTATGATACACGCGCGTCAAGATGATTTCCGACTCATGTCGCATGATACATTCGCTCGCTTCACTTGCTCATGTATAAAAATGCCACTCGTCGGAAATCACCTACTTTCCACACTTGTAGCATAAATAATGACTTCTGGGGCGGAGCAGAAATGATACTAGTCGCCACAGGCTGTTTCATGGTAAATATATCCCATAAAAAACATTCCATGTAAAAAAGAGGTCAAGTCTCGAAACTCTTCCACCGTATAAAAAGTTGTGAGATATTTCGTAGTACCAAGTCTGACAAGTCTCAGGCATTCTTATTATCTGGGGACACGGCAGTGCCCCCGCCACGTCGAGCAAAACAGCGGCACGGCCGTACCATCCTTTTCTCGAAGCAGTTCAAGCCATTTTCGCCCCCTATAACTTCGTTGTGGATAAAACTAGAAGCCTGCATTTTCATTAACCAAGCACGCATTGTATAAGCACAATATATTTCCAATTCCATTCAATTTGAACCAGTGGTTTAAGATTTATAACTAGTCAGTTTCTTAATTTTGTCACTCACTGACTGACTCACCGATCATCAAAAGTCTAAGATACTTCTAGCAGACATAGAAGCTTCAAATTTAGAATACAATTAATGTTTAGTGTATAAATCAAGGGAACACTAAAAAAAATTGCAGTTTAAGTCCAGTTTTCTAGAGGATCCTCACTGATCCGAGTCACGTGGTTATTTGTGCTCCGTCGAAGAGAAAAGAGACCACATAACGACTCTGCCATATCGGCTGAAAAGTTGATCAGTTAATGTATCCAGCCGAAGTAACAGCGACGTCCTGTCTGTGTGTTGAATGTTGAATTGTTCAGTGTCCCAGGCTCAGTCAGGAAGCCATCGTAAGCAGCGTTGAGCAGCATAGCTTGCACTCGCAGTTACCGCTGCAGCTGCAGAGAAGCCGACTCACCATCCCGAAGACGGAGATGTGCATGAGCCCGGAGTTGTTGCCGGTGCTGTAGCGCAGCAGCGGCACGTGCACGAGGTACACCACGTACGTGAGCCGTGACATGCGCGCCCAGCCGCCCCAGTGCAGCACGCCGCGGCACGCGCCTGCGCACAATACATCCGTGTATATCTATGTATGTGATCCGTATACTTACAACAATAATCTACAAGTCAAGAACCATCTACAAATTAAATATACTTTATTGTTGTCGGACGCCGCGTTGGCGATGGCGATAACAACCAGTGTATTTTTGGTGGCAAATTTTAGCGAAACCTACTGATCCGATTTAGATGGCACTTTCTAATATTGTAGTTTAGACCTCAGTATAGGACATAGCGTGGCGTTTTTTAGATATAATTTCATCAGAGGTAGATATAAAATTTGATAAATTGTATGGGAATGAATTTGATTTTTAAGATAGACGTGAAACTTTGTAAATAATTTGTATATATTTATATATATTTGCAATCGATCTAGCTTGGTCTTATTTTCGAGAAAATTAGTTCTTTCCGTATTTTCTCGCAAAAGGCAGGTTTACTCTTCAATGACGACCAATGGTCAATCTTCTGCGAGATGGAACCCAAGCGATGAGGATTTTTGTTTTATTTTTATCAGTTTATTTCGTATTTTTTTGGTAAACGATCAGTTATTGGTTTTTTGTTTAATTTTATATAGACATCGATTTTTCGTAGACAATATCGATGGTTACGTGGATTTGAATGCATTCATGCAATCTTAGCGTTTTTGATTTATGCCGATTTTATTGGGTGCGTCCCACGAGATATAACAACAATATATATAATTTCATATTAATAACGTTCACAAGATATAATGAACGTAGGCTATAACAACAAAACCAATACTTTTTTGGAATAACGGTTAATTGACATAATATTCATATTATATAACGTTTTTTCTATAATACTCAAATTGACTAATTTCATTTTGTATAACATACATAACTTATAACGATCATAAGTTCATAACACATAGTTTATTTTCGTATAAAGATTATAATACAGAAAATGAGGTTAGAGCAGCTAGAAATAGGGGGGAAGGGGGGGGCGGTGCCAATCACAAAAGGGGCTCGGGAAGCGAAGACCCCGCAGTAAAAAAACAAAATGTACTCTTAACAATGGTATTATTTGTAGGTTAAATTAGGGTTATCTTGTGTCCCTTAGAGCGGAAATAGACACCCCGCGAAGCGGGGTGACGTCGACACGCTGGCGGTTAGGTTAGGCTAAGATAATTGCCGTTACTTACCCCAATACTGTATTATCCTCTATAAAAGCTTGCATTATTCCAACTCATTGAACTAGAGGTTGTTGGTGTCATCATAATCATCATCAGCATATCGGCCGAAAGAATTCCACTGCTGCCCCCCTAATTGTGTAACTTGTTTTAAGCTCACCTCAACGCTCACCCACAAATATATCTTGACACCTCGATGCGTACCTAACTAAGCGTAGGTAGAGGTCTAGTTTCGTGACGGGTGACGGGTGAGTCGCATTAGCGTGTACCGAATAACAGCCCTGGACATAGACCTCGTTGTTCGTATAATACTTGTAATATTTGAACTGACGTACAAACTTACAGGGACTTTGCAGAAAAGCTTTTAATTGATTAAACTACCGATCACCGATAGTTACGAATGGCCGTTGTAAAATGTCTCAGCAATAGTTGTACACGTACTATCGACTTTGACAATAGTGAAGAACATGAAGAGCACGATGAGGAGGCTGAACAAGAGCTTGAAGGCGCTGGCGTAGACGGCGCGCACGGCCAGCGGCGCCGCCGGCCCGTCCGCGTAGAACACGCCGCATGCCAGCAGCGCTAGCACCATCAGCGGGAACAGCAGCCAGTACAGCAAGCGGTACTTCTGCAGGAAGAAACATCTCAAGCACAGAACAGAGATTTTTTTGAAATCGGGTGGTCGGGGAGTAGTTTCGGAGATTATCCCGCACACACAAACTTATTAAGTTACGAATTCAGACCCCGTAGCATGGGCTGCCGTATCACACGATGAGTGACAAGATAGAGCGTCCGTCACTGGCTGACACCGTTCAATAGAACGAGACGGACGCTCTATCTTGTCACTTATCGCGTGATAAGGCCGACCATGATACCCCCGTATCCGTATCCAGAAAGTTTCTTTATAAAACTAGTATAGAAAACGTGCTCGAATCGCTAGGGTTATCAAGTTTCCATGTCAACGCGTCACCCAGCAGCAATGTTGTTTACAAGCGCACCGCAGCGCGCGGGAGGTGCCGACCGCCATCGGGAAAATACTTATATTGGGGCCGTAGACAAGGTTACAATCGACAAGCGCTAATGGGGTATCCACATGTCATGATTTGTCAGCCCCAATTTATCAGAATCTGACTAATTGCTTTCGTCTGGATGCATGTTGCGCTGCTGATCCAACCGTCAAACGAGTTGTCCTGACTAATTGCATGAAAATCACAATTTGGACCATGGAATTTGCATGATCTGTCAAGTGTTTTTTTCTCACAAATTTCATTCAGATTCAGATTCAGATTTTTTATTGGTAAAATTAAATACATTTACCAGTCATAACATCAATTAGCATAATAGGTACAATTTATAGATTCATATCATTATAGTAATGAATTACAGTTAATTTTCAAACAACCACAGTCCAAGGATCACGTAGAAATTCGTTTATATTGTAGCATGCCATATTAATAAGCATGTCACTGAGTTTTTTTAGGAAGACAGTATCGCTTGTCGAGCTTTTAATGTCAAACGGCACACGGTTATACAGGTTTGGTCCGACAACACTGAGCGCCGAACGGGCCTTTGCTAGTCGTCGGCGAGGAGGTACGAGGAGGTGCCACCTGCGCGACGGTCTCTGGCTACCTTCGCCATAGCTTTTGTATGTATGGAGGTTAGATCTAACATATTTACACGCTGTTAATATATAGACACAAGGCAATGTCAAAATACGTTGTTTCCTAAATATTTCTTGTGCCGGGTGATCGACAGGTTTACGGTCGATGATGCGTAAAGCACGTTTTTGCATTTTAAACAGCCTGTCTCGGCCGGCCGACGTCGCCCAGAGGTCGACACCTTGTATTAAAATAGAATGGAAGTAGCCACAATAGGCTTTTCGTAGGTTTTGAGCTGTTAATGTAGGTGCGAGTCTGGACAGCGCGTAGCACGCCGAGGACATCCTATCGCATGCGTAGTCGATATGCGGGGCCCACGTCAGCCCGGAGTCGATTATGAAACCGAGGTACCTAGTAGTGTCTACTTGCGGAACGAGGGTGTCATTAATCACTATGTTTAATGGGACATGTTTTTTTCTCAACTTAAAGTGTACGATATTTGTTTTGTCTACGTTTAGTAACATGCCATTTGCTGAAAACCACTTAGTCATTTTATGCATTACTAGGCACAGTTTTAATCTTAAGTCGTCGATATTATCGGCATTTATTATGATGCAAAGTGTCGTCGGCAAATATTACATACTCAGGGAGATCACATGCGCTTGTGATATCGTTTACCAACAATAAAAACAGGTTGTTCCCATTACTGAACCTTGGGGCACGGCACAACCGCCTATCTGTTCGAGATCTGATTTGGTATCAAGGACGTAGGTGCTTTGTTTGCGGTTGCTTAAAAACGATGTAATGATGTCATGGAAACTACCCGAGAAGCCATAGTGGGATAGTTTGGCGAGGAGAAGCTGGTGGTCGATCATCTCGAAGGCACGAAGACTCCAAACAAGTACAAGTTACACCAAATCAAATCTTTGTTCATTGATTGTTTGGCGCCCACTTAAAATTATTTAGGTACACTTAGATTAATTTAAGAACTTAGTTATTAAGGTTAGTTAATTAAAAACTCAAAATAATAACAAAAATATATACTTAGGTATACTTACAATAGTTTAAGAACTTAGTTATTAAACTAAATAAAAAAGGTTTATTATTTTTTGCTTTTCAGTTTTTTTTCGGCGGTTTAATTTTTTTGTTAAAAAGTTTTTATTTGTTGTTATGTGTCTCATTATTTGGTTACTCAATAAACGTTCGAAAATTTTGGAAATTATGGGTATTAGCGATATCGGCCGATAATATTTAGCCAAGTGCATTTCACCTTTTCCTTTATAAATGGGTTGGACGTTTATTTGTTTTAAAATGTCAGGATAAATACCCTTGTTTACGCATTTATTAAATAACATAAGAAGCAGTGATGTTACAACCGGGGGTAGACAATCGATTATACGAGATGACATGTCATTTATATCCTTGGAATCCTTTCGCTTTATTTTCTTGCATGTGGACAGCATTTCGTCTAGCTGAAAAGGTACAAAGTTAAAGGGTGGAGATGTATCGTATCAGGTAGGTATTTTGCAAGGTAAGCTAGCGCAGTGCGAACGCACGGTGCCGGTGAGACATTGTTTGCGCCTGTGTCGATGTAAGACCGGTTTAGAAGCGAGGCGGCAGCCGCGGGCCGCGGCGCGCGCGGTGACGCGGTGACGCGGTGACGCGGTGACGCGGTGACGCGGTGACGCGGTGACGCGGTGACGCACTCGCCTGCCGAGTGCCGATTGCTTACAAGTGCATCTACAGCGTTACTCTTGCATTAGTGACCCTCGCCTGTTTCTGCCGAGATAATGCGCCACATGCTCCGACTCATGTCGTCCCTGGTGTTTGCTATACAGTTGTTTATGAATTGACTACGCACGTCTTTTAATTTTGCCCAGTATTCGAACTCCAACTGCTGGAGCCTTTGCAGGTCAATTTGGGGCCCAGTGTTGTCGTCGTCAGATGTTAAATCATATTTGGTTTTAATGATATTTTTACGTAATCTCTTAATCGGAATGTTTACCCATTTACTCATGGGTTTTTTTACTGGATGTTTTTTAGTAGAAAATTAATTTCAAAATAATGTTTGATGACATTCATAACAAGTTCTATCATTTTGCTAGGGCATGATGTTTTGGTGAATATAATTTCCCATTGATATGAATCAAGAAACTGGGTAAAGCCGTGAAAGTTCTTTTACTTAAGTGCGTATTTGTTAATGTGAACTTGTTTTGGATGTCAACAGTAATACTTCTACTTAGATGATCGGATAGGTGTATTGACATACACCAGGATACGGATTAACATTTGTTTTATTTATATTTGTATATATGTGGTCAATACAAGTTTTAGAAAACTTGGTTAGTCTATTCAAATAAATTAAAATGAAAATTAAAAAATATGTATTAAAGAATATTGTTTTAATATGTGACACCGTCAGTCTCATATTTCGACACCATTTTTAAGCAGTTGTAGTTGGAATGAGAATAACTGCGGAGAGTCGAGTCGTGCTAGTGGATATAATAGTAATCATATAAACTCAGAATCACTATCAGAATCCTCTAAGATCACATAGGAATACATGCGCTAGAGCAAAGCTGTTTTCTGTTTTTATTTCAGTCAAGTCAATTTTGACAGCCTGTAACGAGCACCAGACGGTGCTATATGAAGCTGTAAGATAAAGCGGGATGGGGATACCTATGAAATATATTTGCTACACGTCTATCATGAGACGGCCGCGACATACTCTCGATTTTTGTGTGCTCTCGCCCTATCTCATCGGTTAGTAACAATCTTGGAGTCCGCTTCGCATTTTCGCTTTGTTACTGTTAACTGGCAACACTGAAAGAAATTGTAGTTGGAGATTGTTACATCTGTACGCTAAAATCACATAATGTGGATACCCCATAAGGCTAATAGAAAATAATATAGCATAGCTCGTCGGTCGACCGACTACGCGCGACCGACGAGCTCGACCGACGGTCGCGGTACGCGTGACGTAGCTGTACGCGCGTAGCAGTTTATCAGCGCTGCACTGTATTTCGTCATACATTTCCATTGATATAGCTACGTCCAACCGATGTCAGCGCTCACCGTCGGTCGAGCACTGTTTCCAGCCTAATAAAATGTAGGGGAATGACAGATGCCGACGAAACACTTTTCGTTAACATCTGTAATTCCCATACATTTTATTAGTTTTCTATTGGCGTTAGCGCTTGTCGATTGTAATCTTATCTAGGCCCCCTGAGGTCAGTTGTTTTCAAATTAAGTCACTTTCTTATGCTGCGTGTCTCTCCTGGGGTGTATTCTCCAATGCGCTGATGGGAAAAGCAGTTAAGTGCACGCGCCGCAGACATCGTTGGCATGAGCCTGTACCTTGAACCTGTCGGCTCCCAGGTCGCTCTCCTGGAGGCGGTAGACGGGGAAGGCCGCGGCCAGGCCGAGCGCGTAGCACAGCAGGTTGGTGTGCCCGCGCTTGTACACGTTGTTGAACCAGACATCGTTGGCATGAGCCTGTACCTTGAACCTGTCGGCTCCCAGGTCGCTCTCCTGGAGGCGGTAGACGGGGAAGGCCGCGGCCAGGCCGAGCGCGTAGCACAGCAGGTTGGTGTGCCCGCGCTTGTACAGGTTGTTGAACCAGACATCGTTGGCATGAGCCTGTACCTTGAACCTGTCGGCTCCCAGGTCGCCCTCCTGGAGGCGGTAGACGGGGAAGGCCGCGGCCAGGCCGAGCGCGTAGCACAGCAGGTTGGTGTGCCCGCGCTTGTACAGGTTGTTGAACCAGACATCGTTGGCATGAGCCTGTACCTTGAACCTGTCGGCTCCCAGGTCGCCCTCCTGGAGGCGGTAGACGGGGAAGGCCGCGGCCAGGCCGAGCGCGTAGCACAGCAGGTTGGTGTGCCCGCGCTTGTACAGGTTGTTGAACCAGACATCGTTGGCATGAGCCTGTACCTTGAACCTGTCGGCTCCCAGGTCGCCCTCCTGGAGGCGGTAGACGGGGAAGGCCGCGGCCAGGCCGAGCGCGTAGCACAGCAGGTTGGTGTGCCCGCGCTTGTACAGGTTGTTGAACCAGACATCGTTGGCATGAGCCTGTACCTTGAACCTGTCGGCTCCCAGGTCGCCCTCCTGGAGGCGGTAGACGGGGAAGGCCGCGGCCAGGCCGAGCGCTTAGCACAGCAGGTTGGTGTGCCCGCGCTTGTACAGGTTGTTGAACCAGACATCGTTGGCATGAGCCTGTACCTTGAACCTGTCGGCTCCCAGGTCGCTCTCCTGGAGGCGGTAGACGGGGAAGGCCGCGGCCAGGCCGAGCGCGTAGCACAGCAGGTTGGTGTGCCCGCGCTTGTACAGGTTGTTGAACCAGACATCGTTGGCATGAGCCTGTACCTTGAACCTGTCGGCTCCCAGGTCGCCCTCCTGGAGGCGGTAGACGGGGAAGGCCGCGGCCAGGCCGAGCGCGTAGCACAGCAGGTTGGTGTGCCCGCGCTTGTACAGGTTGTTGAACCAGACATCGTTGGCATGAGCCTGTACCTTGAACCTGTCGGCTCCCAGGTCGCTCTCCTGGAGGCGGTAGACGGGGAAGGCCGCGGCCAGGCCGAGCGCGTAGCACAGCAGGTTGGTGTGCCCGCGCTTGTACAGGTTGTTGAACCAGACATCGTTGGCATGAGCCTGTACCTTGAACCTGTCGGCTCCCAGGTCGCTCTCCTGGAGGCGGTAGACGGGGAAGGCCGCGGCCAGGCCGAGCGCGTAGCACAGCAGGTTGGTGTGCCCGCGCTTGTACAGGTTGTTGAACCAGACATCGTTGGCATGAGCCTGTACCTTGAACCTGTCGGCTCCCAGGTCGCTCTCCTGGAGGCGGTAGACGGGGAAGGCCGCGGCCAGGCCGAGCGCGTAGCACAGCAGGTTGGTGTGCCCGCGCTTGTACAGGTTGTTGAACCAGACATCGTTGGCATGAGCCTGTACCTTGAACCTGTCGGCTCCCAGGTCGCCCTCCTGGAGGCGGTAGACGGGGAAGGCCGCGGCCAGGCCGAGCGCGTAGCACAGCAGGTTGGTGTGCCCGCGCTTGTACAGGTTGTTGAACCAAACATCGTTGGCATGAGCCTGTACCTTGAACCTGTCGGCTCCCAGGTCGCTCTCCTGGAGGCGGTAGACGGGGAAGGCCGCGGCCAGGCCGAGCGCGTAGCACAGCAGGTTGGTGTGCCCGCGCTTGTACAGGTTGTTGAACCAGACATCGTTGGCATGAGCCTGTACCTTGAACCTGTCGGCTCCCAGGTCGCTCTGCTGGAGGCGGTAGACGGGGAAGGCCGCGGCCAGGCCGAGCGCGTAGCACAGCAGGTTGGTGTGCCCGCGCTTGTACAGGTTGTTGAACCAGACATCGTTGGCATGAGCCTGTACCTTGAACCTGTCGGCTCCCAGGTCGCTCTCCTGGAGGCGGTAGACGGGGAAGGCCGCGGCCAGGCCGAGCGCGTAGCACAGCAGGTTGGTGTGCCCGCGCTTGTACAGGTTGTTGAACCAGACATCGTTGGCATGAGCCTGTACCTTGAACCTGTCGGCTCCCAGGTCGCTCTCCTGGAGGCGGTAGACGGGGAAGGCCGCGGCCAGGCCGAGCGCGTAGCACAGCAGGTTGGTGTGCCCGCGCTTGTACAGGTTGTTGAACCAGACATCGTTGGCATGAGCCTGTACCTTGAACCTGTCGGCTCCCAGGTCGCTCTGCTGGAGGCGGTAGACGGGGAAGGCCGCGGCCAGGCCGAGCGCGTAGCACAGCAGGTTGGTGTGCCCGCGCTTGTACAGGTTGTTGAACCAGACATCGTTGGCATGAGCCTGTACCTTGAACCTGTCGGCTCCCAGGTCGCTCTCCTGGAGGCGGTAGACGGGGAAGGCCGCGGCCAGGCCGAGCGCGTAGCACAGCAGGTTGGTGTGCCCGCGCTTGTACAGGTTGTTGAACCAGACATCGTTGGCATGAGCCTGTACCTTGAACCTGTCGGCTCCCAGGTCGCTCTCCTGGAGGCGGTAGACGGGGAAGGCCGCGGCCAGGCCGAGCGCGTAGCACAGCAGGTTGGTGTGCCCGCGCTTGTACAGGTTGTTGAACGTCGGGTCGAACACGAAGAAATTCACGATCACTCTGAAAGCTCATTAGAATTATGAGTCAATTTTCAAACGAGCTGTTTTTGCTGTCCCACGGCTATAATTTCAAGTCAGTTTAACATGGAGTATTGATACATATATATTTGTATTCCGTGTATTATAAAGTACTTAAAATATACATAACAATACCCTAAATATTAATTGATTCTGTAAAAAATGTATTTGAAATCGTAAAACAGCGAAATCTACCGCTTTTTCGCGTGTCCCACTTGCGGTTTTGCTCAAACAACATTTCATAACTCTATACCGGCTAACGTATAAATACACAACTTATACTGTTATACAGAACATGAATTATTAGCGCATTCATTAAAATATGTTACAAAATTAATGCCAGTGAAGTATTTTAGTAGTCCCCCGCGCGACCCTTTTATTAGGACTCGAGCTCAAAACCCTTAAAATCCGGTTTTCTATTGTCCCATCGTTACATTTACTTTACGATACGATAGACACGTTTTTTGGGCTTCAACCGCCAATGGGAGGACGCAGCGCCGGTATTTTCGTCGGAGGAAACAGGTAAACTTTTATTCGATGTATTTTGGTACGGCTATCACGACATTTATATGAGCGTTTATTTATTAATAAACGATTGAAATAAAAATGTGTCTTTCATAACAAGGGTTAGCAATATAAGGTAGAGTTTCGTGTTTAACTAATAAGTGAATTCAATTAATAGTGTACGAAAGACAGCCACTAAACATGCATGTTGACCTTTGTATGCCGACATTTATACGGCTATTTTGTCAATACAAATGTCAAACGTGACATATAAATGTCGATTCAAAAGAAAATCTAAGTAAAGCACGCAATATCGTTTCCATGTTCCATTAATATTTGATTAGTTTTATTATACTTAGTACTTTTTGACGACCCCTTTAGCCTAGTTGGTAGTCAACTACAAGGTATATTCATTAGGAAAAAGAAAATTATGAGTTGAAGTATGATATAGTACCAACAAAATTATGATGTATGTCCGTTATGAAGGAAACTGTTATTAGAAACAAAATTATGACTTCAAGCATGTTCTTAGTAATGAAATTATGAAGATTTATGTTATGAAAACTGTCCGTTATGAGTTCCGAGGATAGTTATAGAAATTTAGGAACAGAAAAGGAATGAAGAAAAAAATATATTAAGAATACAAAACGTTATTATAATAAAAAATAGGACCAATAATTTTATGAGAGCCAACTAGGACCTACCTTAAACAATAACATTTTTATCCAATAACATTTTGTTACATGACATTTGATGAATGTGTATGCTAAACATATTTTTATACTCGTCGACTATATTCTTTAAATTAGAACCTCGCAAACCATAACGCAATTGAATACATTTATTCTGATGCAAAAGTTTATGCTCTACAGACAATCAAAATAATAATTATTCAATTGTACACAGAACTAAAATGAATGAATGAGACATCAATGCGTTTAAAAAAAAGGGGTTGGCTGCACTTTGTTTCAGCAGGGCGATTTTCAATAGATACCAAGTTTGTTTAATAAATTATTATTTCCGTTGACACGTAGAAAAATGAATAAATAAATAAATATAAGGGGACAATCTTACACAAATCGACCTAGTCCCATAGTAAGCTCAGTAAGGCTTGTGTTATGGGTACTAGACGACGATATATATAATAGATATAAATACTTAAATACATAGAAAAACATCCATGACTCAGAAACAAATATTTATGCTCATCACACAAATATTTGCCCTTACCGGGATTCGAAACCAGGACCTTCAGCTTCGTAGGCAGCGTCACTACCCACTAGGCTAACCGGTCGTCAAAAAGTGTTGTATATAATATTTTTATAATTAGCTTTTTAGTCTCGTACCTTAATTAGGCCACTCAGCAAGCTTCGTGGCCCAAACGTGGTACTCGACTGAAAAAGCATACATTATATAACGATTGTGTGGGCATAATGTTGCCCAATATACATTTTAATTGTTTTTATGTGGAGTGCAATTTATATAAAATGTAATTAATTATTTATACACAGTTAAATCAATTATTTACTATATATATGTCAAATCAAATTATGTCTTATGTCAATGAATTTAACATCAATTTAATATCTAATTAGGCCAGTTATTAATTACGTAAAGTAATTTTAATTGTTAATTAGGAATGCATGAATTGTATCTTTTAATTTTATTTATACAAAACAATGTAACTTATTATAATTAGTCAAGTGATTTTAAATGTCAATGTTAATATATTTTATATGTACAACGGGACAAGCAGACAAAATTTATTAGTAGATATCTGCGGCGGCGCAGCGACAGACTACGTCAGCAGTTTACCGTTAGCCGGCGCACACGGCGCGGGCGCACTCGCCCGCGGCCGCGCCCGGCAGTCTCTCAACCACCTAGACGCAAAACGCATGTCGCTGAGCCGCATACGCTACCGCTTAATTCCTGTTCGCTCGGGTTTCTTATAGTGCTACTGCTTGTCCTTTTCTCCTTCTGCTTTTATGCTTAACGTTATTGGTACGTGTGCTAAGTGTAAGTGCTTAAAAATAAACATTAAGGCACATTGGACTGGGTTGTTTACATTGCTACACCGCTGCGAGTTCCTCCGGCAAGTAAGTGAAGAATAGCCATACCACAACCCAACACACTCACCACAATTGCATAAAATAATATACTAGGTGACACGAAAAATTTACAATTGATGCTTTATTATTTTACACATTTTACAGGAGTATTTGTCAGGTGTTTTTGTAAAATGATACATTTAATGATGTTTAACCTATTTTTTTACAGATGTGTTATGGAACGGCTCCTCCGATTTAAATATATCCTTTACAAGCTGCTTTTAATGTACGGAATAGAATTGATATTTATTTCCGTGTTGCTTTTCGATGATGCAATAAATTATGAGAGAACCTGCGTTCATCAGCGCAAAAGCGCTCGTTGCTAATATACCGCATTCCCCAAATACCAGATTTTGCAAAATACCACATTCTTGATTTATCATTATCACATTAGCAATATACCAAATTTGCAGTATAGGACATTCGATATAAGTAAATAGTTCCATGAGTACTTTTCAACTTTATAACCTGGTGTAACGGGAATATGGTAAGTGTTCGGTGCATGTGCATCGAACACGTGACAGGCCGCTCGCGCCCTACTTTGGCGATGCGGTCGTTTCCTAAAGTTAGTGCGTTTTATGACACCGTCGCGATCGCATTCTAACATTTTATAACATTTAATTAACCTTAACATTTTACTTATTTTATTAACATTGTAGAAGTGTAATATATAACAATTGACGTTTAAACTCTATCTTTTCATTCCACCAAACATTCGCCTACTTGCACCCCAACATTTGGTCCTTCGAACAAAGTATTTCGCGCGTTGGTACTGGGACCATTGGGACACGTATCGCGAGTGAAGTGCATGAACTAGTAGAACATTTGGGCAGTGCAGGTAGCAGTGGCAGCTTGGTGCAGAACTACAGCTGTAAACATTCAGCAACGGAGTACATTCAGTAGCGAGGTGACGGCAAGGACAGGAAACATTCAAGTAAGATCTTTCCATATTTAAACTATCAACATCGGCAGTATGGTGAACGTAGGAAATCAGTTCCTTATAGCTGAAGAAATCAGGTCCAGTTTGACCAATTTCAAGAAAGATGGAGCAGAAAGGAAAAGCAGTGAGGAGTATTTGAGACGAAAGTTAAACAAATTAGAGGAATTATGGAAAGAATTTTAATTTAACCACGACCGGCTGACGATGGAGATAAGCCCTCAAGATGCCTATTTCACTGATAAACATTACGAAGCAGCGAAGGAGACATACAATTTATTAAAGCAATTGATTAACGACGAATTTCGTAAGGTCAAAGGAAATCCGAGTGCCCAGACAAGAAGTGAAAGCAAGGGAGATACACCTCGGCGAGCGGAGGAATCAGGCTCAAGGAGCCAATTGCTAGATTCACAGAGCAGTGCTCAGAACAAGACAGCGGATGGGCATACACCGGAGCAACAGTATGATCATGAGGTTTATAAGAATCATGGGGTATACAGTAGAATGGATGACGCGTTGCGCAGGCAGGAGGCGAACTTTAGAGCGTTTCAAAGAACAATTGCTAACATTGACTTAGAAACCTTATCTGCCAAGTGGGAGTATGAAAACGCTCTAAAAACATTGAACACAAGGTGACCACCTTGTGTTCAATGGCTGACCAGCCATTGACGCACTACATTTAAAAAATTTAGCATACGAAGAAAGTTTCGCTTCTTACGAGCGAAAATATAACATTTTAAACAAAGCTATTAACAGTAAGATGTGGTCAGTATCGCACAGGGAGAAAACAACGCCCATGCTAGAGCTACCAATGTTCAGTGGAAACTACAACCAGTGGGTCTCGTTTAAGGACTTATTTGTAGAGGCTATACATACAAATCCAACATTATCGAATGCACAGAAAATGCAATTCCTAAAGGCTAACATTAGAGGCGAAGCAGAGAGACTCATCCAACATTTACCGATAACTTCCGACAATTACATGACTTGTTGGGAAATACTAAATCATCGCTACGATAACAAGAGAATGATATTCACTTTCCATATGAACATTTTATTCGGACTTCCAAACATTCAACAAAATTCGATGGTACAAAGTAAGAAGCTTTCAATGCCACAAAAAACTTGGGTATAGATACAGCAACATGGGATCCAATTTTGGTTCATATCTTGTGTCAAAAACTGGATTCGGAAACATACACAGACTATTTGGAGTCACTTAGAAATACCAAGGATATGCCGATATTACAAGAGCTTTTAGATTTTCTAGAAGGCAAGTTCACGACCCTGGAAACATCGGCTCGTCGCCGACAAGACGGACAACAAAAATTGAGTCCACAACAGTCAACGAATCCTCAACAACATTCTTCAACTTACAGAAAACCGTTAAATACCTTTAACAATTATAGAACCAACGGAAACTACGCATCTATTGCGAAAATATTCCAAGGGTCGGGTTTCAAGTGCCCATTGTGTAAAGGCGATCACGAAATTTATAATTGCAAGTTTTTTCTGCAAATGCCGAACGATAGAAAATTGAATACAGTAAATAGGTTAGCGCTATGCGTAAATTGCTTATTCTCGCATAACGGCAAAACATGTAATTCTGCTAAAAAGTGTCGCAATTGTCAAGCTGCCCATAACACAATTCTACATGACGCGTTGAATAAGTCAACGACCAACTCAACTATGACGTCACAGAGCAACGAGCGTACTAGTAACATGTCGCACGTAGCGCAAACTCGAGATAAACATTCTGAAATTCTACTAGCCACAGCCCAACCGAAAGTATTGGGCGCTGACGGATCATATTACAATCTGAGGGCTCTAGTAGACCAGGGATCTCGAATATCATTAATATCAGAACAGGCTGCTCAAATGCTAAAGGTTAAGAGGGAGAAATGTAGGGGAATGATCTTTGGAATAGGGCAACGAGAAAACAATTGCAAGGGAAAAAAACATATTATATGCAAATCAAACTATAATGATTACACCTTTAATGCGGAAGTAGTAATTATGAATAACCTTATAAAAAATCTTCCCAACAAAACATTTAGCAAGCCATCATGGTCCAACATCCAGAACATTGACTTGGCAGACCCGGAGTTCTACATAAGCCGACCAGTAGATCTACTTTTGGGAGCTGACGTCTTCCCTAACATTATTATGAACGGGATTATACGAAGTGAAGATACTTCAACACCTATGGCGCAACAAACATGACTTGGTTGGATGCTGTGTGGTAGTGCAGAAACATACCATTGCAACGTAGTAATAGACAACCTTGAAGATATACAACATTTCTGGGAGATGGAAGATATAACAGAAGAAGAAGAAGATTTATCAGCAGAGGAGATACAATGTCTGAAATATTTTCATGAGACGACCACTCGAAAACAAGACGGAAGGTATGAAGTGCGACTACCAATGAAGCCCAATTTTGGGACGAATCTCGGATCATCTAAACAAAAAGCTTTAGCCCAATTTCGTAATTTGGAACGGACGTTTGAGAAACAGCCAAAGTTAGCATCCGACTATAAAACATTCATGAATGAATACGCAGAGTTACAACATATGACACCGTCAAAGGGTAACAAGACACTTGAATGCTACTTACCTCATCACGGTATCGAACGAGCTGAATCATCAACAACACGGTATCGCGTAGTATACAATGCGTCAGCAAAAACGACCACAGGTCATTCACTTAATGACCTCATGTATAAAGGTCCAAACTTACAGCAGGACTTGCAATCTTTATTGCTGAAATGGAGACAATATCAATTCGTCTTTACAGCGGACATAGAGAAAATGTACAGACAAATCATGATACATGAAGACGACGCATCATTACAAAGGATAATCTGGCGAGATTCCCCTGAACAGCCCCGCCAATCGTTCGATCTAAAAACCGTCACGTACGGAACAAAAGCGGCACCGTTTTTAGCAATGATGACGTTGAGGAAACTAGTTGCAGATGAACGAGAAAACTTCGCAGAAGCTTCAAAGGTTCTGGGACATTCCTTTTACATGGATGACTTAGTCCACGGAGCGTACTCCATAGAACAGGCAAAACAGATGATTAATAACCTTGACCTCTTATTGAAAGCTGGAGGATTCAATTTGCGTAAATGGTCAGCTAACACTTTGGAGTTATTAAAAGATGTAACAGGCAAACAACATGACGTTATTTTTAATCATAAATCAGATGTGGTCCCCAAAACCCTACGTATATGTTGGAATCCAATCAAAGACACGTATACGTTCAGATATGAAACCACGAAGCGTAACAAACTGACAAAGACAACCCTTCTGTCTGAAATTTTGAAAGTGTTTGATCCATTAGGATGGGTAGCGCCGGTAGTTACAAAATTAAAATTATTATTCCAAAACGTTTGGAAATTGGGTGTTCAGTGGGACGAGGAAGTTCCAGAAGATGTTAACAAAGAGTGGACCAAGGCTCAGGCTGAACTGAGTACACTAAACGAATATGAAATCCCGCGATGGCTTAATAGCCGCGAACATGACGGCATCGAGCTCCATGGATTCTGCGATTCTTCACTAGCCGCATTTGCATGTGTTATATATGCACGAGATCGGAAGTCATAACTCGCGTAACAACTGTTCGAGACCTCGGCGTTATTTTCGATGTCTCTTACATTTCATGACCATATCAAGCGGCTAGCTACTGATTGTTACAAGCGACTGGGATTTGTTATTAGAAATGCGTGTGATTTTAATGATCCCAGAGCAATCACGCTGCTCTACACGGCCCTTGTCCGGAGTAAGCTTGAGGTGGCAAGCATCACATGGAACCCAGCTGAAAGTACTTACGCCTTGTTATTGGAGAAAGTACAGAAAACCTTCCTGAGGTTTATGTATAAGAAACTGTACTCCCTCTACCCTTTCTTGTACCCTACCAAGTTCCTGCTAGGTTCTCTGGGCTTTAATTCTCTTGAAGTAAGGCGTAACTACAATCTTCTGGTGACCACGTGCAGTATCTTACGTGGCGATACCGACTGCCCGAATCTAGTGGCACGAGCCGTAAAACTCACTATACCTTTTGTGCCCAAAGCAGTCCTGCGACCGAGACGTCACAATCTCCTGGCAGTCCCATCAACTCGTACTGTAGCACACAGAAACTCCCCTGCTATTCGGGCACTAAAACTGTTGAACTCGCTTCTGTCACAAGCACCTGAATGTGATGTATTTGCTAGTCGATGGGCGAATGTATGTCACATGTGTCTGAGATACTGCGAGACGATGGATGTTTAAATATTATGGTTTTTTTCTTTTTCTTTTTCGTTTTTTACATGTTAATAATTATAAATTGTACAGTGCTTTGGTCTTACTGTCAACTGTATAAATTTTGTATGATTACATAAATAAATAAAAAATTAATAATATATAACAATTGACGTTTAAACTCTATCTTTTCATTCCACCAAGAATCGCCTACTTGCACCCCAACAGTAAGCCCAAAGTGTGATATATTGAAAATCCGATATTTTGCAAAATCTGGTATTTCGGGAAGGCGGTATATTAGCAACGAGCGCGCCAAAGGTTAGATATGTTTAATTCCCAACTCGCACTGGAGCAGCGTCGGTCAAGTCAAGCGTACGTGGTCGGATACGACAGTGGACACTTGTGTGTGTAATATCTCTTGAGAGATGTAAGAAGAGAGGGAGCTCACTCGGGCGAAGGGATGAGGACGGGGTGCAGATCCTGCAGCGCGGTGTGCGCGGCGGGCAGCAGCAGCCCCAGCAGCAGCACGGCGCCGATCGCGAGCCGGCGCCCGCGCACGCCGTGCACCAGGCGGAAGATCAACAGCCCCACCACTGACAGCTGAAACTCGGCGCCCAGGTACCTGCGACACCAGACACTATGCAGTGACTTTTTAGTCGGTCAAAATGTCGTTAGGATATTAATTTGTGAAGAAATTCAAGGATGAGCGTTTTAAAGCCCCTAATTATCCGACCTGGACTGGTGGTGATCTTTATGGTGATAAATACCTTGTAGATAACCTTTTCTTTTTAATTTATTTTCCATAGGAATTACATAGCATTATACTTACATATATTAAATTACCCGCCAAAATCGCGTCAGAACATTTGTTGGCGAGACTGCGCTAATTTTTTGTTTATACTAATATTGATCTATGCTATGCCTATCTATTATATAAAATCGAAAAACCAGAACGGGATAAAACACAAAGGAACGAGCGAGATAGCGCCTTACAGAAAACACGATCTCCGGCGACACGTTTCTCAAAAACAACGCAAGTAACACGAGAAATAAATGTTAGAATAAATTTTCTGGATATTACCTTAGAATAAGAGCTTAAAAGCTCCCGGTTCTGTTGCGTATTTTTTCTACAATCACGTAATAAAATCTGTATAACATTGACAATTTAAACAGTCGGCCATTCTTCGGAAATGTTCGGCTAACGTACGAATCACATTAAGGCAAATTCCATTTTACGTAATTTGATTATATCTGAGACTACATTTCCATGTTAGTATAATCGTTATACAATTGATTCGGCTAAAAAACATACTGTTTATAAATAATAATGATTAAAACTGAACTTTGAAATTGTGGTTAGAGAATTTTACATGAAATGGAACGTACGTACGCAACCAAACCTTCCGGCACGTCAGAATCTCATCGTTAGACTGTCAAGTGTCACTGTTTGTTACTTTGAAAATTGTTTCATATTTGCCTTTATTATTATTTATCGTTTGTTATCGTGTGCAACAAGTGCTCTGATCGGTTGGACCTATTGTGTTCTCATAGTAAGCTACAAGATAGAGTGAGGGATGTTGAGATCCGACGTCGCACTAAGGTGCTCGATGTTGGAGATATCATTACCAAATTCAAGTGGAGTTGGGCAGGACACCTTGCCAGGCCGAATGATGGTAGGTCGACCAAAAATGTGTCAGATTGGTGGCCACTTCTAGGTAAAAGGAGCGTCGGCCGTCCACCAGCTCGATGGGTGGACGATATTAGGAAGATTGCGGGTCACTTCTGGATAAGATTATTAGCTCAGGATAGGGACGGGTGGCGTGCTCGAAGAGAGGCCTATGCTCAGCAGTAGGCGATTACGGGCTGAAAATAATGATGATGAATGGGTCATACACAGATTTAGGTACGCTTCTTTCCTGTGGACATTATCAAAGTTAAGTAGACGATTATGTATACCTAGGACAGACTATCCAGTTAGGCAGGTCCAACTTCGAGAAATGGGGTCAATCGTCGAATCCGACTCGGCTGGGCAGCATTCGGGAAGCTACGGCACATCTTTTCGTCAAATACTCCGCAGCGTCTCAAGACGAGAGTCTTTGACCAGTGTTCCTGCCAGTGATGACATATGGCACTGAAACGTGGTCGCTTACTATGGGCCTCATAAGAAGGCTCAAAGTCACCCAAAGGGCAATGGAGCGGGCCATGTTGGGAGTTTCTCTGCGTGATCGCATCAGAAATGAGCCTATCCGCAGCAGAACCAAGGTAACTGATATAGCCCTCCGAATCGCTAAATTTAAGTGGCAGTGGGCGGAGCACATAGCACGTAGAACCGATGGCCGTTGGGGCGGAAAGGCTCTCGAGTGACGATCTCGTACCGGAAGGCGCCGCGTGGGTAGGCCCCCCACAAGGTGGACTGATGACCTGGTAAAGGTTGCTGGAGTCCGCTGGATGCGGGTGGCGCAGGACCGGTCACTTTGGCACTCTTTGGGGGAGGCCTATGGCATTGGACGACTTTCGGCTGATATGATGATGATGATGATGATATTATTGTACCCTTTCATGGCCTTCACGGACGAGACGACACATGCATTGAGGTCACCCTGACTCACGCATTTTTTTTTCCGGTCTGTTAACATATTTATATACAAAATAATATATTTTCTAAAACAGAATTAATGTGGCTTTGTGGCCATATTTTTTGTTTTAATGTATATATACTATGTAGTTAAAAAAATATTTGGTAATATTGAATAAAAATAATTTACACTTTATATGTTTTTCTACTTTATTTTATTGTTTGTTTGTTGTTATTTTGGTTCGTAAAATAGATTCCTCATCCTTTATTTATCTGAAAATGATATAACACTTGCCTTGGAGTGTATAGTTTTAGAAAAAAATGGCTTTCAATAAAGCGCGGCGGAGTCGAACTTTTTGCATAAAAAACATTAACACAACACAACTTTTTAGATTAGTGAATACTAACAATATGGAAAAAATAAAGCTTAAATAAATAAATAAATTAATTGTCTGTGACAACTCGAATACAAGATATTATAATTTAAATTTTGTTTTTATTATTGTCGGTTGATAAATTAAACAGTGAGTGTCTTGAATTGGAACTTTGTGTTAAGTAAGCGCAATCAAAATTCGAATATTCCAAATTTTCAGTTCAAAACATTGTGCTATGCAGAAAAAAAAGGAAATAAATATGTGTGCATGTATGTAAAGCCTGCAACTGCAACACCCTGCCGCGGCCTGTGGTGGCGGACAATAGTAAATTTGACAGCTAATGACAAGTTTACTATGGTCCGCCGCGGCCAGGCTGTTATAGGGCTATAGCTTGCGCTTGGGCTGTTGACGTTGACGAGTACTCTTTGGTGGCCGCAGAGTACAAGAGGTTTTTTTAATAGGAGTGTAGACACTTAATAAAATAATCAATAATGTCATATTTGCTCTAAAAATAATTAAAAATGTAGTCAAATGGAGAAAAATCAACGCAAGAGATTAAATAATCACCAAGTTAAAAGTGTCCAAAATTTTAAGTAGGGGTATTTTCTGTCCCTTATTCGCAAAACGCAATTTTATATGAAACAATTAACGCTCGCAGTTTGTGACGTCACTAGAAGACGGCAACATGCTGTGCCCAATCGTGTTCGGCACCGGCATCGACGCGGCCCGCCGCGCGCACGCGACGCGCTCTGCGGCAGCCTCGCAGTTTGTGATGTGACAAACTGTTTGCGTTTTCTCTCTCTAACAAGCAATATTAAAACGGTTGTAGCTTCGTAATTCTTTGAGACATCTGAATGAGATTTTCGTCACTAGGCATATTTTTTGCCTTCTTTCTTTTGGAGTAATAATATGTTTTTGGCTACGCCCGTATTACTGAGTTTCATGTTGACATTTTAATGAATATATATGAAAATATATACTTTTTTTATTTCCATACCGTCATGAGCATAATGCAATTGTGACAAATACATTTATTTATTTATTTAATCTTTATTGCACAAAAGAACAACTTGTCGTACAAAAGGCGGACTTAATGCCGTAAGCATTCTCTACCAGTCAACCTTTGGGCAAAGCAGACAAATTGTGGGCGGTGGGTGCAACTACAGATATAAACACACATTAAACATACATTTATAATAAATGACAACAATAGACAAATAAATAAAAATACATACAAATATAAATACCTACATATATAAATATATATACAGACGAAAATAGAGAACAGAAACACTAAGAATCTACGGCTCTGCTAGCAAACAACTCGCGTAACGATCTTTTAAACGCGAATCTGGTCGAAGACTGTCGGATTTTAACGGGTAGACCGTTCCAGAGGCGAGCTATTCGAATGGTAAATGAATTGGTCATGAAACCAGTTCGGTGAAGTGGAATAGCGAGAGAAAGATTGCCTGAAGAGCGAAACTGACGGGTACAATTCACACCATGGTACTGGAACAAACTTTTGAGATAGTCGGGAGATTTCGGATCCTGGAGAATTGAAAAAAGGAAGCAAAGCATACGAAGATTACGGCGTTGGCGGATGGGTAACCAACCAAGTTTAGATCGGTAGGAGGAGACATGATCGTATTTACGGAGGCAGAAAACAAAACGAATACAGTTATTAAGGAGACGGTCTAGTTTATTTAGGAGTTCCTCGTTTAAGTCCGGATAACACACATCACCATAGTCGATTATGGGTAGGATCAAACTTTGCACTAATAAAACTTTGGTTTGAATAGGCAGGAAGTGTTTGAGTTTATTGAGGACATGAAGGGAGCCGATCACCTTTCGGCTAACTTCAGCAACTTGGGTCCTCCAACTCAGGGTGTTGTCCAAATACACTCCTAAATTCTTTACCTTCTGGCTATAAGGAATAGCAGTGCCATTGAATTTAATATGAGGAATAGAGTTGAAATCTAGCTTAGCCACTTGATGGGAACTGCCAATGATAATGGCCTGACATTTGGACGGGTTGACAAACAAGCCAAATTTCTCGGACCATCTCTGAATGTGCGCCAGATCTTTGTTTAACTTATCAATGGCAGCTGAGAGGTTAGAGACGTTAGACTGATCATACAATTGTAGGTCGTCAGCATACAGGTGGTAAGCACAGCGAAAGTCAGGAGTCAGAAAGTTAATAAAAATAGAAAATAAAAGTGGAGATAAGATCCCTCCTTGAGGTACGCCAGTAGCTAGTTCGCACCAGTCGGAAAACTTCCGATCTACTCTGACTGCTTGCTGGCGACCACGGAGATACGCCGAAAACCACCCAATGGCAGCGGACGACACATTTAAGCGTTCAAGAAGGGCAAGGAGAATGTCATGGTCAACAGTATTAAATGCGTTAGAGAAGTTGATGAGGACAAGTACAGTGACCAATTGGTTCTCCATGCCACGCCTGATATCCTCTGTCACCTTTACCTAAGCAGTGCTGGTGCTATGACTAGGTCGAAAACCAGACTGGAGGGGGCTCAGTAGCTTATGTGTGAAAACGAACTGAGAAAGTTTCTTGTGAGCCACCGCTTCAGCGATTTTCGACAGAAATGGAAGAATGGAGATAGGTCTGAACTGATTAGGTAAGGTAACGTTATTTACTTTAGGCAGAGGAATTACAAATGCTTTACGCCAGAGGGGAGGGAATTCTCCATTTGAAAGGGAGGAGTTTATGATGTCAGTCACTATGGGAAGCACACAGTCAAGGACCGATAGAATCATAAGCCGACTGACATTATCAGCACCAACGGCTTTGGATTTTATAGCCTTGATGATGGCTTTAACTTCTGTTTCAGAAGTAGGAGAGAACGAAAACGACTCGGAGACGAAGGGAGATAGGGTCGAAATTTCAGAAAGAGTGGCAGTTTTGACTCTATTGTCGACGGAGAGGGCAGAAGAAAAATGTCTGTTTAACTCATTAAGAGAAAATGGAATGCCTTCGGTACCACTAGCGGGTTTCCCTAGGCCAAACGACTTGAGAAATTTCCAGACATCGGCCATAGAAGATGAGGATACGTTGTCATGAATATACCTTCGCTTCGCTGTGCGTACCAACTGATTGCAGCGGTTACGAGCCGTCTTGAAGATTCGCCAGTTCTCGTCGGTACGGTCACGCTTGAAAGTCCTGAAAGCGCGATCCCTTCTCCGCATACCCATGCGCACACCTTCTGTCATCCAAGGCGCAGGAGGGCGCCTGACTCTGATAGTACGTAAGGGAGCATGCCTATCGAAGACTCCCAGGATGGCCGCGTTAAACAACGATACTTTGGCTACAGTTGTGGAAGCAGAAAGCACGGGGGACCAGTCAATATCTGCAGCATCGCGTGAAAGCGCGTCGGAATCGATTTTAGCAAAACTGCGTATAGATACTAAGGTGGGCTTGCATTTTGGCGGTTTAATTTTGTACGTAACAAAAAGCAAGTCATGGTGAGAAAAACCGGGAGCCAAAAATTGACCGTGCTTTACAACATTACTGGAAGACGAGGTAATGATCACATCCAGCCAGGTATCAGAGGTAGTGGTGTGATGAGTAGGATCCGAGGGAAGGACTGAGAAACTGACGGACCGGATTAAGGACATCAATTTACGGGATCGTGGAGAGTCACGACAAAGGTCGGTATTGAGGTCACCCATAACCAGGTGATGTGTGTAATCCGAGCTCAAAGATTCCAGAATTTGTTCCAAATTTGAGAAATAATCGATAGTAGGGGGACAGTAAACCACCCCCAGAACGGCTTTAACCCGACTGACACTTATCTCAAGAAAAATCCATTCTGCAGAGCCAGAATAAAGAGATTGTGATTGGTTCAAGATTTTATACGAAATGGAACTCCTGAGATAAATGGCAACACCACCGCCACCCTTGCCAGTTCGATCGTTTCTGATTAAAACATAACCAGGCAGGCTGTAGGACGTCGAATCAAGGGTAGGCTTCAACCAGCTCTCCGATACCAGAATCGCATGAACAAATGGAGATTTGAAAGTCTCAAATAATTCACTATAGTGAGAAGGGATACTTTGTGTTTATGTGACACACGTTAAAGTGGCGAGAGTTAAGGAATTCGCGAGACACAAGAGTACCCAAAGTTGAAGAAGTGTCAAGTGAGTTTATCGAATGAAAAGCAGAACTGTCATCACTAGCAGAGTAAAAAGTTTCGTCATCTGACATATAAAGTATATATAAATAAAATAATATATAAAAATAACAGAACTATATTAACTTATAAATAAATATACACAGACAAAAATATCGAAGTTGCAAAAATACACTAACAAACCTGCTTATCCTGCTGGCTAGCTTGTGAGAATTACATTATAAAACAAAACAAAAATCTAAGAAACAATTATCATTAAGATTAGAATATAATTACATTTTTACTAGTTAGACCAACACAACAATTTGGCGTGACTAGACGGTTTAACCAGCAACACAAATACACCCAGCTAAACTGACTTATCAAATGTCACGCACACCAAACGTCAAACATGATTTTTACGAAATTCGAACGCGATGGCAATAACAAAATAAAATTGATGTAAATAAAGTTAAAGTGGGTAAGAGCACAATTTACTACAGACAGACGGATACTATACTGGAAAGCAAAGTAATAAGATGATATGCGCACATGTGAGTGAGTATCAAGGGTAAAACAGTATAGTTATTCTAGTAAAATTTGAAAACAAAACAAGAGAGGTTAGAAAAAGGTAATAGCATAATACAGTCAACACAAAAGTGACCTAGGACACAATCTTGCCTCCTCGCCGAGGCCGCCCGGCCTGCTCGCTGGTGGCACCTGCGGTGACCTTCATCACTGAACCGGGCTCAGGAGTCGATGACGACGGAGGCGGCTGCTTTTCACGGGAAACCTTCAGTCGCTCAATGTCCTCCTTCGAGTCAACACGTTCGCGCACGCCTGACGCCAACTTAACAAAGATGTTGCCGTCAAGTGACCAGCAGCTTCTCATACCAAAAACTTTGCGAGCCTGTATGAACAATTCTTGCCGCCAAGGTGTCAGGAACTCGGAGATGGCGTATGTGGTTCCCTTGCACGAGGTTTTCTTCTGCCAAACCAAGGACTTTAAACGCGGGTCCGAGAATCGCACCAGAACAGGCCTGTTGCGACCAGCCGTCAGCCTGCCGAGCCTATGACACACCTTGAAAGAAGCAGCAGACACATCGGGGATCTTTAGTTGCTCGGTGATGATACCAGCTATGCGTGAACTGACAGTTACAGCAGGATCTTCGGGAACGCCATTAAAGAGGAGATACTTTCTCCGGTGTCTCATTTCAAGGATATCCTGTGATTTACTGATGGCTGAGATTTGATCCCGAAGGAGTTTTAATATGCTCATAGTCTGCTCTCTAAAAGTGGCAAATTCTTCACCGAGGCCGGCTATAGTCACCTTTGTTGGAGGTATCCTGCTAAGTTTGGCCTCAAACTCAGAGAACATCTTCAGCACATTCTGTTCCAGGGACTTCTGTGTCTCAGCAATATCCATGAAGCCAGTCATTGTTGTAAGTTTCAATTAGAGGTTATGAATTTGACAGTTTAGATAAGCAGCAGGATTCACAGTGTTAAAAAAAATGGGCAATTAAGTCATATACTATGCTGCAAACATTAACTGGGTGAATTTACAACCTAAACTTTGCAAAGAAGTGATAAAGATTGACAAATGTAAGTATTTAGTAATTATTCTAATAAATCATTTCAGAGTCAACTGCTACTTTTTTTATGCCTACCGCCCAAAAAAAAAACACTACATTCATATAATTCATTCACGTCTAGTATATATACAGTGTTGACTATTCTAGCTACATGCAAACAAGTGTTACTAATTGCTTAAATATAACTACTAAAATATATGCTGTTAAAATTACATTCTAATGCCGGCTGTGAGGAGCAGGAGTATGCAAATACGAGAATTACCGAAAGGATGAAGGCGATGATGGTGTTGAATAAATAAGCTGTCACTGCAATATCTTATCTTGAGCGATGATACACGTACCACTGTGCGTAGTTGACAGCGGCAAACTGCATGATATTCGACAGGTTAGCACCATGAATTTGACTTACAGCTCTAAACGCAGCAGCAAATTTTGAACGTGCCTGTGCGATAGTGATGCCTCATGGGCCCCATATTTGAATGTCGAATACAAAAAGTGTGAAGGTGGTGACGTACCAGGCTTGCACCATGCACGTCGCGCCGTCCTGGTAGTTGTGTATGTACAGCAGGTGCCGCCACCAGTTGCGGTGGCAGTCCCACGACTCTGAGGTTACAGTTGCCTGTAAAAATATCAAAAATATAAAAAGGTCTATTTGTAGTTCTGTCTCACTTATCTCAGCATATTTTAGAAGTTAGATTCGTTGAATATGGCATGAATATGGCAGGGGGCACTGGTATGATGCACTAGGTGAGCCTGCATTAGTTAATTGAGATGCTTAATTTTCTGATTCCTATTTATTTATCACAGCAGTAGCTATTAATTAAATCACATCACACTGTGATAATATTATAAATGTGAAAATTCGTTAATGTTGTCAGAGAGACATAATAAGGAGACTCCGAAGATTTATACAACATACATTAAAAACTACAATAGCACGATGCAGAACATTGCCAATTTTCACGCATATAGCCTTATAGGTCATTCTGCAGTTTTTTGTCGGCGTCTAAAACCAGCAGACCAAATTTGAGACTAACCGATTGGATAAAGTCGTGTATACGCAACAGCGCCATCTTTTGTTGTCAAGTGGACGTCGCGTGGCGGTGATGACATCCAGTATAATTTTGGTGGCAAATTCTAGCAAAAACAACTTATCCGATTTTGATGGCACTTTCTAATATCTGGGGGCACGGCAGTGCCTCCGCCAAGTCGAGCAAAACAGCGAGGCCATTATCGAACCCCCTATAACTTCGTTGTGGATAAAAACTAGAAGCCTGAATTTTCAGTAACCAAGCACGCATTGTATAACCACGATATATTTAAAATTTCATCCAATTTGAACCAGTAGTTTAAGAATTATAACTAGTCAAAGTTTCTTAATTTTGTCACTCATTGACTGACTCACCGATCATCAAAAGTCGAAGGCACTTCTAACAGATATAGAAGCTTCAAATTTAGAATACAATTAGTGATTAGTGTATAAATAATCAAGACAAAAAAAATTGCAATTTCGCTAGTTTTCTAGATACACCAACTGCATAAATTACTTTGAAATCCCATATAAACATATAGGCTTACAACGTTATATTTGCAGTGAATGAGTCAAAACATGAAAAAGCAAGAATGGGACTGCATCCATAATTCGTATGTATTGATAACACAATAACGTACAAAAAGAAGTGAGATCCCATAAAAAACATTCCATGTAAAAAAGAGGCCAAGTCTCGAAACTCTTCCACCGTTAAAAGTTTGAGATATTTCGTAGAGCCAAGTCTCAGGCATTCTTATTAATCTTTATTTGCTTGCTAAATAATATTTTGTGACTTGGCAATCACAATACTACATAGACATTAGATCCATTATGACCTGAATTAATTTAGGGTCTTGATATTTTTTTAAATATATTGTTCATAAAGGTCCCCCTTAGTCATTTTTAGTAATTAAAAGTTAAATTAATTTATTACTTTTGGAAAAAAACAATGGGTGGCGTATGGCACCGCTAGGCTAATACGTAGTCTTTAAATCTCTTTTTCATATATATTAATTTACCGTTTGCTAGCAATTTTTACCGTTTATTTATGATTCAATTTTAGTTTTAATGAAATGGAAGGCATGCATGAATATAAAAGAGCTTTTTTATACATTTATATAATAGTAATAGTATTAAATTACACCATTTTTATTTATACACGAACGTGAAACTGGTAATTGCAGGATGCACAGAGCCCTACGTTGCATTTGTTGCATTGCAGTCTTGTCTGACTCTCGCATACCTCCAAGGCACATCTGCGACGCGATTCGCTAGGTACTAACAAGTGATTCCAGCCGTCGTAGCGTATGTCATCCATCAGTGACCCTATTGCCTGTTTTAGACGTCTTGGAAGCGGATAGACGGCCGCCGCCTCGCGGTATATTTTTGAATTGCGTAAGGTATGTCTGCACGATTTCTCTTCGGAAAGCTAACTGAGTGAGGGTGCTGCCTGCTCGTCTTGATAATACCCAGGCATTACATACAGCGGCATCGATAACATATATAAAGATCGGCCACCACCATTTTTCCGCCCACCACCCATATGACCCACCCGTATGACCCACCCGTATGACCCACCCATATGACCCACCCGTATGACCCACCCATATGACCCACCCGTATGACCCACCCATATGACCCACCCATATGACCCACCCGTATGACCCACCCATATGACCCACCCGTATGACCCACCCATATGACCCACCCGTATGACCCACCCATATGACCCACCCGTATGACCCACCCGTATGACCCACCCGTATGACCCACCCATATGACCCACCCGTATGGCCCCTGCCACTTAACGGTAGTTCACCAAAAATGGCCGCGCCACTAGAGAGATAATGACATTTGTATGGAAAGTATATATATTTTCGAGCTAGGGACTCAAAACTTCGTAAAATGGTTCCATACTAAAACACAAGAAAAACAATTTCAGCGTTTTTGAAAGTTCATCTTCCAAAGGGATTAAAACTTGCTTGAATGTTTGTATGTAGAAATCCAGTGAAGAACTCCATAATAGATGGCGCTACCGGTCTTATCCGATACTATTAAACGAGCAATACTTATTTGTATATAATAAACTTATGTGTATGTGTATATTTGAAAAAAAAAAGTACTAATTAAACTGAGCATTCCATACGCCACGGCAAGATAAGTCGCCGCGTAATCCAAGGTCACCTTATGTCATTATGGGTTCTATTGTGACGTTGCTCCATGCTCGGTGACAGTTCTGCAAATAGATCACGAATTTCGTTGTGCCGTCTTGAAATTAGCCCCCCAGTCTTGTAACGTCGATAGTCGACATTAAATTGACTATTGCCACAGCCATCACATGAGGGTAGCATTGAGTTTGAGGTTTTGTGATAACGTATTGCCAGGGCATCTCTAAATTCATGAGGACAAGTCGAGGTTATCTTTCTTCGTTGGTATAGCGGAAAGCCAGGTGGAAGACTTTGTTTTCATTTTCAATGCGATTGATCTTTCTATAGCTCTTCTTTTGTTAGGGGGTAGTTTGGCCAATATGGTGTCTAAAAGTTCGTTATTACGAGCTTCTTTCATCATTCGGCTTTCTTTACGTGCGTCAATCAGGGATTTATTGTTTTGGGCTAGGTCAACATGTTGTCCCGATCAAAGCTGATGAGAGATTTTTAGAGGTTTTGTAGCTCAAATTATTTTCGGTAAACGGATTAGATATTGCCAGGCCACCTTTATGTGTGCATAGTAGATAGGGAAAACCGAGCGGCTTCATCGGCAATGATGTTGCTACCCATCAGAGTTGGCATGTACGTAGTGCAAGTGTCAGTGATTCAAAAAGTTCGTTAAGAGTCGTCGATTACACATTGTAGGAATGACCATTTGAATTGGGCAGCTTTAGTAAGTGCTGTGTAAGCTGCTTGGGGGGAATCCTTGCAGATGTGTTAATTTCTCGATTATTGAAATAAATTGCTTCACTTTGTTCTTATAAAGTCTTCTTTTCCCTTGCCTATGTAACTACCAAGGAAGGGTGAACCTGTGGTGATGGTAATGTTAGTTCCTTTAAAAATCTGCTATGCTTTATTTTTGTCCGTTTCAGATAGAATAAGGATTGTCTTTTTAGGTTGAGGGAAGCATCCATATGGCGTCCTATGTTGCAGATCTGTTCCCACCATTTACTAAGGCTTTTGAAGTTTCCCTGGACCGATGAGTCATCAGCGTACCATTTCTGGAGTGTACTGATGACTAATGACCTCCCTACTTCTGTTACTGAAGGTATGATGGTCCTGTTCGCTGATGATACAACCGTGGTAGTAAAAGCTGATACGTACTCACAGGTTGAACAAAGAGTAAGTAATACGTGCGACCAACTTCACGAGTGGTTCTCGGCAAACGGCCTCATCCTCAACGTCACGAAGTCAAATGTTTTGTTGTTTTCAGCTGGAAAAACAATAAACATCCCGCAAATACAACGTCCAATACTGCGCTGTGACTCGTGCAAGTTTCTCGGGTTTACCATTGATAGGCTGAGCAGCGCCATATTTGCGCTGCGTAAACTCAATCCAGTTGTTTCCAGTGATGCAGTGCTCCAAATTTATCGTATTTCTTTTCTCTGGTGTCTTACGGTATTAGGTTGGGGTGTAGGAAAGGCCACCCTTTGGTTTTTGGACTTAGAAAATTTACGATGAAAAGGGGGCGCGGGACTGATTGGTATGACTTTTGATGGGGGGTGGTGTCATTATGACACCTTTTTTTATGATGCTATCGTATAGAGGACACTAAAATAAGCATGTTTTGTATGGGCAACTTTTTCTAAACTTGATCATTACCGAGATATTGGCTCCTGAATGGACACAATTTTTTGGACTTAGAAAAATAACGATGGGGGTGGTTAAGGTAGAAAAAAATTAGAAACATGTAGATAAAAGTAGAAAAAGTAGAATAAAGTAGAAACAAGTAGAAAAAAGTAGAAAAAAATAGAAAAAGCAGAAAAAGTAGAAAAAAGTAGAAAAAAGTAAAAAAGTAGAAAAAGTAGAAACATGTATTATACAAGTAGAAAAAAGTAGTAAAAATTAGAATAAAGTAGAAACATGTAGATAAAAGTAGAAAAAAGTAGAAACATGTAGATAAAAGTAGAATAAAGTAGAAAAAAGTAGAAACGTAGATAAAGGTAGATAAATGCAGAAGAAATCAGAATAAAGTAGAAACATGTAGATAAAAGTAGAAAAAAGTAGGAAAAGTAGAAAAAAGTAGAAACATGTAGATAAAAGTAGAAAAATGCGGCCAAGTGCGAGTCGGACTCGCGCTCGGAGGGTTCCGTACCATTATCTATAAAAACGGAAAAAAAATAAGCTGTCTTGATTTTTATCAAATACCGTATTAAGTCCGACTCACGCTTGACTGCACATTTCTAATAGGTTTTCCTGTCATCTGTAGGTAAAGAACTATTTTGTGTATTTTTTTCAAAATTTTAGACACTAGTTTCGGAGATGAAGAATGGTCATTTTTTTGGCTATTTTCTTAAATAATTTCTAAACTAATTATTTTCAAATTACAAAAAAAAAAATTTAGATGCACACAATGAGCTCTTTTATTTCATATGTAACACGATAGTATATGCAAAACTTTATTTTTTAATTTTCTCATTTCCCCCCCAAAAGTGGCCCCCATGTTTAAAATTCATTTGTTTGCGTTACATGTTCCTCTTTGGGTCACAAACTTAATTGGTTCAGTAGTTTCGGAGAAAATAGGCTGTGAAGGACGGACAGACAGACGCACGAGTGATCCTATAAGGGTCCCGTTTTATCTTTTTGATAAAAAGTAGAATAAACCGTTAGCATGTTCTTCAAAGTACTCGTGACCCGCTCGACCTGACCAAAAGTCCCTAAAAGACGCGCGACGAGGAAGGATCGGGAAAGATTTTTGATGGGGGGTGGTATCATATGGCACCTAGCTGTTTGAAGACGCTAAATAAGCATGTTTTGTAGAAAAAACTATTCTCTGAAATTAAAAATGGCCAAGATATTGGACCTCTAAGGCAGGTCAGTGTAGGTTGACGACGATGAGCGAAGCGAGGAGGAGTGTTAGGTGTACCGCGACCCTAAGCGCGCGAGCCGAGCGAGCCAAGCGAGCGTGCCGCGGCAGCGGCCGGCGAAGCGCCAGAACCAATAATGACACATCCAGACTTTTTTTTAATCAAAAAATTTTAATGTATAAAAGATGCTTATTTGCAAAGATGCATCTTTTAAAGAAAATTTGTAAAATATAATGTCAATTTTCAATTAGCAACAAATGAATCTCAATCTGAATCTGAGTCTACTCTGTTCTTTTTTTAGTTAGTATGTTGCGAGAGCATATAGTGGCATAGCAAGTGGATCGCCATGGTTAACGCCTTCTTTGTGGCATAGCAAGTGGATCGCCTTGGTTAACGCCTTCTTTGTGGCATAGCAAGTGGATCGCCTTGGTTAACGCCTTCTTTGCTATACATTCTTGTGTCTAAGTTTCGAATAACAAGCTCGGCATGGTGTTGTACAGGAGACGGGCACAATGTGCCCAATATATTCTGGTTCTGGCCTGCCCCAAAGCAAGCTGCCTATTTACACTGTTTGAATACGTTGTTGGCATCAACGAGAAGCATTCCCCATTCCGAGCTTGGGTGAAATTTCTTTTCAAAAGTGTCGTTCATTGCATGTATGGCCCCTTCGATACCACAGTTGAGGTCAATGCAGAGTTGCCATTGTCCACATGCTTCGGTGACTTCAGATCCGGTTGCCAAGATCATACATTTAGAGAGCAATGGATCTGTTATATATGTACATGCATGTGTGAGTGCGCTCCGTTACAATAAACCAGTGTTAAACTAGCTCGCTTGTTTGATGGTCGTGTACCCTCCCGTAGCGCCCCTAACCGTATATCTAACACGTGGCGACGTTCGGACTCGCGTTTCTATTAACAATGGCCACGTGAGTAACCTTCGGCGTTATTTCGACTTTCGATCACACTTCGCATGACTGGAACAGCTACAAGTCGCGACTAAATCAGTGGTTTATCGCCAACGACGTCAACGAGCAGACCGACAAGTCCGCGGTCAAGCGAAGGGCGATTTTGTTAAGCGCACTGAACGAAGGGACATTCAAGTTAGCTAGTGACCTGGCCTTCCCTAACAAGGTAGAAGAGTTGGAATACACTCGGATAACAGAACTCCTCGACGACCACTTTACACCGAAACGATTCGGGTTCGCGGAGAAATCTACCTTTTATTCGGCTACGCAGCGGCCAGGTGAAGGTCACTCACAGTGGGCAGCCAGGATTAGAGGATTGGCGGCACATTGCGGATTCAAAAATTTGGAAGAAGCCTTGCTGGATAGATTTATAATGGGCATGGCGGCAGGACACGAAAAAGATAAGCTGTTTGCACAGGACCAACGGGACCTGACCCTGGCCAAGGCAATAGACTTGGCAGAGAGCGTGCGGTGTGCGCACTTCTGTGAACCTGGCCCCCCACCTTGGCCGATTATTATTATTTTTTTTTTTCTGGAACTATTTTGTTTGTAGTTGATTGTAGTGAAAAGCATTTTGTTTGTAGTTGCACGAAAAAAAAATGGGGGGACCTGAAAAAATATCCAGCCCCCCACTTTAAAAAATCTTTATTTTGGTGATTGAATTTTGTTCGGAATCGTTTGTAGTTGATTGTAGTGAAAAGCATTTCGTTTGTAGTTACACGGATAAAAAATGGGGGGCTCCCGAAAAAAACCTCAGCCCCCCACTTTAAAAACTCTTTATTTTGGTGATTGAATCTTGTTCAGAATCGTTTGTAGTTGATTGTAGTGAAAAGCATTTCGTTTGTAGCTACACGGATAAAAAATGGGGGGGTCCCGAAAAAAACCTCAGCCCCCCACTTTAAAAAAACTTTATTTTGGTGATTGAATCTTGTTCAGAATCGTTTGTAGTTGATTGTAGTGAAAAGCATTTCGTTTGTAGTTGCACGAAAAAAAAATGGGGGGACCTGAAAAAACACCCAGCCCCCCACTTTAAAAATTCTTTATTTTGGAGATTGAATCTTGTTCAGAATCGTTTGTAGTTGATTGTAGTGAAAAGCATTTCGTTTGTAGTTACACGGAAAAAAAATTAGAGGTTCCCGAAAAAAACCACATCCCCAAACTAAAAAAAATAATAATTTTGTAATTGAATCTGGTTCAGAATCGTTTGTAGTTGATTGTAGTGAAAAGCATTTCGTTTGTTGTTACACTGAAAAAAAATTAGAGGTTCTCGAAAAAAACCACATCCCCAAACTAAAAAAAAAAAAAATTTTGTAATTGAATCTGGTTCAGAATCGTTTGTAGTTGATTGTAGTGAAAAGCATTTCGTTTGTAGTTAAACGGAAAAAAAATTAGAGGTTCCCGAAAAAAACCACATCCCCAAACTAAAAATAATAATAGTTTTGTAATTGAATCTGGTTCAGAATCGTTTGTAGTTGATTGTAGTGAAAAGTATTTCGTTTGTAGTTACACGGAAAAAAAATGAGAGAGTCCCGAATAAAACCTCAGCCCCAACGTTAAAAAAAATACTTTGGCGATTGAATCTTGTTCAGAATCGTTTGTAGTTGATTGTAGTGAAAAGCATTTCGTTTGTAGTTACACGGAAAAAAAATTAGAGGTTCCCGAAAAAAACCACATCCCCAAACTAAAAAAAATAATAATTTTGTAATTGAATCTGGTTCAGAATCGTTTGTAGTTGATTGTAGTGAAAAGCATTTCGTTTGTTGTTACACTGAAAAAAAATTAGAGGTTCTCGAAAAAAACCACATCCCCAAACTAAAAAAATATGAATTTTGTAATTGAATCTGGTTCAGAATCGTTTGTAGTTGATTGTAGTGAAAAGCATTTCGTTTGTAGTTACACGGAAAAAAAATTAGAGGTTCCCGAAAAAAACCACATCCCCAAACTAAAAAAAATAATAATTTTGTAATTGAATCTGGTTCAGAATCGTTTGTAGTTGATTGTAGTGAAAAGCATTTCGTTTGTAGTTACACGGAAAAAAAATTAGAGAATGCCGAAAAAATCCTCAGCCCCCATGTGGAAAAAAAATACTTTGGCGGTTGAATCTTGTTCAGAATCGTTTGTAGTTGATTGTAGTGAAAAGCATTTCGTTTGTAGTTACACGGAAAAAAAATTAGAGGTTCCCGAAAAAAACCACATCCCCAAACTTAAAATAATAATAATTTTGTAATAGAATCTGGTTCAGAATCGTTTGTAGTTGATTGTAGTGAAAAGCATTTCGTTTGTAGTTACACGGAAAAAAAATGAGAGGGTCCCGAATAAAACCTCAGCCCCTACGTTAAAAAAAAATACTTTGCCGATTGAATCTTGTTCAGAATCGTTTGTAGTTGATTATAGTGAAAAGCATTTCGTTTGTAGTTACACGGACAAAAAATTAGGTTCCCGAAAAAAACCACATCCCCAAACTAAAAATAATAATAATTTTGTAATTGAATCTGCTTCAGAATCGTTTGTAGTTGATTGTAGTGAAAAGCATTTCGTTTGTAGTTATACGGAAAAAAAATGAGAGGGTCCCGAATAAAACCTCAGCCCCTACTTTAAAAAAAATACTTTGGCGATTGAATCTTGTTCAGAATCGTTTGTAGTTGATTGTAGTGAAAAGCATTTCGTTTGTAGTTACACGGAAAAAAAATGAGAGGGTCCCGAAAAATACCACATCCCCAAACTAAAAATAATAATAATTTTGTAATTGAATCTGGTTCAGAATCGTTTGTAGTTGATTGTAGTGAAAAGCATTTCGTTTGTAGTTACACGGAAAAAAAATTAGAGAATGCCGAAAAAAACCTCAGCCCCCATGTGGAAAAAAAATACTTTGGCTGTTGAATCTTGTTCAGAATCGTTTGTAGTTGATTGTAGTGAAAAGCATTTCGTTTGTAGTTACACGGAAAAAAAATTAGAGGTTCCCGAAAAAAACCACATCCCCAAACTAAAAATAATAATAATTTTGTAATTGAATCTGGTTCAGAATCGTTTGTAGTTGATTGTAGTGAAAAGCATTTCGTTTGTAGTTACACGGAAAAAAAATGAGAGGGTCCCGAATAAAACCTCAGCCCCTACGTTAAAAAAAAATACTTTGGCGATTGAATCTTGTTCAGAATCGTTTGTAGTTGATTGTAGTGAAAAGCATTTCGTTTGTAGTTACACGGACAAAAAATTAGAGGTTCCCGAAAAAAACCACATCCCCAAACTAAAAATAATAATAATTTTGTAATTGAATCTGGTTCAGAATCGTTTGTAGTTGATTGTAGTGAAAAGTATTTCGTTTGTAGTTACACGGAAAAAAAATGAGAGGGTCCCGAATAAAACCTCAGCCCCAACGTTAAAAAAAATACTTTGGCGATTGAATCTTGTTCAGAATCGTTTGTAGTTGATTGTAGTGAAAAGCATTTCGTTTGTAGTTACACGGAAAAAAAATTAGAGGTTCCCGAAAAAAACCACATCCCCAAACTAAAAATAATAATAATTTTGTAATTGAATCTGGTTCAGAATCGTTTGTAGTTGATTGTAGTGAAAAGCATTTCGTTTGTAGTTATACGGAAAAAAAATGAGAGGGTCCCGAATAAAACCTCAGCCCCTACTTTAAAAAAAATACTTTGGCGGTTGAATCTGGTTCAGAATCGTTTGTAGTTGATTGTAGTGAAAAGCATTTCGTTTGTAGTTACAGGGGAAAAAAATGAGAGGGTCCCGAAAAATACCACATCCCCAAACTAAAAATAATAATAATTTTGTAATTGAATCTGGTTCAGAATCGTTTGTAGTTGATTGTAGTGAAAAGCATTTCGTTTGTAGTTACACGGAAAAAAAATGAGAGAGTGCCGAAAAAAACCTCAGCCCCATGTGGAAAAAAATACTTTGGCGGTTGAATCTTGTTCAGAATCGTTTGTAGTTGATTGTAGTGAAAAGCATTTCGTTTGTTGTTACACGGAAAAAAAATTAGAGGTTCCCGAAAAAAACCACATCCCCAAACTTAAAATAATAATAATTTTGTAATAGAATCTGGTTCCGAATCGTTTGTAGTTGATTGTAGTGAAAAGCATTTCGTTTGTAGTTACACGGAAAAAAAATGAGAGGGTCCCGAATAAAACCTCAGCCCCTACGTTAAAAAAAAATACTTTGGCGATTGAATCTTGTTCAGAATCGTTTGTAGTTGATTGTAGTGAAAAGCATTTCGTTTGTAGTTACACGGACAAAAAATTAGAGGTTCCCGAAAAAAACCACATCCCCAAACTAAAAATAATAATAATTTTGTAATTGAATCTGGTTCAGAATCGTTTGTAGTTGATTGTAGTGAAAAGCATTTCGTTTGTAGTTACACGGAAAAAAAATGAGAGAGTGCCGAAAAAAACCTCAGCCCCATGTGGAAAAAAATACTTTGGCGGTTGAATCTTGTTCAGAATCGTTTGTAGTTGATTGTAGTGAAAAGCATTTCGTTTGTTGTTACACGGAAAAAAAATTAGAGGTTCCCGAAAAAAACCACATCCCCAAACTTAAAATAATAATAATTTTGTAATAGAATCTGGTTCAGAATCGTTTGTAGTTGATTGTAGTGAAAAGCATTTCGTTTGTAGTTACACGGAAAAAAAATGAGAGGGTCCCGAATAAAACCTCAGCCCCTACGTTAAAAAAAAATACTTTGGCGATTGAATCTTGTTCAGAATCGTTTGTAGTTGATTGTAGTGAAAAGCATTTCGTTTGTAGTTACACGGAAAAAAAATGAGAGAGTGCCGAAAAAAACCTCAGCCCCATGTGGAAAAAAATACTTTGGCGGTTGAATCTTGTTCAGAATCGTTTGTAGTTGATTGTAGTGAAAAGCATTTCGTTTGTTGTTACACGGAAAAAAAATTAGAGGTTCCCGAAAAAAACCACATCCCCAAACTTAAAATAATAATAATTTTGTAATAGAATCTGGTTCAGAATCGTTTGTAGTTGATTGTAGTGAAAAGCATTTCGTTTGTAGTTACACGGAAAAAAAATGAGAGGGTCCCGAATAAAACCTCAGCCCCTACGTTAAAAAAAAATACTTTGGCGATTGAATCTTGTTCAGAATCGTTTGTAGTTGATTGTAGTGAAAAGCATTTCGTTTGTAGTTACACGGAAAAAAAATTAGAGAATGCCGAAAAAATCCTCAGCCCCCATGTGGAAAAAAAATACTTTGGCGGTTGAATCTTGTTCAGAATCGTTTGTAGTTGATTGTAGTGAAAAGCATTTCGTTTGTAGTTACACGGAAAAAAAATTAGAGGTTCCCGAAAAAAACCACATCCCCAAACTTACATTAATAATAATTTTGTAATTGAATCTGGTTCAGAATCGTTTGTAGTTGATTGAAGTGAAAAGCATTTCGTTTGTAGTTACACGGAAAAAAAATGAGAGGGTCCCGAATAAAACCTCAGCCCCTACGTTAAAAAAAAATACTTTGGCGATTGAATCTTGTTCAGAATCGTTTGTAGTTGATTGTAGTGAAAAGCATTTCGTTTGTAGTTACACGGACAAAAAATTAGAGGTTCCCGAAAAAAACCACATCCCCAAACTAAAAATAATAATAATTTTGTAATTGAATCTGGTTCAGAATCGTTTGTAGTTGATTGTAGTGAAAAGCATTTCGTTTGTAGTTACACGGAAAAAAAAATTAGAGAATGCCGAAAAAATCCTCAGCCCCCATGTGGAAAAAAAATACTTTGGCGGTTGAATCTTGTTCAGAATCGTTTGTAGTTGATTGTAGTGAAAAGCATTTCGTTTGTAGTTACACGGAAAAAAAATTAGAGGTTCCCGAAAAAAACCACATCCCCAAACTTAAAATAATAATAATTTTGTAATAGAATCTGGTTCAGAATCGTTTGTAGTTGATTGTAGTGAAAAGCATTTCGTTTGTAGTTACACGGAAAAAAAATGAGAGGGTCCCGAATAAAACCTCAGCCCCTACGTTAAAAAAAAATACTTTGCCGATTGAATCTTGTTCAGAATCGTTTGTAGTTGATTATAGTGAAAAGCATTTCGTTTGTAGTTACACGGACAAAAAATTAGGTTCCCGAAAAAAACCACATCCCCAAACTAAAAATAATAATAATTTTGTAATTGAATCTGCTTCAGAATCGTTTGTAGTTGATTGTAGTGAAAAGCATTTCGTTTGTAGTTATACGGAAAAAAAATGAGAGGGTCCCGAATAAAACCTCAGCCCCTACTTTAAAAAAAATACTTTGGCGATTGAATCTTGTTCAGAATCGTTTGTAGTTGATTGTAGTGAAAAGCATTTCGTTTGTAGTTACACGGAAAAAAAATGAGAGGGTCCCGAAAAATACCACATCCCCAAACTAAAAATAATAATAATTTTGTAATTGAATCTGGTTCAGAATCGTTTGTAGTTGATTGTAGTGAAAAGCATTTCGTTTGTAGTTACACGGAAAAAAAATTAGAGAATGCCGAAAAAAACCTCAGCCCCCATGTGGAAAAAAAATACTTTGGCTGTTGAATCTTGTTCAGAATCGTTTGTAGTTGATTGTAGTGAAAAGCATTTCGTTTGTAGTTACACGGAAAAAAAATTAGAGGTTCCCGAAAAAAACCACATCCCCAAACTAAAAATAATAATAATTTTGTAATTGAATCTGGTTCAGAATCGTTTGTAGTTGATTGTAGTGAAAAGCATTTCGTTTGTAGTTACACGGAAAAAAAATGAGAGGGTCCCGAATAAAACCTCAGCCCCTACGTTAAAAAAAAATACTTTGGCGATTGAATCTTGTTCAGAATCGTTTGTAGTTGATTGTAGTGAAAAGCATTTCGTTTGTAGTTACACGGACAAAAAATTAGAGGTTCCCGAAAAAAACCACATCCCCAAACTAAAAATAATAATAATTTTGTAATTGAATCTGGTTCAGAATCGTTTGTAGTTGATTGTAGTGAAAAGTATTTCGTTTGTAGTTACACGGAAAAAAAATGAGAGGGTCCCGAATAAAACCTCAGCCCCAACGTTAAAAAAAATACTTTGGCGATTGAATCTTGTTCAGAATCGTTTGTAGTTGATTGTAGTGAAAAGCATTTCGTTTGTAGTTACACGGAAAAAAAATTAGAGGTTCCCGAAAAAAACCACATCCCCAAACTAAAAATAATAATAATTTTGTAATTGAATCTGGTTCAGAATCGTTTGTAGTTGATTGTAGTGAAAAGCATTTCGTTTGTAGTTATACGGAAAAAAAATGAGAGGGTCCCGAATAAAACCTCAGCCCCTACTTTAAAAAAAATACTTTGGCGGTTGAATCTGGTTCAGAATCGTTTGTAGTTGATTGTAGTGAAAAGCATTTCGTTTGTAGTTACAGGGGAAAAAAATGAGAGGGTCCCGAAAAATACCACATCCCCAAACTAAAAATAATAATAATTTTGTAATTGAATCTGGTTCAGAATCGTTTGTAGTTGATTGTAGTGAAAAGCATTTCGTTTGTAGTTACACGGAAAAAAAATGAGAGAGTGCCGAAAAAAACCTCAGCCCCATGTGGAAAAAAATACTTTGGCGGTTGAATCTTGTTCAGAATCGTTTGTAGTTGATTGTAGTGAAAAGCATTTCGTTTGTTGTTACACGGAAAAAAAATTAGAGGTTCCCGAAAAAAACCACATCCCCAAACTTAAAATAATAATAATTTTGTAATAGAATCTGGTTCCGAATCGTTTGTAGTTGATTGTAGTGAAAAGCATTTCGTTTGTAGTTACACGGAAAAAAAATGAGAGGGTCCCGAATAAAACCTCAGCCCCTACGTTAAAAAAAAATACTTTGGCGATTGAATCTTGTTCAGAATCGTTTGTAGTTGATTGTAGTGAAAAGCATTTCGTTTGTAGTTACACGGACAAAAAATTAGAGGTTCCCGAAAAAAACCACATCCCCAAACTAAAAATAATAATAATTTTGTAATTGAATCTGGTTCAGAATCGTTTGTAGTTGATTGTAGTGAAAAGCATTTCGTTTGTAGTTACACGGAAAAAAAATGAGAGAGTGCCGAAAAAAACCTCAGCCCCATGTGGAAAAAAATACTTTGGCGGTTGAATCTTGTTCAGAATCGTTTGTAGTTGATTGTAGTGAAAAGCATTTCGTTTGTTGTTACACGGAAAAAAAATTAGAGGTTCCCGAAAAAAACCACATCCCCAAACTTAAAATAATAATAATTTTGTAATAGAATCTGGTTCAGAATCGTTTGTAGTTGATTGTAGTGAAAAGCATTTCGTTTGTAGTTACACGGAAAAAAAATGAGAGGGTCCCGAATAAAACCTCAGCCCCTACGTTAAAAAAAAATACTTTGGCGATTGAATCTTGTTCAGAATCGTTTGTAGTTGATTGTAGTGAAAAGCATTTCGTTTGTAGTTACACGGAAAAAAAATGAGAGAGTGCCGAAAAAAACCTCAGCCCCATGTGGAAAAAAATACTTTGGCGGTTGAATCTTGTTCAGAATCGTTTGTAGTTGATTGTAGTGAAAAGCATTTCGTTTGTTGTTACACGGAAAAAAAATTAGAGGTTCCCGAAAAAAACCACATCCCCAAACTTAAAATAATAATAATTTTGTAATAGAATCTGGTTCAGAATCGTTTGTAGTTGATTGTAGTGAAAAGCATTTCGTTTGTAGTTACACGGAAAAAAAATGAGAGGGTCCCGAATAAAACCTCAGCCCCTACGTTAAAAAAAAATACTTTGGCGATTGAATCTTGTTCAGAATCGTTTGTAGTTGATTGTAGTGAAAAGCATTTCGTTTGTAGTTACACGGAAAAAAAATTAGAGAATGCCGAAAAAATCCTCAGCCCCCATGTGGAAAAAAAATACTTTGGCGGTTGAATCTTGTTCAGAATCGTTTGTAGTTGATTGTAGTGAAAAGCATTTCGTTTGTAGTTACACGGAAAAAAAATTAGAGGTTCCCGAAAAAAACCACATCCCCAAACTTACATTAATAATAATTTTGTAATTGAATCTGGTTCAGAATCGTTTGTAGTTGATTGAAGTGAAAAGCATTTCGTTTGTAGTTACACGGAAAAAAAATGAGAGGGTCCCGAATAAAACCTCAGCCCCTACGTTAAAAAAAAATACTTTGGCGATTGAATCTTGTTCAGAATCGTTTGTAGTTGATTGTAGTGAAAAGCATTTCGTTTGTAGTTACACGGACAAAAAATTAGAGGTTCCCGAAAAAAACCACATCCCCAAACTAAAAATAATAATAATTTTGTAATTGAATCTGGTTCAGAATCGTTTGTAGTTGATTGTAGTGAAAAGCATTTCGTTTGTAGTTACACGGAAAAAAAAATTAGAGAATGCCGAAAAAATCCTCAGCCCCCATGTGGAAAAAAAATACTTTGGCGGTTGAATCTTGTTCAGAATCGTTTGTAGTTGATTGTAGTGAAAAGCATTTCGTTTGTAGTTACACGGAAAAAAAATTAGAGGTTCCCGAAAAAAACCACATCCCCAAACTTAAAATAATAATAATTTTGTAATAGAATCTGGTTCAGAATCGTTTGTAGTTGATTGTAGTGAAAAGCATTTCGTTTGTAGTTACACGGAAAAAAAATGAGAGGGTCCCGAATAAAACCTCAGCCCCTACGTTAAAAAAAAATACTTTGGCGATTGAATCTTGTTCAGAATCGTTTGTAGTTGATTGTAGTGAAAAGCATTTCGTTTGTAGTTACACGGAAAAAAAATTAGAGGTTCCCGAAAAAAACCACATCCCCAAACTAAAAGTAATAATAATTTTGTAATTGAATCTGGTTCAGAATCGTTTGTAGTTGATTGTAGTGAAAAGCATTTCGTTTGTAGTTACACGGAAAAAAAATGAGTGCCGAAAAAAACCTCAGCCCCATGTGGAAAAAAATACTTTGGCGGTTGAATCTTGTTCAGAATCGTTTGTAGTTGATTGTAGTGAAAAGCATTTTGTTTGTAGTTACACGGAAAAAAAATTAGAGGTTCCCGAAAAAAACCACATCCCCAAACTTAAAATAATAATAATTTTGTAATAGAATCTGGTTCAGAATCGTTTGTAGTTGATTGTAGTGAAAAGCATTTCGTTTGTAGTTACACGGAAAAAAAATGAGAGGGTCCCGAATAAAACCTCAGCCCCTACGTTAAAAAAAAATACTTTGGCGATTGAATCTTGTTCAAAATCGTTTGTAGTTGATTGTAGTGAAAAGCATTTCGTTTGTAGTTACACGGACAAAAAATTAGAGGTTCCCGAAAAAAACCACATCCCCAAACTAAAAATAATAATAATTTTGTAATTGAATCTGCTTCAGAATCGTTTGTAGTTGATTGTAGTGAAAAGCATTTCGTTTGTAGTTATACGGAAAAAAAATGAGAGGGTCCCGAATAAAACCTCAGCCCCTACTTTAAAAAAAATACTTTGGCGATTGAATCTTGTTCAGAATCGTTTGTAGTTGATTGTAGTGAAAAGCATTTCGTTTGTAGTTACACGGAAAAAAAATGAGAGGGTCCCGAAAAATACCACATCCCCAAACTAAAAATAATAATAATTTTGTGATTGAATCTTGTTCAGAATCGTTTGTAGTTGATTGTAGTGAAAAGCATTTCGTTTGTAGTTGCACGAAAAAAAAATGGGGGGACCTGAAAAAATACCCAGCCCCCCACTTTAAAAATTCTTTATTTTGGAGATTGAATCTTGTTCAGAATCGTTTGTAGTTGATTGTAGTGAAAAGCATTTCGTTTGTAGTTACACGGAAAAAAAATTAGAGGTTCCCGAAAAAAACCACATCCCCAAACTAAAAAAAATAATAATTTTGTAATTGAATCTGGTTCAGAATCGTTTGTAGTTGATTGTAGTGAAAAGCATTTCGTTTGTTGTTACACTGAAAAAAAATTAGAGGTTCTCGAAAAAAACCACATCCCCAAACTAAAAAAAAAAAAAATTTTGTAATTGAATCTGGTTCAGAATCGTTTGTAGTTGATTGTAGTGAAAAGCATTTCGTTTGTAGTTAAACGGAAAAAAAATTAGAGGTTCCCGAAAAAAACCACATCCCCAAACTAAAAATAATAATAGTTTTGTAATTGAATCTGGTTCAGAATCGTTTGTAGTTGATTGTAGTGAAAAGTATTTCGTTTGTAGTTACACGGAAAAAAAATGAGAGAGTCCCGAATAAAACCTCAGCCCCAACGTTAAAAAAAATACTTTGGCGATTGAATCTTGTTCAGAATCGTTTGTAGTTGATTGTAGTGAAAAGCATTTCGTTTGTAGTTACACGGAAAAAAAATTAGAGGTTCCCGAAAAAAACCACATCCCCAAACTAAAAAAAATAATAATTTTGTAATTGAATCTGGTTCAGAATCGTTTGTAGTTGATTGTAGTGAAAAGCATTTCGTTTGTAGTTAAACGGAAAAAAAATTAGAGGTTCCCGAAAAAAACCACATCCCCAAACTAAAAATAATAATAGTTTTGTAATTGAATCTGGTTCAGAATCGTTTGTAGTTGATTGTAGTGAAAAGTATTTCGTTTGTAGTTACACGGAAAAAAAATGAGAGAGTCCCGAATAAAACCTCAGCCCCAACGTTAAAAAAAATACTTTGGCGATTGAATCTTGTTCAGAATCGTTTGTAGTTGATTGTAGTGAAAAGCATTTCGTTTGTAGTTACACGGAAAAAAAATTAGAGGTTCCCGAAAAAAACCACATCCCCAAACTAAAAAAAATAATAATTTTGTAATTGAATCTGGTTCAGAATCGTTTGTAGTTGATTGTAGTGAAAAGCATTTCGTTTGTTGTTACACTGAAAAAAAATTAGAGGTTCTCGAAAAAAACCACATCCCCAAACTAAAAAAATATGAATTTTGTAATTGAATCTGGTTCAGAATCGTTTGTAGTTGATTGTAGTGAAAAGCATTTCGTTTGTAGTTACACGGAAAAAAAATTAGAGGTTCCCGAAAAAAACCACATCCCCAAACTAAAAAAAATAATAATTTTGTAATTGAATCTGGTTCAGAATCGTTTGTAGTTGATTGTAGTGAAAAGCATTTCGTTTGTAGTTACACGGAAAAAAAATTAGAGAATGCCGAAAAAATCCTCAGCCCCCATGTGGAAAAAAAATACTTTGGCGGTTGAATCTTGTTCAGAATCGTTTGTAGTTGATTGTAGTGAAAAGCATTTCGTTTGTAGTTACACGGAAAAAAAATTAGAGGTTCCCGAAAAAAACCACATCCCCAAACTTAAAATAATAATAATTTTGTAATAGAATCTGGTTCAGAATCGTTTGTAGTTGATTGTAGTGAAAAGCATTTCGTTTGTAGTTACACGGAAAAAAAATGAGAGGGTCCCGAATAAAACCTCAGCCCCTACGTTAAAAAAAAATACTTTGCCGATTGAATCTTGTTCAGAATCGTTTGTAGTTGATTATAGTGAAAAGCATTTCGTTTGTAGTTACACGGACAAAAAATTAGGTTCCCGAAAAAAACCACATCCCCAAACTAAAAATAATAATAATTTTGTAATTGAATCTGCTTCAGAATCGTTTGTAGTTGATTGTAGTGAAAAGCATTTCGTTTGTAGTTATACGGAAAAAAAATGAGAGGGTCCCGAATAAAACCTCAGCCCCTACTTTAAAAAAAATACTTTGGCGATTGAATCTTGTTCAGAATCGTTTGTAGTTGATTGTAGTGAAAAGCATTTCGTTTGTAGTTACACGGAAAAAAAATGAGAGGGTCCCGAAAAATACCACATCCCCAAACTAAAAATAATAATAATTTTGTAATTGAATCTGGTTCAGAATCGTTTGTAGTTGATTGTAGTGAAAAGCATTTCGTTTGTAGTTACACGGAAAAAAAATTAGAGAATGCCGAAAAAAACCTCAGCCCCCATGTGGAAAAAAAATACTTTGGCTGTTGAATCTTGTTCAGAATCGTTTGTAGTTGATTGTAGTGAAAAGCATTTCGTTTGTAGTTACACGGAAAAAAAATTAGAGGTTCCCGAAAAAAACCACATCCCCAAACTAAAAATAATAATAATTTTGTAATTGAATCTGGTTCAGAATCGTTTGTAGTTGATTGTAGTGAAAAGCATTTCGTTTGTAGTTACACGGAAAAAAAATGAGAGGGTCCCGAATAAAACCTCAGCCCCTACGTTAAAAAAAAATACTTTGGCGATTGAATCTTGTTCAGAATCGTTTGTAGTTGATTGTAGTGAAAAGCATTTCGTTTGTAGTTACACGGACAAAAAATTAGAGGTTCCCGAAAAAAACCACATCCCCAAACTAAAAATAATAATAATTTTGTAATTGAATCTGGTTCAGAATCGTTTGTAGTTGATTGTAGTGAAAAGTATTTCGTTTGTAGTTACACGGAAAAAAAATGAGAGGGTCCCGAATAAAACCTCAGCCCCAACGTTAAAAAAAATACTTTGGCGATTGAATCTTGTTCAGAATCGTTTGTAGTTGATTGTAGTGAAAAGCATTTCGTTTGTAGTTACACGGAAAAAAAATTAGAGGTTCCCGAAAAAAACCACATCCCCAAACTAAAAATAATAATAATTTTGTAATTGAATCTGGTTCAGAATCGTTTGTAGTTGATTGTAGTGAAAAGCATTTCGTTTGTAGTTATACGGAAAAAAAATGAGAGGGTCCCGAATAAAACCTCAGCCCCTACTTTAAAAAAAATACTTTGGCGGTTGAATCTGGTTCAGAATCGTTTGTAGTTGATTGTAGTGAAAAGCATTTCGTTTGTAGTTACAGGGGAAAAAAATGAGAGGGTCCCGAAAAATACCACATCCCCAAACTAAAAATAATAATAATTTTGTAATTGAATCTGGTTCAGAATCGTTTGTAGTTGATTGTAGTGAAAAGCATTTCGTTTGTAGTTACACGGAAAAAAAATGAGAGAGTGCCGAAAAAAACCTCAGCCCCATGTGGAAAAAAATACTTTGGCGGTTGAATCTTGTTCAGAATCGTTTGTAGTTGATTGTAGTGAAAAGCATTTCGTTTGTTGTTACACGGAAAAAAAATTAGAGGTTCCCGAAAAAAACCACATCCCCAAACTTAAAATAATAATAATTTTGTAATAGAATCTGGTTCCGAATCGTTTGTAGTTGATTGTAGTGAAAAGCATTTCGTTTGTAGTTACACGGAAAAAAAATGAGAGGGTCCCGAATAAAACCTCAGCCCCTACGTTAAAAAAAAATACTTTGGCGATTGAATCTTGTTCAGAATCGTTTGTAGTTGATTGTAGTGAAAAGCATTTCGTTTGTAGTTACACGGACAAAAAATTAGAGGTTCCCGAAAAAAACCACATCCCCAAACTAAAAATAATAATAATTTTGTAATTGAATCTGGTTCAGAATCGTTTGTAGTTGATTGTAGTGAAAAGCATTTCGTTTGTAGTTACACGGAAAAAAAATGAGAGAGTGCCGAAAAAAACCTCAGCCCCATGTGGAAAAAAATACTTTGGCGGTTGAATCTTGTTCAGAATCGTTTGTAGTTGATTGTAGTGAAAAGCATTTCGTTTGTTGTTACACGGAAAAAAAATTAGAGGTTCCCGAAAAAAACCACATCCCCAAACTTAAAATAATAATAATTTTGTAATAGAATCTGGTTCAGAATCGTTTGTAGTTGATTGTAGTGAAAAGCATTTCGTTTGTAGTTACACGGAAAAAAAATGAGAGGGTCCCGAATAAAACCTCAGCCCCTACGTTAAAAAAAAATACTTTGGCGATTGAATCTTGTTCAGAATCGTTTGTAGTTGATTGTAGTGAAAAGCATTTCGTTTGTAGTTACACGGAAAAAAAATGAGAGAGTGCCGAAAAAAACCTCAGCCCCATGTGGAAAAAAATACTTTGGCGGTTGAATCTTGTTCAGAATCGTTTGTAGTTGATTGTAGTGAAAAGCATTTCGTTTGTTGTTACACGGAAAAAAAATTAGAGGTTCCCGAAAAAAACCACATCCCCAAACTTAAAATAATAATAATTTTGTAATAGAATCTGGTTCAGAATCGTTTGTAGTTGATTGTAGTGAAAAGCATTTCGTTTGTAGTTACACGGAAAAAAAATGAGAGGGTCCCGAATAAAACCTCAGCCCCTACGTTAAAAAAAAATACTTTGGCGATTGAATCTTGTTCAGAATCGTTTGTAGTTGATTGTAGTGAAAAGCATTTCGTTTGTAGTTACACGGAAAAAAAATTAGAGAATGCCGAAAAAATCCTCAGCCCCCATGTGGAAAAAAAATACTTTGGCGGTTGAATCTTGTTCAGAATCGTTTGTAGTTGATTGTAGTGAAAAGCATTTCGTTTGTAGTTACACGGAAAAAAAATTAGAGGTTCCCGAAAAAAACCACATCCCCAAACTTACATTAATAATAATTTTGTAATTGAATCTGGTTCAGAATCGTTTGTAGTTGATTGAAGTGAAAAGCATTTCGTTTGTAGTTACACGGAAAAAAAATGAGAGGGTCCCGAATAAAACCTCAGCCCCTACGTTAAAAAAAAATACTTTGGCGATTGAATCTTGTTCAGAATCGTTTGTAGTTGATTGTAGTGAAAAGCATTTCGTTTGTAGTTACACGGACAAAAAATTAGAGGTTCCCGAAAAAAACCACATCCCCAAACTAAAAATAATAATAATTTTGTAATTGAATCTGGTTCAGAATCGTTTGTAGTTGATTGTAGTGAAAAGCATTTCGTTTGTAGTTACACGGAAAAAAAAATTAGAGAATGCCGAAAAAATCCTCAGCCCCCATGTGGAAAAAAAATACTTTGGCGGTTGAATCTTGTTCAGAATCGTTTGTAGTTGATTGTAGTGAAAAGCATTTCGTTTGTAGTTACACGGAAAAAAAATTAGAGGTTCCCGAAAAAAACCACATCCCCAAACTTAAAATAATAATAATTTTGTAATAGAATCTGGTTCAGAATCGTTTGTAGTTGATTGTAGTGAAAAGCATTTCGTTTGTAGTTACACGGAAAAAAAATGAGAGGGTCCCGAATAAAACCTCAGCCCCTACGTTAAAAAAAAATACTTTGGCGATTGAATCTTGTTCAGAATCGTTTGTAGTTGATTGTAGTGAAAAGCATTTCGTTTGTAGTTACACGGAAAAAAAATTAGAGGTTCCCGAAAAAAACCACATCCCCAAACTAAAAGTAATAATAATTTTGTAATTGAATCTGGTTCAGAATCGTTTGTAGTTGATTGTAGTGAAAAGCATTTCGTTTGTAGTTACACGGAAAAAAAATGAGTGCCGAAAAAAACCTCAGCCCCATGTGGAAAAAAATACTTTGGCGGTTGAATCTTGTTCAGAATCGTTTGTAGTTGATTGTAGTGAAAAGCATTTTGTTTGTAGTTACACGGAAAAAAAATTAGAGGTTCCCGAAAAAAACCACATCCCCAAACTTAAAATAATAATAATTTTGTAATAGAATCTGGTTCAGAATCGTTTGTAGTTGATTGTAGTGAAAAGCATTTCGTTTGTAGTTACACGGAAAAAAAATGAGAGGGTCCCGAATAAAACCTCAGCCCCTACGTTAAAAAAAAATACTTTGGCGATTGAATCTTGTTCAAAATCGTTTGTAGTTGATTGTAGTGAAAAGCATTTCGTTTGTAGTTACACGGACAAAAAATTAGAGGTTCCCGAAAAAAACCACATCCCCAAACTAAAAATAATAATAATTTTGTAATTGAATCTGCTTCAGAATCGTTTGTAGTTGATTGTAGTGAAAAGCATTTCGTTTGTAGTTATACGGAAAAAAAATGAGAGGGTCCCGAATAAAACCTCAGCCCCTACTTTAAAAAAAATACTTTGGCGATTGAATCTTGTTCAGAATCGTTTGTAGTTGATTGTAGTGAAAAGCATTTCGTTTGTAGTTACACGGAAAAAAAATGAGAGGGTCCCGAAAAATACCACATCCCCAAACTAAAAATAATAATAATTTTGTGATTGAATCTTGTTCAGAATCGTTTGTAGTTGATTGTAGTGAAAAGCATTTCGTTTGTAGTTGCAGGAAAAAAAAATGGGGGGACCTGAAAAAATACCCAGCCCCCCACTTTAAAAATTCTTTATTTTGGAGATTGAATCTTGTTCAGAATCGTTTGTAGTTGATTGTAGTGAAAAGCATTTCGTTTGTAGTTACACGGAAAAAAAATTAGAGGTTCCCGAAAAAAACCACATCCCCAAACTAAAAAAAATAATAATTTTGTAATTGAATCTGGTTCAGAATCGTTTGTAGTTGATTGTAGTGAAAAGCATTTCGTTTGTTGTTACACTGAAAAAAAATTAGAGGTTCTCGAAAAAAACCACATCCCCAAACTAAAAAAAAAAAAAATTTTGTAATTGAATCTGGTTCAGAATCGTTTGTAGTTGATTGTAGTGAAAAGCATTTCGTTTGTAGTTAAACGGAAAAAAAATTAGAGGTTCCCGAAAAAAACCACATCCCCAAACTAAAAATAATAATAGTTTTGTAATTGAATCTGGTTCAGAATCGTTTGTAGTTGATTGTAGTGAAAAGTATTTCGTTTGTAGTTACACGGAAAAAAAATGAGAGAGTCCCGAATAAAACCTCAGCCCCAACGTTAAAAAAAATACTTTGGCGATTGAATCTTGTTCAGAATCGTTTGTAGTTGATTGTAGTGAAAAGCATTTCGTTTGTAGTTACACGGAAAAAAAATTAGAGGTTCCCGAAAAAAACCACATCCCCAAACTAAAAAAAATAATAATTTTGTAATTGAATCTGGTTCAGAATCGTTTGTAGTTGATTGTAGTGAAAAGCATTTCGTTTGTAGTTAAACGGAAAAAAAATTAGAGGTTCCCGAAAAAAACCACATCCCCAAACTAAAAATAATAATAGTTTTGTAATTGAATCTGGTTCAGAATCGTTTGTAGTTGATTGTAGTGAAAAGTATTTCGTTTGTAGTTACACGGAAAAAAAATGAGAGAGTCCCGAATAAAACCTCAGCCCCAACGTTAAAAAAAATACTTTGGCGATTGAATCTTGTTCAGAATCGTTTGTAGTTGATTGTAGTGAAAAGCATTTCGTTTGTAGTTACACGGAAAAAAAATTAGAGGTTCCCGAAAAAAACCACATCCCCAAACTAAAAATAATAATAATTTTGTAATTGAATCTGGTTCAGAATCGTTTGTAGTTGATTGTAGTGAAAAGCATTTCGTTTGTAGTTACACGGAAAAAAAATGAGAGGGTCCCGAATAAAACCTCAGCCCCTACGTTAAAAAAAAATACTTTGGCGATTGAATCTTGTTCAGAATCGTTTGTAGTTGATTGTAGTGAAAAGCATTTCGTTTGTAGTTACACGGACAAAAAATTAGAGGTTCCCGAAAAAAACCACATCCCCAAACTAAAAATAATAATAATTTTGTAATTGAATCTGGTTCAGAATCGTTTGTAGTTGATTGTAGTGAAAAGTATTTCGTTTGTAGTTACACGGAAAAAAAATGAGAGGGTCCCGAATAAAACCTCAGCCCCAACGTTAAAAAAAATACTTTGGCGATTGAATCTTGTTCAGAATCGTTTGTAGTTGATTGTAGTGAAAAGCATTTCGTTTGTAGTTACACGGAAAAAAAATTAGAGGTTCCCGAAAAAAACCACATCCCCAAACTAAAAAAAATAATAATTTTGTAATTGAATCTGGTTCAGAATCGTTTGTAGTTGATTGTAGTGAAAAGCATTTCGTTTGTTGTTACACTGAAAAAAAATTAGAGGTTCTCGAAAAAAACCACATCCCCAAACTAAAAAAATATGAATTTTGTAATTGAATCTGGTTCAGAATCGTTTGTAGTTGATTGTAGTGAAAAGCATTTCGTTTGTAGTTACACGGAAAAAAAATTAGAGGTTCCCGAAAAAAACCACATCCCCAAACTAAAAAAAATAATAATTTTGTAATTGAATCTGGTTCAGAATCGTTTGTAGTTGATTGTAGTGAAAAGCATTTCGTTTGTAGTTACACGGAAAAAAAATTAGAGAATGCCGAAAAAATCCTCAGCCCCCATGTGGAAAAAAAATACTTTGGCGGTTGAATCTTGTTCAGAATCGTTTGTAGTTGATTGTAGTGAAAAGCATTTCGTTTGTAGTTACACGGAAAAAAAATTAGAGGTTCCCGAAAAAAACCACATCCCCAAACTTAAAATAATAATAATTTTGTAATAGAATCTGGTTCAGAATCGTTTGTAGTTGATTGTAGTGAAAAGCATTTCGTTTGTAGTTACACGGAAAAAAAATGAGAGGGTCCCGAATAAAACCTCAGCCCCTACGTTAAAAAAAAATACTTTGCCGATTGAATCTTGTTCAGAATCGTTTGTAGTTGATTATAGTGAAAAGCATTTCGTTTGTAGTTACACGGACAAAAAATTAGGTTCCCGAAAAAAACCACATCCCCAAACTAAAAATAATAATAATTTTGTAATTGAATCTGCTTCAGAATCGTTTGTAGTTGATTGTAGTGAAAAGCATTTCGTTTGTAGTTATACGGAAAAAAAATGAGAGGGTCCCGAATAAAACCTCAGCCCCTACTTTAAAAAAAATACTTTGGCGATTGAATCTTGTTCAGAATCGTTTGTAGTTGATTGTAGTGAAAAGCATTTCGTTTGTAGTTACACGGAAAAAAAATGAGAGGGTCCCGAAAAATACCACATCCCCAAACTAAAAATAATAATAATTTTGTAATTGAATCTGGTTCAGAATCGTTTGTAGTTGATTGTAGTGAAAAGCATTTCGTTTGTAGTTACACGGAAAAAAAATTAGAGAATGCCGAAAAAAACCTCAGCCCCCATGTGGAAAAAAAATACTTTGGCTGTTGAATCTTGTTCAGAATCGTTTGTAGTTGATTGTAGTGAAAAGCATTTCGTTTGTAGTTACACGGAAAAAAAATTAGAGGTTCCCGAAAAAAACCACATCCCCAAACTAAAAATAATAATAATTTTGTAATTGAATCTGGTTCAGAATCGTTTGTAGTTGATTGTAGTGAAAAGCATTTCGTTTGTAGTTACACGGAAAAAAAATGAGAGGGTCCCGAATAAAACCTCAGCCCCTACGTTAAAAAAAAATACTTTGGCGATTGAATCTTGTTCAGAATCGTTTGTAGTTGATTGTAGTGAAAAGCATTTCGTTTGTAGTTACACGGACAAAAAATTAGAGGTTCCCGAAAAAAACCACATCCCCAAACTAAAAATAATAATAATTTTGTAATTGAATCTGGTTCAGAATCGTTTGTAGTTGATTGTAGTGAAAAGTATTTCGTTTGTAGTTACACGGAAAAAAAATGAGAGGGTCCCGAATAAAACCTCAGCCCCAACGTTAAAAAAAATACTTTGGCGATTGAATCTTGTTCAGAATCGTTTGTAGTTGATTGTAGTGAAAAGCATTTCGTTTGTAGTTACACGGAAAAAAAATTAGAGGTTCCCGAAAAAAACCACATCCCCAAACTAAAAATAATAATAATTTTGTAATTGAATCTGGTTCAGAATCGTTTGTAGTTGATTGTAGTGAAAAGCATTTCGTTTGTAGTTATACGGAAAAAAAATGAGAGGGTCCCGAATAAAACCTCAGCCCCTACTTTAAAAAAAATACTTTGGCGGTTGAATCTGGTTCAGAATCGTTTGTAGTTGATTGTAGTGAAAAGCATTTCGTTTGTAGTTACAGGGGAAAAAAATGAGAGGGTCCCGAAAAATACCACATCCCCAAACTAAAAATAATAATAATTTTGTAATTGAATCTGGTTCAGAATCGTTTGTAGTTGATTGTAGTGAAAAGCATTTCGTTTGTAGTTACACGGAAAAAAAATGAGAGAGTGCCGAAAAAAACCTCAGCCCCATGTGGAAAAAAATACTTTGGCGGTTGAATCTTGTTCAGAATCGTTTGTAGTTGATTGTAGTGAAAAGCATTTCGTTTGTTGTTACACGGAAAAAAAATTAGAGGTTCCCGAAAAAAACCACATCCCCAAACTTAAAATAATAATAATTTTGTAATAGAATCTGGTTCCGAATCGTTTGTAGTTGATTGTAGTGAAAAGCATTTCGTTTGTAGTTACACGGAAAAAAAATGAGAGGGTCCCGAATAAAACCTCAGCCCCTACGTTAAAAAAAAATACTTTGGCGATTGAATCTTGTTCAGAATCGTTTGTAGTTGATTGTAGTGAAAAGCATTTCGTTTGTAGTTACACGGACAAAAAATTAGAGGTTCCCGAAAAAAACCACATCCCCAAACTAAAAATAATAATAATTTTGTAATTGAATCTGGTTCAGAATCGTTTGTAGTTGATTGTAGTGAAAAGCATTTCGTTTGTAGTTACACGGAAAAAAAATGAGAGAGTGCCGAAAAAAACCTCAGCCCCATGTGGAAAAAAATACTTTGGCGGTTGAATCTTGTTCAGAATCGTTTGTAGTTGATTGTAGTGAAAAGCATTTCGTTTGTTGTTACACGGAAAAAAAATTAGAGGTTCCCGAAAAAAACCACATCCCCAAACTTAAAATAATAATAATTTTGTAATAGAATCTGGTTCAGAATCGTTTGTAGTTGATTGTAGTGAAAAGCATTTCGTTTGTAGTTACACGGAAAAAAAATGAGAGGGTCCCGAATAAAACCTCAGCCCCTACGTTAAAAAAAAATACTTTGGCGATTGAATCTTGTTCAGAATCGTTTGTAGTTGATTGTAGTGAAAAGCATTTCGTTTGTAGTTACACGGAAAAAAAATGAGAGAGTGCCGAAAAAAACCTCAGCCCCATGTGGAAAAAAATACTTTGGCGGTTGAATCTTGTTCAGAATCGTTTGTAGTTGATTGTAGTGAAAAGCATTTCGTTTGTTGTTACACGGAAAAAAAATTAGAGGTTCCCGAAAAAAACCACATCCCCAAACTTAAAATAATAATAATTTTGTAATAGAATCTGGTTCAGAATCGTTTGTAGTTGATTGTAGTGAAAAGCATTTCGTTTGTAGTTACACGGAAAAAAAATGAGAGGGTCCCGAATAAAACCTCAGCCCCTACGTTAAAAAAAAATACTTTGGCGATTGAATCTTGTTCAGAATCGTTTGTAGTTGATTGTAGTGAAAAGCATTTCGTTTGTAGTTACACGGAAAAAAAATTAGAGAATGCCGAAAAAATCCTCAGCCCCCATGTGGAAAAAAAATACTTTGGCGGTTGAATCTTGTTCAGAATCGTTTGTAGTTGATTGTAGTGAAAAGCATTTCGTTTGTAGTTACACGGAAAAAAAATTAGAGGTTCCCGAAAAAAACCACATCCCCAAACTTACATTAATAATAATTTTGTAATTGAATCTGGTTCAGAATCGTTTGTAGTTGATTGAAGTGAAAAGCATTTCGTTTGTAGTTACACGGAAAAAAAATGAGAGGGTCCCGAATAAAACCTCAGCCCCTACGTTAAAAAAAAATACTTTGGCGATTGAATCTTGTTCAGAATCGTTTGTAGTTGATTGTAGTGAAAAGCATTTCGTTTGTAGTTACACGGACAAAAAATTAGAGGTTCCCGAAAAAAACCACATCCCCAAACTAAAAATAATAATAATTTTGTAATTGAATCTGGTTCAGAATCGTTTGTAGTTGATTGTAGTGAAAAGCATTTCGTTTGTAGTTACACGGAAAAAAAAATTAGAGAATGCCGAAAAAATCCTCAGCCCCCATGTGGAAAAAAAATACTTTGGCGGTTGAATCTTGTTCAGAATCGTTTGTAGTTGATTGTAGTGAAAAGCATTTCGTTTGTAGTTACACGGAAAAAAAATTAGAGGTTCCCGAAAAAAACCACATCCCCAAACTTAAAATAATAATAATTTTGTAATAGAATCTGGTTCAGAATCGTTTGTAGTTGATTGTAGTGAAAAGCATTTCGTTTGTAGTTACACGGAAAAAAAATGAGAGGGTCCCGAATAAAACCTCAGCCCCTACGTTAAAAAAAAATACTTTGGCGATTGAATCTTGTTCAGAATCGTTTGTAGTTGATTGTAGTGAAAAGCATTTCGTTTGTAGTTACACGGAAAAAAAATTAGAGGTTCCCGAAAAAAACCACATCCCCAAACTAAAAGTAATAATAATTTTGTAATTGAATCTGGTTCAGAATCGTTTGTAGTTGATTGTAGTGAAAAGCATTTCGTTTGTAGTTACACGGAAAAAAAATGAGTGCCGAAAAAAACCTCAGCCCCATGTGGAAAAAAATACTTTGGCGGTTGAATCTTGTTCAGAATCGTTTGTAGTTGATTGTAGTGAAAAGCATTTTGTTTGTAGTTACACGGAAAAAAAATTAGAGGTTCCCGAAAAAAACCACATCCCCAAACTTAAAATAATAATAATTTTGTAATAGAATCTGGTTCAGAATCGTTTGTAGTTGATTGTAGTGAAAAGCATTTCGTTTGTAGTTACACGGAAAAAAAATGAGAGGGTCCCGAATAAAACCTCAGCCCCTACGTTAAAAAAAAATACTTTGGCGATTGAATCTTGTTCAAAATCGTTTGTAGTTGATTGTAGTGAAAAGCATTTCGTTTGTAGTTACACGGACAAAAAATTAGAGGTTCCCGAAAAAAACCACATCCCCAAACTAAAAATAATAATAATTTTGTAATTGAATCTGCTTCAGAATCGTTTGTAGTTGATTGTAGTGAAAAGCATTTCGTTTGTAGTTATACGGAAAAAAAATGAGAGGGTCCCGAATAAAACCTCAGCCCCTACTTTAAAAAAAATACTTTGGCGATTGAATCTTGTTCAGAATCGTTTGTAGTTGATTGTAGTGAAAAGCATTTCGTTTGTAGTTACACGGAAAAAAAATGAGAGGGTCCCGAAAAATACCACATCCCCAAACTAAAAATAATAATAATTTTGTGATTGAATCTTGTTCAGAATCGTTTGTAGTTGATTGTAGTGAAAAGCATTTCGTTTGTAGTTGCACGAAAAAAAAATGGGGGGACCTGAAAAAATACCCAGCCCCCCACTTTAAAAATTCTTTATTTTGGAGATTGAATCTTGTTCAGAATCGTTTGTAGTTGATTGTAGTGAAAAGCATTTCGTTTGTAGTTACACGGAAAAAAAATTAGAGGTTCCCGAAAAAAACCACATCCCCAAACTAAAAAAAATAATAATTTTGTAATTGAATCTGGTTCAGAATCGTTTGTAGTTGATTGTAGTGAAAAGCATTTCGTTTGTTGTTACACTGAAAAAAAATTAGAGGTTCTCGAAAAAAACCACATCCCCAAACTAAAAAAAAAAAAAATTTTGTAATTGAATCTGGTTCAGAATCGTTTGTAGTTGATTGTAGTGAAAAGCATTTCGTTTGTAGTTAAACGGAAAAAAAATTAGAGGTTCCCGAAAAAAACCACATCCCCAAACTAAAAATAATAATAGTTTTGTAATTGAATCTGGTTCAGAATCGTTTGTAGTTGATTGTAGTGAAAAGTATTTCGTTTGTAGTTACACGGAAAAAAAATGAGAGAGTCCCGAATAAAACCTCAGCCCCAACGTTAAAAAAAATACTTTGGCGATTGAATCTTGTTCAGAATCGTTTGTAGTTGATTGTAGTGAAAAGCATTTCGTTTGTAGTTACACGGAAAAAAAATTAGAGGTTCCCGAAAAAAACCACATCCCCAAACTAAAAAAAATAATAATTTTGTAATTGAATCTGGTTCAGAATCGTTTGTAGTTGATTGTAGTGAAAAGCATTTCGTTTGTAGTTAAACGGAAAAAAAATTAGAGGTTCCCGAAAAAAACCACATCCCCAAACTAAAAATAATAATAGTTTTGTAATTGAATCTGGTTCAGAATCGTTTGTAGTTGATTGTAGTGAAAAGTATTTCGTTTGTAGTTACACGGAAAAAAAATGAGAGAGTCCCGAATAAAACCTCAGCCCCAACGTTAAAAAAAATACTTTGGCGATTGAATCTTGTTCAGAATCGTTTGTAGTTGATTGTAGTGAAAAGCATTTCGTTTGTAGTTACACGGAAAAAAAATTAGAGGTTCCCGAAAAAAACCACATCCCCAAACTAAAAAAAATAATAATTTTGTAATTGAATCTGGTTCAGAATCGTTTGTAGTTGATTGTAGTGAAAAGCATTTCGTTTGTTGTTACACTGAAAAAAAATTAGAGGTTCTCGAAAAAAACCACATCCCCAAACTAAAAAAATATGAATTTTGTAATTGAATCTGGTTCAGAATCGTTTGTAGTTGATTGTAGTGAAAAGCATTTCGTTTGTAGTTACACGGAAAAAAAATTAGAGGTTCCCGAAAAAAACCACATCCCCAAACTAAAAAAAATAATAATTTTGTAATTGAATCTGGTTCAGAATCGTTTGTAGTTGATTGTAGTGAAAAGCATTTCGTTTGTAGTTACACGGAAAAAAAATTAGAGAATGCCGAAAAAATCCTCAGCCCCCATGTGGAAAAAAAATACTTTGGCGGTTGAATCTTGTTCAGAATCGTTTGTAGTTGATTGTAGTGAAAAGCATTTCGTTTGTAGTTACACGGAAAAAAAATTAGAGGTTCCCGAAAAAAACCACATCCCCAAACTTAAAATAATAATAATTTTGTAATAGAATCTGGTTCAGAATCGTTTGTAGTTGATTGTAGTGAAAAGCATTTCGTTTGTAGTTACACGGAAAAAAAATGAGAGGGTCCCGAATAAAACCTCAGCCCCTACGTTAAAAAAAAATACTTTGCCGATTGAATCTTGTTCAGAATCGTTTGTAGTTGATTATAGTGAAAAGCATTTCGTTTGTAGTTACACGGACAAAAAATTAGGTTCCCGAAAAAAACCACATCCCCAAACTAAAAATAATAATAATTTTGTAATTGAATCTGCTTCAGAATCGTTTGTAGTTGATTGTAGTGAAAAGCATTTCGTTTGTAGTTATACGGAAAAAAAATGAGAGGGTCCCGAATAAAACCTCAGCCCCTACTTTAAAAAAAATACTTTGGCGATTGAATCTTGTTCAGAATCGTTTGTAGTTGATTGTAGTGAAAAGCATTTCGTTTGTAGTTACACGGAAAAAAAATGAGAGGGTCCCGAAAAATACCACATCCCCAAACTAAAAATAATAATAATTTTGTAATTGAATCTGGTTCAGAATCGTTTGTAGTTGATTGTAGTGAAAAGCATTTCGTTTGTAGTTACACGGAAAAAAAATTAGAGAATGCCGAAAAAAACCTCAGCCCCCATGTGGAAAAAAAATACTTTGGCTGTTGAATCTTGTTCAGAATCGTTTGTAGTTGATTGTAGTGAAAAGCATTTCGTTTGTAGTTACACGGAAAAAAAATTAGAGGTTCCCGAAAAAAACCACATCCCCAAACTAAAAATAATAATAATTTTGTAATTGAATCTGGTTCAGAATCGTTTGTAGTTGATTGTAGTGAAAAGCATTTCGTTTGTAGTTACACGGAAAAAAAATGAGAGGGTCCCGAATAAAACCTCAGCCCCTACGTTAAAAAAAAATACTTTGGCGATTGAATCTTGTTCAGAATCGTTTGTAGTTGATTGTAGTGAAAAGCATTTCGTTTGTAGTTACACGGACAAAAAATTAGAGGTTCCCGAAAAAAACCACATCCCCAAACTAAAAATAATAATAATTTTGTAATTGAATCTGGTTCAGAATCGTTTGTAGTTGATTGTAGTGAAAAGTATTTCGTTTGTAGTTACACGGAAAAAAAATGAGAGGGTCCCGAATAAAACCTCAGCCCCAACGTTAAAAAAAATACTTTGGCGATTGAATCTTGTTCAGAATCGTTTGTAGTTGATTGTAGTGAAAAGCATTTCGTTTGTAGTTACACGGAAAAAAAATTAGAGGTTCCCGAAAAAAACCACATCCCCAAACTAAAAATAATAATAATTTTGTAATTGAATCTGGTTCAGAATCGTTTGTAGTTGATTGTAGTGAAAAGGATTTCGTTTGTAGTTATACGGAAAAAAAATGAGAGGGTCCCGAATAAAACCTCAGCCCCTACTTTAAAAAAAATACTTTGGCGGTTGAATCTGGTTCAGAATCGTTTGTAGTTGATTGTAGTGAAAAGCATTTCGTTTGTAGTTACAGGGGAAAAAAATGAGAGGGTCCCGAAAAATACCACAGCCCCAAACTAAAAATAATAATAATTTTGTAATTGAATCTGGTTCAGAATCGTTTGTAGTTGATTGTAGTGAAAAGCATTTCGTTTGTAGTTACACGGAAAAAAAATGAGAGAGTGCCGAAAAAAACCTCAGCCCCATGTGGAAAAAAATACTTTGGCGGTTGAATCTTGTTCAGAATCGTTTGTAGTTGATTGTAGTGAAAAGCATTTCGTTTGTTGTTACACGGAAAAAAAATTAGAGGTTCCCGAAAAAAACCACATCCCCAAACTTAAAATAATAATAATTTTGTAATAGAATCTGGTTCAGAATCGTTTGTAGTTGATTGTAGTGAAAAGCATTTCGTTTGTAGTTACACGGAAAAAAAATGAGAGGGTCCCGAATAAAACCTCAGCCCCTACGTTAAAAAAAAATACTTTGGCGATTGAATCTTGTTCAGAATCGTTTGTAGTTGATTGTAGCGAAAAGCATTTCGTTTGTAGTTACACGGACAAAAAATTAGAGGTTCCCGAAAAAAACCACATCCCCAAACTAAAAATAATAATAATTTTGTAATTGAATCTGGTTCAGAATCGTTTGTAGTTGATTGTAGTGAAAAGTATTTCGTTTGTAGTTACACGGAAAAAAAATGAGAGGGTCCCGAATAAAACCTCAGCCCCAACGTTAAAAAAAATACTTTGGCGATTGAATCTTGTTCAGAATCGTTTGTAGTTGATTGTAGTGAAAAGCATTTCGTTTGTAGTTACACGGAAAAAAATTAGAGGTTCCCGAAAAAAACCACATCCCCAAACTAAAAATAATAATAATTTTGTAATTGAATCTGGTTCAGAATCGTTTGTAGTTGATTGTAGTGAAAAGCATTTCGTTTGTTGTTACACTGAAAAAAAATTAGAGGTTCTCGAAAAAAACCACATCCCCAAACTAAAAAAATATGAATTTTGTAATTGAATCTGGTTCAGAATCGTTTGTAGTTGATTGTAGTGACAAGCATTTCGTTTGTAGTTAAACGGAAAAAAAATTAGAGGTTCCCGAAAAAAACCACATCCCCAAACTAAAAAAAATAATAATTTTGTAATTGAATCTGGTTCAGAATCGTTTGTAGTTGATTGTAGTGAAAAGCATTTCGTTTGTAGTTACACGGAAAAAAAATTAGAGAATGCCGAAAAAATCCTCAGCCCCCATGTGGAAAAAAAATACTTTGGCGGTTGAATCTTGTTCAGAATCGTTTGTAGTTGATTGTAGTGAAAAGCATTTCGTTTGTAGTTACACGGAAAAAAAATTAGAGGTTCCCGAAAAAAACCACATCCCCAAACTTACATTAATAATTATTTTGTAATTGAATCTGGTTCAGAATCGTTTGTAGTTGATTGAAGTGAAAAGCATTTCGTTTGTAGTTACACGGAAAAAAAATGAGAGGGTCCCGAATAAAACCTCAGCCCCTACGTTAAAAAAAAATACTTTGGCGATTGAATCTTGTTCAGAATCGTTTGTAGTTGATTGTAGTGAAAAGCATTTCGTTTGTAGTTACACGGACAAAAAATTAGAGGTTCCCGAAAAAAACCACATCCCCAAACTAAAAATAATAATAATTTTGTAATTGAATCTGGTTCAGAATCGTTTGTAGTTGATTGTAGTGAAAAGCATTTCGTTTGTAGTTACACGGAAAAAAAAATTAGAGAATGCCGAAAAAATCCTCAGCCCCCATGTGGAAAAAAAATACTTTGGCGGTTGAATCTTGTTCAGAATCGTTTGTAGTTGATTGTAGTGAAAAGCATTTCGTTTGTAGTTACACGGAAAAAAAATTAGAGGTTCCCGAAAAAAACCACATCCCCAAACTTAAAATAATAATAATTTTGTAATAGAATCTGGTTCAGAATCGTTTGTAGTTGATTGTAGTGAAAAGCATTTCGTTTGTAGTTACACGGAAAAAAAATGAGAGGGTCCCGAATAAAACCTCAGCCCCTACGTTAAAAAAAAATACTTTGGCGATTGAATCTTGTTCAGAATCGTTTGTAGTTGATTGTAGTGAAAAGCATTTCGTTTGTAGTTACACGGAAAAAAAATTAGAGGTTCCCGAAAAAAACCACATCCCCAAACTAAAAGTAATAATAATTTTGTAATTGAATCTGGTTCAGAATCGTTTGTAGTTGATTGTAGTGAAAAGCATTTCGTTTGTAGTTACACGGAAAAAAAATGAGTGCCGAAAAAAACCTCAGCCCCATGTGGAAAAAAATACTTTGGCGGTTGAATCTTGTTCAGAATCGTTTGTAGTTGATTGTAGTGAAAAGCATTTTGTTTGTAGTTACACGGAAAAAAAATTAGAGGTTCCCGAAAAAAACCACATCCCCAAACTTAAAATAATAATAATTTTGTAATAGAATCTGGTTCAGAATCGTTTGTAGTTGATTGTAGTGAAAAGCATTTCGTTTGTAGTTACACGGAAAAAAAATGAGAGGGTCCCGAATAAAACCTCAGCCCCTACGTTAAAAAAAAATACTTTGGCGATTGAATCTTGTTCAAAATCGTTTGTAGTTGATTGTAGTGAAAAGCATTTCGTTTGTAGTTACACGGACAAAAAATTAGAGGTTCCCGAAAAAAACCACATCCCCAAACTAAAAATAATAATAATTTTGTAATTGAATCTGCTTCAGAATCGTTTGTAGTTGATTGTAGTGAAAAGCATTTCGTTTGTAGTTATACGGAAAAAAAATGAGAGGGTCCCGAATAAAACCTCAGCCCCTACTTTAAAAAAAATACTTTGGCGATTGAATCTTGTTCAGAATCGTTTGCAGTTGATTGTAGTGAAAAGCATTTCGTTTGTAGTTACACGGAAAAAAAATGAGAGGGTCCCGAAAAATACCACATCCCCAAACTAAAAATAATAATAATTTTGTGATTGAATCTTGTTCAGAATCGTTTGTAGTTGATTGTAGTGAAAAGCATTTCGTTTGTAGTTGCACGAAAAAAAAATGGGGGGACCTGAAAAAATACCCAGCCCCCCACTTTAAAAATTCTTTATTTTGGAGATTGAATCTTGTTCAGAATCGTTTGTAGTTGATTGTAGTGAAAAGCATTTCGTTTGTAGTTACACGGAAAAAAAATTAGAGGTTCCCGAAAAAAACCACATCCCCAAACTAAAAAAAATAATAATTTTGTAATTGAATCTGGTTCAGAATCGTTTGTAGTTGATTGTAGTGAAAAGCATTTCGTTTGTTGTTACACTGAAAAAAAATTAGAGGTTCTCGAAAAAAACCACATCCCCAAACTAAAAAAAATAATAATTTTGTAATTGAATCTGGTTCAGAATCGTTTGTAGTTGATTGTAGTGAAAAGCATTTCGTTTGTAGTTAAACGGAACAAAAATTAGAGGTTCCCGAAAAAAACCACATCCCCAAACTAAAAATAATAATAGTTTTGTAATTGAATCTGGTTCAGAATCGTTTGTAGTTGATTGTAGTGAAAAGTATTTCGTTTGTAGTTACACGGAAAAAAAATGAGAGAGTCCCGAATAAAACCTCAGCCCCAACGTTAAAAAAAATACTTTGGCGATTGAATCTTGTTCAGAATCGTTTGTAGTTGATTGTAGTGAAAAGCATTTCGTTTGTAGTTACACGGAAAAAAAATTAGAGGTTCCCGAAAAAAACCACATCCCCAAACTAAAAAAAATAATAATTTTGTAATTGAATCTGGTTCAGAATCGTTTGTAGTTGATTGTAGTGAAAAGCATTTCGTTTGTTGTTACACTGAAAAAAAATTAGAGGTTCTCGAAAAAAACCACATCCCCAAACTAAAAAAATATGAATTTTGTAATTGAATCTGGTTCAGAATCGTTTGTAGTTGATTGTAGTGAAAAGCATTTCGTTTGTAGTTACACGGAAAAAAAATTAGAGGTTCCCGAAAAAAACCACATCCCCAAACTAAAAAAAATAATAATTTTGTAATTGAATCTGGTTCAGAATCGTTTGTAGTTGATTGTAGTGAAAAGTATTTCGTTTGTAGTTACACGGAAAAAAAATGAGAGGGTCCCGAATAAAACCTCAGCCCCAACGTTAAAAAAAATACTTTGGCGATTGAATCTTGTTCAGAATCGTTTGTAGTTGATTGTAGTGAAAAGCATTTCGTTTGTAGTTACACGGAAAAAAAATTAGAGAATGCCGAAAAAATCCTCAGCCCCCATGTGGAAAAAAAATACTTTGGCGGTTGAATCTTGTTCAGAATCGTTTGTAGTTGATTGTAGTGAAAAGCATTTCGTTTGTAGTTACACGGAAAAAAAATTAGAGGTTCCCGAAAAAAACCACATCCCCAAACTTAAAATAATAATAATTTTGTAATAGAATCTGGTTCAGAATCGTTTGTAGTTGATTGTAGTGAAAAGCATTTCGTTTGTAGTTACACGGAAAAAAAATGAGAGGGTCCCGAATAAAACCTCAGCCCCTACGTTAAAAAAAAATACTTTGCCGATTGAATCTTGTTCAGAATCGTTTGTAGTTGATTATAGTGAAAAGCATTTCGTTTGTAGTTACACGGACAAAAAATTAGGTTCCCGAAAAAAACCACATCCCCAAACTAAAAATAATAATAATTTTGTAATTGAATCTGCTTCAGAATCGTTTGTAGTTGATTGTAGTGAAAAGCATTTCGTTTGTAGTTATACGGAAAAAAAATGAGAGGGTCCCGAATAAAACCTCAGCCCCTACTTTAAAAAAAATACTTTGGCGATTGAATCTTGTTCAGAATCGTTTGTAGTTGATTGTAGTGAAAAGCATTTCGTTTGTAGTTACACGGAAAAAAAATGAGAGGGTCCCGAAAAATACCACATCCCCAAACTAAAAATAATAATAATTTTGTAATTGAATCTGGTTCAGAATCGTTTGTAGTTGATTGTAGTGAAAAGCATTTCGTTTGTAGTTACACGGAAAAAAAATTAGAGAATGCCGAAAAAAACCTCAGCCCCCATGTGGAAAAAAAATACTTTGGCTGTTGAATCTTGTTCAGAATCGTTTGTAGTTGATTGTAGTGAAAAGCATTTCGTTTGTAGTTACACGGAAAAAAAATTAGAGGTTCCCGAAAAAAACCACATCCCCAAACTAAAAATAATAATAATTTTGTAATTGAATCTGGTTCAGAATCGTTTGTAGTTGATTGTAGTGAAAAGCATTTCGTTTGTAGTTACACGGAAAAAAAATGAGAGGGTCCCGAATAAAACCTCAGCCCCTACGTTAAAAAAAAATACTTTGGCGATTGAATCTTGTTCAGAATCGTTTGTAGTTGATTGTAGTGAAAAGCATTTCGTTTGTAGTTACACGGACAAAAAATTAGAGGTTCCCGAAAAAAACCACATCCCCAAACTAAAAATAATAATAATTTTGTAATTGAATCTGGTTCAGAATCGTTTGTAGTTGATTGTAGTGAAAAGTATTTCGTTTGTAGTTACACGGAAAAAAAATGAGAGGGTCCCGAATAAAACCTCAGCCCCAACGTTAAAAAAAATACTTTGGCGATTGAATCTTGTTCAGAATCGTTTGTAGTTGATTGTAGTGAAAAGCATTTCGTTTGTAGTTACACGGAAAAAAAATTAGAGGTTCCCGAAAAAAACCACATCCCCAAACTAAAAATAATAATAATTTTGTAATTGAATCTGGTTCAGAATCGTTTGTAGTTGATTGTAGTGAAAAGCATTTCGTTTGTAGTTATACGGAAAAAAAATGAGAGGGTCCCGAATAAAACCTCAGCCCCTACTTTAAAAAAAATACTTTGGCGGTTGAGTCTGGTTCAGAATCGTTTGTAGTTGATTGTAGTGAAAAGCATTTCGTTTGTAGTTACAGGGGAAAAAAATGAGAGGGTCCCGAAAAATACCACATCCCCAAACTAAAAATAATAATAATTTTGTAATTGAATCTGGTTCAGAATCGTTTGTAGTTGATTGTAGTGAAAAGCATTTCGTTTGTAGTTACACGGAAAAAAAATGAGAGAGTGCCGAAAAAAACCTCAGCCCCATGTGGAAAAAAATACTTTGGCGGTTGAATCTTGTTCAGAATCGTTTGTAGTTGATTGTAGTGAAAAGCATTTCGTTTGTTGTTACACGGAAAAAAAATTAGAGGTTCCCGAAAAAAACCACATCCCCAAACTTAAAATAATAATAATTTTGTAATAGAATCTGGTTCAGAATCGTTTGTAGTTGATTGTAGTGAAAAGCATTTCGTTTGTAGTTACACGGAAAAAAAATGAGAGGGTCCCGAATAAAACCTCAGCCCCTACGTTAAAAAAAAATACTTTGGCGATTGAATCTTGTTCAGAATCGTTTGTAGTTGATTGTAGTGAAAAGCATTTCGTTTGTAGTTACACGGACAAAAAATTAGAGGTTCCCGAAAAAAACCACATCCCCAAACTAAAAATAATAATAATTTTGTAATTGAATCTGGTTCAGAATCGTTTGTAGTTGATTGTAGTGAAAAGCATTTCGTTTGTAGTTACACGGAAAAAAAATGAGAGAGTGCCGAAAAAAACCTCAGCCCCATGTGGAAAAAAATACTTTGGCGGTTGAATCTTGTTCAGAATCGTTTGTAGTTGATTGTAGTGAAAAGCATTTCGTTTGTTGTTACACGGAAAAAAAATTAGAGGTTCCCGAAAAAAACCACATCCCCAAACTTAAAATAATAATAATTTTGTAATAGAATCTGGTTCAGAATCGTTTGTAGTTGATTGTAGTGAAAAGCATTTCGTTTGTAGTTACACGGAAAAAAAATGAGAGGGTCCCGAATAAAACCTCAGCCCCTACGTTAAAAAAAAATACTTTGGCGATTGAATCTTGTTCAGAATCGTTTGTAGTTGATTGTAGTGAAAAGCATTTCGTTTGTAGTTACACGGAAAAAAAATGAGAGAGTGCCGAAAAAAACCTCAGCCCCATGTGGAAAAAAATACTTTGGCGGTTGAATCTTGTTCAGAATCGTTTGTAGTTGATTGTAGTGAAAAGCATTTCGTTTGTTGTTACACGGAAAAAAAATTAGAGGTTCCCGAAAAAAACCACATCCCCAAACTTAAAATAATAATAATTTTGTAATAGAATCTGGTTCAGAATCGTTTGTAGTTGATTGTAGTGAAAAGCATTTCGTTTGTAGTTACACGGAAAAAAAATGAGAGGGTCCCGAATAAAACCTCAGCCCCTACGTTAAAAAAAAATACTTTGGCGATTGAATCTTGTTCAGAATCGTTTGTAGTTGATTGTAGTGAAAAGCATTTCGTTTGTAGTTACACGGAAAAAAAATTAGAGAATGCCGAAAAAATCCTCAGCCCCCATGTGGAAAAAAAATACTTTGGCGGTTGAATCTTGTTCAGAATCGTTTGTAGTTGATTGTAGTGAAAAGCATTTCGTTTGTAGTTACACGGAAAAAAAATTAGAGGTTCCCGAAAAATACCACATCCCAAAACTTAAAATAATAATAATTTTGTAATTGCATCTGGTTCAGAATCGTTTGTAGTTGATTGTAGTGAAAAGCATTTCGTTTGTAGTTACACGGAAAAAAAATGAGAGGGTCCCGAATAAAACCTCAGCCCCTACGTTAAAAAAAAATACTTTGGCGATTGAATCTTGTTCAGAATCGTTTGTAGTTGATTGTAGTGAAAAGCATTTCGTTTGTAGTTACACGGACAAAAAATTAGAGGTTCCCGAAAAAAACCACATCCCCAAACTAAAAAGAATAATAATTTTGTAATTGAATCTGCTTCAGAATCGTTTGTAGTTGATTGTAGTGAAAAGCATTTCGTTTGTAGTTATACGGAAAAAAAATGAGAGGGTCCCGAATAAAACCTCAGCCCCTACTTTAAAAAAAATACTTTGGCGATTGAACCTTGTTCAGAATCGTTTGTAGTTGATTGTAGTGAAAAGCATTTCGTTTGTAGTTACACGGACAAAAAATTAGAGGTTCCCGAAAAAAACCACATCCCCAAACTTAAAATAATAATAATTTTGTAATTGAATCTGCTTCAGAATCGTTTGTAGTTGATTGTAGTGAAAAGCATTTCGTTTGTAGTTATACGGAAAAAAAATGAGTGTCCCGAATAAAACCTCAGCCCCTACTTTAAAAAAAATACTTTGGCGATTGAATCTTGTTCAGAATCGTTTGTAGTTGATTGTAGTGAAAAGCATTTCGTTTGTAGTTACACGGACAAAAAATTAGAGGTTCCCGAAAAAAACCACATCCCCAAACTTAAAATAATAATAATTTTGTAATAGAATCTGGTTCAGAATCGTTTGTAGTTGATTGTAGTGAAAAGCATTTCGTTTGTAGTTACACGGAAAAAAAATGAGAGGGTCCCGAATAAAACCTCAGCCCCTACGTTAAAAAAATACTTTGGCGATTGAATCTTGTTCAGAATCGTTTGTAGTTGATTGTAGTGAAAAGCATTTCGTTTGTAGTTACACGGACAAAAAATTAGAGGTTCCCGAAAAAAACCACATCCCCAAACTAAAAATAATAATAATTTTGTAATTGAATCTGGTTCAGAATCGTTTGTAGTTGATTGTAGTGAAAAGTATTTCGTTTGTAGTTACACGGAAAAAAATGAGAGGGTCCCGAATAAAACCTCAGCCCCAACGTTAAAAAAAATACTTTGGCGATTGAATCTTGTTCAGAATCGTTTGTAGTTGATTGTAGTGAAAAGCATTTCGTTTGTAGTTACACGGAAAAAAATTAGAGGTTCCCGAATAAAACCACATCCCCAAACTAAAAATAATAATAATTTTGTAATTGAATCTGGTTCAGAATCGTTTGTAGTTGATTGTAGTGAAAAGCATTTCGTTTGTTGTTACACTGAAAAAAAATTAGAGGTTCTCGAAAAAAACCACATCCCCAAACTAAAAAAATATGAATTTTGTAATTGAATCTGGTTCAGAATCGTTTGTAGTTGATTGTAGTGAAAAGCATTTCGTTTGTAGTTAAACGGAAAAAAATTAGAGGTTCCCGAAAAAAACCACATCCCCAAACTAAAAATAATAATAATTTTGTAATTGAATCTGGTTCAGAATCGTTTGTAGTTGATTGTAGTGAAAAGCATTTCGTTTGTAGTTACACGGAAAAAAAATTAGAGAATGCCGAAAAAATCCTCAGCCCCCATGTGGAAAAAAAATACTTTGGCGGTTGAATCTTGTTCAGAATCGTTTGTAGTTGATTGTAGTGAAAAGCATTTCGTTTGTAGTTACACGGAAAAAAAATTAGAGGTTCCCGAAAAAAACCACATCCCCAAACTTAAAATAATAATAATTTTGTAATTGAATCTGGTTCAGAATCGTTTGTAGTTGATTGTAGTGAAAAGCATTTCGTTTGTAGTTACACGGAAAAAAAATGAGAGGGTCCCGAATAAAACCTCAGCCCCTACGTTAAAAAAAAATACTTTGGCGATTGAATCTTGTTCAGAATCGTTTGTAGTTGATTGTAGTGAAAAGCATTTCGTTTGTAGTTACACGGACAAAAAATTAGAGGTTCCCGAAAAAAACCACATCCCCAAACTAAAAATAATAATAATTTTGTAATTGAATCTGCTTCAGAATCGTTTGTAGTTGATTGTAGTGAAAAGCATTTCGTTTGTAGTTATACGGAAAAAAAATGAGAGGGTCCCGAATAAAACCTCAGCCCCTACTTTAAAAAAAATACTTTGGCGATTGAACCTTGTTCAGAATCGTTTGTAGTTGATTGTAGTGAAAAGCATTTCGTTTGTAGTTACACGGACAAAAAATTAGAGGTTCCCGAAAAAAACCACATCCCCAAACTTAAAATAATAATAATTTTGTAATTGAATCTGCTTCAGAATCGTTTGTAGTTGATTGTAGTGAAAAGCATTTCGTTTGTAGTTATACGGAAATAAAATGAGAGGGTCCCGAATAAAACCTCAGCCCCTACTTTAAAAAAAATACTTTGGCGATTGAATCTTGTTCAGAATCGTTTGTAGTTGATTGTAGTGAAAAGCATTTCGTTTGTAGTTACACGGACAAAAAATTAGAGGTTCCCGAAAAAAACCACATCCCCAAACTTAAAATAATAATAATTTTGTAATAGAATCTGGTTCAGAATCGTTTGTAGTTGATTGTAGTGAAAAGCATTTCGTTTGTAGTTACACGGAAAAAAAATTAGAGGTTCCCGAAAAAAACCACATCCCCAAACTAAAAATAATAATAATTTTGTAATTGAATCTGGTTCAGAATCGTTTGTAGTTGATTGTAGTGAAAAGTATTTCGTTTGTAGTTAAACGGAAAAAAAATTAGAGGTTCCCGAAAAAAACCACATCCCCAAACTAAAAAAAATAATAATACCGTACCGTCCATCGAGAAGGTCATAAAATGCCTGAACTGTAGCTTTGAGGTAACCAAGTGTGTTCCTTTGCTCTATATAAACCCCATTCTCATTAATCAGAGTGGAATGGCCGGTTTGCAAGAAGCAGTGAATGCGACGGCCACATTACGCAGCAGTACCACGTGCTTTCAATGTAAAAGTGAGAACATTATAAAAACCATGTCCGCAGGACGTCACCTCGTTCTGGACATAGAGGATGCCGGAAACGAGGCATTGTGTACCCGAAGCGGTCATCCTGATTGCCAAAAGCAGTTTGCCTTAGATGAAACCCTGACAAATTGTTTTACGAGGGGCTAACTTATAAATTTGTATCGGCTATTATTTATTCCGCCAATCATTATTTTGCAATAATCAGAAGAGTTACGGGCAAGTGGGAGGAGCACAACGATCTGAAAGCAAAAGTTATGCCGGTCTCATCAAGAACGCTTCGGCAGCAACATAGCTTGCATGTGTTATTGTATGTTCAGATTAAATCAAACCCAGCCTCGCATGATGCCTCTACCAGTAGTCCAGAATACTAGTTTGACCTATAACGAACAAAATATGTAGAAAAAACAAAAAAAAGCAAAGGAACTCAATCAATCAATACAATCATCAATTCATTTGAACTCGTGAACACGGTTAAAAACCATGCCATGCCATAAAAGCCATGATTTAGTAGAGCTTTGTTCGCTGGAATGAGGGTTTCGAGAATGTATTATGTCACCAGCTCGCAGCACCGTGGCGAGAGGTCTAGGTGTCAAAATCCACCAATCATATTTAATCATCATTAATTTGATTGGTGGATTTTGACACCTAGACCTCTCGCCACGGTGCTGCCAGCTGGTGACATAATGCATTCTGGAAACCCTCATTGAATCACTTATCGATTGCTTTGTATTAATTTGATTAATATATATTATGTAACTATAATCACTCACTAATATTAACAACTAACAAAAAAATACGAAACCAAAAAAAAACAGCATTAATCAATCAGTACAAACAATCAGTTGATTATTAGTAATGCCGCTTTAATATTATAACACAAGATAATCGAGAAGGATTATCTTGTGTTATAATATTAAAGCGGCATTACTAATAATCAACTGATTGTTTGTACTGATTGATTAATGCTGTTTTTTTTTTGGTTTCGTATTTTTTTGTTAGTTGTTAATATTAGTGAGTGATTATAGTTACATAATATATATTAATCAAATTAATACAAAGCAATCGATAAGTGATTCAATGAGCGTTTCCAGAATGCATTATGTCACCAGCTGGCAGCACCGTGGCGAGAGGTCTAGGTGTCAAAATCCACCAATCAAATTAATGATGATTAAATATGATTGGTGGATTTTGACACCTAGACCTCTCGCCACGGTGCTGCGAGCTGGTGACATAATACATTCTCGAAACCCTCATTCCAGCGAACAAAGCTCTACTAAATCATGGCTTTTATGGCATGGCATGGTTTTTAACCGTGTTCACGAGTTCAAATGAATTGATGATTGTATTGATTGATTGAGTTCCTTTGCTTTTTTTTGTTTTTTCTACATATTTTGTTCGTTATAGGTCAAACTAGTATTCTGGACTACTGGTAGAGGCATCATGCGAGGCTGGGTTTGATTTAATCTGAACATACAATAACACATGCAAGCTATGTTGCTGCCGAAGCGTTCTTGATGAGACCGGCATAACTTTTGCTTTCAGATCGTTGTGCTCCTCCCACTTGCCCGTAACTCTTCTGATTATTGCAAAATAATGATTGGCGGAATAAATAATAGCCGATACAAATTTATAAGTTAGCCCCTCGTAAAACAATTTGTCAGGGTTTCATCTAAGGCAAACTGCTTTTGGCAATCAGGATGACCGCTTCGGGTACACAATGCCTCGTTTCCGGCATCCTCTATGTCCAGAACGAGGTGACGTCCTGCGGACATGGTTTTTATAATGTTCTCACTTTTACATTGAAAGCACGTGGTACTGCTGCGTAATGTGGCCGTCGCATTCACTGCTTCTTGCAAACCGGCCATTCCACTCTGATTAATGAGAATGGGGTTTATATAGAGCAAAGGAACACACTTGGTTACCTCAAAGCTACAGTTCAGGCATTTTATGACCTTCTCGATGGACGGTACGGTATTATTATTTTTTTTAGTTTGGGGATGTGGTTTTTTTCGGGAACCTCTAATTTTTTTTCCGTTTAACTACAAACGAAATACTTTTCACTACAATCAACTACAAACGATTCTGAACCAGATTCAATTACAAAATTATTATTATTTTTAGTTTGGGGATGTGGTTTTTTTCGGGAACCTCTAATTTTTTTTCCGTGTAACTACAAACGAAATGCTTTTCACTACAATCAACTACAAACGATTCTGAACCAGATTCAATTACAAAATTATTATTTTTTTTAGTTTGGGGATGTGGTTTTTTTCGGGAACCTCTAATTTTTTTTCCGTGTAACTACAAACGAAATGCTTTTCACTACAATCAACTACAAACGATTCTGAACAAGATTCAATCGCCAAAGTATTTTTTTTAACGTTGGGGCTGAGGTTTTATTCGGGACCCTCTAATTTTTTTTCCGTGTAACTACAAACGAAATACTTTTCACTACAATCAACTACAAACGATTCTGAACCAGATTCAATTACAAAATTATTATTATTTTTAGTTTGGGGATGTGGTTTTTTTCGGGAACCTCTAATTTTTTTCCGTTTAACTACAAACGAAATGCTTTTCACTACAATCAACTACAAACGATTCTGAACAAGATTCAACCGCCAATGTATTTTTTTTCCACATGGGGGCTGAGGATTTTTTCGGCATTCTCTAATTTTTTTCCGTGTAACAACAAACGAAATGCTTTTCACTACAATCAACTACAAACGATTCTGAACCAGATTCAATTACAAAATGATTATTTTTTTTAGTTTGGGGATGTGGTTTTTTTCGGGAACCTCCAATTTTTTTTCCGTGTAACTACAAACGAAATGCTTTTCACTACAATCAACTACAAACGATTCTGAACCAGATTCAATTACAAAATGATTATTTTTTTTAGTTTGGGGATGTGGTTTTTTTCGGGAACCTCTAATTTTTTTTCCGTGTAACTACAAACGAAATGCTTTTCACTACAATCAATTACAAACGATTCTGAACCAGATTCAATTACAAAATTATTATTATTTTAGTTTGGGGATGTGGTTTTTTTCGGGAACCTCTAATTTTTTTTCCGTGTGACTACAAACGAAATGCTTTTCACTACAATCAACTACAAACGATTCTGAACCAGATTCAATTACAAAATTATTATTTTTTTTAGTTTGGGGATGTGGTTTTTTTCGGGAACCTCTAATTTTTTTTCCGTGTAACTACAAACGAAATGCTTTTCACTACAATCAACTACAAACGATTCTGAACAAGATTCAATCGCCAAAGTATTTTTTTTAACGTAGGGGCTGAGGTTTTATTCGGGACCCTCTCATTTCTTTTCCGTGTAACTACAAACGAAATGCTTTTCACTACAATCAACTACAAACGATTCTGAACCAGATTCAATTACAAAATGATTATTTTTTTTAGTTTGGGGATGTGGTTTTTTTCGGGAACCTCCAATTTTTTTTCCGTGTAACTACAAACGAAATGCTTTTCACTACAATCAACTACAAACGATTCTGAACAAGATTCAATCGCCAAAGTATTTTTTTTAACGTTGGGGTTGAGGTTTTATTCGGGAACCTCTCATTTCTTTTCCGTGTAACTACAAACGAAATGCTTTTCACTACAATCAACTACAAACGATACTGAACCAGATTCAATTACAAAATGATTGATTTTTTAAGTTTGGGGATGTGGTTTTTTCCGGGAACTTCCAATTTTTTTTCCGTGTAACTACAAACGAAATGCTTTTCACTACAATCAACTACAAACGATTCTGAACCAGATTCAATTACAAAATGATTGATTTTTTAAGTTTGGGGATGTGGTTTTTTCCGGGAACTTCCAATTTTTTTTCCGTGTAACTACAAACGAAATGCTTTTCACTACAATCAACTACAAACGATTCTGAACCAGATTCAATTACAAAATGATTATTTTTTTTAGTTTGGGGATGTGGTTTTTTTCGGGAACCTCCAATTTTTTTCCGTGTAACTACAAACGAAATGCTTTTCACTACAATCAACTACAAACGATTCTGAACAAGATTCAATCGCCAAAGTATTTTTTTTAACGTAGGGGCTGAGGTTTTATTCGGGACCCTCTCATTTTTTTCCGTGTAACTACAAACGAAATGCTTTTCACTACAATCAACTACAAACGATTCTGAAAAAGATTCAATCGCCAAAGTATTTTTTTTAACGTAGGGGCTGAGGTTTTATTCGGGACCCTCTCATTTCTTTTCCGTGTAACTACAAACGATATGCCTTTCACTACAATCAACTACAAACGATTCTGAACAAGATTCAATTACAAAATTATTATTTTTTTTAGTTTGGGGATGTGGTTTTTTTCGGGAACCTCTAATTTTTTGTCCGTGTAACTACAAACGAAATGCTTTTCACTACAATCAACTACAAACGATTCTGAACAAGATTCAATCGCCAAAGTATTTTTTTTAACGTAGGGGCTGAGGTTTTATTCGGGACCCTCTCATTTCTTTTCCGTGTAACTACAAACGAAATGCCTTTCACTACAATCAACTACAAACGATTCTGAACAAGATTCAATTACAAAATTATTATTTTTTTTAGTTTGGGGATGTGGTTTTTTTCGGGAACCTCTAATTTTTTGTCCGTGTAACTACAAACGAAATGCTTTTCACTACAATCAACTACAAACGATTCTGAACAAGATTCAATCGCCAAAGTATTTTTTTAACATAGGTGCTTAGGTTTTATTCGGGACCCTCTCATTTTTTTCCGTGTAACTACAAACGAAATGCTTTTCACTACAATCAACTACAAACGATTCTGAACAAGATTCAATCGCCAAAGTATTTTTTTTAACGTAGGGGCTGAGGTTTTATTCGGGACCCTCTCATTTCTTTTCCTTGTAACAACAAACGAAATGCTTTTCACTACAATCAACTACAAATGATTCTGAACCAGATTCAATTACAAAATTATTATTTTTTTTAGTTTGGGGATGTGGTTTTTTTCGGGAACCTCTAATTTTTTTTTCGTGTAACTACAAACGAAATGCTTTTCACTACAATCAACTACAAATGATTCTGAACCAGATTCAATTACAAAATTATTATTTTTTTTAGTTTGGGGATGTGGTTTTTTTCGGGAACCTCTAATTTTTTTTCGTGTAACTACAAACGAAATGCTTTTCACTACAATCAACTACAAACGATTCTGAACAAGATTCAATCGCCAAAGTATTTTTTTCAACGTTGGAGCTGAGGTTTTATTCGGGACCCTCTCATTTTTTTTCCGTGTAACTACAAACGAAATGCTTTTCATTACAGTCATCTACAAACGATTCTGAACCAGATTCAATTACAAAATTTTTTTTTTTTTTGTTTGGGGATGTGGTTTTTTTCGGGAACCTCTAATTTTTTTTCCGTGTGACTACAAACGAAATGCTTTTCACTACAATCAACTACAAACGATTCTGAACCAGATTCAATTACAAAATTATTATTTTTTTAGTTTGGGGATGTGGTTTTTTTCGGGAACCTCTAATTTTTTTTCCGTGTAACTACAAACGAAATGCTTTTCACTACAATCAACTACAAACGATTCTGAACAAGATTCAATCGCCAAAGTATTTTTTTTAACGTAGGGGCTGAGGTTTTATTCGGGACCCTCTCATTTCTTTTCCGTGTAACTACAAACGAAATGCTTTTCACTACAATCAACTACAAACGATTCTGAACCAGATTCAATTACAAAATGATTATTTTTTTTAGTTTGGGGATGTGGTTTTTTTCGGGAACCTCCAATTTTTTTTCCGTGTAACTACAAACGAAATGCTTTTCACTACAATCAACTACAAACGATTCTGAACAAGATTCAATCGCCAAAGTATTTTTTTTAACGTTGGGGTTGAGGTTTTATTCGGGAACCTCTCATTTCTTTTCCGTGTAACTACAAACGAAATGCTTTTCACTACAATCAACTACAAACGATTCTGAACCAGATTCAATTACAAAATGATTATTTTTTTTAGTTTGGGGATGTGGTTTTTTTCGGGAACCTCCAATTTTTTTTCCGTGTAACTACAAACGAAATGCTTTTCACTACAATCAACTACAAACGATTCTGAACCAGATTCAATTACAAAATTATTATTATTTTAGTTTGGGGATGTGGTTTTTTTCGGGAACCTCTAATTTTTTTTCCGTGTGACTACAAACGAAATGCTTTTCACTACAATCAACTACAAACGATTCTGAACCAGATTCAATTACAAAATTATTATTTTTTTTAGTTTGGGGATGTGGTTTTTTTCGGGAACCTCTAATTTTTTTTCCGTGTAACTACAAACGAAATGCTTTTCACTACAATCAACTACAAACGATTCTGAACAAGATTCAATCGCCAAAGTATTTTTTTTAACGTAGGGGCTGAGGTTTTATTCGGGACCCTCTCATTTCTTTTCCGTGTAACTACAAACGAAATGCTTTTCACTACAATCAACTACAAACGATTCTGAACCAGATTCAATTACAAAATGATTATTTTTTTTAGTTTGGGGATGTTGTTTTTTTCGGGAACCTCCAATTTTTTTTCCGTGTAACTACAAACGAAATGCTTTTCACTACAATCAACTACAAACGATTCTGAACAAGATTCAATCGCCAAAGTATTTTTTTAACGTTGGGGTTGAGGTTTTATTCGGGAACCTCTCATTTCTTTTCCGTGTAACTACAAACGAAATGCTTTTCACTACAATCAACTACAAACGATTCTGAACCAGATTCAATTACAAAATGATTGATTTTTTAAGTTTGGGGATGTGGTTTTTTCCGGGAACTTCCAATTTTTTTTCCGTGTAACTACAAACGAAATGCTTTTCACTACAATCAACTACAAACGATTCTGAACCAGATTCAATTACAAAATTATTATTTTTTTAGTTTGGGGATGTGGTTTTTTTTGGGAACCTCTAATTTTTTTTCCGTGTGACTACAAACGAAATGCTTTTCACTACAATCAATTACAAACGATTCTGAACCAGATTCAATTACAAAATTATTATTTTTTTTAGTTTGGGGATGTGGTTTTTTTCGGGAACCTCTAATTTTTTTTCCGTGTAACTACAAACGAAATGCTTTTCACTACAAGCAACTACAAACGATTCTGAACAAGATTCAATCGCCAAAGTATTTTTTTTAACGTAGGGGCTGAGGTTTTATTCGGGACCCTCTCATTTCTTTTCCGTGTAACTACAAACGAAATGCTTTTCACTACAATCAACTACAAACGATTCTGAACCAGATTCAATTACAAAATGATTATTTTTTTTAGTTTGGGGATGTGGTTTTTTTCGGGAACCTCCAATTTTTTTCCGTGTAACTACAAACGAAATGCTTTTCACTACAATCAACTACAAACGATTCTGAACCAGATTCAATTACAAAATTATTATTTTTTTTAGTTTGGGGATGTGGTTTTTTTCGGGAACCTCTAATTTTTTTTCCGTGTAACTACAAACGAAACGCTTTTCACTACAATCAACTACAAACGATTCTGAACAAGATTCAATCGCCAAAGTATTTTTTTTAACGTAGGGGCTGAGGTTTTATTCGGGACCCTCTCATTTCTTTTCCGTGTAACTACAAACGAAATGCCTTTCACTACAATCAACTACAAACGATTCTGAACAAGATTCAATTACAAAATTATTATTTTTTTTAGTTTGGGGATGTGGTTTTTTTCGGGAACCTCTAATTTTTTGTCCGTGTAACTACAAACGAAATGCTTTTCACTACAATCAACTACAAACGATTCTGAACAAGATTCAATCGCCAAAGTATTTTTTTAACGTAGGTGCTTAGGTTTTATTCGGGAACCTCTCATTTTTTTCCGTGTAACTACAAACGAAATGCTTTTCACTACAATCAACTACAAACGATTCTGAACAAGATTCAATCGCCAAAGTATTTTTTTTAACGTAGGGGCTGAGGTTTTATTCGGGACCCTCTCATTTCTTTTCCGTGTAACTACAAACGAAATGCCTTTCACTACAATCAACTACAAACGATTCTGAACAAGATTCAATTACAAAATTATTATTTTTTTTTAGTTTGGGGATGTGGTTTTTTTCGGGAACCTCCAATTTTTTTTCCGTGTAACTACAAACGAAATGCTTTTCACTACAATCAACTACATACGATTCTGAACAAGATTCAATCGCCAAAGTATTTTTTTTAACGTAGGGGCTGAGGTTTTATTCGGGACCCTCTCATTTCTTTTCCGTGTAACTACAAACGAAATGCCTTTCACTACAATCAACTACAAACGATTCTGAACAAGATTCAATTACAAAATTATTATTTTTTTTAGTTTGGGGATGTGGTTTTTTTCGGGAACCTCCAATTTTTTTTCCGTGTAACTACAAACGAAATGCTTTTCACTACAATCAACTACAAACGATTCTGAACAAGATTCAATCGCCAAAGTATTTTTTTTAACGTAGGGGCTGAGGTTTTATTCGGGACCCTCTCATTTTTTTTCCGTGTAACTACAAACGAAATGCTTTTCACTACAATCAACTACAAACGATTCTGAACCAGATTCAATTACAAAATTTTTTTTTTTTTTAGTTTGGGGATGTGGTTTTTTTCGGGAACCTCTAATTTTTTTTCCGTGTAACTACAAACGAAATGCTTTTCACTACAATCAACTACAAACGATTCTGAACAAGATTCAATCGCCAAAGTATTTTTTTTAACGTAGGGGCTGAGGTTTTATTCGGGACCCTCTCATTTTTTTTCCGTGTAACTACAAACGAAATGCTTTTCACTACAATCAACTACAAACGATTCTGAACAAGATTCAATCTCCAAAATAAAGAATTTTTAAAGTGGGGGGCTGGGTATTTTTTCAGGTCCCCCCATTTTTTTTTCGTGCAACTACAAACGAAATGCTTTTCACTACAATCAACTACAAACGATTCTGAACAAGATTCAATCACCAAAATAAAGATTTTTTAAAGTGGGGGGCTGAGGTTTTTTTCGGGACCCCCCCATTTTTTATCCGTGTAGCTACAAACGAAATGCTTTTCACTACAATCAACTACAAACGATTCTGAACAAGATTCAATCACCAAAATAAAGATTTTTTAAAGTGGGGGGCTGAGGTTTTTTTCGGGAGCCCCCCATTTTTTATCCGTGTAACTACAAACGAAATGCTTTTCACTACAATCAACTACAAACGATTCCGAACAAAATTCAATTACCAAAATAAAGATTTTTTAAAGTGGGGGGCTGGGTATTTTTTCAGGTCCCCCCATTTTTTTTCCGTGCAACTACAAACAAAATGCTTTTCACTACAATCAACTACAAACATTATAGTTCCAGAAAAAAAAAAAGAAAAAAAATCGGCCAAGGTGGGGGGCCAGGTTCACAGAAGTGGTGTGCGCGTCGCGCCGCCGCGCCGCGCAGGCCCCGGGGGCGAGCGCAGCGGGCGCCGGCGCTAACGCGGCGGCCCTGGACTCCGTGTTCAACATCTCCAAAAAAGAAAAGTGCACTGTGTGCGGATTTACCAATCATAGCTCCGATCAATGCGGTTACAAAAACTATAAATGCAAAAAATGCAATAGGAAAGGACATTTGCGTAGGATGTGTTCGGTTAGAGAAAAGGTGAAATACATGGAAGAAGGTAATGAGGACGAAGGAGACGATGGTAAGCATTTTTATAACATTCGGTGTGTAAAGGGCAAGCCCATGACGGAGCGTGTCCAAATTGGTGACCTGTTTTTGGAGTTCGAAATTGATAGCGGGTCGGCGGTTAGCGTTATTTCGAGGGAAACTTATAATACATATTTTAGAGCTCTGCCATTGTCGGCCACAGGTAAGAAGCTATTAAGTTATACGGGCGAAAGTATTATAACAATGGGTAAAATGAACGTGCCTATTACGTATATCGAAGAAACTCATTTATTAACCGTCTATGTGGTGTGCAATGGTGGTCCACCGATCCTCGGTAGGAATTTTATTCGAGCATTTAACCTGGAGCTGGCGCCGGCGGCGGCTGGCGGCGCGCACGCCGCCGTGCACGCGGTGTCCGCGGCGCCTGCGCGCACGGAACACCATTGCGATCAAGACATTATTAAAGAGTTATCTTTAAAGTTTCCTTACGTTTTGTCAGGCAACCTAGGGACCTTTAATAAATATACTGTTGATTTACACCTAAAACCAGACTCCAAGCCGATTTTCTTCAAAGCGAGGTCGGTCCCTTATGCCCTAAGAGAGAAAATTGATAAAGAGTTAGATAGGTTAATCGGGTTAGGCATTTTGAAACCCGTTCAACACTCAGACTATGCGTCCCCGATAGTACACGTTTTGAAGAAAGACGGTAGCATACGATTATGCGCTGACTATTCAGTCACTATTAATAAGCAATTAATAATTGACATTATCCACTGCCTTCTGTCAACGATTTATTATCTAAACTACATGGGGGCGTTCAATTTAGCAAGATAGACTTATCAATGGCGTACAATCAATTTGTCCTTGGAGAAAAGTTGCAGCCCTTAACGTGTATCAATACACATCGTGGCCTCTTTATGTATAGTCGATTGGTCTTTGGATTATCCTGTGCCCCAGCCTTGTTCCAGCGCGCCATGGAGTGCGTGCTCGCGGGAATAGAACGAATCATATTTTTGCTGGACGACATCCTAATCACAGGCGCGAACAAAGAACAACATAAAGAAAGACTAGCCGCGGTATTACAATGTTTGGAAGATGCACAATTAACCGTCCAAATGAGCAAGTGCGAATTCTTCAAGGACGAAATCACTTATCTCGGTCATGTCATTGATAAAAACGGGGTTAGGAAATCACCCGACAAGGTCAAGGCTATTCTGGAAGCGCCCAGACCCGCAAACTTGTCTCAATTGCAATCGTTTTTAGGTCTTGCGAATTACTATCGTAATTTTGTGCCAGCTGCGTCTTCGATCTTAAGCCCATTGTACAATTTATTAAAAAAGAATGTTAAATGGGAATGGACATCTGTCCATGATGACGCGTTTTTAAGGGTAAAAAATATCCTTGGGTCCGATAGTACCCTTGCCCATATTGACCCTAGTGCTACTTTAATTTTGACAGTAGACGCTTCGCCAGTCGGGTTAGGATGTATTCTTTCGCAAATAGGTACTAATGGAATAGAAAAGCCTTTATCTTATGCATCCCGAACGCTTACGTCAGCGGAGAAAAGGTATGCACAAATCCAAAAGGAAGCTACGGCTATAATTTTTGGGATTAGGCGATTCCACCAGTACCTATATGGTCGGTCAATTCCCTTTGTGTTGCGAACAGACCATAAACCACTACTCTCAATTTTCGGTCCGTATAAAGGCATCCCCGAGATATCCGCCAATAGACTGCAACGCTATGCTATATTTTTATCAGCCTACAATTACACCATTGAGTACATAAGTAGTAAACAAAATAGTGCTGATTATCTATCGCGAGCTTGCCTGCCGACAGTGCCGATCGGGGGAGGGGCAGGGGGCGCGGGGGATGCCGAGGATGCGGAATGCGAGGTGAGAACCGCTTACGTTAATTTTGTAGTGGAAGGTAGTTTGCCTGTGACACTGGCCGACCTGCAGCGCGAAACTAATGATGATGACGTACTTAGTACGGTTAAGCATTACGTCATGCACGGGTGGCCTAAAACGACAAAAGATAAAAATTTAAAACCATTTTATCATTGTAGATCACAGCTATCGTACGAGAACGGATGCTTAATGCGAGGACACAAGGTTGTGATTCCCTTGTCATTAAAGGATATCATATGTAATGAATTACATAGTTCGCATTTTGGCATAGTAAAAATGAAAGCCGAGGCGCGTAAGCGGTTTTGGTTTCCCGGGGTGGACGCCGCGCTGGAGCGGCTGGCAGGCGCGTGCGCCGCGTGCGCCGCGCTGCGCCCCGCACCGCCGCACGCGCCGCTAGCGAGCTGGCCCCTACCACCGCACCCGTTTTATCGACTTCACATAGATTTTTTGGGACCGTTCAATAATCACGTATTTTTAATAATAGTTGATGCATATACTAAATGGGTAGAATGTTACAGCATGTCTTCGTCGTATGGTACAAAAGCGGTTATTGATCGGTTATACGATTTCATGTCGCGGTCTGGTATACCTCATACTCTGGTGAGCGACAACGGCAGTTCTTTTACATGACAAGAATTTAAATTATTTTGCGAAGTTAACGGCATAAAGCACGTATTATCTCCTGTCTACCATCCATCCAGTAATGGACAAGCGGAATCTTTTGTCAAGATAGTAAAAAAGGGCTTAAAGGAATAATTTTAAGCAGCACCAATAATAAATTATTATAGTGGACTATTTCTAAGTTTTTATTTGACTACAGGAACTCCAAAAATAGTACCACCGGTAAGTCACCCGCGGAATTAGTGTAAGCTATCCCATATTTTAATCCAGGCTAGTTTATAGCAAAAAATCTTCGTGCAAATTTTCATCCAAATCGGTTGAGCCGTTTAAACGTCATTGAGTGACAAACATCCAAACACCTAAGCATCTAAACATCCAAACATCCAAACATCCAACCATCCAAACTTTCGCATTTGTAATATTAGTAGGATTTACATTTTTACTTTATTGGTAAACTTCAGCACAATTCTACCACCATAGCGAAAATCATGAATTAACCTTATTCATTAAACTTAAAATGCCTGCTAGTCTGCCAAGCGATTCGTGTCGTGTCCCTGGATTTTTTACAAATCCAACTAATATTATGAATGCTAAGTTTGGACCTCAATCACGCAAAAACGGCTTAACGGATTAAAATGAATATCGGTATTCATATTAGGTAGAGTCTGGGGGCACGGCAGTACCCCCGCCAAGTCGAGCAAAACAGCGGCACGGCCGTACCATCCCTTTCTCGAAGCAGTTCAAGCCATTTTCGACCCCCCTATAACTTCATTGTGGATAAAACTAGAAGCCTGCATTTTCATTATCCAAGCACGCATTGTATAAAAACGATATATTTCAAATTTCATTCAATTGGAATCAGTGGTTTTAGATTTATAACTAGTCAAAATTTCTTAATTTTGACACTCACTGACTGACTCACCGATCATCAAAAGTCTAAGGCACTTCTAGCAGACATAGAAGCTTCAAATTTAGAATACAATTAGTGTTTAGTGTATAAATCAAGGGAACACTAAAAAAAATGCAATTTAAGTCCAGTTTTCTAGATACACCAGCAGCATACATAACTTTGTAGTCCCATATAAACATATAGGATTACATAGTTATATTTGCAGTGAATGGGTCAAAAAATTAAAAATCAAGAATGGGACATATTGATAACACAATAACCTACAAAAAGAAGTGAGATCCCATAAAAAGCATTTTCCAAAAATCCCGTCTTATCCCTTGCCTACGTCATAGAATAAAGTTCTGGTGTACATTTCTACTCCCAGTAGTTTCGGCTCTCCGTTGATTTATCAGTCCAGCGCCATACAAACGCCCACCCCCATTTCATCCCCAAAGATTTCCGGGATAAAAACTATCCTTCCCGGGACTCAAACTATCTCTATACCAAATCTAATCTTAATCGGTTCATACAAAATTTGCACCCCTATTTAACCCACTTAGGGGTGGGTTTTTTAAAACCCTAAAATTAATTTTCTTGTATTGTGATAAGGAGTCCATACACAAAGTTTCACGTCTCTCACTTAAAAATTTTACTCCACCCTCATACAATCTTTCAACCCCCTTTTTACCCCCTTGAGGGTGGAATTTTCAAAAATCCCTTCTTAGTGGGTACCTGCGTTATATTACCTGAAAAAAATCCGCTTTCTAGGTTCAACGGTTTGGGCTGGGCGTTGATTTAAGTGAGTGAGTCAGTCAGTCAGTCAGTCAGTCAGGACTTTTACGTTTATACACGAATGATTCAGAATTCGTGATCAGGAGTAAATTTTTCTAGTTCTGTAATTGATACCAAACACGATTAACTCGAAGTTACTTAAAACAAACGTTCTTTTTTTTTCTGAATAAAACTGAATAAGGAACTACTTTATAATTCAAAATAGTTGTCACCCTAACGGTCGTTTTTGTGCATCAGCGTATTTTAACACATTCACTGCCAAGAGTCGTTTCGAGCGTAGCACCCGATCCCGTGGTTTTCCCCGTATGTAGCGGAAAGCGCTTATTCCTGCGCGGGTTCTTGGCAGTGAACCGTGGACGTGTCTTATTACAGATAGACAAACTGCACAAGGACCTGACGTATGTGTGTTTGACGTAGGTATCTACTTAACTTCAAGAAATGTAGCGTGAGCAAACATTCAGTGGACATTAGTGTTCGCATTATCATTAAATTTAATTAACTAAACAGTGATTTCATTGCATGAGACCTCATCCATTGAAATCTGTTTTGGCTGTTTATCAATATTTATCGACTCCTGTGGGCGTAGCATGGTTGCCATTTTATCACTTATCGTTGTGGTAAAAACGCCCATCACGCTCCGACAAGTATGCGAGTGCGAGAGTGACGGATGCCTTATCCACAACGATAAGTGATAAAATGGCAACCGTGCTACGCCCTCTGATCACGAATTAAGAATCATCGTGTATACCGGGTGTACAATCCAAATGGGTCAGTATGGAGAAGTCGGTCGGAGACTATAAGAGATAGCGAGATCTGTTCTTAGGAACCATGACGTCAATTTTAGATTTAATAATAATTACATTCAAATATTTTTATTAACTCTCATACATAACCGGGTATCGAACCTGGTCAATATTTTTGTAACCGCGTTAAGTAAAAAGGACCAAATTTGGCTATGAAATCTTGTGTAAACACAACTGACAGTAAATTAGACTAAAATTCCCACAGTTTTATTAATTTTCAAAAACTCGTGAATAATATGAATCGATCATCAATTATCTGAAGAGACCACTTATGCATATCTTATCTGCATCGGTATTATGCATTACAAATAGCGTTTATTTAAAATTAGAACGCATTTGTTCAGCTGGCGTACCAATTAATTTAAAATTTGAAAATGGAATACTGTTTTTGGAATTAACTTCAAATGAAACACGGCTTTTCATAACCTCCTCGTGTTGATTTTTGATAAGTTTCGCATTATTATTGTGTTATGCGTTGTGTACTGTTTATAAAATGCGTTTAACGAATGAAGAACAGTTAGATCTATTGGAAGCCTATTTTAAGTGATAAAAATTTACTAAATATATATATATATATATATATATATATATATATATATATATATATATAAATTGTCATGGTTCCTTAGAACAGATCTCGCTATCTCTCATAGTTTCCGACTTCTCCATACTGACCCATTTGGATTGTACACCCGGTATATAGATAGATGACTGCTGCTACATGGGACAACAACCAACTGTTCTTAACCTATTTGCACATTCACAGCAATACTGATTGATTGCATGTATTCCTCTTTTTTTGGCAATCATACTTTATGAAGCATCTATATATTTTCTTACATAGGTAAATGCAACCTCCAAATTTCAAAGAAATCGTACCATGGGATTGGCTAAAAACAAAACGTTTTAGTTTTTACCGAACCAAGGTGATTATAGACTTGAAATTTGGTAAAATGATATCTTATAATAGTTATAATAAGACAAATAAACGCACTTAAGAAAGCTATACATTTCAGCCAGGGACAGTTTCACTATACGAGTAGGATCGCGGCTAGACCCTTTGTATGGATGACATTTGGTACGCACAGAGATAGTTTGTCTCGGGGAAGGCCATAAAATAGTTTTTATTCCGGAAATCCGTCCCTAAGGGGGTGAAATGGGGGGGGGGGGGGTGAAAGTTTGTATGGAGCTACGATAAATACGAGTTCCATACGGACGGAGTCGCGAGCAGAAGTTAGTATGTACATATATTGCTTTTGTTCGCTCACAGGAATATACATGTATGTCCCGGACCAATACATAAGCCGTAATGCGAAATAAGTACTACACAGACAGCACGAAGAGCCCCTCTTGATAATTTAATTAACTTTTAGGGGTACAACGAGCGGACGCTGTCCCTGCCCGTGTCGTCCGCTATATTGATGGTCGATGGAATCCAAATGAACCGGGCTATTAGGTGAAAATGATGAACTAATGGATAGCTAGCTTGGATGTGATAACGGATGCCTGCTTATTAAAATATAAGTAATCTGGACATCGTACCAGGCTAAACGGACCGTGGCTGAGATGCCTCGCCCACGTCATGACGTAGAACAGCACCATGGCGTACAGCGGCGTCAACCTGCAACACAACACAACCGGTCACACGCCAGCGCCACGCTTCCCTCGTCCCGCTCACCAGCTAACTACTGCGTGTGGTTCGACGGACATCGTGCCGATGGTTTTTTCGGTGAACTGTCGCTGAGCCGGCGGAGCTAACAATCTTGACTATCGCCTCGAGAATTTCTCATAAGACGGCACGGTACTGAAGACGGCAAGGACTAAAGATACTTAAGTAGTTCAGTACGTCACATGCCACACAACGCACAAGGATCCGAAGCAGTGGCCGAGGATGCACCCCGGTGAGCGACACTTACCTCAGCCATCTCAGTATTATAGCCTTAGGCAAGATCCTCCACGTAGCAGGTCGTTTTTCTTCTGACAGCATGATGTTGTAAGCCAGAAGGAACCCGGAGATGAGGAAGAAGGTCTGGACGATCGCCGTGCCGTTGTAAATTATGTGGTACAGCATGCTATGGTACGTCTGAAACAAATTTCATATTCATATTCGTATTCATTTATTTCATGCATAATCAGACATTAAATTACATAGATGTCGGTTGCAAAGTAAGAGGCACTGATACCCCGGTAGGGCATTGCAAGGATCTTACAAACTAAATAAACATTTTATTTAAAATGTAGGTGCAATAACGTCATAAAATATAAAATCGGCATGCTTATTCTTATTATTATTATTAAATACATTTATTTATTACGGAGGTAGTTCAATGAAATATAATATAAATAAAAATGTCAAATTCATTCTTACTATAAATAAAAATTAAAATGATAAATAAATAAAAATAAAATTTGATACTTACTACTAAATGTCATGCAATGTCAGTCATAAACTCCTGGATTGAGTAGTATTCTTTTCTGATAAGGATTTTTTAAAGTTTATTACAGAATACAGGATATCTGTCCTCTGCTTTTATGTCTTCTGGTATTTTATTATAAATTATAACAGCTCTATAGAATGGACCTTGCTTGTACATATTCAATTTAGGCTCTGGAACAGCTAGCTTGTTTTGACGTCGTGCGCTTTTCACAAATACAAACATGGACATATGCTTTCTTACAAACATTCCTACCTCTAGTATGTAGATACATGGCAATGTTAACATATTCTGTTGAACAAAATGGTCTCTACAGCTTTCTGGCAGGCGGATATTTACAATAATGCGCAGGTTTTTTCTGTAAAATGACTATAGGTCAGGAGCATTGACGCTGTGGCCCCACATAATCACGCCATACCGAAGCCAAGAATGAGCATAGGCGCGGTACGTGGACCGCGCACATTCATCATTCGTGTTCCTTTTTTAACCGACTTCAAAAAAAAGGAGGAGGTTCTCAATTCGGTTGATTGTCATTGATGTTGAAGTTGGGTCATTGATGAGCCGATTCGTCATTTTTTTATTTTGTTTGTAAGTATATGCTTCCAGGTGGGTCCCATTTTTTTCAAAAATTCAATTGAATGATGGGATCCATGAGGAATTGAGGCAACTCCTCAATTATATTAGGCACGCGTGTAGTGATTTTGGTATTTTCTATTATAACTCGTGTATTTACACCCGGAAATCATAAATTCGGTGGAGTGGAATTGATGATGAAGACCACAGATGACTTATGGAATTCCTCAATTATGTACATAAAAGTACAAAAGTATATCATAGATTCTGATTCTCGAAAGATTCCGTTGAAATAGCAACTAATGAAGTGCCAAAGGTGATCCTTGTGGAATCGACGGAAGTCCTCAAATATTATCGGGTCACATATAGCGATTGGGTTTTTTTCTCTAATAATCAACGCATTTGCTCTCGGAAACCAGTTCATGTGGTAAATTGGAAGAGAAATGTGGAAATGTTCTCGTGGCTTGGCGGAGTACTAAATTGAAATCGGTTAAAACTTTGTTTTTAAAGTAAATTATATTATACTAAGTGCGTAAACGAAGCGTGAGAATTTAGTTTTTAGACTTTCAACATGTGCCTTCCAATTTAAGTTCGTGTCGAGCTTTAGTCCTAAAATTTAGTCAATGTCAGTAAATCTAAGGGTGCTTTCTGATATGGTGGTTTTTTGTATTAAGTTCTAGACAATGATCGGTTGATCGTGCAGCCACAGTTTTGTTTCTGCTAAGGCTTGTTTAATCTCATCATTAAAACCTTGTTTATTTGGACTACTAAAGAGAAGTGATACGTCATCCGCAAAAAGAACGTCATGATGTTTTAAGCTTTTTGGCAGATCGTTTATATATATATATATCAGAAACAGGAGACAGCCTATTACCCTTCCCTGTGGGATTGAGCAGTTTATTTCTAGTTTCTGATCGGATGCTCTTGAGTTCTCCAGTTTTGTCAACGTAGTGCGGTATCTCCACGAGCTGTGCTCTGTTTTGCAGGTAGGACCGTAACCATTTGTATGCATCTCCGCAGATACCAACTCCGTACAATTTAGCTAAAAGGACCTTTAAGGTCTCACGTAGTAAAATACGCTTATGTTACCATGAGGAGTGTTTAAGGTTTTCTGTACTTAAATCAAAAACGATGGTCACTATTTCTTCATTGCTTGTAGCTGTCTCTTTGTCACTATGCTTTAGATCTCTTGCCCTATTCTTTTTCTCCGAGTGAAAAGCATGCTCTGATTGTTCTTTTCCACGGTGCCGCGTGTAGTGGTGCAAGTGAGTTGCCTCAGTTTACGTCGTCATACGCTTTGGTCATGTCTAGGAGTAGACCTATCGCATATTGCTTTTCCTTGATATAGTTTAGGATTTCATTTACATATTTAAAGACTGCGAGTGTAGTACAGTCAAAGGCACCAATATGTACCTATACACCTCAGTCTCAAAAATATGTAGGCAGACCTTATATTTCTGCAACAATAAGGTTGTAGTATACATATTTATGAAACTTTGAGTGAATACATATCGGTGCCCTTGACTGTAATGCGGTTTTTTCGGGAACCGTTTTGGTTATCATCTAAAATACCAAAATTTTCCAAGAATTTATATGTGGTTTGTCATTGTTTTCTCAAAAAAATTAGTTTTGACCTTATTATTTGAATTTATCATTTCTTGCTAGTAATTAATTTTTTTTGAAGATTCAATACATTTCTTAAGATTAAGTCTATATTTCTTGTAATATTTTCTTAAGATAACGCTTTTCGATTGATTTAAAATTGTTCTTAACATTCTCTTATGCTTACTAGATATTTTTAAGCCTTTTGTAAGCCATTTTCGTGTTTTCGTGGACTTTAGTTTTATATTTTTTTGAGGGATGTGCGTATCTAATAATTCCTGTAACTTGTAATCAAAGCGGTTATAGTTATCATTTACATCATGATTTTTTTCCAGGATTTTATTCCAGTTAATATTTTGTAGTGATTCTTCAGAGAGTTTTCGATGTTTCTAGGAGTAAATAATCTTTTCCGCACAAATACGGGTCGCTCTGGGGTTGGGGCTCTATTTACAGTAAACGTATAAACTATACTACTGTGATCCGAGATGCCGTGGTCAGTTACAGAAATATTGTACTGCGTATTATTTGTAAATACTAAATGGATGCAAGTTGAGCTCGTGCTGGTTACTTTAGTCGGGTCACTTACAATTTGGAACAAGTTATGTTCTGACATTACATTACTTAGTCTACAGGAATCTGTCGATTTTTCAAAGATGTTTATATTAAAATCACCTACCATAATAAGGTGCGCATTTTTCTTAAACCTAAATTTACTTGTATTTTATACAGACATTCAAAAAATATATACATTTCACGACTTACTCTATATAGAGTTATAAGCACTGTATTTGGTTCTAGTTCTACAACACATCATTCTATCACATTATCTATAGATAAGATAAGTCCGAAACGTCCGGGCGCTCTTTAAACCTTATTCCAGTTTTGGTAAGGATTGCCACTCCTCCTCCTCTGCCCTTTCTTCGGTAGTGAGCTGCAGCAAATACATAGTCTTTTATTTGTGTTAATGTCTTTTTGATGTTCTGAAATCCAAGTCTCTGTGAGGCAGACTGCTTGATATTCATTTTCATCAAGGAAACTTTCAAGTAATTCTGTTTTGTTTTTTATACTTTGTACGTTTTGAATTATATGCTAAAACTTAATGACTCGCTTTTATCACCGAAAGGAGCAAATTTTATTTTCGCCTAGGGTGTGATTTGTATTCGTGTAATGAGTACCATTCGTGTCCGTGCCAATAGCAGTTTCATTTGCCAAGTGCGTCTTATCCAGGATTTCCTCGGCGTCGTTCGTGCTTGTCGATTTTTCTACGCGGGCATTACTGGTCTGTAGTAAGAGCGGTGGAGTTTGCGTTCCAGACTGTGTAGGTAGTGGGTTGTATTCTATACCATTTATATATAGTCGGTTATTTTGAATAATGGCGTTTATCCCTTGGCGTCGTGGATTTATCATGCATTCCTTTAGTTTATTTCTTTGTGAAAATGTTTCGTTCCTCATTATTTCAGAAACGGCATAGCCGCTATTCCTGAAGCAGTGTTGGTTTTCTAATACATATCTCGTCATGCGACCGCTTATGAATTCAATGATCAGCGGAGGCGGCTGCGGCCTGACCTGCCTATGCGCATGCGCCTCGCTGATTCTATGTACCCATTGATGTCAATCTATACATATAATAAAGCTAAAGACAGTTGAAAGTCTGTACATGGAATATATTCGAAAAAAACTTTGCTGGGGATACTTAGAATCGATAACAGAACACGATCCAAAAGTTTTGAGAAATTTTGTCGGTTTGTCTGTTTATTTGTACGCGGTTCAGGTGAAAACGGCAGAACGGAATTTGATGCAAACTTTACTAATCTGTCGAGAAAAAAATCCCGGCCAAAATATTACATTAAGAATTATAAAGATAATGGTGCAAAGGGGTTAAAAATGGGGTTGAACTTTGTATGGGAACTTCTTAAATCTATGCGCTAAAGACTTGAAAATTGACAAGCATATACTTGACTAGAAACTAAAAAGAACCCTATTCAAACTTTTAGCAAAATATAGATAAAACGTGAGAAAACCCGGGATGTAAAATAGTGGTAGGTGGCTAAACACTACATATTAACCAAAACTGGTTGATAACTCCACCGATAGTAATTATTAGACATAAGTGACCAAATTATATTGGAACTTCAGTTACTGAAGACGTCGCTATTTATATTGAAAAACCAGCAACCTTTATCTCTGCCTTCCTATATTTGCTATGAAATCAGAGATCATCTAAAGTTGTTTGAAGTTTGAGTTGAATACTTATCTCGAATTATCATAGTTTACCAACGTCAAGGGATGTGGGTACACAATTTGGACAAAACGGCATGCCGCGGAGAATTGAGTATCTATGGTATGATTTTTTTTAATGTAGAAAACTCCCGTGATTTTCTGAAATGTTATTGGGAGCGCATAAGGAGGCATTTGGGCCTTTCATTCCTACGAAAACCTCTGCCTTCGCTTCGCTTCTTTTTCGCTTATCTCGTTTACCTTCGGGGTTTTGGCACTCAAGTTTCGCTTGCAAGACACCGGAAGATAATGACTGTCCTTAGGGGTTATTGCTCGCATTGAGACCGTTCTCAGAAGGGTTGCTTTCGGCCTTACATTCCAACGAAAACGCCTTACTTGCCTCGCCACCCACCTTCGGCACTTTGGCCTGGAATTTCGCTTGCAAGACACCTGGGGATAATGAGTGTCCTTCCATGGGGGCGCCTTAAGTAAGCCTTAAGTTTCTGAAGGAATGCTTCGAGTCTTTCACTTCAACGAAAACCACGGCATTTGGCCTCGCTTGCCTCGCCACTCACCTACGGGATAGTAAGTGTCCGTGAGGGCTCGCTTGCCTCGCCGCTCATCTTCGGTACTTTGGCCACAGGTTTCGCTTGAGATACCTAGGGATTGTAACTGTGGGGGCTTGCCTTCGGGTTTTCGACCCTCGAGCTCGCCTAGGTAGCGGTCTCTAAAAGCATAGGCCTTTAATTCCTATGAAAAGCTTATTTTTTTATCCATGGTGTGAAGTTGGAGTATCAAATTTTGTTGCTGTACCAATAGTTTAAGTAAAATTTCAGTTACTTAGTTTAGGTAACGTCCTATCTAACGTCCTGTCTAAATAGTTTGTTGGTATTCCCAAACAAAATGAATACGAATAACATCAAAATCAGTTAATCAGTTATCCTTACCTCTTCTATAAATTGCGGGTCATTCGCCGAGAACAGAGCGGGTATGGGCGAGTGCCCCAACACTACACCTAACGCGGTTATCGTTCTGTGAACAGTAAAAATACGGTACTCAACGATATGTCGTTGGAGTTGATATGTATCGGCCCAGAGAAAGGGGATAATGGCGAATGTTGTAGAATTCTCGGCTTGGCAGCTCATATTCTCATGACGTGGCTGTCTCGTCCACTCGTCAGTATGGCAAGTTTATTGAAAGGAATCGTGAAGGTATTATGGTATGGCTGACCGCAGGCTGTGGATGACCTTGATGCGGCGGTGCATGGGGTGCGGGCTGGAGGGCGCCACCAGGCATCGCCAGTTTCGCCGCACGGCGAAGCAAAGCAGCCACCTGCCCACTGGAATGTCGAGTAAAACATCTAGCAGAGGAATGAGGAGTGGCAGTCTACGCAGCCGTTAATAAATGTCCATCGTATTTTAGAAGTAGGTACCTTTATCCATCATAATGAAATAGAGACGTCACAAATGTTCCAGCGATCTCATCTAAACTGGAAGGACTTTTCTAATATGTACACTTTTTGAAAACAATGGTACTTCTTTGGAAATATATGAAAAGTTTTAGGTACGTCCAAGACTCTAAGTACAACAGCATATCCTGCAAATCACACGAATACCTTACTCTTCGAGTGATACGAATCGTAACGCTATGCTAACCGTGTCAACCACTCACCGGCTTTGCCCTGCCCGTGAGCACAGAAGAAGTCATAGAGGCTCCCGAGCAGGTTGAGTGCCAGTAGAGTGAGCACCACCGCCCCGTACGCGTAGTCCCCCGCGTGCCAGGCCGCCTGCTCCTGGTACTCCTCACAGAGCGCCGCGGACACGCGCGCCGTCAGCCGGTACTGCCGGCTTAGGGTCTCGTTCAGGCACGCCTCCAGCACCAGCGTCAGATTCGAAGAACCTTTCATGTGCTGCGCACAGCTCTTCTTTGGACAGATGCCCCGGCGCAACTCGGTGTGATTGAAGTGAGTTAGAACGTTCTCCGAATATTCCTGGGACAAAGACCAATTTAGGTATTACAATACAATACTCATACTGTTTATTTAATCATAGAGACGGAAAATATAATAAATAAAGCAAAATAGAAACTATGAAGAATCATGGCAGCGATGTGGTATGAAAGTAGCGACAGATTTAGCACACGGTTTTAAGTCCACGGCCAGAAAATTCCAAGGTCGAATAACTTTTAACGAACAATTATAGTATTTTGAAGAGGACGGGACAGTGAGAAACAGATTGATTGAGGAATGAGCTGGCCTAATAAAAAAAAATGAATCGTTATTTGAGGTACCCCGCTACCGTAGCGGGATTAAACAGAATATTATATAGAAGTACTTATTAAATTTTGTTTTTAGGTGGAATGAAACGTTTTAAATAAGACATGCACACTTTTTTCAGCCGGTTATCTTTTACATAATTATGCGTACAAATGGAGAAGCAATTATTTACAAATATCGCGATCTGCCCCGTAGACCTTTGGCAGTACGTAATCTTAATCCAGCTCGAACAAGAAGGCTGGATCGGGAGTTTCAGCAGACATTTCAACTGTGAAATAAGTGTATGAAATATGTGTTACCACGAGCGTGTTGTACAGCGGATCGGAGCGGTTCCCGTGCAGGTCGGCGGAGACGAGGCAGTAGACGTCCCCCGGCGCGCGCATGCACGGCGCGTATGCGTCCACCGCCGTCAGCCGCGGCAGCAAGTCGTACTCCGCGGCTGTCGACACCAGCGGGGATCCATTAGATTAGTTAGAGAACCCTCACGCCGAGCGCACCGCTTAATAACCGAATGCCTATAATCTAAGCTAACGTAACTAATGCTACGCTACATCAAAGGGCATAAGTTTTCTTTTGATAAGAGCAGAGTACCTATTCTTATTACGTCAATGTACGCAACTGGCACTGGACTAGGTACACACTACATACAGGGTATGCGGGGGAGTCCGTTAGTAAACAAAAAATATTTATTGGTAGGTATTTAGAACATTGCGGATTAATTTGCTACTACGAAACGTGAGTCAGGAGAATCATGGTTTTTTTAAATCACCTACTGAAATTTAGTAAATGGAAGCTATTCATTAAAAAAGAAAGACCGGGTTGCACTCCGGGAGTGCCGGTAGAAGTGAAAACTTGAATATTAACGTTGTGCATTTTTGATATTTTGGAATGGTTAGGCAATCATTTTGCACGAATTGCTTTAATTATCAGTATTAAAAAAACCCGAGCCCCTGACCCGCATCTCGTCCCCTGACCGTCAAAAACTGTCAGTATCTCAATGCATAAGGCGTTTGTTATAGAACACTTCCAAGTTTACGCCTAAATTAATTATATGTGAATTAGAATACTGTAAAGTTAAAGGAACATATCCGATTTCAAGTAAAAGCATTTTTCAGCTCGACGTTTTACAAATAAGTACTTAAGTAAGGTTTCAGGCGTGCGTACAAACGTATATTCAACATTTAGAAATAGTGATTATTAAAAAACTACATTTTGTTAATTACCTCTATATCTTTATTAATATTATGTTTTAACTCATTTTTTGCGTGCTGATATTTTTGTATACTTTCTAGTAGTAAGGGTCAGTGAGCTGAACCGCAGACAGACTGACGGACATGGCGAAACTTCATAGGTATAAAGGTTCCATGGAGTTGGCAATTAAAACTTTTTTTTCTAACACTGAAAACTTGTAGGCAAACGAGACAGTAAAACATGACAAGGTATGTATGCATCATATTACATTAGCGAATTGAGAGTTAATGTAAAGCACGCGACTATCTAACGCTGTTGCCGAAACCTGGGTAATTTTGATCGCTATGGTCTCTAGTCACCTTGCTTGCAGGTACTCGACTCGTATATATGAACACTCTACACGTGTACGTCTTCGTCTAGTACCCATTACACAAGTCTTATTGAGCTTATCATGGGGCTAGTTCGTATTGGTGTAAGGTTGTCCCCTAATTAAAAAAATAATAATAGGTACAGTCAACTGCAAAAATATGTACCGAAACCGTAAACCGCCGACATAAGATGTATTGTATATCTGTGACCATCTTATTGTACACTATTTTATGCAAATAAGATTCTTACTTACTTACCTACTTAAGAGCGATGCGACATATTCATGAGCAAGTTGTATGCACCCATAATTTAACATGGGTTGACGTCAACAAACAACCATGCATCACCTAGCCCGTAGAGACCTCTACCCTCTACCCTCTACCCTCTACCCGTAGAGACACGGCGCGGCGGCCGGCACGTCAGCCAGGTTCGTTGACGCCACGCTATCTTCACTGCTTTTGGTGCTTCTTGAAAAATTCTGAGTTTTTGAAATTCATCCCCCAGGAGTTAAAGGGGATTCAAAGTTTGTATGGAGGGCAAGACATTTTTAAAGTAAGATATTTGTAATTCTTAGATCATACATGTACTATATGGTAAGCCATTTCTTAGTCAAAATACGTAATCAGACTGCTAGCAGAAAAGTAGGTTAGGTTAAATTAGAACCACGACCCTTACAGAACCGCATTTATAATATTAGTAGGATAGTCAACATAATTGATTCTCTAACCCCGTTAAATGGGGACGGCGGATGGACATAGTTTGGGACTAGGTCGATTTGTGTAAGATTGGCCACTAATATTTATTTTTATGACATTGAAAGTTCTACGTCTTTTAGCATTAAGTAGATTAGTTTGCTTTCAGAAGTATACAGGTAGCTCGGACTAAAGTGAGTAAAACTACTGGATGTATTTAGGCAAAAAAATCCAGTAATGTAGCTAAATTTCTTTAATACGTTATGAAATAATATACAATTCAAGCAGAAAGAAGCGTTAGTTGATGATTCTTAAGATATTTATATTAGTAAAAACGAAGTTTTTAATTTAGACTAATGAACTGACTGTTACCTTTTACGCTTCATCCCTGAACAGAATTAGATGAACTTTTCCGTACAGTTAATTTGAGACCCTTGCAAGGATATAGGATCGTTTTTATCTCGAAAATCATCCCTTAAGATGGTAGAACTTTGTTTGGATCGGCGATAATTAAGGTTCCGCCTTACAATAAATTAATTGCAATAAATTTTCTAAGTCGGTAACAAGTTCTACGCGGACAAAGTCGCGGGCAACAGCTAGTCGGTTCATACAAAATTTGAACCCCTATTTAACCCACTTAGGGGTGGGTTTTTTAACCCTAAAATTACTTTTCTTGTAAGTATTGTGATATAAGCATACACAAAGTTTCACTTCTCTCACTTAAAATTTTACTCCACCCTCATACAAACTTTCAACCCCATTTTTACCCCCTTGAGGGTGGAATTTTCAAATATCCCTTCTTAGTGGGTACCTGCGTTATATAACCTACCTATTGTGAAAAAATCGGCTTTCTATGTTCAACGGTTTGTGCTGGGCGTTGATTTATGTGAGTGAGTGAGTCAGTCAGTCAGTCAGTCAGGACTTTTGCGTTTATATATATAGATAGATAAACCGCTAGGATCTTTAAAACAGTGAGTATACTATAAATCATGGTTTCAATACCTATTAGAGCCTTAAGATTGCGCGCTAGAGAGCCGTTTCAGAGGACGCGAGGTCACGCCGCGGGCGCGGGCTCCGGCTTACAGTTGATATAGACAGGTAGTTGTACTAGCTACTTGTATAGTTCTTAGATGAGTTATCGCTGCCTTGGCACTTGATAAGCAATACCTCATCTGAAACGTATTAGTACTTACATACTAATACTACCCGGGCCGTAGACAAGGTTACAATACAATCGACAAGCGCTAACGCCAATAGAAGATAATAAAATGTAGGGGAATGTCAGATGCCGACGCAACACTTTTCGTTAACATCAGTCATTCCCGTACATTTTATTAGTTTTCTATTGGCGCTAGCGCTCGTCGATTGTTACCTAACCTTGTCTAGGCCAACGATGACACACAAAATAAACAACAAAAATCATATTTATGAAGAAAAAAACAAATAGGGATACAAAATGGTTTTTTAATGTTTTGAGCGTCGTGGTCTGACTTATGTATTCAAATTGTATAACATAAGATATGAAAAAAATCAGCAAAAGGGCCGAATCCAAATAAATGTGACTAAGTTTAGGCAGGGTCGGCCCTTAAAGGAGGCCTATCGAGAAGCTTTCGGTAGGTGGATGCATAGAAGAAAAAACCTAAATTACTTACGAGTTAATTTGTATATCACTCCCGCAGCCTGCTGCAGCACAAACCCAAACAAAATTAAACGTAACATATTCACTAAGTAATTTAACTTTTATTGTTTTAATCAATTTATCAATATGCTTTAGAAGGCTTTTGTTTGGAATGCGACTATCTCGTTGGCCCTATCCGCGCGAAATAACGTGCCGCCCCAAAGGCCACCCCACTACCACATTACTAGTAAATATGAGCGCGAGTTGAAATATCAGCAGTGCGCCCCAAGTAGGTATATTAATATTATAGTAATAAATAAAACATATTTACATTTCAGTGTAGGTATATCAGCAAACATTGTTTATTTTTACTAACTTTTCTTAGAACATAATGGAATTATATAATCGGCCAAGTGCGTGTCGGGCCACGCGCAGTGTAGGGTTCCGTAGTTGCCTGTCTGTTTTAGTTACGTCGACACGCGCCCTCCAACTAGGCGAGAAGATCGGGACTAAGAACTTTGCCACTACTACTATAGAACGTTGGCTCACACCCAAGGCCCACACTATTCGAAGAGCTTCCTTCTCTGTCTGAGAGTATCTCTGCTCAGTTGGGGATAGAGCTTTACTTATGTACTTGATGATTACAGGCTGTTTCTCTCCTTCTATGTTTTGCTTTTGAACCAAAACTGCAACAATTCCTATGGGACTGGCATCTGTGACCAAAATTGTCTCTGCTTCTTTGTCGTAAAATCCAAGAGCAGGAGCAGATGATATGATTGTCTTCAACTTTTCAAAAGCTCTTTGATGTTCTTGGCTCCAGCTAAAGATAGAGTCCTTTTTAGTGAGCTCCCGCAGTGATCCAGTAATTGAGCTGAAATTGGGTATGAATCTTGCAGAGAAGTTGACAAGCCCCAAGAAACTTCTTCCTTCTTCTTTGCTTTGTGGTGCCCGAAATTCTTGTACTACTTTTTGATTCGACAAGGTTGGTCTCACTCCTGCTGATATGTTTTTTTTTATAGCCTTTATTCTAACATGGATCCTCATAATGTCTTATTCTTATAATAATTTAATTTAATACTTTCCATTTCTTATCTCTTCACAAGACAATAGCAATGTATCTTTGTTAATATTATTGCTTAGTTTGTTTAATCTTTATTTTACATTTCATCATATTCGTTATACATTTTTTTTGTAGATATCAAATTATTTATTTATTAACTTATTTATTAGGCTCACACAACAAATTACAGTCATACATTGAGTACATTAAAAGTGTCTAGATCTGGACTACAATTCTAAACAGTGCGAGCACAGAAAGATTAATAACTTAGACAAACTATTCACTAGATGGAATTACATATGAGTATTGCCCGAATTACAAGGATAGGCAATGTGCATAACATTTTATTTGCATTTAAAATTAACATGACATTTACCAGAATATTGCGTTAATAACTAACTTAAATGCCTAATTTGAATGCATCTTTAACTTTATTTTTAAACGAGGGTAGGGTGTGTATAAAGATGTCCAAAGAAGGATGTCCAGCCACCACATCATTATACAAACGGCACATTCGGACAACGGGATTATAAAATGATGTGTTATTTTTGTAAATTTCGAGTTGGAATAATCTGTGTGATGGATTACGAGCTTTGTACCTAGTAATAAAGTTCAAGAGATAAAGAAGGGAAGGACAATCAATGTGTGAGTGTACAATTTTGTATAATGTAATCAATTCACTACATGTTCTTCGAGATGAAAGAGATGGTATGTTGAATTGTTTCCGCCTGCTGAGGTATGACCTTAGATTGCGCCCTAGCTGAAGCCTGAAGCAAAGGATGTTAAGAAACTGCTTTTGGACTTTTTCTATCCTATCGATATGAACTTTGTAATATGGTGACCAAATAACGCAACCGTACTCTAAAGTGCTTCTAATCAAGGCGTAATATAAATCCAAACAAAAACATAAATGTGAAATGAGAGCCAAGTCCAATATTATGATATAATATGCCTTGGTTGTTGACTCCAACGACAAAAGAAGTGAGATCTAAATGGGTGCCAAGTTCAAAGGTAAGTCCTGAAATCTATTTATACCAACATAAAATATTTTATAACAACTTACGATATAATTTCTCCTTATAACTTAGGATAATATATCTAAGCCTAAGGTCTTACTTGGCTAGTTCTCATGTAATACGATTTTTTATTAAGTAACTACTAAAACAGTCATGGAAGAGCCCAATGTTCGATGGCAAGTTTCTACCAGCAAGCCAAATGTTCGGAAGAATACAATAAGAACTTCCAGCTTTAGAACTGGAAGGCTGTAATATAATTCGTATATGTGAACTAGCCAAGTCAGACCTTAGGCTTAAATATATTATCCTAAGTTATAAGGAGAAATTATATCGTAAGTTGTTATAAAATATTTTATGTTGGTATAAATAGATTTCAGGACTTACCTTTGAACTTGGCACCCATTTAGATCTAACTTCTTTTGTCGTTGGAGTCAACAACCAAGGCATATTATATCATAATATTGGACTTGGCTCTCATTTCACATTTATGTTTTTGTTTGGATCATTACTTTTTGTACAGAAATTATAAGTCGGTACTTATTCATAATAAAATTAATACCAATTGGATTTTGTTAAACTAAGTACTGTATTTTCCTACGCTTACTTGGTATAATTGACTTTTTTGCGTTATTTTCAATATTTTCTTGTACCTTGGAAATGTTCAAGTGAATTGCCCAGTTAGTATCAGGTTTTTTTTTATAAAAGAGCGGAAATACTTGTTCGCAACAAAAATATTGTAATTTTTATCCTACGACGATCTAAATACCTAAAACAATAAATAACTAAATGTATGTTATGCCAACTAAAACATTATACAACATGAAAGTAGGCGTTTTGAAAAATGACATTATAAAACACAGACCACATGTTGAGTTGGTAACTGTTAAGTTGGCAAATAAAACAAATAAATTTGTTAAGTTGGGAAATGAACGTTCGGCGAAATAAAATTACGCGAAACGTGAGTTGGGAAGTGATAATCGGCCATACAATTTTCGGCGATAAATAAGAGAACCCGTGCAACAGTCTTGGCTTGTTACTACACCCATTCTAAAAGTTGGTCGTTTTTATGCCTCATATTTACAGTTAATTCCTTATAACAAAATAGATCTTTCCATAAATTTGGAGCACTAAGGGATCCTTAAACATTTAAGGACATCAAACGACGTCAAGTTTTCGAACGGCGACAGTTGTCTCACTGGAGGCAGTTGGAGCAGATCGCCAAACAACACTATATGAATCTTGCCGAACCATCCGTCGTCAGCGTCACCGGGTATCATATATTTCTGTTAAGCGAAGATGGATGTACATTAATATTATATTGGAAATCATAGACACTTCATCAATTATTAAAAGTACTATACATCTTTTAAGTCACATCTTAAAACTTTTAGTACTTGGTCTGATAAGGAAGTGTACTTGGGACAATTTCCGTGCTCTACAGGCAGCTGTAGGAGCCTACGTATTGTTAGACCGTTTACATTAAAAGCGGCAATACCAGTGGGTGCAGCTACTGCAACTAACTTATTCATTCGCTTCTTAATCCATTTTGAATTGTATTGATTAAATAACTTTTTCCCGTGCCGCTTGTAGCACTAACGCCACCCACCAGTAATTCTAGTGTACGACTCATTGTACAATATAAGAAGTAATAAGATATTTATTTAAGTCGATTACGTAACGAATTACCTATTATCTAGTGAATTCCCAAGAAAAAAAAGCTGTCAAAAATTTCATTTTTGGTACAAGCTTTTATTGTCGACTGTACTTTTCTTGTATACCATCATCAACTACTCATTGAGACGATTCAAACGAGCCCAAACTCAACGGGGTTACGTCGGTTAAGTACTGAATTCCCATGGCCACCTTCTGTCTCCATCATCAGATCAGCTCGATGGTACCATAATATTGAATTGTCATCCAAACTATACTTATACAGAAAATTTCAGCTCAATCGGTCACCGGGAAGTGGGTCAAATTTAACTTGCAAGATTTGATTACAGACAGACAGACAGACAACGGGACAGGTGAAAGTAAATAAAAGCTTGTACAGTACGATTACTGTTAGTTAAGACCTGACAGATGGATTGCCTTCATTTAATTTTCAACTTTAATCTTGTACAAATAAAATAGTTATTACTAAATCGGTAGATGTGGGTAACAGTATTCTGAAAAATGCTTTATCTATATGAAATTAAAGTTGAAAATTAAATGAAGGCAATCCATCTATCAGGTCTTAACTAACAGTAATCGTACTGTAATATAGTGTTATGACGGCGGGGTATTAACAGTCTCGTTGCTATAGTGACACGCCGTCAAGGTATTTCAAAATTCGCCGTGTTGACGTAACGTCATCGTAGCATCCATTTTTAATAAATATTAAGTAAGTTACGAGTAAGTGTTCCTAATAGAATCAATTAATTGAAAAATTATAATAAAATGATTAAAATTTACTAGTTTCTGATTTTGTACTTTGTATTCACCCAACTACCTATCTGGCTGCCAAATTTGAACTTTCTAGGTCATCTGGAACTGGGTTAGAGTTTTGATCTATCCCAGTTTTGATCTATAGGTATCTATAGGACGTTAATATCTAAATAACCATTTCAGGTGTGTTCATGAAATTTGGAGCACATATGTATCTCGCAAGTCTTAATATATGGGCCAAATTTGACATGTTTATGTGAAACAGTTTCTGATTTATGAGGGGGTCAAAAGTGGCTCCAAATGGTTCGTGTAATATTACACACGGTGCTGCTCGCCAGTTCTGTTAGCTTGAACTTGGCTTGACACGCTACCGCGTGTCTAGATATTTGAAAGTGTTTGTATTCCTGAAGTCTCTTTTGGAGCGAGAAATGAAACCGACTAACTTAGTGCACTTGGATATTATTACGTCATAGTGATTATGAAAGGTTAATTTTTCATCAAAGTTAATTCCGAGATCGCGAACAACAGTCGTACGATTTAATGTAAAACCGCTAAGAGAATAATTAAAAACAATTTTTTGCTTGGATGTTGTAAAAGAAATCCCATAAAACACATTCCATGTAAAAAAGAGGCCAATTCTCGAAACTCTTCCACCGCAAAAAGTTGTGAGATACTTGGTAGTACCAAGTCTCAGGCATTCTTATTATTCTTTATTTGCTAGCTAAATAAAATTCTGCAACTTGGCCATCACACCACTTTACTGCATTTATGGATTTTTGCATACCTAAAACTATGTAGTAACTATTGTGTGATTGCCAAGTCACAAAATTTTATTTATCTAGCAAATAAAGAATAATAAGAATGCCTGAGACTTGGCTCTACGAAATATCTCACAACTTTTTACGGTGGAAGAGTTTCGAGACTTGGCCTCTTTTTTACATGGAATATTTTTTTATGGGATCTCACTACTTTTTGTACGTTATTGTGTTATCAATACATACGAATTATGGATGCAGTCCCATTCTTGCTTTTTCATGTTTTGACTCATTCACTGCAAATATAACGTTGTAAGCCTATATGTTTATATGGGATTTTAAAGTAATTTATGCAGTTGGTGTATCTAGAAAACTGGACTTAAATTGCAATTTTTTTTAGCGTCCCCTTGATTTATACACTAAACACTAATTGTATTCTAAATTTGAAGCTTCTATGTCTGCTAGAAGTATCTTAGACTTTTGATGATCGGTGAGTCAGTCAGTGAGTGACAAAATTAAGAAACTTTGACTAGTTATAAATCTTAAACCACTGGTTCAAATTGAATGAAATTTGAAATATATTGTGTTTATACAATGCGTGCTTGGTTAATGAAAATGCAGGCTTCTAGTTTTGTCCACAACGAAGTTATAGGGGGGTCGAAAATGGCCTGAACTGCTTCGAGAAAAGGATGATACGGCCGTGCCGCTGTTTTGCTCGACTTGGCGGGGGCACTGCCGTGCCCCCAGATTAAATTTAGATTAGAGGATGTGTCCCACTACGCTGGATTTTTGCAATAACAATCGGTTTTTTTATGTACCAATAGTAGAAGGGGGCATTACCATATCTCTAATACAGCTGAGACCAGCTGAGGGTTTTTCATCAGATACTTCAGACCTTCGATTTTTGACATCAAATTAAGCGGCCCACCAAGTTGAATATTTTTTGTAAAGGGCTCAAGAGTTTTTTGTTTTCTAATCAGGGTCACCAGGTACAACTCCAGATCTTCGATTATCCTAGTTTTTATAGTTTTCCCTTTATGTGGCCATTAAACCCTAACTCTGTACCGAATTTCAGAGCTCTCTGAGTTTATGGGAAGTATTAGTTCTTTTTTGATGATTATGAGTGAGTGAGTGTCATAAATGCGAAACTGCTTTCGCTTAACTTCAGAACTAAATGACCTACAAATGACTTGAAATTTTGGATTTCAAGTATGTGATTATAGCTTACTAGATGACGAAAATTTCTGCGTTCTGGTCTTATCCAGAGGTTCTCAAATAGGGGCCTGAAAATGCGGCGAAATGGTTCCAGTAAAGGGTGGTACGGCAGTGTTTGCTTCGCGCTTGACTTGGCGGGGGCACAGCCGTGCCCCCAGATAATGTAGCATTTATCAGAATTTAAAAACATGCAGTTTGCAGCACACCAATCAACAATAGCATTAAGGTTATTCTGCAGGATTACACAGTCCGCGGTTTTAGTTACACTAAAATATATCTTAAGATTGTCTGCGTATAATAGACAAGGGCATGACAATTGCTGAACCAGGTCGTTGATAAAAACGATAAAGAGGATCCTTGCGGCACACCAGATGAAATGGTGACTGGCGCAGAAAGATGTCCTTTTTAGGGTTCCGTAGTCGACTAGGAACCCTTATAGTTTCGCTTTGTCTGTCCGTCCGTCCGCGGATAATCTCAGTAACCGTTAGCACTAGAAAGCTGAAATTTGGTAGAACGGAAAATATATCCCTATCGGACGCTCGGTATGTAAAATATGGTGTACCACAGGGGAGTGTACTGGGTCCGTTGCTCTTTCTAGTTTATATCAATGACCTTCCGAAAGCAATCAATCACCCCATGATCTTATTTGCCGATGATAGCACAACCATTGTAAAATGTTATAATTATAACCTAGGCAATTATGAAAATAACATAAATAATACATTATCTGACATAATAATGTGGCTAAATAGAAATAATTTACAAATTAACTTGACTAAAACTAACGTAATGCAATTTTATCAGAGAAATCAATTTAATCATATGGATATTAATTATCAAGGGAATCCTATAGAGACCGTAGGAGTTACTAAGTTTTTGGGGCTCACTATTGACAGTCAATTGAGCTGGAAATATCATATAACAGAACTTTGTAAAAATCTAAGCAAATCAGCTTTTGCACTCCGCAAACTTTCAAAAACAGTATTCAATAAAACTCTACTTGTTGCTTACCATGGACTTGTTGCGGCGACACTGCGGTATGGTGTTCTTTTTTGGGGAAATTCCGTCGATAAGGAAACGGCCTTTAAAGCCCAAAAATGGTGCATAAGAGCCATGTGTAACTTAAAAATAACAGACAGCTGCTGTAATTATTTTAAGTCACTCAAGATCCTTACCCTGCCCTGTATAATATATTCTGGAAGCTGCAGTCTTTGTTAAATGTAATCCTGACTTATTTAATAAAATAACGGATGCACGCAAGCTCCCTACTCGCATACAGTACCAAAACAAGTTACGTGGTAAAGAGTGTAAAACTGCATTAGTCCGCAAAAGTTTATTAGGAATGGCGCCTCAAATTTATAATAAAATACCGATACACATCATTGAATTGGAAAAAGAACCTTTTAAGAAAAAATTGACGTTAATACTGGTTGAAAAATGTTACTACTCTACTCAGGATTTTATGAATGACACAGATCTATAATTTATATTCTAATTGACATTTTTAAAGTACTTATATGCTCGTGTTTAATGATTATGTTATAAAGTTGTAACTTCCTTGACATTGATATTTGTATGCCAATCGGCAAAACATAGAGGTTCATGTATACTTATTATGTAAGACCAATTTTCTATTACCTATGTTTCACAAATAAAAAATCTGAATCTGAATCTGAATCTGAATCTGGGTACTAATATGTATATCAATCACGCCGACAAAGTGGTAAAATAAAAAGTGAACAATTTTTTTTTATTAGGGTACCTCCCCTATACGTAACGTGGGGAGTGTTTTTTTTCATTTCAACCCTAACGTGTGAGTGTGATATATTGTTGGATAGGTATTTAAAAATGAATAGGGGTTTAATAAAATAATTTTTAGGGTTCCGTAGTCGACTAGGAGTAGTCCCTTATAGTATAGTTTCGCTTGGTCTGTCCGTCCGTCCGCGGATAATCTCAGTAACCGTTAGCACTAGAAAGCTGAAATTTGGTACTAATATGTATATCAATCACGCCGACAGTGATAAAATAAAAAGTGTTTTTTTTAATTAGGGTACCTCCCCTATACGTAACGTGGGGAGTGTTTTTTTTTCATTTCAACCCTAATGTGTGATATATTGTTGGATAGGTATTTAAAAATGAATAGGGGTTTACGAAAATCATTTTTTGATAATGTTAATGTTTTCGGAGATAATCGCTCCAGAAGTAAAAAAAATACAAAATAATTTCTGAACTAAGTTTGTAATTTAACCGTATAAGCAGGTGTTTATTGTACCTGTAATATCTACAAAATCACAATGAAATGACGTGCTTTCAAATAAAATAAAAAAACGGTGAAAATCGGTTCACGCAATAAAGAATCTATTATATAAAATCGAAAAACCAGAACGGGATAAAACACGAAGGAACGAGCGAGATAGCGCCTTACAAAAAACACGATCTCCGGCAACACGTTTCTCAAAAACAACGCAAGGAACACGACAAATAAATGTTAGAATCAATTTTCTGGATATTACCTTAGAATAAGAGCATAAAGGCTCCCGATTCAGTTGTGTATTTTTTCTACAATCACGTAATGAAATCTCGATAACATTGACAATTTGAAACGTAGGCCATTGTTCGGAAATCTTCGGAAATGTTCGGCTAACGTACGAATCACATTCTATTTTACGTAATTTGATTATATCTGAGACTACATTTCCATGTTAGTATAATCGTTATACAATTGATTCGGCTAAAAAACATACTGTTTATAAATAATAATGATTAAAACTGAACTTTGAAATTGCGGTTAGAGAATTTTACATGAAATGGAACGTACGGTGCAACTCAACCTACCGGCACGTCAGAATCTCATCGTTAGACTGTCATATTTGCCTTTAATTATTATTTATCGTTTGTTATCGTGTGCAACAAGTGCTCTGATCGGTTGGACCTATTGTTTTCTCATCTGGACCTCGATTCGGTTATTTACGACATGCTCGGTAGTAAACTACAAGACGGAGTGAGGTATGTTGAGATCCGACGTCGCACTATGGTGCTCGATGTTGGAGATACCATTACGAAACTCAAGGGTATACTTTTGCTTGCCAGAATTTAATTTGCCCGAATTTTATCTGCCATAATATTCAACTGCCATAATGTTTTTTCTATAATTTTATATGCCATACTCATTGTTTACCATAATAAATAAATGCCAGAATCTTTGTTTTCCATAATATCAATATCAATAATCTCATTTTCAATAATCAATTTAATCCATAACTATCACATGCCATAATGTCATTTGCCATCCATCTCAACATCGATAATATTCATAATACAATAAATTAAAAAAAAAATACCTCGAACATGTCCGCGATCCGAGTCGGTTTTGCCACTAAGTCCCTGTTCAAAGGATGGACATCAAATAAACTTTTCTCTGAGATTAACCAATGCCAAGATAGTGGTGTACCGTAGGCAGTAGGGAACAGGGGCTTAGTGGCAAAACCGACTCGGATCGCGGATAGGTTAGAAGACGGAAGCGAAAGCTTCGCTCCCGCTTTCGTCTTCGAGGGTTTTTTTTTATAAAAGAGCGAAAAAACTATTAATATCGTATCGAACATTCACAACATTCTAACGGTTCGCAGAAATATAGTTTTTGTTATGGCACACGAATATTCTGTCAAGTAAAATTATTGCATTTAAGATTATGGCAAGTATAGTTTCTGGCATATGAATGATTCTGGCATACAACATTATGGAAAATAACATTATGTCAAATGAATATTATGGAAAACGAAACATTCGGGCAAATGAAATTCGGGTAGACGAAGTTCGGGCAAATGAGTATTATAGAATATGACCGTCGGGCAAACATTATACAACCACCAGCTCGATGAGTGGACGATATTTGGAAGATTGCGGGTCACTTCTGGATAAGATTATTAGCTCAGGATAGGGACGGGTGGCGTGCTTGAAGAGAGGCCTATCTATGCTCAGCAGTGGGCGATTACGGGCTGAAAATGATGATGATGGATGGGTCATACATAGATTTAGGTACGCTTCTTTCCTGTGGACATTATCAAAGTTAAGGGCTTCGAAGCCTAATTTTTGGTTGGACTCTTACATAAACAGTGTCTCCTCTGCTATATTACTATGTGATAAAAACATTATTTATATGCACGAGAGCTCTTAATTATTGACCACAGGGGAGAGGAATTTTGTTTTATGCACTCTGTGATGAAGACGTTGGACAGACGACATACCCGAGGTTGCCGGACCTAACTGGATGAATTTGGCCAAAGATCGGGAAAAATTGCATACTCGTAAGAAAACATATTTGTCTAAAAACATTAACACACAACTTTTTAGATGAGTGAATACTAACAATATGGAAAAAATAAAGCTGAAATGAATGAATTAATTAATTGTCTGTGACACCTCGAATACAAGATGTCATATTATTTTCGGTTGATAAATTAAACAGTGAGTGTCTTGAATTGGAATTTTGTTTTAAGTAAGCGCAATCAAAGTGCGAAGATTCCAAATTTCCAGTTCAAAACATTGTGCTATGCAGATATAAAAAGGAAATAAATGTGTATGCATGTATGTAAGGCTTGCAACTGCAACACCCTGCCGCGGCCTGTGGTGGCGGACAATAGTAAATTTGACAGCTAATGACAAGTTTACTATGGTCCGCTGCGGCCAGGCTGCGCCACTGTGATGTGGGCTTAAAGCGTATATGGCTATAGCTCGCGCTTGGGCTGTTGACGTTGACGAGTACTCTTTGGTGGCCGCAGAGTACGAGAGGTTTTTTTAATAGGAGTGTAGATACTTAATAAAATAATCAATAATGACATATTTGCTCTAAAAAGAATTAAAAATGTAGGCAAATGGAGAAAAAATCAAGGCAAGAGGTTAAATAATCACGAAGTTAAAAGTGTCCAAAATTTTAAGAAGGGGTATGTTCTGTCCCTTTTTCGCAAAATGCAACTTCATATAAAACAATTAACGCTCGCAGTTTTTGACGTTTAGTAACGAACAGCATGCTGGAAGACGGCAACATGCTGTGCCCAATCGTGTTCGGCGCCGGCATCGACGCGGCCCGCCGCGCGCGCGAAGCGCTCTGCGGCAGCCTCGCAGTTTGTGATGTGACAAACTGTTTGCGTTTCCTCTCTCTAACAAGCAATATTAAAACGGTTGTAGCTTCGTAATTCTTTGAGATATCTGAATGAGATTTACGTCACTAGCCATATTTTTTTGGCTTCTTTCTTTTGGAGTACCTAATAATATGTTTTTGGCTACGCCCGTATTACTGAGTTTCATGTGGACATTTTGATAAATGTATAAATATGAAAATATATACTCTTTTTTTTATTTCCATACCGTCATGAGCCCTGCTTAGCAACGGCTAAGCAGGGCTCATGAACATAGTGCAATTGTGACAAATACATTCATATAATTCATTCACGCGGGTGTAGCCGCGGGCACGTCTACTTATCCCAAAAAAAACATCTTCCGTACTTTAAGCTCGCGCGCAATAGTTTACTTAATTTGCCGATAGATGTCGCTGTACGCGGAACGCTCACATTGAACTAACCCGCTTCGCTAGCTCGGCTTTCAACACAAGCACTTGTGCCGAATAACAAATAACGATTAAAATGTACAATACAATACAATAAAAATACTATTTTCATCTCTCATACTCTGAAAACTCTGAAATGACATGCTTTCAAATAAAGTAAAAAACGGATTAGGGTTTTAGGGTTTTGTACTTAATATGGCAACTCAATGTAACAAATAGCCGATTTTTTTAACGCTTAAGTGGGACACTTACTGTGACGGACGAAAAACTACGGAACCCTACACTGTGCGTGGCCCGACACGCTCTTGGCCGGTTTATAAGTTGACTTATGTTATTAAGATAAGAACTTATCCATCTGATCAAACACATATGGTCAGATCCAGTCAGTTATCCCTAATACATACTTAAGTATAAATAAATAAGTATTTGTTAATTATAATATAATTAATGGATTATATTTAAATAAATGAGTGTTTTTTTTTTTTATTATTATAAAGGAGGCAAACGAGCAGTCGAATCACCTGATGGTAAGCGATAATCGACGCCCATGGACACTTAAGTACAACACCAGAAGAGTTGTAGGTGCGTTGCCGGCCTTTAAGATGGGAGTACGCTCTTTGAAGGCTTGAAGGTTGTAACGGTCCGGAAATACCGCAGGCGACAATTCATTCCAGAGTTTGGCTGTGCGAGGCAGAAAGTTTCGGGAGAAACGCACAGTTGAGAACTGCCAACCATCTACGTGGTGAGAATGGAAAAGCTGTCGCGTAGGGCGATGGCGGTAGGAAGCGTCGGGGATTAATCCGAACAATTCTTCGGAACACTCCCCATTGTACATGCGGTAGAAAATGCAAAGCGAGGCTACATCTCTACGCAGTGCTAAGGGATCAAGCCGATCGGAAACACGCTGGCAGCCGACAATTCGAATCGCTCTCCGTTGAATGCGGTCTAGAGGGAGGAGTTGGTACTGAGGAGCCCCTGCCCACAGATGACAACAGTATTCCATATGTGGACGGACCTGCGCCTTATAGAGCTGTAGGCGGTGAGCCGGCGTGAAATACTGTCTCGATCTGTTGAGCACACCGAGCTTTATCGTGGCTAATTTGGCCTTACCCTCCAAGTGGCCGCGGAACTGGACTTCTTTCGAAATGTCGACGCCAAGGATACCGATGCTGGCTGTGGCTGCTAGGGGAGTGCTCTCAAATCGTGGAGATGCCGGAATTGTTAATTAAAGTTAATGAATGGACTAATGTAACAACTCCACCTCTGCATGAATATTATTTATAAGATTGTTGTAATTTTAGACCTTCGAAAAGTATTCTGTAAGAATCTACTTATTATAAACTTGATATAAAAATATTTTGACTTTGACTTTGACTAGCAAGTTCCCGTAAATACCACAGCCTTCTAGTTTCTGTATTAGGATTGAATGAACTTTGTCGAAGGCCTTGAGTCCTTTTAGCAAATGCATTACATAGATAATTTTTATTTACCAGTAGATTACTGATAGTGGACCTATTAGGAACGAAACCGTGTTGACTGGGTGATATAAACATTTTAAAATGAGAATAAAAGTAATTGTACATAACTGATTCAAATAATTTTGGAATAACGGATAAAATACTAATCGGCCTGTAATTTTGGCAATAGTTATTGTCTCGTGACTTATGTATTGGTGTGATATGAGCCGTTTTCGAGGGTGCAGGGAAATTACCAGTCTTGAGAGATTTATTAAAAATGATACAAAGCGGTAGGCAAAGTTCATCACAGCACTTTTTAATAAACAGTGGAGGAATGCCATCAGGGCCCGGGCCTTTCTTACAGTTCAGCCCTTTGATCTTAGCTCGTATAAGGTCAATGCTAATATTGATGTCGCTTAAGGTTGTATTCTGCGACGGGGCCACTGGAAATGCATATATGTGTCAGAGCCAGTTGATTTTTCAAAAACTGAAACCAAAGTAGCTCGAGAACATTTCACAAACCTCCGTGGGATTTGATGACACCAAATTATTGTACTTCATTGTGACAGGAATAGAAGTGGCGCCTTTTTTGTCTTTGATATATCTCCAGCGGGCGTAGCACGGTTGCCATTTTATCACTTATCGTTGTGGATAAGGCATCCGTCACTCTCGCACTCGCATACTTGTCAGAGCGTGATGGGCGTCTTTACCACAACGATAAGTGATAAAATGGCAACCATGCTACGCCCACAGAAATGCTTTATGTTGTGTTTAATAGATACTTGTACGGAACTGATATTGATTTTGTAACAACTATCAATAAGTTTCTTGCAACGTGCGCGTAAAAGATCAAATGTGTCGTAGTCGAGAGGGTTGCCAAACTCTTTATAGCGTTTGTGATACTTTAACTTTTCTTTTAAGGCGCGAACTAAAGCAGGGCTAAAGCATTTTGGGTATAACTGGTTTCGTACTTTTTATTAGGTGCATGTTTCTTTATAAGTTCATTTAACTTCTTATGAAATATTTGGACATCAACATCCACGGAGGCGCATGAGAAAGTCTGTTCCCAGTCAACTGCGGCTAAGTCCTTCCGAAGCTCGTCGTAGTTACACTTATAAAAATTTGGTCTATCTGTATTTCTAGAATTAATCGTTTTGGGTGGTGAAGCATCGATGTGAATATCTGCTAGCAAAGCCGGATGATGTGCATCAATGCGGCTTAGCGGGAGTGGGACAGCACCATAGACATGAACACTGTTGAGACTTGAAAAAATGAGATCTAAAAACCTATTATTTTTATTTGGTACATTATTATATTGTGCGAGGTTGCATAGAGAAATAGTTTCAAGTAGTAGATCGGATGTAATATCGTCTGTAGAAATTGATGATAACATATGTGACGAGCTAGCTATGTGGGCTTTTGCCCAGTGAATGTGAGGGGCATTAAGGTCACCCAATAAAATTAAATCAATGTTATTAGTGTGCGACATTATTTTCTGGCAATTAGAAAAGAACGAATTAAGTTTGTCTTTTTCAAGGTCTGGTGGTAAATAGCAAAGGCCAATGATGAAAGTACGACAATTGGTAATTTTAACTGGAAGCCAGAGATCCTCAATCTCGCTCTCCCACGTGCTCAAACGATCAACGGGCAGTTGCTTTTTTATAGCAATAGCAACACCACCTCCTTCTGTTTTGCTGAGCGAAGTAGATCCGCGATCTCTGCGATAAATATTGTACCCAGAGTCCAAAAATTCGGAGTCATAAACTTTATTATCATTAAATTATGTTTAACTAAAGGGTCGTTCTATCATTTCGTCCAGATTTAGCGTTTTTTCAGAGAAGATACTTTTTGCGAGCTATTGTGTGATATTGTTTGATATTGTGTGTGTATACATATTATATCTATTACTAGACGTGCCCGCGGCTCCACCCGCTTGAATGAATTATATGAATGTATTTGTCACAATTGTATTATGTTCAATGAGCCCTGCTTAGCAACGTAACGATATGGAAATAAAAAAGAGTAGGTATATATTTTCATATACATTTATTAAAATGTCAACATGAAACTCAGTAATACGGTTGTAGACAAAAAATATTAGTACTACAAAAGAAAGAAGGAAAAAAAATATGCCTAGTGATGAAAATCTCATTCAGATATCTCAAAGAATTACAAAGCTACAACCGTTTTAATATTGCTTGTTAGAGAGAGGAAACGCAAACAGTCTGTGATCAGGCCCACGATCACGATGGGGCACGGCACATTGCCGTCTTCTAGTGACGTCACAAACTGCGAGCGTCAATTGTCTCATATGAAGTTGCGTTTCGCGAAAAAGGGACAGAACATATCCCTTCTTAAAACTTCGGACACTTTTAACTTCGTGATTATTTAACCTCACAGACCAGTAAACTTATAGACGTCGCTTAGTCGGGCGACCCCCGCTGCCACACATACGGTGAATTCACTCTTATGTTTGAGACACGCCCACTTTACTAAGTTCAGTCTGCGGAAGGCGTTTGCGCAAGTAACATCGTTACAAAATGCATTATTATTGCGTAAAATTGTGTGGAAAAATCACTAAAACTTCAAGTGTGCAAAAAGACGGTCTATCATTTCACAGGTAAGCCGATTTTAAGAAAATTACATAATAAATAAGCGAGTTTTTAAATAAAGTTCTGTGTAGACCGTGATCGGGGCTCGTTGGTCTTTTAACAGAAGTCTCTTTCTATCCCGCTGCACAGAATAGTCGCCCCTTCCTTGACTAGCATTAGGCAAAGTAGGTAGTGATGTCCATAGTATGTATTCGTTTACTATCGATAAGATAATTAATGGAAGACGCAATACATCGTAAGTTTGTAATTTAAAAATAGCAGAAAAGTGTGAAAACACCGTAGTTCTGTGGTGGTGATGAGAGTAACAAACTATTTTGTTTTCCGTGTCTTTCTGCTTGGGCTCAAATGGGCGTTAACGACCTAGCTCATCTTTCAATCAAGATGAAAATAACATTCACAATCTCGGTAGGTACCATTTATTTGTTACATGAACTGCAGTTATGTGCGTGCCGCGGCCGCTCCAGGAGACCATCGCGTGTGCTGATTTCTGGTCGAAAGGTGTCGTGTTTCGTCGGTTCCGCGGCAACCTACCAAATCCAACACCCGAGATGTCGACGCAACGGGGCCACGCCGTTTCGCCGTCTAAATAAACATTGTTCGGTTCATGACGCATTGGTGCTTACACTGTAATGTTATGTAACCTGTTTTTTCAATAAATAAATAAATAAATAAATTATTATAGCGTCTATCGGACGACAAGATATTCGCAAGGCACTAGATTCCGCGTAAGTACCGATAGTCTATACGCGAGTTCAATGACCGTGTTGACGAAAACAGGCATATTTTATGAAGGTTAATAGATTGTGCACGATGAGTCTTCGGAATCCCCGAATCCCGGAATTTGCTAACGCTATGTATTTTCATTGTTTTATTTCAAGTGAACACCCATACAATTTTGTCACGAGCCGCCTCTGATCCAGATATTTGCCATTACCGGAGCCACCGGGCTACCCATGGCAACACCATCAACTTGGAGGTAATGCTTTCCGCCATATAAAAGGTTACTACCTTCCAAACAATTCCTTAGCAATACCATGACTGACTCCGGCATCCCGTTGTCGGCCAGTCTCTTTCTGACGACTTCCAGACATTCTTTAACGGGAACATTGGTAAACAATGACTTAACATCAAAGCTCACCATTATGTCATCTGGTTCCAACGTTATGTCCTTGAGAATATCCACAAAATGACGATTGTAAGAGGTGGCAAGCAGGAAGTTGAGCAATTACTCCAGCATCTGAATTCCATTCACGCAAAAATAAAGTTCACATATGAATAGGAATCAGAACGCAGTCTGCCTTTTCTGGATGTTAAAGTGATAGGTCGAATGGATGGGTCCTTGACGCACACGGTTTACAGGAAACCGTCACACACAGACAAGTATCTCAACGCTCTGTCTCACCATCACCCCCGCCACCTACAGTCTGTGGTTGACTCCCTGCGGAACAGGGGCCGTAGACAAGGTTACAATCGACAAGCGCTAACGCCAATAGAAAATAATAAAATGTAGGGGAATGAATGATGCCGACGAAACACTTTTCGTTAACATCTGTCATTTCCATACATTTTATTAGTTTTCTATTGGCGTTGGCGCTTGTCGATTGTAACCTTGTCTAGGCCCCCAGGTCACAGGACCTTTGTGATCCTGAATTTTTAGAGAGCGAGATGTCGCATATTCAGAAAGTCCTTAGGAGGAACGGGTATAAGAGACGGACGGCAACCCAGACGGAAGTCCAGAGGAAAACATCCTGATGTTCCAAGGCAACCAGCTTTTATGCCCTACGTTAAGGGAGTAACGGACAAAGTTGGTACAATACTGCGAAGGTATTCCATTAATACCATATATATGCCGTTATCCAAGGTCGTGGGACATCTAAGATCACTAAAGGATGTTATCCCCTTTCAATCACCAGGAGTCTATAGGATTGACTGCAGTTGTGGAAGTTCCTATATTGGCGAGACCAAGCGAACCATCGCGGAAAGGGTCAAGGAACATATTGCGGCTGTCAAAAATCGGCAGGTGAATAAGTCTGCGATAGCCGAGCATTTGTTGGAGTCAGGACCAAACCACTGGATTGAGCTCCATAAACCGAAAGTCCTGTCTACGGAAAGTCATTTCTACAGTAGAAAAATACGTGAAGCCGTTGAAATCAGAAAACCTCGTAATTTCAACCGGGATGACGGTTTTAAGATTTCATCTTCGTGGAATCCTGTCATAAGTAAATGCCAGAGTCGAAAAACATCGTCCGTTATATCACCGGACATTATTAGTGTTGTGTGTCGGCCGGGTGACAACCCTAGTGTACAAGTGGTTAATAAAGACCAAATGCGGGTAGTTCGGAAAACCCGCGCAGCAAGAAGATGTTGATACCCGCTCAAGCCAGTTGTCCCGTGACCATGGATGTTGCAACACATCCGAAACGTCGGGAGACCCCAGTGAGGTAAATAAATAATTTAATTATACGCGATTAAGTCCCGTTTAGTATAAATAATGTGTGAGAATCGTGAAAGTTTAAATCAATGTAAGGATAGGTAAATCGGAAATTTAAAACCAGAAATAAAACGGTTATTTAATAAGATTAATATTTCTTTTTGTTTCACGCCCTATTTTGTACAACGTATTCTTTAATAAATGCAAAATTAGAATATATTTATAATTATTTCAGAATTTGCTTCTATTTCAAAATAATGATGTCAGATAAAGATAATTTATGAGTAAAAAAATAATGTCCTAAACGTACTTATAAACAAAACAAACATTTATGTTTGCTTTACATTTTGTCTCGCAATATATTATTGCTACACGACTGCTGAATATATTTTTGATTATTATATCGTATAATCATTCTAATTATTATTACTAGTACTACTTTTAATTGTAACTGTTTCTTCGCTAATAATCATTCAAACACAATGTACATTGTTCAATGAATAAATGACTTATGACTTATGACTTTTATAAAATTCGATAAAGTATCGCGTGTGTTCCATCACTACAGGCAGGCACGTGTTAAGCGCGGCCTTGAATGCACCAATCACAGCGCACTAGTCGTCCCCCGCGCTCCGCAAGTTTGGCAGCTTTGTTTATAACTTATAAGTAAAAATTAGGCTAAGCGGGGTCTTTAGGATATATGGTCTGTGTGCACGGCCAAATAATGTTACGGCTCGATAATCCGTGTCCAGTTTTTGTAGACGCGGATTATTGGGCCGTGCATTATCAGGGCAAAAATGGCTTGTCATAAGCGAACTCTGTCTTAGGTCGGTTAGGTTAGGGTTCACTTGTGTCCCTCATGGCCGCTCCATACATTGGGCCATCCTGACCCATCATACAGGACGCGGCTATGCGGAAGAACGAGACATTAATATATCTTACTCCCTTTAACGCATAGTGCGTCCTGTATGATGGGTCAGGATGGCCCATTGTGTGGAGCGGCCGTCAAACCAGCCCCCCTATTCTGTAACTTGTTTTAAGCTCACCTCAACGCTCACCCACAAATATATCTTGACACCGCTATGCGTAGTAAGCAAACGTAGGTAGAGGTCTAGTTTCGTGAGGGGTGAACGGCGGGGTTAGCCGCATTAACGCTTAGCGAATAACAGCCCAGAAATAGACCCACCGCGCAGCGGGGTGGCGTCGACTCGCTGCACGGCTATCACTCACTAGACGGCGCGCAAGCTCTCTCGATTTTTCTCGCACCATACTTCTCCTTCTAAGTTTTCTAATGAGAGAGAGACGGATAGATATCGGATTACCTACCTATTCTACTCTAAGGCAGGTCAGTGTAGGTACGACGACGAGCGAAGCGAGGAGGACTGTTAGGTAGAACTGTGACCGTCACCGACATAATACGAAAAAATAAAAAAATCGGTGAAATAAAATTAGTGTTACTGACAATTCGTTCATGACACATTAGACATTATGAAAATGACATTAGGGCTAAAATAGTTAAGGTCAAAATGAAGATCGGGTCTCGGGTTTTGAGTGATTTTAGAGACATCGCTAATAAGGTGTACCTAGTCATTATTAGGCATTGCAATATTAGGTCTAGGAAATAATCGGTTAAATAAAATTAGTCTTACAATTAGTGAGAATTCGGTCATGAGAAATTAGACATTATGAAAATTCGGGATATTGTCATTAGGGCTAATGAATTATTAGGAACAATGAAAATTCAGGTTTGTGGTTTTAGGGTTAACGACATTAGGGCTAGTGAAATCAGATATGAAATTATTAGTGCTAACGGAGGGCAACCAAATATTTATAACCCCGACGCAAAAAGAGAGGGGTGTTATCCTACTAATATTATAAATGCGAAAGTTTGGATGTTTGGATGTTTAGATGTTTGGATGTTTGTTACTCAATCACGCTTAAGCGGCTTAACCGATTTGGATGAAATTTTGCACGAAGATAGTTTATAGCCTTACTTAAAATATAGGATAGTTTTTATCCCGGGTCCACGCAGACGAAGTTGCGGGCGGAAGCTAGTATTTAAGGTTTCATTTAGTAACATATTGTATAAAATGGGTAAGCGCAACCGCTCACTTGTTTTTATGACAATGAAGGTACCTGAATGAAATGCATCATTGGAGATTTGTTTACATCATACTTGCGGACTGTTGCTTGGTGGAATGTATGTATGGCAAAAAGCGAAACTGCTGTAACCGCCACTTGGTCAAAATTTTTTTTTTTGCTTATCACAATCAGCGAATTTTTCTGCGTCGAATGGTCCGGGTCCCATGGATCTACGACGCTTAGAAAAAACTGGACTACGTCGCAAAACGAATGTATTTTCTTGACGATGCCTACTTGTAATTGTTGTAAACACCAAAAATGTAGCTTTTTTTGAAACAAGTATACTTATGCCAAATTCGGTTTTAAATAATTCAAAGAATTCGGTGATTACAGCATTTGAGAAATTCAGTTCCGTGGCGGTTACAGCATTTATGCATATTGCAATAAAATTACCCCAGACACTTACTACATATATGCTCAAATATTATTATCTATGATCAACGTTTACTACATTTCATTTATTTAATCGTATGGCAAGGCAAGTCGCTTACTGAAATACCATATTAATTAATACTTAATCTAAATTTTATAAAAACTATGGATAACTATAATTTTATATCTAGCTCCTTCACCCATTCGGCTGCGTCCACATCAGGAGAGAATAAATCAAGGGATGCCCCAGCGTATTTTCGTTTTGGACAGTCATAGATGATGTGATGGATAGACTGCACAGGTGCTCCGCAATCACATGCCGGTGAAGTTCGCCAGCCACATTTGAACATATAATCCCCACAGAGTCCATGTCCAGTTCTTAGTCTGTTCAACTGACACCACTCCCGTCTGGGGGCCGAGGAGTCGCTGGGCTTTTGCGTGGGATCGTAGTTTTTCACGTCGGCTCTAGGAGGATTTGACTTCCATTCGTCCTTCCATCTTTTATTTATCTCGAATGGTTCTCCCTTCAGATGTTGCGCTGTCTGGTAGGGTGGGTGTCGAGACTTCAGACGTTGCCGAGGAGGGCACAGAAATTCCTGGTGAACCGGTAGGAACCGGTTATTCGCGATTTTCTTCGCTTCATTCAGCAGTGCCTGTTGCCTTCTGAGATGTGGAGGGGGAATGTGGCTTAATGTTGGCAGCCATTGGGCGGGGGTCGACTGTATCGTGCCGGATATGCAGCGCATAGTTTTACGCAGCTGAACATCAACCTTTTCCGTATGAGCACTGTTGAGCCAGACCGGAGCACAGTATTCCCCTGCAGAATAGACCAGACTTAGCCCCGTTGTACACAGAACGTCTGCACTAGCTCCCCAGGATGTGCCTGTCAATTTGTGCATGATGTTGTTGCGGGTTCCCAGTTTTTTGTTTAGTTTGCTGAGGTGGGCGCGGTAAGTTAGCGAACGATCAAGCGTTACACCAAGGTACTTAGGTTGCGGGTTGTATGCCAGGACTCTACCATCGAAGGTCACCTTGGGACTGTATGTGGCCAGTTGGTTATTTAAGTGGAAAGTTGAAACCTCAGTTTTGCTAGTGTTTGGAACTAGCCTCCACATTTTTAGGTATCTGTTGACTGACTCTAAGTCTCGGGTGAGTTGCTCCTGTGAAACCTTAAATGTTATGTGTTGGTGGGTAAGGGCGATATCGTCAGCGTACATGAATCTTCTGGAGGTCGTATTAGGCAGGTCGTTAGTATAAAGGTTAAAAAGCAGTGGTGCTAAGGTTGAACCGTGTGGGAGACCATTTTGTAACTTTCTGGCCCGACTCTGTTTATCTCCGAGGTAAACAACAAACTTGCGATTGCTAAGCATGTTATTTATTAGGTCAGTAATCCGTCGACAGGGCACAGCTTTCATCAGCTTAAATATCAGGCCCTGGCGCCACACTGTATCATAAGCCGCGCTCAAGTCCACGAAGACAGCGACAGTCTTGAATTGTTTTTGGAAGCCTGCTTCTATATGAGTAGTAAGGGACAGTACTTGGTCAGTGAAATTTCGACCGCTTCTGAACCCCGCCTGTTCAACTGGGATGACGTTATCGATGAGCGGGCCAATCCTACATGCTAACAATTTTTCCAGTAGTTTGTAAATGCAGCTGAGTAAGGCGATTGGTCTGTAACTTTTTTCATCATCAGCTGGTTTCCCAGGTTTAAGGACAGCAATTATTTTGGCATGGTTAAAGTTTGGAGGGAGTTTGTTTCTCGCTAGTATGTCTGAAAAGAATGCTGCCAGCCATGATATGCACTTTGGACCAAGATGCTTGATAAATTAATTATACACACCATCCTGCCCGGCTTTACCTAAGGAGAGTTGCTTGATTGCGACTGTTGTCTCGGCCGCTGTAAATGGTTTTGAGAGATTCTGGTCTACCGAGAGGGTATTTTTTAGGTTTTGGGCAAGCCTCTTAGTGTTTTTGGTGGTGGCTCGATCTCCTCTGACGCGTGACGTTTCTACAATGCGACTAGCTATCGAGTCAGTCAATTTTTCAGACGAGTCGTGACTTGTACTCCCAAATTTGCCTGTTAATTTGTTAAGCACCCCCCAAGCTTTTCGGCTTGATGTTTTAAAGTTCATTTTTTCGACAGTAGCCATCCATTTGTTTTTTCGCTGTTCATCTAGTGACTGTATCAGGTCTCGACACACTTCCTGGTCACCCGAGTCCTTGTACTGTTTATAAAGGTTTTCGCTGTTGCTGCTCCAACCTGGGACGTATACTTTTCTGAAACCTCGAGGGATGTACTTTTTAGCAATTGAAATGACATGCCGACAAATCTAGCATAGCTTTCTGATTTTGGTGGGATCCATCTGATAGAATCCTCATTTCATTAGAAATTGATACTAAATTTCACTACACTACACTCATTTCACTACACTACATTTCATTAGAAATTGATATAACAAACATACCACAGTTACGCCATTTATAAAAAGTCGTGAAGTATGCACAACTTCACGTTACCTCCATTGAAATATGCGCAGGCGGCGATGTTACCGGTGAGTTAATACACACGAAACAGTCGGTCCGCGGTCGCGGGAGCGTCAGGTTGTGCGTAGTGCGGGTTTTGTGTGTCGAGTTGTGAAATATTACGTTCGTTGCTGAGGTATTATTACAAAGGTAAGTACACGTGTAATAATTCTTGCATTGATATTTTGATAAGAGACTATTTATTTATTTATTTATTTATTTAAATAGTACATTACGTACCTATGGCGGTGAATTCGTGAATGCTCCAGATCGCAGGTGTTTGTGTTCCGAACCATAAAGATGCGATCTGGGGCTTTACGAATTACCGCCCGTGGTGCGTACACAATTTTACGTCTTCTCCTGGGTGTGAAGTGAGATTTGCCGCTGCGCCCAGTGACGTAAATATTATTAATATAAAATTTTGCATTTTTAGTACCTTATTATTTATTTTAACTAACCAATATTCGACATAATGTGGATAGGTAGTATTCTCACTAATTTGAAAATACAGCTTCTCTTGAAAACATTTAGAACCATCGCTATTTATGGATCATTACTAATAATTATGGATAGTACCCTTACTATCCATAATTAATAGTAATTATCCATAAATCTATCTCTATCTCTATCTATCTATACCTACTCGTGCTTTTTAGGGTTCCGTACCCAAAGGGTAAAAAGGGGCCCTATTACTAAGACTTTTACTAAGGTTAGGTAAAGACCTATTACTAAGGTTTTTAAGACCAACCTTTAACGGCTTTTGAGATTTTATTAAGCAATCTTAGAGTGAATGTATGTTATATTTAGAATAGAATAGAATAAAATATCATTTATTTCAGTATAAGTAAAGGAACAGTAATACAATTACAGAAAATAACGAAAACAATGGAAGAACTTATCAGCTAAATGTAAACTAGTTACTAACCTATACTGAAAAAGGTGAACACTCAGCATAATGCCAGGTGCTACTAGAGCACATGACGCTGGTCTTCCGTGAACACCAGGAGGGAGCGCAGTTGCGCGTAGCCGATAGCAGAATCACAGAAATTCTGGCGCTAACAAATACGACAATAGGTACGAAGCGGAAATGAAGCAAGTGAAATTTCATAACATAAGAGAATATAATAAATAAATAGAATAGTGTGAGAAATTTAATATATATATATATATATCGTTGTGTTTTTTAGCTGCTTCTTTTATAATTTAGTGTACCCCTTTGCCATGCCTAAAATGATTATACATTAAGAATTAGGATTGCAGTCAGGTACTTACTGTCGGGATATGTCCCATCTGCATATAAATAAATCCGCATATAAATAAATCCGCACAGCATCTGGTTCGCATAATAATTGTGTAATCTATCATGTTTAGATTGTGTAGATATCTTGGCACTGCCGTTCGTCACCCGAGTCATGAACCTGTACAGAAGGCAGTCGTTTTATGTCTGTACAGTTGAGCTTGTGTCGTTCAATATTTAAGTTTGCACCATACTGTATTCGTTTTTAGTTTTCTTCCTGTATCATAAATGTATTTTTAACTTGTTTTCCGTTTCTGTATTTACGTATATTCACCATCAGAAATAAAAGTTGCGTTTCGGTCTGTCAAGTTGACAGTGACAGTGACACTGACACACAGTTTGGCGACGCGTTCACACGCTGCAATCTGCCGTGCCACTCTGAGCTATAACCACGAACTTCGAATGTCGAAGTTCGGATATCTCTATCTCTATCGCACTTACATGCTGCTTATTTTTACTTGGGATACCTATGTATTCTTTAAAATATGTTTTAGCGTAGGTATTTGTTTTGTGTTGCCTTCCAGGAGGTAACTCATGTAAAGGTTCCGACGGAAGACCAGCGCTGGCCTCCTAGGTTAGCACCATGCTGAGTAGGGGCCTTTTCGTGGACCCTGCTACTTTTTCTTTACTGTGTTTTGTTTTGTATACCCATTGTTTTGTCCACGAATAAATGTTTTCTTTCTTTCTTTCTTTCTTTCTTTCTATATATATATATTTAATAATATAAAAAACCCGAAGTGAAAGTTCTACCCAGAATCTAATTACCCAGAAGTAAGTTTTTGCTTAGAGAGAATATAACTTTTCAGTTTAACTCTAAAAGATTGCAGCGAAGTAGCTTGCTTGTAGGGTGGCGGTATATTGTTCCAGCATTTCGTAGAGGCGTACTTAAAACTGCCACGAAATGCTGCGGTTTTGTGTTTGGGGCACATGAGAAGAGTACATACTCTCTGGCGTTGCAGAAACCTGAGCTGGTCATGGAGGTATCGAGGTCCTTGAGTCTTCACAATCCCGAACAGTAAGCATGCAAAATGCAGGGAGCGCCGAGACGCCATGTTCATTAAATCGCTTCTGTTAAGATATGGAGTCACGTGAGTTCTTGGCGGAATTGTAAAACAAAAACGAGCGCACGCATTTTGCACACGTTGAATATTTTTTTTTAGTTTGCGATAATAGGCAGGGGCCTATAACTGTGTCAGCATAAATAAGTTTTGAAAGTATAAGAGATTCACATAGAGTTATTCTTAGGTCGACGGATAAGTAGTTGCGAACTGGGTATAAGACCTTAAGCCTATAGAAACAGTTCTTAGCCACATCACAAACATGTTTATGGAATCTCAAGTTTTCGTCCATGATAACCCCTAGGTTTTTCGCTTCTGTAACTAGTTCAATGATGTTATTATTTATTTTCAGCCGCGGGATAGACTCCTTGATTTTTTGCCTTGTATTTTTTGTGCCTAAAACCATAAACTTAGATTTCTTGGGGTTCAAAACTAGGTTATTACGTAAGCACCAATCGGCTATACGATCTAGGTCATGATTAATGGCATCCACTGCAAATGAGATTTCATTGGGCTTACATGGCAAGTACACTTGTAGGTCGTCGGCATAAATATGATAGCTACAGTTTCTTAAACAGTGTACTATATCCGCGCTGTACAGTATGAATAATATTGGTCCCAAAATTGATCCTTGTGGGACTCCACGAGGAACAGATGAAGCCACAGAACAGCTACTAGAGCCATTTTCATTGCACAGATCTACCTTTTAAAACGGCCGCTTAGATAACTAGAAAACCATTTCAACGCAACAGAGTCAAATCCGTAAAAAGCAAGCTTGGATATAAGCAGGTTATGATTAATTGTGTCAAACGCACGCGAAAAGTCAAGCAAAACCAATAATGTTCCGTTTCCATGATCTGCCTCGGTCAAAATGTCGTCGACGACATCCAGTAAGGCAGTTGCTGTGCTACGACCTGCTCTAAATCCAGATTGCTTTTCAGGTAAGATCCCTTTAGCATTGAGATACTCTGTAACTTGCTGACAGACGACTTTTTCAATAACTTTGGACAGAAATGGTAAAATACTGATCGGTCTAAGATCCTTATAATCGGCTGGGTTATTGTTTTTAGGAATTGGTTTGATAAGGGCTTCCTTCCATATATCCGGAAAGATTCCGGTCTGGATAGAGTCATTGACTAAAGCGGTAATGATTCCCAGGGTTTGTGGTAGGGTCAGTATTATCATGTCGCGTGATATGCCATCAGCACCTTGTGCGTTTGAATTAATTTTCATAATAATTTTGGAAACAGTAGCTTCATCCACCGGTTTTAAACTAAATAAAGATGAACTGAAGCGGTTAAATTCATAACAGGTAAGTTCAGAGATCGCGACACCATTGTTACCTGGGATATTAAGGAAATGAGCATTTATTAAATTTGGGTCATTAATATTGGGAGGGAGACTATACTGTTTGGAATTGAAGTTAACAATGTCACGTTTGATATTTTTCCATAGCTCTCGTGGGTTTTTATTACTGCTATTAATCTTATGTTGGAAGTATGCCTTTTTTTCGGACCACAAGGCCTCAATTACAACACTTTTAAGCTGCTTGTAGTACAGTTTGTGATTATTCAGATTAGAGGTACGATATTTAGAGTGGGCTCTCAGTTTCATCATTTCCCTGACTGTAGGCGTTATCCACGGGTAGCCATGTCCTTTAATTAGGGTTTTTTTAATTGGAGCATATAGATCATAGACGTGCAGTATGTATGCATTAAAAGCTTTAAGGGAGTCGTTGATATCACCGTTTCGAAGTCTATCCCAATCGACAGATTCAATATAAGCATTAAGTTCATTTAAAGCGATATCTTTCAAAGGTCTATGTATTTTCCACCTGGGCGATGGCTTGGGTTTTCTGATACACAAGCTACAAGAGATAAATGCATGGCTGCTAAGGTCAGAAACGTGATCGATATTTACGTTGGAAGCGCTGCAATTACTACATATGAGATCTAAAAGTGTCGCAGAGTGTTCTGTAAAGTGGGTTGGGTGGCTAACATACTGATTTAGGCTAGACGTAAAAAATCTAGAACAATGTGTCCAGACTGATTTTGTAAACATAATTAAATGGTCGCATGACAATGGGATTATTCTAAACATAGAAAAAACAAAATGTATGTTAATTAAATCACCGTACCTACGAGTCCCGAGCGAAAATATTAACATAATAGGACACACGTATGACTGTTTACATAACAACCAATTAAACTGTAAATGTGCTAGTATTGAATTTGTAAACAAATATAAATATTTAGGTTTGACCATTGATACCAAGTTCAGCTGGGCCAACCACATAGATATAGTATGCAATAAACTACGGGCAATTATGGTTAAACTGTATAGTTTGAAAAATATTGTTAACAGGAAAATAATGCACACCTTATACCACTCGCTAGCCGAGTCAGTAATTAGTTACGGCTTAAATGCATACGGGCTTACTTTTAAAACTTACCTTGATAAGATATATAGTATACAAATTAGAATTATTAAAAATATATTGGTGGATAAACATACCAAAATGAGTTGTAAACAGAACTATAAATTACTTTATAAAAGGTTAAAAATCTTACCAGTTCATGACAAAGTTAAATATTTAATATACCTAGAAAACTATGGCCATGACAGATTTAAAACACGTAAAAAATCGTTACGCAACTTTAGGCCAAATACAAAAAGAAGATATGTAGAATATAATACTAACAATTACTATGGCCAGAGAACTCGGAAAAACATAATACCTAAGATTTTTAACCGAATTAGCCCAACAATAGAAGAATGTAGTAGTAAAGAGGTTTTCAAAAAAAAACTAAAAGAAACACTTTTAGATAATATAGATAAGTAATGTAATATAATAATAATATATACCTATTAGTTATAAGGTATTGGCATGACTATCCACTTCAACTCACGAAGCTGACCCACTCAGAGAAATATAACATTCCTAGGCTCTTTATAATATAGGTCAAGGTCATTGCCTTCGTGGGATGAAGAGGGTAGATACTCATACGGTTCTGCTGCACCTTGAATGAACATAAGTAACATTAGATAAGAAGTTTAAAAGTGTCACATCAGTAGGTATAACAAACACCGACTTATTTGTGAGCGCACTATTCGCCAACAAACTGATCTCAGTTTGGCGAAATTTTTTGTATACCTACCACATAAGTACATTTTTGAGATAATAAAAAAAAAATAAAAAAAAAAGGCTCATATTGTTTAGAAAGGTTACCATTTTTCTCGTGTTCAAATCATCAGGGGAACACATATCGATATTAAAATCACCCATGAGAACAATATGGTCAAATGCAGAAAAAGCACAAATAGACTCAGTTAATGCGTCAATGAAGGTTTCAACATTTAGCCACGTGGGGCGGTAAGCGGTACCAATTGCCACTTTCAGACCATTAAGTTTAATACTGATCCACATTTGTTCCACTGGCGGCAGTTCAGGTGGATGCAGCTGGCGCGCGTAGATACCAGAACGGAGGTAGAACCCGACGCCGCCGCCTCGTGTTCTGACGCTTGCAGGACGCGGTATATGACGTAAGCGGTAACCCGCTGGCTTCGGCGCCCGACCCTCCTCTCCCTCTCGCAACCAGGTTTCATTGATTGCCAGGACATCCACAGCGTGTCGTTCCAAAGCAACCACAAATTCTTCATGCCGCGTGCCAAGCGAGCAAGGATTCAAGAGACCTACTTTCAAAAACTTATTTTTAATAAACTGTATAATATAAGAGAAGGACATTTGGATGTACTTTAAATTGTCCAGGAACCTTTTGAGAATAGTTATGTGACGCATATTAGTATATATATTATATATTCGTATTATAATATAAATGTTGTTAAGATACTGTGTATCACGGTAATAATAACAATATATAAGCTTGTAACGGGGTAAAGGCATAAATAAATAACTTGCTTCATTATTCCTCGTCTTTATGGACATTATTTGCAAAATATATAGAGTGAACATACATACATTCAGATTTTTGTAGATACTCATTATACAATGGAATATTTGCAAAACAATTAAAATTTTATTAATATGCAACAGAGACATTGTGTAGTGCGCTTCGTTACATTTACAGGGGTCATAATATCGTAGTAAACAATTGGAATGTGAAATCGTACATTGCTTTTCAAAGTAAATAAACACGCGAACAGTAATTTGGTTTTTATTATGCAGGACACATTTATTTACTAAACTATTTCCTAACGGTGACAGTAGAGTCCACACCGAAAACACGTGAAATGTCTTGCTCGGATTTGATATTAACAGCTTTGCACTCGGTGGTATCAGTACGTTTGGCATAGATACGCCCCTCTCTCGTCCAAACGAATTTCCAGTTCGCGGCTTTGCCCGCCTGTCGTGTCATCCAGAATAGTGTCCGGTTAGTCTTTGTCAACCGCTCATTAATGTAAATCGACTGCGGAATGTGTTCGGGCAATCCAATGTTACCGGAGTCAATTCCGCGGCGCACCTTGGCGTTTCGAAGCACGTCGTCACGAAGTGAGCGCTGAGCCAGCCGCGCGACCAGCGGCCGGGGGCGCGCGAGCGCGGCCGCCGCGGCGCCGGCGCCGGGCGCTCGCGCGGGCCCCACACGCTCGACACCAACCACGTCCCGGGCCTCCAAGTTCACGCCCAATTTCTGAGCTACAGCCTGGAATACGTGCGAAATTGATTCTCCTATATATTCAGGCAATCCCTTAATTTCTACATCGTTAAGAAGTAGTGCCTGATCCTTAACATTTAGGTCTACTACCAATTGATCGAGTTGGCACTGTATCGCTGTCGTGTTAGGTTGACGCGTTTGGTTATTTTTTATGATATGCAACTCGGTGCTCAAGCGCTGGTTTTCAGATTCGAGTTCTTTAACTTTTTTATCTATTGAACGGATCTCTAATTGAAAGCCTTTCAGTTGCTCACTCAAAAAATCTGTTGTTTCAGAGAATTCTTCTTTAATCTTCTCGATGGCATGTCCAAATTCCTTTTTCATCTCAATAAAAATTTCTTGCTTGGTGGAGCCCAATTTTGCATCTATCATACCTGGTCCTGTTTCACACAGGCGAGTTTTGAGTCCAACATGCTAGAAAATGTCTCCATAACATTCCTCATAGTGTACTCCATGGTGAAACTAGAGTTGTTATTATGCAATATTAGATCTTCGACCCTGCTTAAATCGTGGTGCTGGGATGCATCACTCATAGATACATCGGCGGTGGTGTGCGCCGGCGGCGACTGCTCATAGTGCCTACGTACAGGCGTGCTATCGCCCTTACGTCCACGCACGAGCGTAATATTGTTACACGAAGGACACTTCCATTTATGATCTCGTCCTTGCAGATTAGCTTTGAAATATTCAATTGGAATATTCAGACAAGCGTAGTGGTACCTGTCTTTACACAGAGCGCACAACAAGAGCACATCCTCAGAGATCGCAATTTTACACGCTGTGCATGCCATTGCACATACCAATTTTTATCAACAATTCACAATAAAAGATGTCCTGTGAGTAGATGTAATTCCGCACTTTGAGCCTGGCCAGGCGTCCTTGACCGCACACTTGTCAACGTAAATAGTTCGTTCGGCGCGGTAGGCCAATTCACCACTTGACAAACGCAGTTAATTTGTCCTTATAACACGGTTTATTTAAAAAAAAACATTACAGTCTCATCACAATTAGCTTTATGTCACTTTTGCCACAAAAATTCGAGCATTTTAGAGTTTTTAACTAATATTGTCGTAATAAGTTAGCAGGAGCTCAATATAGTTATTGTTTGCGCGGCTAACGTCACAACTACCCTCTATTTCTGTCTGGAGAGACATTAAGACTAATAAGTAATGGAGATTTTAGGGCTCGGATTGCCCTTTTTGAGTTTTTATTGATTGAAAACCTAGATGTAAACTAGGCTAACATTTTTAAAATTTGACTAAATAAAAGCCGATTGACACTTGTCGTTTTAATTTTACGGTACTTTTTTGGCGATGGACACTTAACACATTTCTGCTAATCCTATTACAAATTTAATGGCACATACGTCAATATATAAGATTACTTCAAATAAATATGCATCAGGTTACAGCATTTATGCTTAATAGAATTTGTACTGGGCCAACGATTTTAGTACATTTACCTTTTTCCTTTACAGCATTTAAGCGTTATGAAAATATAAGTGCTATTGCTGTAAGCGCCACTAAAATGGAAACTACGCACTTTCATTAAATTTTGAGGATGTCAATTGAAAGCAATATGAAGTATGTAGTTGATCTAATTATCAAGTATTTCTGTTAAAAAACGATGAAGTTATGTTTTTTTGGCTCTGGTGTAAAGTTTGCATTTTGGCGTTACAGCAGTTTCACTTTTAGCCGGTCGGTATGTTTTATGAGTTTTTTTTTTAAACAAACACATGCCGATTATTTTAACCTAACCTAAAACTTATCTAACCGCCAGCGTGTCGACGTTGCCTATTTCTGCTCTAAGGGACGCAAGCGGGACCTATCGTACAAATAATACCATTGTTACGATTATTTGTTGTTTTTTTACTGCGGGCCCGAGCCCTTCGCCCTCCCGTCCTCCCTTTTCCTAGGTGCCCTTAACTAATCTTCTATATAATATTCGAAAATATACTATGTTATGTATGTTATACGAAACTATATATATTTTTGTTATATCTCGAGAGACGCACCTTTCCTGCGCGGTTGGTCACGGTTCCAACACCTCTTCTCACTACGCTCGTACACACACACACACACACACACACACACACACACACACACACGCGCGCGCACACACGCACACACACACACACACACGCACACATGCACGCACGCACGCACGCACGCACGCACGCACGCACGCACGCACGCACGCACGCACGCACTAACACACACAACGTCATACGTAAAAATCGCCATTTATTAAGGCCTTCGCAAACCGGTGGAGCGCAGCGCAGATCACTTAAAATTTATCAATGTACCAAGACGAGCCAAGCGAAGCGCTACGCAAGGGCATTACCTACCTTTTCTCGAAGCGGTTTGTCGTTTTTTTGAACCCTCGTAACTTGGGTTTGGATTATACCAGATAAACGAAATTCTCGGGATATGATGTCAATAGTGGACTTATTAAACATATAAAGTTTCAGTAACATAGCTCTTATATTTAAGATTTTATTGATATCTAAAAAACGCCGATTTCGTCACTGACTCACTGACTCACTGACTGATGTTGATCATCAAACCTCTAGGGTACTTCCTGAAGTCCTAGAAAGCTGAAATTTGGCTTGTAAGCTAATATTAGTACACAATCAACAAATTCATTCAAAAAAATTGGAACTTCTACCCCCCAACCCCTTAAAGTAGGGGATGGACCTTTGTATGAGACTTCCGCAAATTTTGATGCTAGGGGTCTGAAAATGTATATAGGGACTCCTTGTTATAAATAATAAAATACGTATATAAGGATTTTTAGTAAATCACCCCCCACCCTTTAAATTAGGAGGATGAAGTTTGTATTTTTCCGCAAATTTTGATAGGGATATTAAAAAATTATTAATATTTCAGGATTTATAGCAATTCTCCCCTACCCTGTAAATTTGAAAGTTTTTATGGGTTTTCCCATACAAACTTAATTTAATTAATGCTAAAGATCCGAAAATTATACAAGTGACGTGTTCCCCAGCGAGTAAGGAGTAGGGTACAGGAGCGGATGCACGGTTTATTAGACTATAGCTAGTTAGGGGGCTATAATTAACAATAAATCGTTACCCTAACATTCGATACATAACCAATCCAGAAGGCGAGCCTAACCAAATTTCTATCGCTATGGAATTGGTATTTTTAGGTTTCCGTAGTCGACTAGAAACCCTTATAGTTTCGCTTATCTGTCCGTCCGTCCGCGGATAATCTTAGTAATCGTTAGCACTAGAAAGCTGAAATTTGATACTAATAATATATGTATATCAATCACGCCGACAAAGTGGTAAAATAGTGTTTTTTTTTTATTAGGGTACCTCCCCTATACGTAACGTGGGGTGTTTTTTTTTTCATTTCAACCTTAACGTGTGATATATTGTTGGATAGGTATTTAAAAATGAATAGGGGTTTGCTAAAATTATTTTTTGATAATATTAATATTTTCGGAGATAATCGCTCCAGAAGTAAAAAAAATGTGTCCCCCCCCACCCTCTAACTTTTGAACCATAAGTTTTAAAAATAAGAAAAAACTCAAAAGTAGAACTATAAAAACTTTCTAGGAAAATTATTTTAAACTTGATAGGTTGAATAGTTTTCGAAAAAAAAATACAAATTAATTTCTGAACTAAGTTTGTAATTTAACCATATAAGCAGGTGTTTATTGTACCTGTAATTTCTACAAAATTACAATGAAATGACGTGCTTTAAAACAAAGTAAAAAAACGGTGAAAATCGGTTCACGCAACAAAGAATTATCCCATAAAAATCATCTTCCATACTTTAAGCTAAGCGCGCAATAGTTTACTTAATTTGCCGATAGATGTCGCTGTACGCGGAACGCTCACATTGTACAGTCAGCGTCAGAGATAAGTATACCCCCTGAGAATAGTACTCAGACTTACACAAAACGGTATAATAATTTCGTCCCGTGACGTATGTAGCATCTTGGTCGAGTGGCGACTTGCTATAGAAAACTATTACAGGATTAAACGAACTTACCTGAAGTGAAGTTCTATTCTGATTATATGAATTATTCAGTTCGTAGTATACTTGTAGTAGCAGTGATGTATCACGCCGGAACGTCGCGAATTCATAGTCTAAAATCTAGATAAAAAAAAAAACAGGCAGCACTAGCAACACTACCAGATGTCAAATTCATTAAGTTTAGAGCTAAATAAAGAAATCAATCATCATCATCATCATCATTTCAGCCTATTGCAGTCCACTGCTGGACGTAAGCCTCCGCCAGGGTTCGCCACATGGCCCGATCTCCCGGTTTCGCCATCCAGTCACCACCAGCCACCTTTTTCAGGTCGTCGGTCCATCTGGCCGGAGGGCGTCCTACACTACGCTTGCCGAGTCGTGGTCTCCACTCGAGAACCCTTCTACTCCACCGATCATCGGTTCTGCGACAGATGTGACCAGCCCACTGCCACTTCAAAGAAGAATAAAGAAATCAATAAGGGAAAATATTAACATGTAGGTATCATGGTAATGTTTGGGAGGGAGGGAAATTCCTACTACGAACTGAATAATTCATATAATCAGGATAGAACTTCACTTCAGGTAAGTTCGTTTAATCCTGTAATTATATTTCTTATTCAGTTCGTAGTATACTTGTAGATGTTTAGAGGAATTAAAAACACCGTTATACCATTTTGTACTTGTTCTTATACAAAATTTTAACGTTTTATAAGAATACAAGATTAGGTACTGAAAACGCCATTTCTTTTCCTCTCATCCAGCGGAGGAGGTCTGCGCTCATCAGTCCTACCAAATGCTTCTGATGGTGATGTGTGTCCATCTTATTTGTAATGGCTTACCCATGACAAAATTATACGTATTACACTACAGCTACGATGAATTTATGAAGCTGTAGACTAGCATTATGATAAAATTAAGAATTTATATGATATGCTGACAAGTAAAAAATGATGTTATCAATAGGTATATTGGAATGGATATAAATACAACAATGATATAATTAATTATAGTAATAGGTAATAGAATTATTTCAATATTATCGTCAATTTCAAATATGAAATTACACTTTACAGTTTTCTTAATATGCTATCATGTAACTGCATTGAGATCTCTATAAGTTCTATATTTATAGTGAGTCATGTCTAGTAGGAAGCGGTACCACATTCACCCTATTATTTACAAATTGTTTGCCCGTCCTTAGTCTGTTTTGAAGAAAATTAATTGAAAATATCTATCTTGCAAACGTTCCTGACGTACGGATGCGGTCATTCTTTAGGACAGGTGTTCTGAGCCCTAAATAAAGTTCTTACTATGTATTAGTTACTGTACAACCCCAAAGCAATAATCCTCTTAGTTGTAATGTATTTTGGTTAATCACTGTTTCTAGTTGTTAATCGTTAGTTATTATGTCCCTCTTCAGCTAGGAGACAATCTAACAGAGTTTTTCATATTTAAGTACATGGACTTCTACTCGTAATATGCGTAAAAACAATGGCTATAAAAGCTAACGGGTAAAAAATGACAACAAAACCTTAAGTTTGGCAGACAAAAACCTATAAAAAATCATTCACCCAATAAATTAACATCAGTCCAATCTTCCTTTTGGTGATCTATTATTCCTTTCTTATCAAGCACACGAGGGGATTTAAGAAACATTTTTAACGGTTATGATCGGGTTGTAATTATCATCACCTGATCATATCTTATAAACTTCGGTGTAAGATATGCTCCAATTAACTGTAATCCGTGTTCAGTTCTAACATATCAAGGGTCAGCAACGCCCAAGTTACTCATTTGGAGTTGCATGCGTCTATAGGCTGCGGTGTCCCTTTACCATCAGGCGGGCCGTACGCTTGTTTGCCGGCTACGTATAAACAGCAGATTAATATTTACGTATGATTGCTGATTATTCTAATCCGACGCACAAAGGTTAGCTGGAAGAAAACCACCCACAAAAATAAGTTTGCTTTTGAACTTCAATGGTGTATGATGTACTTACTTATACATATTGTTTTAACCTGATATTGAACAATATAGTGCCTTCAAACACACATATAAATTATTGGGATAATAGGAATACTTAACGTTGGAATAAATATGTGTGGACACGGCTGTGCTGCGGCCACGTCAAGCAAAACAGACAAACAAAGGCACGGATATGCCCGAAAAAGCCGTGCTTCCATTTCTCGAAGCCAATAATCATACAGTTTAAACTAGAATTAAACTAGAATTGTTCTTGTAAATTGGTAAAGTAGGTAAATTGAATTTAAGAAGTATATATATAATTATTTTGATATTGACTATGTGTAAGTAAGTATATTGTATAACTATTTATATATTGACTGTAAAGCATAAAGACTCTAACATTGTCTTCTAGTATTTTTGGATTTAAGGGCTGATGATGCCACCTCACAAAATATCATATTTTGAATGCTTTATGTGTCCTTGTGCAGAGATCTGAACATCCAAAATGACCGTATGTACGATACTTTGATTAACTTCAAAGGTTGTTATCTAATCTAATTAGATTGAGGTGATCAAAGATCACCAGGACAAAAACATCCATAGTTTACCACAGTTTACGTCATGAGACTAAAAAGGATAAAATAAAATAAAATTTTCAGACGTGTAAACACATGGAAAGATGGCAATCTATTGAAGCAACATATAAGTATATATTTATATTATATTATAAATAGTATTATATAAGTATATTCTAAGAATCAATTTCAATCAAACTGCATTATTATAATTTTATATCCCTATATTTAAGAATGCAAACTTGCATCCGATTTAATGTATGATACCAATATCCAATGTAATTTGATTCTTCCCTGACTAGGTAAATAATTGCATGGATTGTAATTTAGGTACTTGATACACAAATTCATTTAGCATAGAGTAGAGCAAACTGCCTTAACAATACATTTTTTTTGTGATAATATGTAGGTAATTTATTTATTTTGTTTTTCTTTTTCCTGCACAATTTTCGTTTGCATTTCCAATCAGACCCAATGAACCTATTAGGTTAACACAGGGTCACCTAATAAGTAGGTACTTAGTCACATATGTTTTTATTTAAAAACTGAAAATATCTGTACCATATTTATGTGAAGTAATTACTTTACTAAAATAATCAACCACAATAATTCCATCTTGATTTGTGTTTACTTTTCTTCCAAATTATTTTGTCTATATTAGTTAGTAGTACCTAGGTACTACTAACTAATATACTACCTACTACTACTACTACTAATATAGACAAATCAAGATGGAAACAGAAACAAGATTCTGAGCCTATAATGGTTTATAGGCTCAGAATCCTGTTTCTGGACAGGACGGTAGAAATAATGGTCAACCTGTCCATAGCATTGATATAATGACTACAGAATAAAATAATATTTATAACAAAGTTATAAGTAGCACAACAAAGTAATTACTAAATCATAGATGAAAATCTCAGTCTGGTTTTCGATATGACTAATTTATAACCCATTTGAAATGGCATGCACCTATTATTGTTTATTGATTTATATTTTTCCACATTCTTTCTACGAAGGAGTCGAGAAGAAACTGTCTTTAAAGTATAAATATTACACTTCACACCATATAGCCAACAATTGCAGACTTGTATAGTCTGCTCTTTCAAGCAAAAACTCGAGGCATAAGTGAGTGGTCATAATAAGGTTAATTGTTATACCACATATTTAAAGAGTTTACCTTTCCTTGAAGTTTGAGAATTAAGAGTAAAAAATTGCCTTTTACTTAGCTGGCATGTGTATGGAATTGTTCTTTGATAACCAATATAAGTGAAGGAATACTGTGTATTATCTGTGTAAATAGGATAGAAACCACTATCCATTATAAATATTATAATAAATGATTTCATTGCTAAACAAAAACAATGTTTAATACATACAAGTATTTTAGTTGTAAACTTTAAAAGAAGTTTAGTACAAGTTCCCATACTAGACTCAAGTAGGACAGTTAACCTTGTCTCTTGTCTGGGGTTTTTAACCCCTGAAAATGTATAACCTTTTGTCTTAAAATGTACCATCTAAGAATATCTGATGTTGGGAAACTTCCCTTGAAAGATATAATTCATGATATTCATGATAACTATGATAAGATATAGTACATTTTGGCTTAATTCATTGTTAGACTTGTGTCAAATGACTTGTTCAAACTATAGAACAAGCATATTTTAGAAAATGTATCCAATAGGGTATATTCATGCATTTTTTTATTTTGTTTTAACTATTCTATAAGTAATTATATAACCGGAAAAAAATATTACACTTTCACAATATTATTGAATGAGCTAAAAAATAATAATTAAAACTACTATCATTTTCCGACGATTAAAACGCCGCCATTTTGGCGCGCTCATTTTGTGACGTCACCGTGCACTTAGAATAAATAAACAACGAAGTGTTTGATTCACAGTTTTAGTAAAAGTGAGTTATTAAAGCTTGTTAAGGTCAACTTATTGTAACGGAAGAGAACACAAAAGCTTATTATAAATATTGTATTGCCTCTATTTGTGAAAATAACACTAAAACTGCACCTGACATGATATATTTTCATATGCCCAAAGATGCAAAATATAAGGAAAAAGGGGTGTAAGGCGATGAGGAGATATAATGTATCATGTTTGAGTAGTTTATATTGTTATGAACATCATTTCGAAGTGATTATTAAATATGTTTGTACCTAAAATCTTTTTTATTAGGACTCCCGAACAATATAAACAATAACCTAACCTAAAAATGTATATACTTATTCATAAAACTATTCTGATTCCCATTTATTTAGTTATTAATGTTACAAAATATTATGATTTTTGTTGATCAACAGCCGACTACGAGTGTTGATATTGATCACGAAACGTTTTAGCTAAGTTTCTATGTATGCACTGTTGATCGAAGTTGAAAGAATTTAATCCTTTCTACTGAGTGTCCTACACAAATTTGTTTTATTTATAAGCCTTGACGAAAACAACATAATTTGTTATGTTTATAAAGATGTTCTCACCATTGTAACATTCCTAATACCAACATATCTTTGATTAGGTATATAATGAACATATGTACTAGTTTTTTATTCCACTTATTTTAGAAAGACACCTACGAGGTACGTACTTAGTCATCATGAACACATCAATTTCAGGCAGATTATCCACCTTTGCCTTGACAAAACCGCTAGTCCATTCATTGTGGCGAGTCTTTTTTCACAAGGAGTCACTGCTTTCAGTTAATTATTCCCAAAAAACACTGATTGTTTATCATAAACAGCGGCAAAACAATGCGAATAACTTTCAATAATCATACAAACGACCTGTTAACAGTAGACACCGAGTGCACGGTGACGTCACGATTCGCTCGGCCCTATTTGAAAATTTGCGAGGGAATTTGAAAAATACTACTTTTAAATAATCAAGTTTGTTAATAGAAACATGATCATTTGTAAAAATAATCATGTGAGTATATTTATTAAGCAATAAAGATTACTCATGATTTTTTTTGGCCATTTCTGAATCACATGCATATTCCCTATTGTGGTGGTACTGAAAAAACTCAGTATTTATGGTATGTAGTGAGAGACATTGATATTAACTTTTGCCCAGCTCTGTTGCCTTGCATGTTTGAAAATCACAAAATTCCATTCCATAGTGTAGGTATTTCTATTGAACACTCGCCGGTAAGTATCATTCTAAGCTTTAGTCGGCACTCCTTCATATCGGCTGGAAAATCTTCCACTGTTGGATATCGGCCTCCTAGCCAAGTAGGTCATCCTGATTAATTGTTGGAGCTTGAAAGTGGATCCCACTTAAGAGCCGTGATATCTTGAGGCTGTTCTTATTTAAGTTTGATACAATCTTCTGATTTATCCTTCTTCTCCAGTGTTTTGCTATATCTACTAAACACTGTCTTTTGTCATGCATTACTGAATTAAAGAATAAATTAAAACTTCCATTTGTTGCTGATACTTTCCTCAAGAACTGAATTGATTCCTTTATATAAGGCTGAAGTTTGTCTTAACATATAGTGCAAAATAAAGTCTCCGGAGGCTTGCGGAGATATAAGTGTAAGGATTCATATGTCAGACTCACACCACTCCACTGGGACAACCCCCCAACTGTTCAGAGTAACTTTCAAACGGAAAGACATAAAAATATTATGTTATTATTAATATTCGTATATTAATTGTAATATACATCAACTTCCACCCGCGGTAGAAGTAAATTTTTAGCAATCAATCCAATTTGTGGTATGATGATGTGTATGACCAACTTTCAGTGGTTATTATAATAATAGTAAAAAACCAGAATAAGTGACACCCTATCAACATGATAATGCCCTCTTTCGTACTCTCTGACGATTTATTGCACAAATCATGGTTTTTGATACTGGGTTTAAAGGTTCTGAGTGTTATAAACATATTGATAGTACTCTCAGAGCTCTGCATTATCTCAAAAAAGAGATCTTTCTTTTCCACCGGAAAAGAGGGGACACACTATAACATAGTGCGTCAAGATTCATGGTTGTCCAAACCTTGGAAACCGTGTAAAAACCTCAGAGCATATAACCAACAAAATATTTGAATATCTTCAAGAGATCTCTATCCCAACGGGAGAGATGACATAATATAACATATTATGTCAGTAATAGAAGCGTTAGCTGTGAATATACGAGTATCTTGGCGTCTTACCTGCCTTCATTGGTAATTTCAAATAAATGATTTTCATATTGAATGCTCGTAAATCACAGTTTACCCATTCTGGTACCTGAAAAGATCTTGAAAAACTAAAATTTCACTCAAAAAACATTTTTTCTTCCTAACACAACGTTCCGTTTTCGGCGCGAAAAACACTAATGAATTTGACATCTGGTAGTGTTGCTAGTGCTGCCGGTTTTTTTAAATCTATATTTTAGACTATGAATTCGCGACGTTCCGGCGTCACGTCACGATACATCACTGCTACTACAAGTATACTACGAACTGAATAAGAAATATAACTAAAGTATAGACACATACGTATGTCGCAGGTTCGAATCCTCGGAGTAGGATAACCTTTTTGTGTTTTTTATTTTCCTTAAGTTAATTTAGTAAGTATATATTATGATGTTTTTTCACACGGCAACAACTTTTTAGTTTCCAGTGGAGTAGGCATAGCCTTACAGTCGGACATTTGAAACTTTTCGAGCAAATCACTAATATAAGTTTCTTGCGACATTTTGATTACGTTAGGTTTACATTTAATATTGAAACCTAAATAATAGTTTAAAGGAAAAAGCTGGTGTCGTGTCGTATCAGCAAATCAAAGGGCTGGCGTACGACAGAGAGAAATGGAAAATACTCCAGCGACAAGAGAATAACTTAAATTAATGATGATGATGATGATGAATAGTTTAAAGGGCCGATGAATTTCAGGCTAAAATAATTCTGTAAGTCAGATATGACAGTGTCAAGCGTTTTATTTTCCTTGTAGAATATGACAATATCATCGACATGGAAGGCGAGTATTATTAACTCGTTACCAACCTTCTTAGTATAAATACACGCTTCGGAAGGAGTTTGGTTAAAACCTATGCAGTGTAAAATTTCCGTTAACTTTTTATACCAAGCCCTTGAAGCTTGCTTGAGGCCATAAAGTGAACGCTTTAGTAAGCATACTTTGTCTTCTTGGCCAGGCTTAGCAAATCCTTCTGGCTGACACATGTCTCCGTCTCCTCCAAATCTCCGTTTAGAAATGCTGTGTCTACATCTAAATGGTGCATTTTCATTCCTGTTTCTGCAGCCAACGCAAACAGCATTCAAAGAGAAGAGTTCCGGACGACTGGGGAGAAAGTTTCCGAGTAATGCCATACACTTGATTAAATCCTTTTGCGACAAGTCGCGCCTTATATTTGATAACGTCACCATGCGCATTTTTCTTCAACTTATACACCCATTTGCAAGGTAAGGCCTTTTTATCTGGTCTATTGACGAGAACCCAAGTTTTCTTCTCAAGCAGCGACTGATATTCATTTTAGATAGCTTGATACCACTTATCTCCATCTTCTGCATTCATAGCCTGTGAATATCTTGTAGGTTCATCCATATGCTGAGGGGATGAAGTCTGCATGCATACACAATTGGCAGCAGAATTAGGTTTTTTCGGTCTCAAATTGTACCTTGGTTCTACAACCTCAATATCAGAGTTAATTTCTTCTGATGAAGGTGAAATACCGGGTTGAACCCATCTTCAGTGGCAGTATTATACCATTGTTCTGCAGTACTAATATCCGCCTCAATTTCTTCTGGTATGGGGTCAGTATCGGGTTGAATCTGCACATCTTCAATGACAGCGCTCGTCCGTTTTGAACTACTCGACGAGTTTTCTTGTGAACTTAACAGAAGAGGTATAAGTGCTGGCTCAGGTTAATTATCACCAGACTTACATGTACTACCTTTACCTTTCAACCTTGGAAGTCTCATATGGAAAAGATCAATAAAAGTATAGCTAGCCACTGCTACGCTTTATCCATACTATCTCAAACATGCTCAGAAGAAATAAGAAGAAGTGCATACTTCGGAAACATCTATCCATTGCTCACTTACGGAGTAATATACTGGGGGAACTCTACAGACGTACAATCTACTTTTCTTTTACAAAAGAGATGCATACGCACTATCTATCACATTCACAATCAGCAATCACTAAGAAATGTATTTAGAGAAAAAGGTTTCCTTACCCTCACTAGTATCTACATTATAGAGCTTTGTACTTTTGTCAAAAACAATGCCGAGTACTTTACAAAAATGTCTGCAGTAAAAAGCAATTTACGTCAGCAATATAAATGTAATATAATCCTACCTAGAATAAAAAGCAGTATATATAAAAAGAGTGCTTTCATAAGTGCTATAAAAGTATTTAATAAGTTACCGGCTGAACTAAAGGTTTTAGAAGGGCATAAATTTAAAAGCCAACTTAGGAACTGGCTGCTTCAGAGAGTATTCTATAACCTTAGTAAATATTTCGCATCTTAGCTGTAAGTTAGTCTATTAAAGTAATGCAAATTGTTGTACGCCCGATGTTGGGTAACTGTTGAAACCAATTCTGTCACGTCCAGCTTATGTACACAGTTATACAATAAAAATATTCTATTATATTCTATTCTATTCTATTCAAATATTGAAAATGATTTTCAAAGAAGGTTATATCTCTGCTTTTCACAAATCTTCTTGGATACGTAGCGTCCCTAAAGTAATAACTTCTTGGATCTTCTGAATATCCGACGAAAATATGTTTAGACGCTTTCTTTTCCAATTTCTTCCGACTACAGTCGGGGACATGGATCAAAGCTCTACATCCAAAAACACGCAGATGCGATAAGTTCGGTATCATACTGTACCACTTCTCGTACGCTGTCTTGCCTTCAAGAGCACGATGAGGAGATCTATTCTTGAGATATACGGCCATTTCTGCTGCATCTTGCCAAAAGGCTGGAGACAGTGAACTATCAGACAGCATTGACCTCACTTTCTCCATAATAGACCTATTGGTCCTTTCTGCGACACCATTCTGATTAGGAGAATAGGGAACCGTAGTTTGGTGTTGAATTCCTTCATTTTGTAAATACCTCGAAAATTCAGCATTAACGTACTCTTTCCCGTCGTCACTCGCCATACCATCTACCGTAAGACATATTTTTGATATAACCATCTCTATTATACCAGAAATAGAGTTATTTGACATATTTACATACGCTCAGCTGTTCGATGTCACAACAAAAATATTGTTACGTCTTACACCAAATGTTCCTTCAGGCTCCCATGGTGCCCTAATCGCACTGCAGCCCGTACCTCCAAATCCCGTATTCCGTCAACGAAGGCCTGCACTGACGTGGTGTCCACAAAGGAGGCGGATGTACGTTGGTACGCCTTTCTGACCAACTTCTCAATTTCTAGGGCCCACTGCTGCAAGGTCTCGCTACGCCCCTGCGTCCTGTCCTTTAACTGAGCTCGGTACACGTGCTCCAGGTGCTTGCCAGGTGTTGTGCTGAAATCACTTTTCAGCCCGCTGAAAACGCTTCTAAAGCATGGAAAATCAAGTTTGAAGTTTATACCACCGGCGCAACACTATGTTATGAAAATATGTTCGTGAACTATTAAAAATTTACACGGATTTTCACAAATCATACACGTATATATTGGAAAAACTTTCCTATTCACTTTTAACTAAATAAAATGCAGTTTTGTAAGTGTATACTCAGTTAAATAGAGTTTTCGTGCTGATAACGAATGATGTATATGACTTTATTCAAAGAAGTGACGGACATCATGTAGAATACAATAAGTAGTAGAAGAAATATAAATTCAAAATTTTGATTAGCCAGTAATACAACAAATATAAATCCGAAATTACGTAATTTGAAAATGCGAATTTTAAGATGATAACCAAATTGAAATTGAATTCACGAAATGCATAAGGAATTATATGGAATGGACTCACTTTCTTTCAGCCGACGACCAACCTCACCGCAGAACCTCCTCAACCAGCTGGTACCTCATGTACCAGCAGACATTTGATGGTCCGGGAATTCTCGGTCACTTTTGTATTGGGTCGATTGTATTGGCGAAGATGGAAACTGTGTCGAAATAAATTGGTGATTAGGGCGATTTTCGTTTGGCCGTTGTTTTTTTTACGTAGCTCCTGCACGTGGCGAGTGAGCGCTGCTTGCACGACGTCGTCTCCGTTGTTGCCGACAGTCACGGCAGCGTGCTGCGCTGTGCCGTAGACTTTGTATGAAGCACGTATTTGTTAATACAATTTGGTACATTCGGTCGTTTAGGAACTATTATTCATGTAGCAACATGAATTAAACATAGCGTTATGTAAATAAAATGTATTATAATACTTTTGCAAAATCTCTTGACAGAATCAAAAATGAAGTAAAAGAAAGACACTTGACATTCATAGTTTTAAAAATAAAAATAAAAATAGTATCCAGCCAATTATGACTGAAGAGGCGTGAACAAGTAGCGCCAAGCTTCCTATCCTACACACCTTAACTCTACAAATTCTACATCTTTGCTAAAAAGTATAGCTTTGTTAGGCACATCCCGGTCGCCGCACAGACTCACGCGTGTCTATACTTTTTAGCCAAGATGTAGAATTTGTAGAGCGTGGCTGGTAGTGGTAGAGTAACGCTGTGTAGGATAGGAAGCTTGGCGCTACTTATGATCTGATATCTTTTTAACGCTGAAAGCTATATATGAGCTAGGGAGTCTTGGCAATCATTTTACATGTAATGTTTTTGGCGGGATATTCTTTTCTATTTTAATCACATTAAGGTATAAATTTGAATGCTCTGAGACCAACCTCGGAGCATCACGGGGGATTTCTCAGAGCATTCAAATTTATACTTTAATATTATTAAAATACAAAAGAATATATTTTAAAGGGATCGGCGCTGCGCTCCGCCGGTTTGCGCAGGCCTTTAGTCGTCAAAGTGAATCATCGGAGAAAAATTCGGACATAAAAAGATCGGAAAAAAGGCAGAACCCCGCCTTCGTCGAGATTTAGATGCAATGCAAGCGGATTCAATTAATTCGTAGTATTAAATAAATAGTTAAAACATGCGGGAAAAACACATACTAAGTAAGATTAGAAGTATAGGTATATTATGATGATAACGACGGCTAAAACTAATGTTTAAATCTAGCTACAACAATGTGACGCTAGCCATAACCTTGGCGGCTTTGAAGTTAATGAGACGTTTTGACCTAACAGTGTTACGCAAATTATAAAAAATTAACCGGTGTATAATTAATTACACTATTTCACACATGACGGAAACCATATTTAAGAAAAATAATCAATATTTTTAAATATCTTGTACATTTGCGAGCTGTTTGCAACAGAGCGATAACTAAAAAGGCCGAAGGGCGAGCCCACGGGGACACACACCCCCTCCCTCTTTCACAATAAACTACTTAGATAGACTTAATGCAACGCTTGAGTTACAAATCTCTCTCCCGCTTTTCGCTTCCTATACCAGTTTTTCACTTCCCTTTTCCTAGGAAACACTTCCTCAAATCCAGTCAGTCCGCCCGGCGCCGTGGGAAAAAGCTAGTTTTATTTATGTAATAAACCGACAACTGAATATTATGTTGCAATGGCTCTTAGTCTTAGACCTCGTACGCGTTCGATTTTAGCAGTGCCTCCGGCTCGCACAGGAACTCGCCGCACCTCCGTGCCATGCCCTGACGCAGCTGGATGCCTTGTTGGCGTCAACACCCGATAATGCAATAAAATTAGCTGAAAATGCAAACTATTCCATTTACCATTGCTGTGATATTTTTTAAGTTTAAATCATTCGTCCATTCAACGAAATATAAATATTCGTAATAATTAAACGGGGTTACTTTAAATACCATAGACTTCTTAAAGCTTTTCCTGTAATCTATAGGTATAGAAAAAAATCTGTATTTTTTTCATCTTTTTAGGCCTAGTACTATAGGAAATATGGAGGGGGCGAGGAAATGGTAAATTTTCGCCCATTTCCTTAAATAACTTCAAACTTGATTATCTTAAAATTATAAAAAAAATAGCTTCCGCCCGCGACTTCGTCCGCGTGGACCCGGGATAAAAACTATCCTATATTTTAATCCAGGCTATAAACTATCTTCGTGCAAAATTTCATTCAAATCAGTTCAGCCGTTTAAGCGTGATTGAGTAACAAACATCCAAACATCCAAACATCTAAACTTTCGCATTTATAATATTAGTAGGATATATTTGAGATCTTCTTCTTCCCTTTCATTTGATATCTCACACGTATAGTTTGCAACTTTTGTTTTTTTTCTAATTTACCCCCTCCCCCCAAAAGTGGCCCCCGTTTAAAGTTCATTTATTTACGTTACACTTCCGAGTTTGGGATCATCATCATCGTCATGAGTCGTTCCCTCGACGCTGAGGATCGTGACGTCATATCCTCTTCTCGTTGACCAGACTTCTCCAAAGGCTCCTATCACCCGCTTTATGTCTGGCCTCGTACAGATGTAGTTGCAAGAGTGCAGGGATTTGTGTGCTTCATCTAGCGGGTGGTCTGCCTCGAGGCCTCTGGCCCTCAACTTTTCCCGTCACAATAATCCTCTCCAGGCCATCCGAAGAACGTCGTGAGAGGTGTCCAAAGTATGTGAGAATACGGCCTTGACATATTGTGGATAGTCGACGATGTGTGTGGTGTGTGCTCTTCAAGAATGGATTGTCCTCTCCAGGCCATCCGAAGAACGTCGTGAGAGGTGTCCAAAGTATGTGAGAATACTGTCTTGACATATTGTGGATAGTCGACGATGTGTGTGCTCTTCGAGAATGGATCTGGGGGCACGGCAGTGCCCCCGCCAAGACGAGCCAAGCGAAGCGCAACGCAAGGGCACTACCTACCTTTTCTCGAAGCGGTTCGTCGTTTTTTGAACCCTCGTAACTTGGGTTTGGATTATACCAGATAAACGAAATTCTCGGGATATGATGTCAATAGTAGACTTATTAAACAAATAAAGTTTCAGTAACATAGCTCTTATATTTAAGATTTTATTGATATCTAGAAAACGCCGATTTCGTCACTGACTCACTGACTCACTGACTGATGTTGATCATCAAAACCTCTAGGGTACTTCCTGAAGTCCTAGAAAGCTGAAATTTGGCCTGTAAGCTAATATTAGTACACAATCAACAAATTCATTCAAAAAATGGGAACTTCTACCCCCCAATCCCTTAAAGTAGGGGATGGACCTTTGTATGAGACTTCCGCAAATTTTGATGCTAGGGATCTGAAAATGTATATAGGGACTCCTTGTTATTAATAATAAAATACGTATAACAGGATTTTTAGTAAATCACCCCTCACCCTTTAAATTAGGAGGTTGAAGTTTGTATTTTTCCGCAAATTTTGATAGGGATATTAAAAAATTATTAATATTTCAGGATTTATAGCAATTCTCCCCTACCCTTTAAATTAGGCGATGAATTTGGGGGTTTGTATGGGTTTTCCCATACAAACTTAATTTAATTAATGCTAAAGATCCGAAAATTATACAAGTGACGTGTTCCCCAGCGAGTAAGAAGTAGGGTACAGGAGCGGATGCACGGTTTATTAGACTATAGCTAGTTGGGGGGCTATAATTAACAATAAATCGTTACCCTAACATTCGATACATAACCAATTCCAGTCGGCGAGCCTAACCAAATTTCTATCGCTATGGGACTGGTCTTTTTAGGGTTCCGTAGTCGACTAGGAACCCTTCTAGTTTCGCTTTGTTTGTCCGTCCGTCCGCGGATAATCTCAGTAACCGTTAGCACTAGAAAGCCGAAATTTGGTACTAATATGTATATCAATCACGCCGACAAAGTGGTAAAATAAAAAGTGTTTTTTTTTATTAGGGTACCTCCCCTATATGTAACGTGGGGAGTGTTTTTTTTTTCATTTCAAACCCTTACGTGTGATATATTGTTGGATAGGTATTTAAAACTGAGTAGGGGTTTGCTAAAATCATTTTTTGATAATGTTAATATTTTCGGAGATAATCGCTCCAGAAATAAAAAAAAATGTGTCCCCCCCCCTCTAACTTTTGAACCATAAGTTTTAAAAATAAGAAAAAAATCTCAAAAGTAGAACTTTATAAAAACTTTCTAGGAAAATAATGTTGAACTTGATAGGTTGAATAATTACAAAATAATTTCAAGCCGGTTTTTATTGTACCTGTAATTTCTACAAAATCACAATGAAATGACGTGCTTTAAAATAAAGTAAAAAAACGGTGAAAATCGGTTCACGCAATAAAGAATTATCCCATAAAAATCATCTTCCATACTTTAAGCTCGCGCGCAATAGTTTACTTAATTTGCCGATAGATGTCGCTGTACGCGGAACGCTCACATTGTACATGGCGCTGTTAAGATTTTTCCTGATTTAATGGGGTCGGAGCAGGTGCGCCCATACATTAGGTCGAAAATTTGTCGTGCTCGAATTGTCTTAGTTGTATTTGGTCGTTCGTTGTCTAATAATAAAATTGTTCGCTAAGTATTGCTTGTATTATGTCTGTCTATAATACATGGTCGATTTGATTTGGGAATGTGAACTCTCTTACTCATACATTCGGTTCACGGAACGGGCTACAGAACCCTACACTGAGCGTGGCCCGACACGCTCTTGGCCGGTTTTTATACGAGGGCTGCTACTTATGTATCCGGAATCCAGGATTCCAACTTTCTTAAACACAATTTTGTTTTAATATTGGCCGCTATAAATTTTTTCTTGAGTACGCATTGTGTCTTTTGTTTTTGGCGGGTTTAAAATGTTATCTCGTTGCAAGAATGGAACTTACTCGTGAAAATATTCGTGCTATGATTTATTACGATTTTCGGCGTGGCTTAACGCAACAACATGCATACATCAATTAACTTTGACTTTTGGTGATGAAGCTCCATCAAAAACTACTGTGTATCACTGGTTTAGTGAGTTCAATCGTGGACGTAGTATGCTTACGGACGAAGTTAAGGAAGGTAGTCCGAAATCGGCCGTTGTACCACAAAATATTGAAGCAGTGCGGAAACTTATAATGCATGACCGTCATGTTACGTATCGCGAGATAGAGGCAATTCTGGGGATATATATGACGAGCATTAATGAGATAATACATGAACATTTAGCTGTAAAAAAAAATTTGTTCGCGTTGGATACCGCACAATTTAACTAAGGATCAAAAAGAGGCTCGCGTAGAATGGTGCAAAAAAATGTTGAAAAAATATAACCGTGGTGACTCAAAAGCTGTTTATAATATCTACACAGGTGACGAATCTTGGATATATGCGTATGATCCCGAAACTAAACAGCAATCAACAGTGTGGGTGTTTCAAAATGAGCCGAACCCTGCGAAAGTTACTCGTGCAAAAAGCGCCTTGAAGCAAATGGTCGCCTGCTTTTTTGGTATGAATGGCCATGTGGCTACAGTGCCACTAGAAAATCGTAAAACGGTTAATTCGGAGTGGTACACGACCATTTGTTTGCCAGAAGTGTTTGAAGAAATACGTAAAGACAACCAGCGACGCAGAATCATTCTTCACCATGACAACGCCAGCTGTCATACATCACGCGAAACAACTCGATTTTTGGAAGGTCTAAATATAGAATTAACGGGTCACCCACCGTACAGCCCTGATTTGGCACCCAATGATTTTTATTTATTTCCAAATGTAAAGAATAAATTACGTGGTCAACGATTTTCGACCCGTGAAGATGCGGTCGACGCGTTCAAACAACACGTTTTGGAGATACCTCAATCAGAGTGGCAAAAGTGCTTTTAAAATTGGTTTACACGTATGCAAAAGTGCATCGATCATCACGGAGAATATTTTGAAAAACAATAAAACTATATTTAGTAATGTACGTTTGATTATTTTTTCTATTCCGGGTACATAAGTAGCAGCCCTCGTACAATAGTTCTAATCGTTTTCTGATACTTCAGCAGCGTCAAGCTTCCTACTCCACACGGCTTAACTCTACCAGCCACGCTCTACAAATTCTATATTTTTTTAGCCAAGATATTTCCTTACACTTCTTTAGAAATTACCTTACAAAAAGGAATGAGATCCCACCAAAAACATTACATGTAAAGTGATTGCCAAGACCCCTAGCTCAAATATAGCTTTCAGCGTTAAAAATCATAAGTAGCGCCAAGCTGCCTATCCTACACACCGTAACTCTACCACTACCAGCCACGCTCTACAAATTCTACATCTTGGCTAAAAAGTATAGCTTTGTTGGGCATATCCCGGTCGCCGCGCAGACTCTCACGCGTGTCTATACTTTTTAGCCAAGATGTAGAATTTGTAGAGCGTGGCTGGTAGTAGTAGAGTTACGCCGTGTGGAGTAGGAAGCTTGGCGCTAATTGCGATCTGATATCTTTTTCACGCTGAAAGCTATGGAGTCTTGGCATCACTTTACATGTAATGTTTTTGGTGGGATTGGTTTGTTCGCATAGGCTGTCCCAGGTATCCATAGGAGTCGACGCCAACACCACATCTCAAAAGCATCCATGCGGCTTTTCATTTTGGCTCGGATAGTCCAGGTCTCTGAGCCGTTAAAAGATGGAGAACACGAGGGAGAGTACAAGCCTGTTCTTTGTTTGTCTCTGTATAGCGCGGTCCCGCCATATCTTATCTAGCCGGGCCATCGCCCCCCTAGCTATCCGAGTCCTCCGAACGATCTCCTTGTCACAGCTACCGTCGTTAGATAGAAGTGAGCCGAGGTAGGTGAAAGTATCGACACACTCTTAAGTCCTGGAGCTCAAGACTACGGGAAGGTGGATGGTCTTTGTGAACAAACATCAGCTTCGTTTTAGCATGATTGACGTAAAGTCCTAGTTTAATACTTTCAGCTTCTTTTCGTCGGAACAGTTGACTCATCTCAGCCTCGTTGGAAGCCAAAAGTATGGTGTCATCAGCATAGCGTGGTTTGCATCTTCCTTCCGCCGATTGACACACCGCTATCCCAGTTCTCAGTGGCCCGGCGTAGGATATAATATTCGCCGTAGGTGTTAAAAAGCTTTGGAGATAGTATACAGCCCTGTCTCACGCCCTCTGGTTTGAACTGGCTCGACGTAACATTTTCGATGCGAACCCTTGCAGTGCTTTCCGCGTATAAGTTTTCTATAAGGTGCGCCCAATGAGACACTAATTTATATAGGTGTACTAAATTTCAACTCAATCGGTCCAGTAGTTTCGGAGAAAATTGCCTGTGACGGACGGACGGACATCCACAGACACACGAGTGATCTTATAATTGTTCCGTTTTTCCTTTTCAATTCAAATTTCAAATTATTTATTTCAGACCATATCAGTGTTATACATTCACTTATCCTAAGTTAGTTATATCTAATATCATAAAATCTTATATTATAGAGCCTCTCGCTTCCATGTGCACCGAATCCCAGTGGTTCCACAAAACACAGGCAGGAGACTCCAGCACCAGGCGTACGAGGCTATTGCAGCTGTCACACACGAGGATCATCGGCGGCAGCGGCAGGGAGGCAGTTCAAGAAACTTCATTGTGAGTGGCTATTCAAATCCGACACCATACAGCAGACTTGTAATAATTTTAAATAGCTGATGAATGTAATTCGGTAAGTACTTATAGTATACCTACAGACTAATATCTTTTTCGGTAATAATTATTAAACACCAAGTACTGTGAATAAATGTATATATCTACTATTCTTTTTTTTGTTTCATTCCTTTGCATATTAACTATTTCTTGTTTTTTTTTTCAAAAACTGAATAGGTTACACGGGTCAACTCGTCTAAACATATGCTGAGCTAGGCTAACATGCAGGCAGTCTTATGCGCCAACGTTTGGCGTACTTTGCAAATATTCACAAATGCGTCCGTGAGAATGGATTGTTTGCCTCGGCTCCCGTAAGTTCGTAGAAGCTTCTATGCATAACAATACATACCTCGTTTAGATCTATTATGCCCTGCCAGTGATTCAGATTCGGATATTAGACAGAATTTATTTATGCTGCTATTCAGCGAGGTAATGCTGCCAGCATCTTTGGTACGATGCCACGGGGGCCCTTTTCAGAGATTTTTTAAGTTAGCTTTAGATTCTTCTATTTTCGTTATTGTAAATAGTTTTATATTCGTTCTCTGTATAATATATATACTACTGCAATAAATCAATTTTATAAACAGATAAAAAATTAAAAGCAAAAAAACTTAAAAGAAAGCTTTTATTTAAACGCTCTAAAAATAATAAAATAACATTTTCCTTTTAAATTTTAACTATGAACTTACAACCTCATTATACACAACTTATATGGTCATTAAAGCTTAGAAATAGGGGAATTTTCCAAATTGGGCAACAGCGAAGCAGGTAAGTGAATTTTGGGACAAACAGACAGAATTTTAAAATAAATAAAGCATTTTGACAAGGCGTTCTTCGGAACGGTAAATTACTTATTATTACTTGCTGAATTTAGTTGTTGATTTATTTAAGAGAAGAGGGCCTCCTCAAAGATGGGGGAGCCGAGGAGGTGCAGACAGTCCTTCGATACTATTTTTGGGTAAATTTTTGAAGAGGCCGTTTTTTCAACATTTGTATGGGTTTTTTTTTTTGGAATATTAGATTCGTACCGACAACGTGTGGGGTTTTTAAAAATAAAAAATATGGTGCATGAGGCACCTCTCTGCTCCTAATGGTTTAGCTAGATATTGATGCTTAAAAACACCGTGCCATACCAATGTCGTCAGCGCCACACAAATGTCGACAGCGCCATAAACTAAGTCGATATAGTGCCATACAAATGTCGATTCTGCCATACAATTGTTGAAAAACCTTAAAATATTTTTACAATACTAAAAAACTCACTATTTCGATACAGTATCTCCGGTTTATGGTTTATGATGATCGTTATATTTGTACTTATTCTGTGGTTATATTCCAAAACTAGCTCCTGCCCGCGACTTCGTACGCGTATAAATTATGGTTTACATGCTATAATTCTTATGTTTAACCATACAACTGACAAATTTGAAAATAAAGATTGAATTTCCATGCATAGACTGTACGTGTACGTTCATTGACGACCAAGTATATGCGGGTGTTTATATTATATGGATATAGATGCCCTAAGTAGAGAGCGCTCCCCACAGAACTATATCAAGATAGAAGCAAAGTTCATTTTTAGTATCGGGATCATACGGAAAACTGAAACAAAATTGCAAGATAGAAGTGACCATAACCTGTTTGTTAATAATATTGGCTTCGCATTACGTACATTATATAGCTGCATATTTAATATAAGAACGTAAGTAATTATCATTTCCTCTGTTTTCCAAATCGATTTTAATAATCGAGTAAGTGAATCACAGTGTACAGCACTATTCTTACTTTCGACAGAAAAAATGAGAAATCTACCTTGGACATGACTCGACAGTTTGAATAGCTTATTTTTACATCGTTGGTTTTGAATGCACACCAAGTCTGGTTCGTCAAACTAAAGCCGCAATGGAAAACTGGGGTTGGCACACAATTGCCCGCTACTGTTTTGATGAAAATAATGAAATAAATATCTGTTATTAATTAAAAAACCATTTAAGGACAAATTGTACTGAATGATGAATTGCAATGAAAGGAAATACCTCGATTAACAGCTCCACCTTTATTGGAAGTGTTTGAGCAAGTAATTATTGCGCAAACAACCATTTGCATACTAGTCCAGTCAATGAACTGATAACTTGTATGGAAAAACTGTCAATTTTGGAAATAATTTATAATAGCTTATATTTTCTGTGTAACGGATATATTATCAATTATATAGTTACCCAGCGACAGAATCGGACAAAATTTCAGACATAAAAAAAATGATAAATTAACAAGGTTCTAAAAAGTCAGAAAAAATATTAATCAATGTTTTGGTCTTTATTTTGGTTCATTTACATTTGCTCTATAATATTCAAGATAAATCATACAAAAAAAGAAAATGCATGCTTCATTTAAATCTACATAATTACTTCCGGCTGGAAAGTTTGCCGGATTCTTGAATAGAGCATCTTAGAATAACATTTTAAAATGAAATCAATAAAAAAAACGCTATTATGAATTAATGTTTTTCAAAACCGTATTTTTCCTGGAGTATATGTATGTGGTATGCAAACGTTAATGAATGTAGGTTGCAGTACCACGTTTGCCACTTTTTGCTGTTCGGAACTACCTTACAGCCCCGGGCTCCACGCAAGACCAGCGCTGTGGCATTGTTTAATGTCAGAGCATATGCTGAGTGGTGTCCACTTGCGGCCACTATAGCTGCACCACCAGTCTTCCTTACGTACACGTTATTTTTAGTTTAAGCTGGTATTTATTAAGTTTTTTTTTATATATTGTGTTTTCTAATTAAAAACGAAATTGTGATGTGGTGTTATTTTGGCTGGCAATAAATTCATTTATATTCTATTCTATTCTATTCTACACCGATTTGTCGCCAGTGCAGGAGCAGTTTCTGTCGAAACTTTTTCCTTATAAGCCCCGGAAATCTTTCCCAGTCGTGCAGCAACAAACGAACACATACGATTGTGGAGTTTTTGCAATAATAGAAATATAATTTTGGAGGAACTCCATTCAATAAATCAAGCAGTTTAGTTAGTAGTAGTTTTGATAGCTTCAAAATCAGGAGATAAAGTATGAATCATTTAAAATAACTGAATGTACGGAACACTAATTGCTGAGTTCCGACTCGCACTTGGCCGATTTTTTGTTTTTAAAATGTGACGTCGCACGCAGACCGCGGTCGGGAGCAGACTGAAGTTCGCGGCGAGCAATGGTGACACCGTGTCATCGTTTCGCCACGCGCGGTACATACACTTATTCCTTCTATCTTGAAATATTTCTGTGGCGCTCCCTATGCGAGCCCTAGGTCCGAAGGCCCTAGGGCGAGCCCGACGGACATTCACTATTCTCAGCACGTCTATCACGCGACGGTGCGCGAGCTCTCTCGATTTTTCTCGCACTATCCGTCTCTCTCTTATTAGAACACTAAGAAGAAGAGGTATAGTGCGAGAAAAATCGAGAGTATATCGCGACCGTCTCGTGATAGACGTGCAGGTGTCTTGTAAGCGAGACCTGAGGCCAAAGTGCCGCGGAAGGTGACCGCCGATGCAAGGGAGGCCGAAGCAACAAATAGCAACTAACAAAAAACAATATATAGCAACTACATAACAAGTAAAATACAAACAAGTCAAAGAGGCATGGAACGAAGTATTTTAAATATAAAACGGAGTGACCGGAAACGTAATACCGATATAAGAAAAACAACGAATGTAATAGACGCGGTACAACACTGTAAAAAACTTAAATGGCAATGGGCGGGCCATGTGGCACGTATGAGCAATCAAAAATGGACAAAGAAAGTAACTACGTGGACAGGACCAGTTGGTAAACGAAGTAGGGGAAGACCAAAAGAAAGGTGGACAGACGAGTTAGATAGAGCGACTGGAAAGGATTGGTTAGCAAAGGCGATAGAGACACATGGAAGGATATGGAGGAGGCCTTTAATCGTAGAGAGGTCCTTAGTAAATAATAAAAAATAAAAAATCTATTGTATGCTTACTATAAATAAATATATAATATATAATGTGAAATAATAATGCATGCATGAAATGAAACTAAATATATATATTGTGAATAGTATTTATTAAGGAATAAAGAGGCTATAATAAAAAAAAAATAGGCCTAAAGCAATCCTTCAGAGAGCGGTCTCAATGCGACCCCGAGGGCCTAAGGCCCGAGGCCGAGCCCCCATAGATACTCGTCACTTGCAAGTGAAACCTGAGGCCTGAGCGAAGGCTGAACTTTTCGTAGGAATGAAAGGCCCTAAAGCATGCTTTTAGAGAGCGGTCGCTATGCGAGCTCAGGGACGGAAGGCCCGTGGGTGAGCCCCCACGGACACTCACTATTCCCAGGTGTCTTGCAAGCGAAGGTGAGCGGCTAGGCAATGCGAGGCCGAAGGCCGAGCTTTTCGTAACAATGAAAGGTCCAAATCAAGCCTTAAGAAAGCGCTTGGGGGCCGAAGGCCACTTACTATCCAGGTGGCAGCGAGGCCAAAGGCTGGAATGAAAGGCCCAAAGCATCTCTTTTGAGAGCGGTCTCAATGTGAGCAATGACCCCTAAGGATACTCGTTATCTTCCGGTGTCTTGTCTTCCTAAACTTGGGCGCCGAAATCCCGAAGGTAAACGGGGAGGCAAGCGAAGAAGAAACGAAGCGAGGCTGAGGTTTTTGAATGAAAGGCCCAAAATATCCCTTTAGGGAGCGTTCCTTATGCGTTCCCAATAATATTTGAGAAAGTCACGGGAGTTTTCTACATAAAAAAAATCGGTACCTAATAATATACCTCGTTACCTATTTGCTGGTTGCACACTTGATGTTAAGATCACACTGTTCAGGGCATATTGCCAAACTTTTTACACCAGTAGTCTATGGACCAGCTACACCCAAAAATCGTACAACACTCTGCGTATAATGTACAACAACGATCGACGACGGGCATGTTTGCCGATGCGCACACTGACGACTTCTTTGAGCTCATGCGTAAAAAGGTCACATCTCTTATGAATAGAGTGAGGGGAAGCCCCAACATTCTCATGCGGGTTGTCGCAGGCAGGCTGGATAGTGCTGTGCTAGCTAGGTTTAACGAGCTGCACAGCACTATGCACGCGGTGAGAGTGCCTCGATAGCAATAGGTATGCATACAAAGAAAAAAACATTTCTCAAACCAAGAAATTGAATATTGTTACGGATTTTTACAAAATATATTCTTGGAGTAAGGATGCATACTTCAATTAACAGTTTCAGGTTTGTTCAAAGTAAAAAATTAAATTGACAAAGTTATTTCTTGAATCAATTAAATTAATTTACATTAAGACAATTATATGCTTGAGGTAACTCAAAAATGTTATCAACTAAACAATCGTGTGTCATCGACTGAATAAACAGGTATTGTCAGATTAAAACACATATTCTTGAATCATTAAACAACAATATCATATTGTTACTTCAAGTATTTTACATTATTAATAGAATTATTGTTAGACAAATATTATAATATTGTTGTTTCAAGTATTTCAAATTGTCAGTAGAAATTTTGCCCTTTCATTGAACTGAAGTAGTCTATTTTTAAAAGGAGACTTTCTGTCTCTTGTTCCAACAATATATATGATTGGGTTGAACATCCAGTACAATCTTAAGCTAATCGTATTGCTTTGTTGGATACATATCATACTATTGTTGATTTTAAGTGATTTAAAATATTCAAGGAAGGTCAATAATTTAATAGAACAGAGACAGTTTATTCCGTCCAAAGATAGTGGATGAGCAGCAGCGGTCCCTTGTCTGTACTCTATTACTTATGGTTATCGACGGCGCCCCCTCGGTCTGTAAGTTTATATAAATAAAATAAAATAATATAGCCTTTATTGCTGAGGTTATATAGTTTATGTATAAATAAAACACTTAGCTCGTGCTGTTTTATATTTTACATACTTACATTTAGATTAATTACAATATCCAACTTGTACACAGAAAAAAAACATTTCTCAAACCAAGAAATTGAATATTGTTACGGAGTTTTACAAAATATATTCTTGGACTAAGAATGTATGTACTTCAATAATTAACAGTTTCAGGTTTATTCAAAGTAAAAAATTAAATTGTCAAAGTTATTTAGTATTAGTAAATTAATATGTGTTATCTCAAGCATAATAATTAAGACAATTATTATGCTTGAGATAACACATCTTAAACAAAAACATACTCTGAATCTTCTATAACAATATATTCTTTCAGATGAATACAACAATGTTAACAATATATAATTTTACATTTGAAACAATATTGTGTTCCTTATATGGAAGACAATATTGTCTTGGATCAACGATATTTGCATTGATTTAAGAAATGTATTTTTTTTCTGTGTAAGTTCTTTAATTTATCATTTGTTTACTAACAAACTATGGGCCTAAAGTTGCCTGAAAATAAAGATATTTTATTTTATTCTTATTTTATTTTATTTTTATACTCAATTCTCCGCGCAATGCCGTTTTGTCCAAATTTTATACCCACATCCCTTGACGTTGGTGAACTATGATAATTCGAGATAAGTATTCAACTCAACCTAACAAACAACTTTAGATGACCTCTGATTTCATAGCAAATATAGGAAGGCAGAGATCAAGGTTGCTGGTTTTTCATTATATATAGCGACGTCGTCAGTGACTGAAGTTTCAATATAATTAGGTCTCTAATGTCTAACAGTTACTATCGGTGGAGGTATCAACCAGTTTTGGTTAATATATATATAGTGTTTAGCCGCCTAGCACTATTTTACATCCCGAGTTTTTTCACGTTTTATAAATATTTAGCTAACTTCTTTTTAATTTCTAGTCAAGTATATGCTCGCTAATTTTTAAGGTTTTACTCATAGATTCAATGAGTTCCCCCAAACAATTTTAAGGTAAAACTCCTCATAACATAAATATTTACATTAGCTGACCCATTTATTTTAATCAAGGATAGTCACATTATCTCATTCCGGAAACTACCTCATTCCGGTGAACAAAGTTTCAATGCATACACCGTAGTAGCCAAGCAACGCGTTGTAGATCCGCCTCCGCCTCGAACTAACCAGGGACCGGCCCGCTATCCCTTATAAAGGGTTTTGTATGGGTTTTGCATAAGGCTTAACTAACCATACCCTTTGCCGACGAAACCCATTCATTTTGCTTTTAAAGCCCTTATATAAGCGCTTATATCAGCCGAAAGACGTCCACAGCTGGACATAGGCCTCCCCCAAACAGTGCCACAATGACCGGTCCTGCGCCACCCGCATCCAGCGGACTCCCGCGACCTTTACCAGGTCATCAGTCCACCTTGTGGGGGGCCTACCCACCGCTGCGCCTTTCGGTACGTGGTCGCTGCTCGAGAACCTTTCCGCCCCCACGGCCATCGGTTCTACGTACAATTATGTAATAGTGTAAATGTAGAATGATATAATATAATATAATATAATAATATCGACGACCGGTTAGCCTAGTGGGTAGTGACGCTGCCTACGAAGCTGAAGGTCCTGGGTTCGAATCCCGGTAAGGGCAAATATTTGTGTGATGAGCATAAATATTTGTTTCTGAGTCATGGATTTTCTATGTATTTAAGTATTTATATCTATTATATATATATCGTCGTCTAGTACCCATAACACAAGCCTTACTGAGCTTACTATGGGACTAGGTCGATTTGTGTAAGATTGTCCCTTTATATTTATTTATTTAAACGAAAAAAAAAAAAAAAAAAAAAAAAATGATGGACTTAGCAATTGCAAATCATGGAAACAACTACAAAAAAAAAACCATTTTGTCAGAGCCAATACATTTTGTTCAACAGAATATAAATAATAGGAATTCCTCACCGAGTCCTAACATTGGCTCTGACAAAATAAATCCTTATTGTTGTAGTACTCCTTTGCATGATTTGCATTACTCACTATATTTTTTCGATATATTTTATTCGCATTCTGTCTCTTTCCAGATAGAGGACTTACTAAGCCACGTAAGCTGTATAAAGAGATTTGGCAACGTGTATTTCAAGGCGGGCAAATATAAGGCCGCAGTGCGCAAATACGACAAAAGCTTGCGCTACATCGCGCGAGTTATGGAGATTTTCGAAAACGCACCGAGCCCCGAGCCGCTCATGCCTTGTGAGTACCTCCATACCAGGAATGCCGCGGATGCGACTTTTAGACATCCGCGGATGCGGATATTTCTAGGCTCACATCCGCGGATGCGGATGCGGATATTTCTAGGCTTACATCCTCGGATGCGGATGCGGATCTTTCTAGGCTCACATCCGCGGATGTGGAAGCGGATGCGGATATTTCTAGGCTCACATCCGCGGATGCGGATGCGGATATTTCTAGGCTTACATCCTCGGATGCGGATGCGGATCTTTCTAGGCTCACATCCGCGGATGTGGAAGCGGATGCGGATATTTCTAGGCTCACATCCGCCGATGCGACTTTTTAGACATGGCGGATGCGGATGCGGATCTTGAGGAAAAGACTCAAAAACATAAATACGCAACAATATAACTCTTTAGTCACGCAGTACTCGATCACGTTGCGACTGATTTACAATCTTTGCAAACCTAACGCATCACCAATAGCGAATACGGCGAATCGTCAGATAAGAGAAACGAAATGAAGATTCTTATTGACTAATCACGAAAATGCTGGAACACGCGCGCGGCACGCGCCGTGTTGGCCCCTATCTGGCCGCGACCTGTACTACATCCGCATCCGCAAGAACTCCGCATCAATTTTTGCGGATGCGGATGTTGAAAATCATGCGGAACATCCGCGGTTGCGGATGCGGATGCGAATGTCTGCAACATCCCTGCTCCATACGTTTCTATACAATGCATAAATCGGGCGTTAGTGCGCCGTTGGTCCGATGCCATATCATCAGTACAACGCATTTTACTAAATCTTCTACTTTAGTGTGCATATGTTGTCTTAAAGAACGAACTGCTGAAGGTCCTGGGTTCGAATCGCGGTAAGGGTAAATATTTGTGTGATGAGAATGAATATTTGTTTCTGAGACATGGATGTTTTCTATGTATTTAAGTATTTATATCTATCATATATATCGTCGTCTAGTACCCATAACACAAGCCTTACTGAGCTTACTATGGGACTAGGTCGATTTGTGTAAGATTGTCCCCTTATATTTATTTATTTAAAGAGGCCTGTTGTTTTCCTCTACTTTTGTATACTGTTGTCAGATACCGTATTAATTAATGACTGATAGCACCCCCGATGGCAATCCTCGCACAAGATTGTGCCGTTGTGTGTTACAATTGTGCTGTGATGTGTTCCAGTGTTCGACACAGCGGTGGCGTGCACCCAGCAATGTAACCTGAACCTGGCGGCGTGTCACGTCAGGCTGGAAGACTACGCGGCCTGCATCAAGTGCTGCACAGAGGTGCGCCAGCCATTCCACACTTTTTGCACGAGGACCTTATTTCGTCAGTTGTTCATAGTTCTATGGAATACTAGCTTCTGCCCGCGACTCCGTCCGCGTGGAACTCGTTTATATCGTAGCTCCATACAAACTTTGCACCGCGCTTAGGGGCGAGTTTTTCCCAAACCCTAAAATTACTTTTCTTGTATTGTAATAAGGGATCCACATACAAAGTTTGAAGTGTCTCACTTAAAATTTTACTCCATCCCCATATAAACTTTCAACCCCCTTGAGGGTGGAATTTTCCAAAATCTCTTATTAGTGGGTACTTGCGTTATCTAAACTACCTATTGTGAAAAAAACAGCTTTCTAGGTTCAATGGTTAGGGTTGGGCGTTGATTTAAGTGAGTGAGTCAGTCAGTCAGGACTTTTACGTTTATATATATAGATTCAGGAAGTATCATCTTCTGACTTCTGACTTTTCAGTAGCTAGTTAATTTATTATTTTTTTGATGTCTGAAATTTTGTCGGATTTTGTCGCTGGGTAACTATTTAATTGATAATATATCAGTTACACATAAAAAATTAGCTATTATAAATTATTTCCAAAATTGACATTTTTTCCATACAAGTTGTCAGTTCATTGACTGGACTATTTTCAATGGCAAAGAGTTGTGATTGGCTGTTGGTTTGCGCGGGTCGATGATGTTACTTCTACTTATAGGTTCCCTATTTGGATAGATATTTTGTATGTAACTTAATGTAAATTGTAAACAAAAAAACAACACGTGACTTGATCATTCAGCCAATAAGATAATATACTATAGATATCTACAAAAGGTTGAATCTGAATGATCAACCAATTCACGTGGTTCTGTTTTATTTAGTTAAATACCTATCCAAACAGGGTATAAGCACCTGTTTAACAAAAAAATCTGTGAACTAAAACTAACAATATCATACCATATTTACTTACCCATGGCTGATCTTGTAGACCTTGGTTTTATCAGTTCAGTCAGTCCAGTCTGTGCGCGGCCACAGCAACTGGTATTCGTATTCGTACTAGTATAGTAGGTATGGTAGGCGAACAAAATAATTTTACAAACACTAGCGTAGATATACACTAATCCTGTCTCCTTTACGCAAGGCTCAACTACGACATTATTAAAGGGAAAGCTTTATAAAAAGCGCTTAATGATAAGGGTAACCCTTATTAAGGGATTGCAAGGCATATGGGATAGCAGTAAGCAATTGCAAAGGGCTAGCCTTATTTTTAGCTGAGTTTTTCGATAAGGGGTAGTCAAACGAATGGGCTAGCAGTTCAAACTGGAAAGTCTTTCAATGGGTTAGCCTTGTATAAGGGATGCCCTTTGAAAGGCTTTTACCGCGGAAAGGGTTGTCCGGTCCCTGGAACTAACGCCCGGCGCAAGCGCAACGTGTCGTAACGTAACCTGCTGCGCGTTCGAGCTAAACACGTAAGTTTATCACTTCCGTTGTGTGGTGACAAAAAATATCATTACGGTTTTTAATATATAAATAAATAAATATAAGGGGACACTCTTACACAAATCGCACTAGCCCCATAGTAAGATCAATAAGGCTTGTGTTACGGGTAGCTTGTTTAATGTGCGCGAGTTTTGTTGGTGTATCGGATATGCTACGTAAGTTAACGTTCTATTTCATCTGATATGTTTAATTTAAATATCCATAAGACACTTTCCTTTTAACTCGAGTTTAACCCCACTTTTTATTATTTCATAGTTCTCATTTCGGTTAATTCAGTGAAAATTTGGCTCAAACAATAGGTACACCTCACCGAAAATGTTTAATTTAAATATCCATAAGACACTTTCCTTTGAACTCGAGTTTAACCCCACTTTTTATTATTTCATAGTTCTCATTTCGGTTAATTCAGTGAAAATGAATTTCAATGAAACATGGCTAAGAACACTCGGGATAAAATTATCTATGACTCATAAAAACTAAACGAAAATCGGTTCATCTGTTTGGGAGATACGGTACCACAGACAGATACACAGATAGACAGACACGTTAAACTTATCACACCTCCTATCCTCTCTTTTTGCGTCGGGGGTTAAAAAAATCCTTATCGGTCCAGATGTCTTCGAGTAATCGGGGATCATAAAAGTTACCGCGGAATTGAGATTTGAGATTCTAATCGCTTGTTCATGTCGGTTAAAAATCGTCTACGTGTCTTCGTTTAACTATAGGATATCAAAGAGTTCATTAATTACTTTTTAAACACTACCTACTAACTACGATTCTTTTTTGTTTCATAATTGTTTTCCAGAAAATCGAGTAACGATTTTTCTAATCTTACCGGAATCAGGTTAAAACATAATGCTAACTAACTAACTTACTAATACTAACTTATGTATTAAAGTTTTCAGCGAAATAACATACCAAAAGATACATCCTATCCTCCACTATTAAAACGAGCATTATTTGTATATATATATATTTGCATTCACATTCTCGAAAACGGCTCTAACGATTTCCGGGGTTTACGGGGAAGAAAAATCGACCTAGCTAGGAACCTAGGCTAAATAGACCTCATCTCATGTCTGGGAAAATTAGGTTTCCCCATATTTTCTCTATTTTCATCTGAGCAGAGCTCTGTCGCCCAGGCAAGGTATATTAAAATACTTAATCAAAACTACAAGGCCTTCTACACGATCGGAACCAACCGCCAACCGTCGTGTCCTTGATCGGAGGCTCCAGTCGGCCGATAGCGTTCCAGACGGTTGGGACCAACCACAGACGCAGCCCGTCGCGAGAGATGCGCTCCCGATCAAGGCCGTTGGCATCAACCGAATATCGGTCGGAACAACCGCTTTCTACACGGTGCATTTTTATATCTACCCGATCAAGGACACGATGGTTGGCGGTTGGTTCCGATCGTGTAGAGGGCCTTTACATTGCCAGCACGGCTAGCATAAGACGGCGCGCGAGCTCTCTCGATTTTTCTCGCACTATCCGTCTCTATCACACTTAGAACAAGATGTCTCATGATAGACGTGCTGAGCACAAAACATGAAAATAAACCATTAAACATTATTTTCAATAGACATAATGATTTCTACCTATATACTGCAAGTAAGTACTTTTAAGCCGCAATAGCACTTTTATAAGCCATTCTTGCGCTTCAGAGGAAACCTTTGTCGAGAAGAAACGCCGAAATAGTAAACACTCAAAAAACGTGTAGGCCAAAAAACAACTGAATTTGGCTCAAACAAAACACCTCACCGAAATGAAAAATATCACCGAGGAGGATATTTTTTTAAATAAGTGTAAGGGTTCTGTACAAGTTTTATTTTATTTTAACTACGAGTAACATTCCGGTGAGTGTTACATCACAACGGTTTTTTTTTTTCATTTCGGATTTATAAATATCATTACCGTGAGAATGGTGAAGTGGATGTAACCGAGGATGAATAAAACTAACTTTTTACTCATTACTTCAAACAAACAATAAACTTGTTGCCTATATTGTCCATACTACTTATTTTATTAGATATCTACTCGTAATATCATAATCATTTTAAGGTTAAACTATAGAGCTACACGCTTCATCGCGGTAACCTTATCACGGTATCAGTCAGCATTGAACTCACTTTTCCTTTGTTTTTTTTTCCCTCCTCGCAAGTCTTCAGTCTTTTATTTACTATACGTATACATATTATCGTGTATAGATTGTTCAATTCAGCATGCTACGCTAGCCAGACAGTGGACAAAACCCAACTTAGTACGCGACGGGCGCGTCCTCGTGGATTGACAATCTATGAAATGGCTTTTATATCTTGGTGTTGTGTTGGGTGGGGTGCGGGCGGGGCGCCAGCGCGGCGGAGGTGAGCGCCTTGGTGGGCGCCTCCACGCACAGCCACAAGATGACCGCGAACAGGAACGACAGGAAGAGGAACCCGCAAAGGATAACCATCTGAAACATAGGGCGAGTGTCACTCACGAGTTGGAAAACGAATTCGTTTAGCTCCTAAATACTCCTGTACATTGCCAACTGGTCCGCACATACTCTTAAACATTGTAAATCATGGGGTTACCAGGTTGTAGTCGGTGAGGTGGACGGGCTGCGCGGCGGTGCCCGCCAGTGCGCGCTGCAGCGGCGAGTGCACGAGGAACGCGCTGTACGAGACGCGCCCGGCCCACGTGAAGCCGCGCCACTCCAGGATGCCGCGGTACAAGCCTTGCAAATTGAATTGTAGTTATCTTACAATTAAGAGTCCGCAGTAAGCTCGATTCTCCATACAAACGTAGTTACGCTCTCATTTTAAAACTACGTTGGAGTGTAACGAAACTTTGCATATACTATGTCTGTAATTAGTTTATCTAGCTTCAGATACCATAATAATAAAAATTACAGCGAATTGAAGTTTTTCATACAAAACTTGTATTGGCTGTATTTCGTTTGTTTATAAACTGGAACCATATAAACTAATTACAGACATAGATATACCTCATGACAATGTATATGCAAAGTCGTCACAATCCAACACGTAGTTTTAAAATGAGAGCGTAACTACGTTTGTATGGGAAGGTGAAATTCGGCCGAGCTTATTGCGGACTCTTAATATTAGGAAATAATCGTATACCAATCGAGGCATGGGATCGAGTCGACCTAAATGACCGCTAACGCCGCGGCGCGCCGTGCTTACATTATTACAAAGTATACCATGTAATGTGAGTGAAGCACGGAATAAAGAATCCATGGATTCTTTATTCCGTGGAGCGAAGCGAGGCGGCAAGATCCATCAGCGTGGCCGGCCCTTAATCCCAAGCTGAGCTGGACATTTAAAAATATGGGTGCATTCAACGTACTCAAAAATATGTCCCTAACTCTTATGTCAGCGGATTTATTTTATTTATTTACTAGCTTCTGCCCGCGACTTCGTCCGCGTGGAACTCGTTTATATCGTAGCTCCTTACAAACTGTCGCCCCCCATTTCGCCCCCTTAGAGGATGATTCCCGGAATAAAAAGAATTATATATGTTAATCCAGGTTATCTATAGGTATACTATATGAATACCAAAATTCATTTTAATCCGTTTAGCCGTTTTTGCGTGATTGAGGTCCAAACTTTCGCATATGTATTAGCTTCTGCCCGCGACTTCGTACGCGCATAAATTATGGTTTACATGGTATTCTTGTGTTTAACCATACTTGTGACTGAAGATAAAGATTTCATTTCCATAGACTGTGCGTGTAACAGTTCAAATTCTCTTCCAATCTAAATAAACACCCTCATAAACTTGGTCGTCAATAATATTATATAGATGCCCAAAGTATCCTTTTAGAGAGCGCTCCCTATGCAAGCCCCAGGTCCGAAGACCCTAGGGCGAGCCCGATGGACACTCTAGTGAGTGTCCTAAGGTGTCTTGTAAGCGAGACCTGAGGCCAAAGTGCCGAGCGGTGAGGCAAGAGAGGCCGAAAGCCGAACTTTTCAATGGAATTAAAGGCTTAAAGCAATCCTTCAGAGCGGTTTCAATGCGAGCCCAAAGTCCTAAGGCCCGATACTCCATGGACACTCGTTATCTCCGAGTAACTTGCAACCGAAACCTCTGAGGACCGAAGTTCTGAAGGTAAACGGGGAGGCAAGCGGAGCCGAAAGCTGAGCTTTTCGTAGGAATGACAGGCCCTAAGCATGCTTTTAGAGACTGCTACCTAGGCGAGCTCGAGGGCCGAAAACCCGAAGGCAAGCCCCCACAGTAACTTACAATCCCTAGGTGTCTTTGTAAGCGAAACCTGTGGCCAAAGTACTGAAGATGAGCGGCGAGGCATGTGACCCCTTTACGAACACTTACTATCCCGTAGGTGAGTGGCGAGGCGAAGGGTGAAGTAAATCCCGTAGGTGAGTGGCGAGGCAAGCGAGGCCAAATGCCGTGCTTTTCGTTGAAGTGAAAGACTCGAAGCATTCCTCCAGAAACCGCTCTTAAGGCGCCCCCATGGAAGGACAGTCATTATCTCCCGGTGTCTTGCAAGTGAAACCTGAGGGCAAGCCACGTACACTTACTATCCCCAGGTGTCTTGCAAGCGAAATTCCAGGCCAAAGTTCCGAAGGTGAGTGGCGAGGCAAGTAAGGCGTTTTCGTTGGAATGTAAGGCCCAAAGCAACCCTTCTGAGAACGGTCTCTATGCGAGCAATGACCCCTAAGGACAGTCATTATCTTCCGGTGTCTTGCAAGCGAAACTTGCAATGAGGGCCAAAACCCAGAAGGTAAACGGGGAGATAAGCGAAAAAGAAGCGAAGCGAAGGCAGAGGTTTTCGTAGGAATGAAAGGCCCAAATAATCCCTTTAGGGATTCCTTATGCGCTCCCAATAATATTTCAGAAAATCACGGGAGTTTTCTACATAAAAAAAAAACATACCATAGATACTCAATTCTCCGCGGCATGCCGTTTTGTCCAAATATACCCATATCCCTTGACGTTGGTGAACTATGATAATTAGAGATAAGTATTCAACTCAACCTTCAAACAACTTTAGATGACCTCTGATTTCATAGCAAATGTAGGAAGGCAGAGATCAAGGTTGCTGGTTTATCAATATAAATAGCAACGTCGTCAGTGACTGAAGTTCCAATATAATTAGGTCTCTTATGTCTAATAGTTACTATCGGTGGAGGTATCAACCAGTTTTGGTTAATATGTAGTGTTTAGCCACCTACCACTATTTTCTTTCTTTATTAACATCCCGGGTTTTATCACGTTTTATAACGTAATATAATATAATAAAAGTTTGAGTAGGGTTCTTTTTAGTTTCTAGTCAAGTACCTATATGCTTGTCAATTTTCAAGTCTTTAGCTCACAGATTTAAGAAGTTCCCGTACAAAGTTCAACCCCATTTTTAACCCCTTTGCAGCATTATCTTTATAATTCTTATAGCCTATATTTTGACCGGGAATTTTCTCGACAGATTAGTAAAGTTTTCATCAAAATCCGTTCAGCCGTTTTCACGTCAACCGCGTACAAATAAACAGACAAATAGACAATATTTCTAAAAACTTTTGGATCGTGTTCTGTTATCGATTCTAAGTATCCCCAGAAAACTTTTTTTCGAATTTCTTCCATGTACAGACTTTTGACTGTCTTTAGCTTTATTATATGTATAAGTAGATTAGGCTCACACAACAAATTATAGTCATTCAGTAACATTAAAAGCTTAGTGTCTAGATCTGGACTACATCAGTGTGTGCACAGAAAGATTCATAACTTAAAGACAAACGTTTTATTTTACATTCAATAGTTAACATGACATTTACCTGAATATTGCGTTAACTCTCTGTCTAATAATATTCGTCCAACTCTAACATAAAACTTAAAAACCTAATTTGAATGCGTCTTTAACTAGGATTAAGGTTTAGGTACATATTTATTTATTTATTGACAAATACCTACATATACGAGACATTACAGTAATAACCAATGCGTCATACGCCGACAAAAAACTGGAGAATGACCTACTAAGGCAAGAATATGCGTGAAAATTGGCGATGTTCTGCATCGCGTTATTGAAGTTTTTAAAATGGCGGGCGACAGTTTGTAAGGAGCTACGATATAAAGGAGTTCCACGCGGACGAAGCTAATAGTAAATAAAAGCTTGTAAAAAATTACGGGCAATTTACATAAAAACTATATCTAGTCTTTGGGTCCTTTTTTTTCATTTTAACGTTGGGCATTTACTCTCACGCGGGCTTGTAGAGCGCGGTGTACAACACGCACAGCGTGAGCGAGAGTGCACAACTTACCCTCGGCGCGGAAGACGAGCGCTACGATGAGGAAGGTTACCATCGCCTGGAAGGCGGGCTTGTATAGCGCGGCGTAGAGCACGCGAGCTGGCAGCGGCGCGCGCGCCTCGCCGTAGAACAGCGCGCCCGACAGTATCACCGCCACCCCCGCCGGGAACGTCGCCCACACCAGGTAACGATATTTCTGGAAGAAACACTCTTCATATTTAATTTGTACTTTGTTTGTTTTCGTGATTTGGTCATGTCGGTCGTCATCGTGTCATTTTTGCTATTCACCACGAACCACTTTTATACAATTTGGGGATTTGCACCATCGATTCTAAAACACCTATCTTTTTTGCCAAGAAAGAAAACAAAGGTTCAAGTCAGAAAGGGGTGCCCCTGCGCTCCGGTCCGGACCAGTAGTGGTGCCGCCAAATGCTCACAGAAAAATTCAAAGACTGGGCCTCATTCAAGTTTGATGTCCCTGGCCTCTGAAAAGCTTTTTCGGTCACTGACTCCGTTTGTCTAATTCTTACCAGGTCAGTCAGTAGAGTTACAAAACCCTAAGCGATCAAAATGCTAAAACCGTCGCATACTCTGAACTGTAGGTCCGTCTTTCCGTCGGTGAGCCAGCGGAAGGCTAGCTGACCGCCCGCCAGCCCCAACGTGTACGAGGCCAGGTTGGTGTGCGCCGGGATGTACGCGCTGTGGAACGTCGCATCCGATTTGAACAGGCTCTTCAACGTTCTGGAAAACACACCTCGTTTAACACACTTCTTATGTGTGTATATAAAAATGTTCCATATAACGTGTAACGAAACTCGACACTCGTCTACTCTATAACACGGTGTCATTTACACCATTCAGAAATTAATATAGTAGAACCGCCCGCATAACTCAAATCAACGTGTCTATTCTTAATGATTTCACTCCTTCGCAAGCTTTCTCAGGAGGAAGTTATTCAGATGTTATTCTCGGTTTATTCGGGCGTTCATGACGGCGAGCACCCAATAACTTAAAAATGCTGATGAAAAGTATTAGACAAGAAAAGAGAAGCAAAGGAAAACGAACATACATCATTTAATACAGTCAAGCGAGGAAGTTTGAAGTGTCGAACTCCAAGGCATCGTAAGGAAGGCAGTTGATCTTGAAAGGGAATACAATGACACATGTAATCAGGATTTGATGAAGAAGGAATAGAAGAATTAACAGGTAAACTAGCAAATAATATATTTTCCAATGAACAAACTTACTCGGGCGCCTGGATGACGGTGGCGTCCAGGTCTTGCAGGTAGGTGACGAACGCGGGCACGAGCAGCGCCAGCAGCGCCAGCAGGCTGAGCGCGAGCGCGCGCGCCCTCGGCGAGCGCGCACACGCGCAGAACACCAGCCCCAGCGCGAACAGCTGCGTGTCCGCCGCCAGGTACCTAGGAGTTGACAACACTCAACAATGGAAATCTTATCCGAATTCCAACTGCTTACACCTATAATTTCAACTGAATTCTTCCATATGTGACTGTATTAAGTAGAAATAAGTAGATAAAGTAGAAAATATTAAGTAGAAAACTAATGAACATGTTGTACCACTCGCTAGCCGAGTCAATAATTAGCTATGGACTAATTGCGTCTCCATGGACGTACCTTTAAAAATTATCTTGAGAAAATTAGTAATATTCAGATTAGAATACTAAAACATGTATTAGTAAATAAAAAAACTAAAGAGAATTGTAATAAAAACTATAAGTTATTGTGCAAAATGCTATAAATCCTAAAACTGACGGTGCCCACTCTCTGAATGATAAATATTGTATTATTCATTTATTAACCAGTGTTGAACGGTGTGGGCCGCACATACTATAAACATTTTCTTTAAATCTTATTTTAAGTAATCATTGTAGTGGTTGTTTGATTACCCAAATAAACTAAAAAAAAAAGTACCTTATTACGTCGCTTTTAGGTTCACAATCCTGGGTATTAAACACGCGTGTTTTATAACAACGGCACTCGTGTTGTACAGAACGTACAAGCTCTTATTCGACTAAACAAATTAAATCCTTTTTGGTAATTAATTTACAATTTCTTTTTGGATACGATATTAGAATCGTTTAATTTAGTAAAACTATTCACATTCATTTCATCTAAGTCTGGCGAGTTGCGCAAACTTCACGAAAACAAATTGTTGCACGCCATCTATGTATACATATAATAAAGCTAAAGACAGTCGAAAATCTGTACATGGAAGAAAGTCGAAAAAAGTTTGCTGGGGATACTTAGAATCGATAACAGAACACAATTTAAAAGTTTTAGAAATGTTGTCTGTTTGTTTGTTTATTTGTACGCGGTTCACGTGAAAACGGCTGAACGGATTTTGATGCAAACTTTACTAATCTGTCGCGAAAATTCCTGGTCAAAATATAGGCTATAAGAATTATAATGATAATGGTGCAAAGGGGATAAAAAATGGGGTTGAACTTTGTACGGGAACTTCTTAAATCTGTGAGCTAAAGACTTGAAAATTGACAAGCATATAGGTACTTGACTAGAAACTAAAAAGAACCCTACTCAAACTTTTTTTTTTCTTTTTTTTATGATATAGGAGGCAAACGAGCAGTCGAATCACCTGATGGTAAGCGATAATCGACGCCCATGGACACTTACAACACCAGAAGAGTTGTAGGTGCGTTGCCGGCCTTTAAGATGGGAGTACGCTCTTTTCTTGAAGGCTTGAAGGTTATAACGGTCCGGAAATACCGCAGGCGACAGTTCATTCCAGAGTTTGGCTGTGCGAGGCAGAAAGTTTCGGGAGAAACGCACAGTTGAGGACTGCCAACCATCTACGTGGTGAGAATGGAAAAGCTGTCGCGTAGGGCGATGGCGGAAGGAAGCGGCGGGGATTAATCCGAACAATTCATCGGAACACTCCCCATTGTACATGCGGTAGAAAATGCAAAGCGAGGCTACATCTCTACGCAGTGCTAAGGGATCAAGCCGATCGGAAACACGCTGGCAGCCGACAATTCGAATCGCTCTCCGTTGAATGCGGTCTAGAGGGAGGAGTTGGTACTGAGGAGCCCCTGCCCACAGATGACAACAGTATTCCATATGTGGACGGACCTGCGCCTTATAGAGCTGTAGGCGGTGAGCCGGCGTGAAATACTGTCTCGATCTGTTGAGCACACCGAGCTTCATCGAGGCTAATTTGGCCTTACCCTCCAAGTGGCCGCGGAACTGGACTTCTTTCGAAATGTCGACGCCAAGGATTCCGATGCTGGCTGTGGCTGCTAGGGGAGTGCTCTCAAATCGTGGAGATGCCGGAAACGCTAACTTTTTTGCGGTGAATGCACAAACTTGTGTCTTCGTGGGGTTAAAACGGACTAGATTAAGTCGGCCCCATTCTGAGACTTCTTTTAGGGAAGACTCAATTTCAGACACAAGTTTGTTTCGACTCTCAATGACGTTTTCCCGAGAAATATTGGCACGGCCGGTGTAAAAGGCATCACCCGTACTATCATCCGCATAACAATGAATGCCGCTGATTTGCAACATGTCATTAATATGCAGGAGGAACAGCGTGGGTGATAGCACACAGCCTTGGGGGACACCAGCATTTACAGACATGGAGTCAGAGCATTCACCGTCGACTACGACTTTTATGCTTCTGTCTGCTAAAAAGCTGCTGACCCACTCGCATAATTTCTCTGGGAGCCCATATTATATTATATTACGTTATAAAACGTGATAAAACCCGGGATGTTAATAAAGAAAGAAAATAGTGGTAGGTGGCTAAACACTACATATTAACCAAAACTGGTTGATACCTCCACCGATAGTAACTATTAGACATAAGAGACCTAATTATATTGGAACTTCAGTCACTGACGACGTCGCTATTTATATTGCAAAACCAAGCAACCTTGATCTCTGCCTTCCTACATTTGCTATGAAATCAGAGGTCATCTAAAGTTGTTTGAAGGTTGAGTTGAATACTTATCTCGAATTATCATAGTTCACCAACGTCAAGGGATGTGGGTATACAATTTGGACAAAACGGCATGCCGCGGAGAATTGAGTATCTATGGTATGAATTTTTTTTAATGTAGAAAACCCGTGATTTTCTGAAATATGATTGGGAGGGCATAACCCAAGCAGCACGCAAGCGTTTTTAACATCGATATGTACCAGCCTATTTAAAGCTTAAAGTCTTTTTAGAGACTTACAACAGTGTCAAAAAATGATGGCGCACTTATATGAGTGGTTCATGGTGTATTATACAGCTCAATCTGTAGAGTCTGTATTAAGGGACCCTCGTAAGCTTAGGGTGCATTAAAAGAATATTAAAACGCTATTATACAACTTTAAGCATTTTGTGACACTTCAAGCGAGTTTTATCGTAAAAGCTGTATAAAGGCTGTATTAAGGGACCCGCGTAAGCTTAGGGTGCATTAACAAAATATTAAACTCTAGTATACAACTTCAAGCATTTTGTGACACCTCAAGCGGGTTTTATCGTAAAAGCTGTATTCAGGCTGTATTGTGAATATGATCACGTCCTTAATACAGCTCTAAGTGGTATTATAGTATCACTAGATACTTGTGTCTGAATAATGGTGTAGGCAAACTCCATTCTAAAACTCATGTTTATGGCGTAATTGAACACTTATAAATACAGTAGTTCCATGACTTCTGTTTAAGAAGGTGTTTTAAAACAAAAATAATAAATGACAGCTTTAATGACGCTTTAGTCTGTATTACTAATCAAGTCTCAATATAAGTCACACGATTGCAATTATATATTTATTGGATATCAACATAATTATGTGGAAAAAAATAAAAGACCTGGTGCGGTCAAGAGACGGATTGAAAGAGAATCATCATCATCATCAATATTAAGAGGGCCTGGCCCTCTGTCGTTGCAGCATTCTCCATAAAGAAAGAGAATATTACAAATAATTTGTTATATGTAGCTCTATTGAGTATTATATTGTATTTTACAAGAACTGATATACAGCCTAAATATTATAAATATTCGCATATATAACTGATTAAAAGCCAAAAGCTGTATAATAGATTCTATTAATTATGTGGTACAGCTACTAAGCCTACAATTCCCTCCAAATATCCTTTAGACTGTTAAACGTAATGTCGCCATTTTCTATTAAATAAAGATTATTTGAAGAGATAATTAAAGAAATACTTGACAATATTTGGCAATAACTAAAGTCGTATCGTAATTGCCAAATAAAATAATGATGACTGTGCCCTCATAGCCGCTATGTAAATCATACTTTGACTTTATAACCTATAAAAATAAACACTATTATCCATTTGTATTCCCTTTTAATTTTACTTTGAATATTCTGGTGGGGCGTGAATATTTTGTTGAAAACCACACACAGCTTCAAGTAAATATAAATGCGCATGTAAAATGCACGTTCGCTAATAACACAAGTTCAATCAAGATCTTTAAACTAAATAATTTTTTTTTTCAATACGATATACCGTTCGCTATATAAAAATAATAATATTATTAGTTTGCAAATGTCACAACAATATTTATTGTTCTTCTGAAATTCTGTTAAAAAACCAATTTTGAACTTTTATTCTGACAAGTGGCGTATAAGACACTATCTGTAGTATTATAGTTTCTTATTACACCGAATAACAGCTCTAATACAGCTATTATACAGCTTTCCTTTTGCTTATACAGCTGCTATACAGCTCCAATAACACCAAGAACTGTATAATTTGGGCCCTTTTTGCACTTAAATGGGCTGTATAAGCGCTTATACAGCCTTCGTACAGCCTTAATTAAACAGCTTTTAGTATAAACAATAACCTAAATACAGCTTCTATACAGCTTGTAATGCTACTTGGGAAGGAGCGCCCCCTAAAGGGATTATTTGGGCCTTTCATTCCTACGAAAGCCTCGGCCTTCGCTTCGCTTCCTTTTCGCTCCTCGTTTACCTTTGTGGTTTTGGCCCTCAAGTTTCGCTTGCAAGACACCGGAAGATAATGACTGTCCTTAGGGGGTTATTGCTCGCATTGAGACTGTTCTCAGAAGGGTTGCTCTGGGCCTTAAATTCCAACGAAAACGCCTTACTTGCCTCGCCACTCACCTTCGGAACTTTGGCCTGGAATTGTGGCGACAAGAGTCGCACACTCGTCGAGTCGTAAACTGTTGTATTGACTTGAGTGTTTCTTTGTTCTCCGAAACTAGTGCTACTAGTGCTAGAATTTCGCTTGCAAGACACCTGGGGATAGAAAGTGTACGTGGGGGCTTGCCCTCAGGTTTCACTTGCAAGACACCTGGGGATAGAAAGTGTACGTGGGGGCTTGCCCTCAGGTTTCACTTGCAAGACACCTGGGGATAGAAAGTGTACGTGGGGGCTTGCCCTCAGGTTTCACTTGCAAGACACCGGGAGATAATGAGTGTCCTTCCATCGGGGCGTCTTAAGAGCGGTTTTTGAAGGAATACAAATACAAATACAAATAGTTTATTTCTCAAAACATACTAATCTATCACAATAATACTAACCCCCACACTAGGCATTGCCTGTCCCGTGGGGGAGATATGTACTACAGTTGACTAACAACATTTAACGGCTACTGGCACCAGTATAAATGAACTTAAACTAATAATTTTAAGTATTTAAAAACTTATTTTAAAAACAAAATGCTTCGAGTCTTTCACTTCAACGAAACGCACGGCAGTTGGCCTCGCTTGCCTCGCCACTCACCTACGGGATTTACTTCGCTCTTCGCCTCGCCACTCACCTACGGGATACTATGTGTCCGTGAGGGCTCGCTTGCCTCGCCGCTCATCTTCGGTACTTTGGCCACAGCTTTCGCTTGCAAAGACACCTAGGGATTGTAAGTAACTGTGGGGGCTTGCCTTCGGGTTTTCGGCCCTCGAGCTCGCCTAGGTAGCGATCTCTAAAAGCAGGCCTATAGCCTTTAATTCCTACGAAAAGCTCACCCGAAGGTAATGAGTGGCGTAGGGCTCGCATTAAGAACGCTCTCTAAAGGGATGTTGTGGGCCTTTCATTCCAACGTAAAGCTCGGCCTTTGGCCTCGCTACCACCTGGGGATAGTATAATATAAGTGGCCTTCAGCCATCGCGTGCTTTCTTAAGGCTTGATTTGGATCTTTCATTGTTACGAAAAGATGCCTGGCCACTCACCTTCTGGACTTTGGTCTCCGGTTTCGCATGCAAGACACCTGGGGATAGTAAGTGTCCGTGGGGGCTAACCCACGGGCCTTCAAGCACCGAGCTCACCATAGCGACCGCTCTCTAAAAGCATGCTTAGGGCCTGTCATTCCTACGAAAAGCTCAGCCTTCGGCTCCGCTTGCCTCCCCGTTTTCCTTCAGAACTTCGATCCTCAGAGGTTTTGGTTGCAAGTAACTCGGAGATACGAGTGTCCATGGAGGATCGGTCCTTAGGGCTTTGGGCTCGCATTGAGACCGCTCTCTGAAGGATTGCTTTAGGCCTTTAATTCCATTGAAAAGCTCGGCCTTCGGCCTCTCTTGCCTCACCGCTCGGCACTTTGGCCTCAGGTCTCGCTTGCAAGACACCTTAGGATAGTGAGTGTCCGTCGGGCTCGCCCTAGGGTCTTCGGACCTGGGGCTTGCATAGGGAGCGCTCTCTAAAAGGATACTTTGGGCATCTATATATCATTATTGACGACCAAGTTTATGAGGGTGTTTATTTAGATTGGAAGAGAATTTGAACTGTTACACGCACAGTCTATGGAAATGAAATCTTTATTTTCAGTCATCAAGTATGGTTAAACATAAGAATACCATGTAAACCATAATTTATGCGCGTACGAAGTCGCGGGCAAAAGCTACTATAAATATGCGAAAGTTTGGACCTCAATCACGCAAAAACGGCTAAACGGATTAAAATGAATTTTGGTATTCATATAGTGTACCTATAGATAACCTGGATTAACATATACAATCCTTTTTATTCGGGAATCATCCTCTAAGGGGGCGAAATGGGGGGCGACAGTTTGTAAGGAGCTACGATAATAAACGAGTTCCACGCGGACGAAGTCGCGGGCAGAACCTAGTTATACATAATTTTACAAAAAAATTTAAACGATGTTAATTAGTTTTAGATTATAATTAAAAATGTTGACCCGTGGTGAATAGATAAGTGATAAATAGAATTGACACCACTAGAAATTCTTGGCGATGTACAATATGTTAGTAAAATCTGTTGCTATCAATAACTAAAGAAAATATATAAGAAAATAATAACTTAAGAGCCTATAAAATGTTCATGTTATGAAAAAGATTTTTTCCTCGCAAATGTGTTAAAAACCGTCGTATGAAACGCGTGAGCTTTGATAATTACATTCTCGGCTCTCTTATCATTATTACGCTCACCTGCGGCTCACGTGAACAATCCCGCTTCTAATGTAGCTGTCACAATGTACTTACTATTCGATGATGGTTGTCAATAATGATGGTCTTGTAAATGAACGATATTTTTTTGGCTCCGGTACGGATATATTATGAAGATTCTGTAAATGGATTTGATCTCAGCCCGTTATGAGATGAGGTTTTATTTTCCATCATTGTGTATACCGACTAAGTTCCTCACCAGGACTGCGGCAGGCAGGCGTAATCGTCGCGGACGTAGTTGTTGACGTAGAGCAGATGGCTCCACCAGTAGCGGCGGCAGGCGTGGCTCTCGCCGACCACCACCTGCGCCCACAGCGGGCCCGCGCCCAGGCGCCGCATCACCGTCGCCACCAGCAGCAGCGTCAGCGCGTACGGGGGAGTCAACCTGACACACAATTTGATCTATTTATTCATTTTCTCAGACATGCTTCGAACGTTAAGTTGGCGAAAATATGGGAATATGGGGTACTGGAAAAAACCGCGTTTCGTTACGGGCGTCACGAATTTACAGATCACCTATTTGGTTTCTTGACACAGGTATCCTGAATACTTAATAATTTACTTTAAAAACAAAGTTTTAACCGATTTCAATTTAGTACTCCGCCAAGCCACGAGAACATTTCCACATTTATTTTCCAATTTACCATATGAACTGATTTCCGCGTTGATTGTTAGAGAAAAAAACCCAATCGCTGTATGTGGGCCGATAATATTTGAGAACTTCCGTCGATTCCACAAGGATCACCTTTGGCTCTTCATTAGCTGCTATTTCAACGGAATCTTATCAGAATCTGTGACGTACTTTTGTACTTTAAGTACATAATTGAGGAATTCCATAAGTCATCTGCGGTCTTCATCATCAATTCCACTCCACCAAATTTATGATTTCCGGGTGTAAATACACGAGATATAATAGAAAGTACCAAAATCACTACACGCGTGCCTAATATAATTGAGGAGTTCCCTCAATTCCTCATGGATCCCATCATCCAACTGATTTTTTTAAAAATGGGAAGCATTATCTAACAAAAAAAAAATTACGAATCGGCTCATTAATGACGGAGTTCTGAGGTAACAAACATTTTTAAAAAAATCGGCCAAGTGCGAGTCGGAACTCAGCAATTAGTGTTCTGTACATTCAGTTATTTTAAATGATTCATACTTTATCTCCTGATTTTGAAGCTATCAAAACTACTACTAACTAAACTGCTTGATTTATTGAATGGAGTTCCTCCAAAATTATATTTCTATTATTGCAAAAACTCCACAATCGTATGTGTTCGTTTGTTGCTGCACGACTGGGAAAGATTTCCGGGGCTTATAAGGAAAACGTTTGGACAGAAACTGCTCCTGCACTGGCGACAAATCGGTGTAGAATAGAATAGAATGTTTATTTGTTAAGTCATGCTCATGTACATGACTTAACAAATAAACATGTTCAAACTGTGTAGAAACTATCATATATTTTTAATTCACCATTTACAAAGTGAACACAAGCCCAGTGTCCAACGTCATTAAATGGTCGGTTCCCGGGAGCTTCTCGGAAAATGACTTGTAAATGGTCTTCTCCCCGAGGCAAAGGCTCAATCAAGTGCAGCGCGGACGGTAGCTTGAATTTTCTGAAAGTATCCTGTGAAATGCAGTTACGCATTCGTCTTCAATATATTCATTTCCCAGTACATACTATAAACAAGTCATTTTGATGTTTTAGGTCCTCGCCTTTTTTTTAGGTGTCGGGTTCAAAACTTTCGCAGCAAGCTCTCAAACTTGAATGGTATAAGGCAACAATACGATTAACCACTACAGCTCGGTATTCCAATTTTAAATCAAATAAAGAACCTCGTACTTTGATGCTATTTTGTTTCTAGATTTTAACCAAATAGAGTCAACAATATGAAGAACTGTTAAAATATTGAACACCAAAACCTGCTCGTAGTGTTGAAATCTGAACCCATTATTAAGCATAGTATTAGTAACCCAAACAAAACCTTTTTTTAGTTTAAAACTGAATCGTTTTATTACAAAATCCAAAATATTAATCGATATTGATGCGTCATCATTATATCAGCCGAAAGACGTCCACTGCAGGACATAGACCTCCCCCAAAGAGTGCCACAATGACCAGTTCCACCCGCATCCAGCGGACTCCCGCGACCTTTACCAGGCCCCGTATCATGGTCTGCCTTATGACGCGATAAGTGACGAGATAGAGCGTCCGTCACTGGCTGACACCGTTCGATAGAACGAGACGACGCTCTTATCTTGTCACTTATTGCGTGATAAGGCCGACCATGATACGGGGCCAGGTCATCAGGGTCCACCTTGTAGGGGGTCTACCCACTTACTTTACACTTTACTTTACTTTACTGTGTTGTGTTGATAACTTTAAATTTGACGAATCCGCGAGCGATAACCTCAGACCAAGAAAAAAGATAGACAGAGCATTACGAAAAGCCTAGTGAAGCCGGTTTTCAACCAAAACAAATAAGTTTAGCACACGCTCACGCGCAAACAACAAACAAAGAAACTGGGGATTGCCAAGTTACAGAATTTTATTTAGCAAGCAAATAAAGATTAATAAGAATGCCTGAGACTTGGCTCTACGAAATATCTCACAACTTTTTACGGTGGAAGAGTTTCGAGACTTGGCCTCTTTTTTACATGGAATGTTTTTTATGCGATATGGTTTTTCTGCGCTTACTTGGAAGTCCTAAAGTATCAAAATTTTGATACTGCCCGAAACAACATCGGTATCGCTTTATGCAAATGCAACAATGACATTACAAATATTTTTTGGTGACGAAAATGTAGAAGGAAGAAAGATTCAGGTAATCAGGTAATCAACAAGTTGCAACTGTTCAGCTCATATCAATTGCAATGTCACGAAAGCTTAAAAGCGTTTGTTTTCCGGAGCTATTCTGGATGAGGGTAGTCGTTCGTTTTGAGTTGTGTCCAATCTACTTAAAGGAACAATGCCTTTGTCGACTGTCTGGGAACACAGTTGCAAATCGTTCTCACAACGCTGCACATTCCTTCCCCCGGCGCGGGACGATGCGGGCTGTGAGCTGTGAGCCCACCTAGCGTCCACACTCTTCTTGTAAGATTTGTGAATCGAACACATCAAATTATATTCATAATTAATTGGAGTCCGAATTTCATTTATCAGGGTCACCACACAGGATAACCTTGTATCGAAGGACAGTTGCGACCATATTCGCACAGTGGTGACCCCGACGTGATTTTGGAAGAAAGTTCACAAGATAAAGGGCTGGGAGAATGACCAACGGAATACTCCACGGTGTACCTGGCGCGCAAGGCGGCGCACAAGGTCAGGCGCAAGGCGGCGCACAAGGTCAATCTTTGGAGCAAGGCAGAATTCCTGCGGCCCCTGCAGCGTCCCAGATATAATGGCGATATCGCTGGCGTCAAGGTTACCCGAATTTTGGGTAGATCAGCCGCGAGTGTGGGTTAATAGTAAATATTTATTGCGTATCACATTTTACATGAGATGGAACAGAAGGTAAGTATAGTACATGTGACGCCCTGCAAGGGCACAGCAATTAGAGAAGGCTAATGTTTAAGCTATGACAATTAATATATAGTTATTTTAAGTGCATTACATGCAATATTGCACACATTAAACATTGTGATTTAATATCTGTAGAGTGGGATGGCAGGGAAACACGAGAACTATATAAAATCGTATTTATTTACATAATGTACGTCTTCATTCGTACCGATCGTCTTACAAACTGAATCATACGTCAAATCATTCACCGTTCTAAAACTATTCAAACCACGTTCGATCGTTTACTTATTCATCATCTAACAGCCAGCATCATACAAAGTCATCAAAAAGTACCAATCCCACACTCGGCCATCCTGCAATCATGAGCTGTCCTCAGTCATGCACCTTCAGTCACCTCACTTACCCGTCGTCAGCACTCATCTTACTTACGTCGTCATAACACATCATATTTACACCGTGATACAAAAATAGATCAGAAATCCACTAAATACTAATTAACACACCGAATAAATAATATCTGTACTTCCAAAAACATAGTAAATCGTCGTAAACACATCCAAATAGCGTCGTCGTGCCCGCTTCGTAGAATCTTGATCCAGTCTTATCACCTCCTTGGTGTGAACTCTTGTCAAGGTCACCGATGCTGTAGTACTCCACCCGAGAGAACCGCTGCAACCGCGACGTCTGGTTCCACATTCTTCTCTCAACATGAGTTTGCTTGTAGCGCAGCACGTCGTGCACGTCTATGGCAGTATTTAATACAAAGGAACTTTTATCGTTGTTGGCTTCGTCTTTCATCTTTTTATGTTCCTGCTGCTTGGAGTAAATTTCGCTATTTTCATTTTGACACGTGATGTCAAATGTCATTTCCACGTTTTCTTCTTTTTTCTGTTCAGCGCTTAGCGCAACCCCCATCAATGTTGACGATTCTTGCGCAAAGGGCTGCGCATCACTGTAGTCGTCGTTGTCGTCAATGTTGTCGTCTTTATGATTTTCAGGCATATGTTCTGCGCTTAAATCACCGTTGCGAAATTCACTTCGTATCGCATACTTCAATTCTTCCCAGTCTCGGAAGGAATCCTCAGAGCGTAACCAGAGAGCCGCCGTACCGCCGCACCTCTTTTTGGCGATTAAAAATTGCTGCCGCTCCGTCCACTGGTACTGTAGGGACTTCTCTTCGACTTCTTTTATAAATGCTTCCACCTCAAAGCCATCCTCCGCCGTGAACAAGGGCAACGTTAAAATTTGATGATAAACATCCATCGTTTTCTCCATCTTCCGTTTTCTTTTATACACAACTTTCGTCTTAAAGTCGTTCGTGGTTTTCTCGCCGTAGTTCCTTTGTCGTCGTCGTCGTCGTCGTCGTCGTCGTCGTCGTATTTACACTTCGTTTCGTCTTTGCCGTCGTATCTTCGTAGTCGCGTAATTTTCCCTGGATCCCGGACGAGCCCCCAAATGTAGAGTGGGATGGCAGGGAAACACGAGAACTATATAAAATCGTATTTATTTACATAATGTACGTCTTCATTCGTACCGATCGTCTTACAAACTGAATCATACGTCAAATCATTCACCGTTCTAAAACTATTCAAACCACGTTCGATCGTTTACTTATTCATCATCTAACAGCCAGCATCATACAGTCATCAAAAAGTACCAATCCCACATATACTCTAACATCAATCATTAGTATTATCTTCAAAATATTCACTTAGGGTATAAACACATTTATTTATGAGAAATAATTGAATTTTTTTTGTAAACATTGTTGTCTTTTCCTGATTTTTTATTGAGTTAGGTAACTTATTATATATCTTCATCATCATATGGTGAGGGCTAGACGTTACAAATTTCATTTTGGAGAAGGGTAATTTAAGTTTATTACGATACTTATTATTTCTTCTAATATCTGTTATTGGAGTATAGAGTTCAGTGTTTCCTTACGAATTTACTACTTTCGAAAATGTACATAGAAGTTAGGGTAAGCATTTTAAATTTAATAAAGTGAGGCCGGCAGGATTCCATGTGATCGATGTTAGCTAGAATTCTAATGCATTTTTTGAAGAATAAAGATTTTTTCTACTTCGGTACTTTGTCCCCACAGTACTAGGCCGTAAGACATTCTCGAATAAGCAAAAGCGTAATACGCTGTGAGAGCCGTATTGAAGTCTGTGACGCGTTTGAGGTGTTGGAGAGCGTATATAAAAGAAGAAAGTTGTTTGGATAGTTTGAGGATGTGCGATTTCCAGTTAAGGTGTGTGTCCAACCCCACTCCTAGTAAGGTAGCAGAACTGACTGTTTCAATTTTAATATCATTATAGCAGTATTGAATTGGTAGTGGAGGTTTTTGATATGGTTTGAATTGAATGATTTGTGATTTCTGCAGGTTAAGTTTAAGGTTATGAGATTCTAACCAATTAATTATTTTTTGTAAAGTTATATTTAATTTATTTTCTACTTCAAGAATGTTAGAGCAGGGAAGAAGTATAGATATGTCATCTGCGAAGAGCACGCTATGATTGTTTAATATTTTAGGGAGATCGTTTATATATATGAGGAATAGGTAACATCCTAAGACGCTTTCTTGAGGAATGGAACAGGTAATGGGGACTCTATCAGATCTTGTGTGGTGGATTTTACCTGTCTGAAAGTCCATGGATCCACTCATGGGCTAATCCTCTGATTCCCGTATTATATAGTTTAATTAACAGAGTTTCATAGCTGACTCTATCATAAGCTTTGCTCATATCGAGCAAGAGGCCTATCGCATATTTTTTGCTATCGACAGCCTCTACAATTTGTTTTACATATTTATATATTGCCAATGTCGTTGACCGGTATTGCCTAAAGCCATTTTGGCCGTCATGCAGAATTTTAAATTTTTCGTAAAAGGGGTAGAGGCGTTTCATCATCGCAGTTTCGAATATTTTTGCAGATGTTGGTAGAAGGGCTATAGGTCGATAGTTGGCTACATCAGTATTCTTACCTTTTTTATATATGGGTTTTACTAAAGCAATTTTTAGTGCGTCCGGAAATACACCTTCGGAAAAAGACTGATTTATTAATTGCGTATAGGGGATGGTAAGTATTTCGGCACAGCTTTTAATTAAAGTAGGAGGAATTTCGTCTATCCCAGAAGAGAATTTGTTAGTTAGGTTTTTTAATGACATGTAGCTTTCGCTAGGTTCAACAGGCCTCAGAAAAAATGAATTGTTAGAGGTGTTAGTTAGAGGGATTACGTTCGATTTTTTAAAATTTGAATTGGTATCGGAATTTCCAACAGAAGAGAATTTTTTTTTGAAAAAATTAGCAATTTCCCGTGGGTTAGTTAATGTTCTATTTAGAGCTTTAATTTGAATATTTTGTTTTATTTTAGTTGTATTTTTCTTTGTCTCTCTGTTTATTATTTGCCACATAGATTTAGTTTTATTTTGTGAATTATGAAATTCGTGTTTGTTTACAAGTTTCTTTGATACATTCGTTGCTTTCTTTAGTATCTTACAATATTTTTTTATAGTAGCCACGCAAAATGGTATCTTTGGATTGTGATACTAATAGTTTTAGCAGTCGTTTATTACGGCACGACTCTGTTAGTCCTGGAGTTAAAAATGATGTTTTATGTGTTAATTTCATTTTTGCGTTTTTCTTTGGAATACATTTATTCAAAGCCTCCACTAAAGTATTTTCGAACGAAGCATAATTTTCGTTTATAGTTTTGTTTGTTAATAATATACGATCCCAATGTACATTTTGAAGTTCTTGTTTAAAACTTTCTATATTAACTTTATTGTAAATTATCTTTGAGGAAGTTAGGTTTTGGAGTTTTGGCATAGAAATTGGCGTGGATAATAGGATGCCCCTATGGTCTGATAGACCATATTCATAAACATTTAAAGCTAAATTGTTGGCGTTAAAGTTTGTAAATAGTAAATCAATAGATGTTGAACTTGTTGATGTCACGTGTTGGTTCCTTAACCTTTTGATGAAAGTTGAAGGATGACATCAGGTTAGATAGTCTGGACTTCTCATTACTATTTTTTGCAAAATCGATATTAAAGTCTCCGCCTATAATAACTTTCTTGCTATTATCTTTAAGAGCGATTAGTTTTAAAAGGTCATTTAGGCGCCAGTAAAATGATTCTATTTATCTTTAACTATTGGGCCAATATATATATATATAATTAAGAGATTAAGTTTCGGTATTTCGATTGCACATGTTTCAAGAATCATTTCTAAAGATTGTTGAGCAATGTCTAACCGCTCACAGCATACTACTGTGTTCTTAGCTAGTATTAGAACACCCCCTCCCTCGTGGTGATTGCGACAAAAGAACGAGGACACATTATAATTATTCATCTTCAATAATTCAATTTTCTCCTTATTTAACCATGACTCACCGATACAAATTATGTCTACATGTGTTAGTTGTTCAGTTAATTCTTCAAGAAGTTGGACTTTGTTCCAAACACTTTGGATATTTTGAAAGAGTATACTAGAATTGGTCATGAAAAGTAGAATTTCTTAAGGTGTCTTCTGCTGCTTCTTTATGTTGGTTTGATATGGTGGCGTTAATCTGTGGGTGTATCGTTGATTGGTGACACTGTGTTTCGAATGACCGCAAATTTTCCATTTCTTCGTGCATCGTGTAAAAGTTCCTGAAGTTTTCTTCTTTTTTGTAGAGCTTCTCTAGACAACTATTCCGAAGTAGCATATCCGCTATGTCGAACATGTTGGTTATTCTATAACACAGGTCGTCGTCTGTTTCTCCCCGGTGCTCATTTAAACCAAACAGTACAAACTTCCTATTTTCGTTGCTGTGGTTAAAGCTGGCGGCGATGATGCGATTTTGCAGCTCACGTAAGCCTGTTGCTAATTTTTTTGTTTCTATTTCCAAATTTTCGATTTCTGTAGTTCTTACGGGTGGTGCAGTGATTAAAGAGGAGCGCTCCGCTTCCAGAGAGTTGATTTTCATTGTTAAAGCCTCTATTTTTAATTTATAATGCTTTGGTCCGTAAGTAGAGCACTCATGTTAGAATTTACTTCAGTCTTGAAGTTTTGGAGGGATTTTTGAATTTCATTTTGTATGAGTTTTTTCATTTCTGACTTCAATTGCGCGTTTATTTCAGCGATAATTGACTTTTTTTGCAAGTCAAGTTTCTTATCGAGTAGTTCACTTATTTGTTGAAGTGTCACGCTTTCGCCTTAGGAAACCGGTTCTGGTTTTTGAACATGGGTCTCCGGTTTATCGGATATTTTAAGAGAAGTTGTAGTCTCACCGTGTGTGCTGCGACTGATCTGGTCTGCCGGTTCCGTATCTCGTGGGGGTAACGTTCCGCAGATCGTGTTGCCTGTTAAAAATGATACTTCTAAAATATCGCAGGACATATTTGAGATGTCCGGTTCCGTTTGAGTACTCTGTTTTTCTGGGGTTGCTGGCGTATCGTCATTTCGCAGTCTGTGTGTACTATTTTTGCAGGTTTGACACGTCCATTGCATTTTGAGTTGTACTCCGTTGTCTCTCATAAAGGCCGATGTAAAATTAAGGCATTATTAGTGGTAAAATCCGTGACAGCGCACGCAATGCAGCAGATCTCCCCTTTCAATGCGTATATATCGCGTATATGCGGGTTATATCGAGGCCATTCTAGCACCGCAGAGGTTAGGGGACGATGCCCGATTTGAACTCGTGGTGGCGAAGCTGCTGAAAGAAGTTATTGTGCAGTTCACGGATTTCCTTTCCCGACCGCCGGCTTCAGGTAAATTTGCCGCGCTCAACGTAAAGCTTCTGTCCTTGTACGAAGACACACGAATTCGACAAGTAGAGAAATTGATCGGCGACATGGAACTGGGTGAAATGAAGCCGAGCCAGTGGTTGAACCGAATGAAAGACCTGGCTCGCGAAAACTTCACTGACGAGACTACGGATCCTGTGGCAAGGTCGCTTACCAGCCGACGTTCGGGCAGTCCTGGTCGTCGCAAAAACAAGTGACCTCGATCGACTGGCAAGCATCGCGGACAATGTCGTAGAAGCAACGCGTCGTAACTACGTGTCCGAGGTCAGGCAGCCAGCTTACTCCTACGGCACACCACAGGCCAATGGTACCGCCCCAACCACTTCCAAGGATACTGCCGTCATTCTGGCAGAGATCGCAAAGCTCAGCGTCCGTTTGGCGAATGTGAAGCGGTCAGGCGGTCGACAAGCAAGTCACGGACGTCAAGGTCAACGCTACGGGAGGTCGAAATCACGCACGACAAATACGTCCCGGAATCGCTCGAAAAGCCGTGCCAAGGACAACCCCAATTGGCTTTGCTTTTACCACTTCCGGTACGCTGAGAAGGCCAAGAAATGCTTTCAACCGTGTGCGTGGGAATCATCTGTTTCGGAAAACTAGGCGCGGTGGTGCAATCTACGGCGGAGGTCTGCATCACATCAAATAGTCGTTGCTTGTGCGTTACGGACAGTAAAAGTGGACTGAGGTTTTTGGTGGACACTGGCGCCAACGTGTCGATCTTGCCTCTCAAAAACAGATTTTATAATCGCTAGTGCACGAAATATAAACTTTACGCCGCGAACGGAAGTGAAGTAAAGATTTATGGAACGAAGACCTTGGTGTTGGACCTTAATTTGCGTAAACAATACAGATGGGAATTCATGGTGGCAGAAGTGAAGCAGCCTATTTTAGGAGCCGATTTGCTGGCCCATCATTAATTTAAGTGCACGTAGGTTGGTAGATCAGACGACTGACCTCAAGGTCGCTGCTGAAATCATAAACATAAACATAAACATAAACATGAGTATGAACCAACCTTCTATTTTTACTGTTGACGAAAAACATCCCTTCCGCAAATTGTTGTCCGAGTTCCCTGAAATTACGAAACCAGAGTCGTTCAAGGAGTCGACTCCGCATAGCGTGTTACATTATATATAGAGACTACAGGGCCGCCGGTTTTTGCGCGAGCAGGGCCACTTGCCCCGGATAGGTATTTCAAGGTCAAAAAAGAGTTCGAATTAATGCAGGAACTAGGAATTTGTAGACCGTCGAAAGGTGCGTGGGCAACTCCACTGCACGTAGTAGTTAAAAAGTTTCTGTCAAAAATTTCATTTTTGGTACAAGCTTTTATTGCCGACTGTACTTTTCTTCATACCGTTATATATTATATCATCAACTACTCATTGAGACGATTCTAACGAGCCCAAACTCGATGGGGTTATGTGGTTTTATTACAGAGTTCCTATGGCCACCTTCCAGCTCCATCATCAGATCAGCTCCACGTCATCATAATATTGCATTGTCACGCGATTTGCATATTCATGCAAAATTTCAGCTCAATCGGGAAGTGGATCCAATTTAACTTGCAAGATTTGATTACAGACAGACAGACAGACAGACAGACAACGGGACAGGTGAAAGTAAATAAAAGCTTGTAAAAAGAACGGAGATATTCGTCCTTGTGGAGACTACCGGAGACTTAACGCTATTACTAAGCCCGATAGGTATCCCATTCCTAGACTACACGACTTTACCTACATCCTGGCGGGAAAAAAAGTGTTTACTAAATTAGACATTAACCGCGCGTTAAAAAAGGTATTCGATAGCATACATTCGTTGAGCCATCCCGGCATCAGAACAACTAGGAAAATGGTTAGTAAACATTATTTTTGGCCCGATATGAATAAAGATGTAGGCACCTGGGCACGGTCGTGTATTCCATGCCAAAGGGCAAAGGTCAACCGTCATACCGTGTCTGATCTGGGTACGTTTCCAGATGCAGCTGCCTTCCAGCACATACATACCGATATTGTAGGACCCTTGCCAACAACGGCTAATGGGTATAGGTAGGTATCTGCTAACCATCATAGATAGGTATACGCGATGGCCGGAAGCATTTCCCATAACCGAAATAACCGCTGAAATCATAGCTAAGATTATTTACGAAGGCTGGATTGTTCGCTACGGTTGTCCGATAAGGCTAACTAGCGACCAAGAGGGTGTCAGTTCGAAAGTCGGTTGTTTGTGGAGCTTAGGAAGTTGTTGGGGGTGGACAAAATTAGGACCACACCCTATCATCCACAATCTAATGGAATTTTGGAGAGATTCCATCGAGGGCTGAAGGCCGCACTTATGGCAAAACTCGGTGATGGTATCTCTTGGGTAGATCTCTTGCCCAGCGTAATGCTCGGCGGAAGTGTTGTTAAGAGACCAGTTAGGTTTTTGATCGATGAATAAACACGACATTCATTGCCCACAGTCTCATAGCACAACAGTAGCGCAACTGATACGCGATAGTATACTTCCGCAGGGGAGTCAGTTAATGTTGGTAATATAGGTCTACCATTAAGCATGAATACCTGTCAAGGTCGTTAATAATATAATTATGTTTATATTGCTGTGTCGTAAGGAAAACTTAGGCAATATTTTGAGAAAAGAATTAAGTTGTCCTTACTGTTTAATTTTAGTGACTGTAGCAGTCCAGTGTTAGGATTAAGTTACCATTGTGTTTCAGTTCAACGAGTTGAAAAAATGACAGCAACATGGCACTGCGTTGCATTACTGCTGTTGTATCATACGGTGCGGCCGAACCGAGATGCAATGTCAGTAATTGTAACCATCTGACCGTGGTTAAGAAATAAAGACGAATTGCGCTATAGCTTGGGTTGCAACCTAGTAAGTTTGTAGTACTTTGGACTTAACCTACTTTTTAACGATAAGATTTTAGTGTAATTTTGATTTGTATTATTGCCGGATGAGCAAATTTTGTATTATATAATATAGCGGTAGCGACAGTTCGTAACCAGTTACTCTCGGAGATCAGCGGAAATACCGCGAGTATATTTTTATTATTGCATCATTTTAAGTTTTCATCATTTGTATCGTGTGTACGATAGGGTTGGGATCAAGCAAAGTTACACACTTGTTAACACTAATACACTGTCGGTGCAGCCTGCATTTGCTGCGGTTGCACATTGTTGACTCGGACGGCTGTGGGCGGCGGCAGCGATTCGACTGTCTTGCGTAACCAGCTATTAACATGGCGCTCGCATTTGGCGCGCAACACGTACACAAATGTGATCAATATGACCACTCCGACGACTAGTAGTCCTATGCCGACGTAATTAAGTTTAGCTTCGACTTGCCTGGAGAGTGACTGAACCTGAGCGATGGCGATATTACTATTTTGGGACTTATCGTCTTTGCTACCTTACCCAAGAGATACCATCACCGAGTTTTGCCATAAGTGCGGCCTTCAGCCCTCGATGGAATCTCTCCAAAATTCCATTAGATTATGGATGATAGGGTGTGGTCCTAATTTTGTCCACCCCCTACAACTTCCTAAGCTCCACAAACAACCGACTTTCGAACTGACACCCTCTTGGTCGCTAGTTAGCCTTATCGGACAACCGTAGCGAACAATCCAGCCTTCGTAAATAATCTTAGCTATGATTTCAGCGGTTATTTCGGTTATGGGAAATGCTTCCGGCCATCGCGTATACCTATCTATGATGGTTAGCAGATACCTACCTATACCCATTAGCCGTTGTTGGCAAGGGTCCTACAATATCGGTATGTATGTGCTGGAACGCAGCTGCATCTGGAAACGTACCCAGATCAGACACGGTATGACGGTTGACCTTTGCCCTTTGGCATGGAATACACGACCGTGCCCAGTTGCCTACATCATAATGTTTACTAACCATTTTCCTAGTTGTTCTGATGCCGGGATGGCTCAACGAATGTATGCTATCGAATACCTTTTTTAACGCGCGGTTAATGTCTAATTTAGTAAACACTTTTTTTCCCGCCAGGATGTAGGTAAAGTCGTGTAGTCTAGGAATGGGATACCTATCGGGCTTAGTAATAGCGTTAAGTCTCCGGTAGTCTCCACAAGGACGAATATCTCCGTTCTTTTTACAAGCTTTTATTTAATTTCACCTGTCCCGTTGTCTGTCTATCTGTCTGTAATCAAATCTTGCAAGTTAAATTTGATCCACTTCCCGGTTTCCGATTGAGCTGAAATTTTGCATGAATATGCAAATCGCGTGACAATGGAATATTATGATGACCTGGAGCTGATCTGATGATGGAACTGGAAGGTGGCCATAGGAACTCTGTAATAAAACCACATAACCCCATCGAGTTTGGGCTCGTTAGAATCGTCTCAATGAGTAGTTGATGACGGTATAAAGAAAAGTACAGTCGGCAATAAAAGCTTGTACCAAAAATTAAATTTTTGACAGAAACTTTTTAACTACTACGTGCAGGGGAGTTGCCCACGCACCTTTCGACGGTCTACAAATTCCTAGTTCCTGCATTAATTCTAACTCTTTTTTGACCTTGAAATACCTATCCGGGGCAAGTGGCCCTGCTCGTGCAAAAACCGGCGGCCCTGTAGTCTCTATATAATGTAACACGCTATGCGGAGTCGACTCCTTGAACGAAGCTGGTTTCGTAATTTCAGGGAACTCGGACAACAATTGGTCGTTAAACTTAAACGGCTGAACCGATTTGAATGAAATTTTGCACGAAGATAGTTACAGGCCTGGATAATAATATAGGATAGTTTTTATCCCGGGTCCACGCGGACGAAGTCGCGGGCGGAAGCTAGTAGGATTATAATTCTATTAAAGCAATTTAAACTTTTGGCAAAGGCCCTAGAGTTGAAAATCCAGTAAAATGTTAATGCATGCAGTTTTTATCTACGAAGTGTGCTTATCTTTTATGACGGACCATAATGAGGTAGCAAACCCGCACAATGAGACAATGGATTGGACACAACTCAAACCGAACGACTATACCTAAGCCACCGCAGCAGCACCCCCTTGGGCACCTCGAGCCAGCCGACCGCGCGCTTCTCGGCCAGCAGCTCGAAGTTGAAGGCCAGCAGGAAGCCCGACATCACGAAGAACGTGGACACCACCAGCGTCCCGTTGAACAGGATGTGCTTTGACACGTCGTCGTACGCCTGAAAACCAATTTGGTATGTTAAGAGTCCGCAGTAAGCTCGGCCGAATTTCACCTTCCCATACAAACGTAGTTACGCTCTCATTTTAAAACTACGTGTTGCATTGTGACGAAACTTTGCATATACAATGACATGAGGTATATCTATGTCTGTAATTAGTTTATATGCTTCCAGTTTATAAAACAAACAAAATACAGCAAAAACAAGTTTTGTATGAAAAACTTCAATTCGCTGTATTTTATTTACTATGGTATCTGAAGCTACATAAACTAATTACAGACATAGATATACCTCATGTCATTGTACAGGCAAAGTTTCGTTACACTCCAACACGTACCTAGTTTTAAAATGAGAGCGTAACTACGTTTGTATGGAGAATCGAGCTTACTGCGGACTCTTAATGCCTTATCTACGTGCTCAAGTGACCAATACACAATGTTATGACGTTGCTTAGGAGTCGTAGTAGTAAAACTCTTTATTGTTCATACTCGATACTAAGATTAACATTTAAAATAGGAAAGGGGTAGTACAAAGGTGCACTTATTCCTTTAAGGGATCTCTTTTAGTTAACCTGTGTAATGAGTGTACATGTACAGGCGTGAGTGTTCCCAATAGTTTAGTCGGTTAACGGTGGACTCCTTTCATTCTACTCGTACCACTAACAGTGTCGCTTCTGAATCATATAACAATGTATATCATAAAACATATTTCTACACATACTTAATACCATTTTATGAGTGATGCTTACCCTCTCTATGTAGAGTGGATTATCAACAAACGAAAAGGTCACAAGCAACGAGGTGTGTGCGAAGATGACGCATACAATGGTCATGGCCCTGGAACACAAAAAGCTACATCTCAATTAAATGGCAATCGTGCCTGCAGGAAACATTGCTCACGCCGATGTTATCCGGGACATAAACGTAACGCTAAGTAGACGCTTCGCCATATGTAGGTACTACGCCATATCGTGCCTGCATGAAACATTGCCCACGCCAATGTTATCCGGGACATAAACGTAACGCTAAGTAGACGCTTCACCATATGTGGGTACTACGCCATATCGTGCCTGCAGGAAACATTGCTCACGCCAATGTTATCCGGGACATAAAGGTAACGCTAAGTAGACGCTTCGCCATATGTGGGTACTACGTCATATCGTGCCTGCAGGAAACATTGCTCACGCCAATGTTATCCGGGACATAAACGTAACGCTAAGTAGACGCTTCACCATATGTGGGTACTACGCCATATCGTGCCTGCAGGAAACATTGCTCACGCCAATGTTATCCGGGACATAAAGGTAACGCTAAGTAGACGCTTCGCCATATGTGGGTACTACGTCATATCGTGCCTGCAGGAAACATTGCTCACGCCAATGTTATCCGGGACATAAACGTAACGCTAAGTAGACGCTTCGCCATATGTACGAGAATTCACCAAATATTATGACCTCACTAGACTTACGCGGAAGTATAGTCCGACCGCTTAACTCAGTCCAGGGACCGTGTACAAGTTTACAATCGACAAGCGCCAAGTCTGTTATGCGAAAAACGTTTCGGACAGTCAGTTATGCCAAATAGAGGGAACCCATCTGTCATTCCCATACATTTTATTAGTTTTCTATTGGCGTTAGCGCTTGTCGATTGTAACCTTGTCTAGGCCCCCTTATCTGCGCGGCGCGCGAGTGCAGGGGTATGACGACAAAGCGGCTGAGAGCAAGATTTATAAGTCGTTGATAACTAAAGGGGTATCCATCATTTTACCGAAAATAGTTTTATCGATTATCGTTTCCTATAACACTATTCGCAGAATTTTATCATCACTTAGGAATCATTCATCGAACTTCGTTAGATCGCTCATACATTTTCTCGAATTACCTTTTACACGAGAATCGACTCATCGAATTTTACTTTATTAATTTATTTGTCCATCGACATAGTCGTTCATCGTAGCGCCTTTACTATAGTTTCGGTTTAACATAAGTTTTAGTTCCCAAAATTCTTATATCTTCGTATAAGGATTATAATAATTATAGTAGATTAGATCAATGCAGCTAGATAATCGTAACCACGGTATTATTTGTAGGTTAGGTTAGGGTTCGTTTGTGTCCCTTAGAGCGGAAATAGGCACCCCGCGAAACGGGGTGACGTCGACACGCTGGCGGTTAGGTTAGGCATAGGTTAGGTTAAAATGCCAAACCAACCAACCATATCAACCGACAATACCAACTGTAAACCGTATTTCTATAAGGTAATAACTAATTATTCTATGACGGGTAAATTCGATGAATCGTTACGCTACGATTTCAGACAAATTCGAAACGATTAACGATGAAAAGTTATTTGATTAAATAAAAAACAATGTATTGATGATTATGGTATTAGAAAAGAAAAATTAATGCAATTCGTGGAATAGTTTTTTTCGTGCGAATTTAGAACACCTACTTTGAACGCGTTATGCGAGAAGCATCCGTCTCCATCTAGAACGGGTTGTATTGTATTCCCTCAGAGAGTCGGACCGCAACAGTGTCTTCTTGCTTAGTTGTGACACCCGTTGAAGTAGCCGAAGCCTTGCATAAAGAGCGAATAAGGTATTTGAGAGAGCGGCCAGGATACCCTATTTGTTACCGGAGTCGTAAAGCCTCACCGGAGCCCGTTGAACAACTTGAGGCGCGCGAGGCGCGGCTCGGGGCTCTTGCCGCTCGGCGCCACCAGCTTGCGCCAGTTCCGTGCCAGAGAGAACGACAGCAGGTACGGGTTACCTGGAAACAACAGCGGCTTTACTAGAGTAAATAATGAGCGATTGAATCAGGCGTTACTTTACGGAAGTCCAATATGATAAGTTACGAGAACAATATTCCGCTAAAAAGCGGAGAAAACTCAGTGGATACGAGTATGGCGCAAGCAGCGCAGCAAGCGAGGTGAAACACGTGTCGAGGTTTTTTCGTTTGCTGTAATTATTTGCATGTTTGCAAAAATACGCAAATAGGTTCATCTATCATCATCGCTACTAATAGACCAGCACGTTTTTTAGCGGAATAGCAAAGGAATATTGTTCTCGTGAGTTAGAGTAACTATACGTAATTAATTATCGAAATTATAATTAAGGCAAACGTTTGGTAGAGTGGATCGATCCCCAGGACATGTATGGAACGTTTGGTGCCAGAGTGGACCAATCCCCGGGACATGTATGGAGCGTTTGGTGCCAGAGTGGACCGATCCCCGGGACATGTATGGAACGTTTGGTGCCAGAGTGGACCGATCCCCGGGACATGTATGGAACGTTTGGTGCCAGAGTGGACCGATCCCCGGGACATGTATGGAACGTTTGATGCCAGAGTGGACCAATCCCCGGGACATGTATGGAGCGTTTGGTGCCAGAGTGGACCGATCCCCGGGACATGTATGGAACGTTTGGTGCCAGAGTGGACCGATCCCCGGGACATGTATGGAGCGGGGTAACACAGGAACAACAGGAGGAGGATGTCGATGATTGAAGTAAACCTACCGATTTTTGAAAGCTCGATGCCTAATAGTGTAGCTACGCAAACGAAGACGTTAAAAGTCTTTATTAAAAGGGAAAAAGAGCTTCTGACATCTTCGATTGCGCAGTTACTTTTGATGCTGACTGTACCTTCTGCTACACGTCACCACGTCTATTCATGAATCAAGATTGACAGCGTGGATAATGTGCATACCTGTGTCTTGTTGAATCACATTCCCGAGTTACAACGCTATACTCGAAAATCTAAAGCTGGGTCCACTGCGCCGTGTTTTCGATGTTTTTAAACATTTAACAAAGGTGTTCCTTTTAGCGTCGTTTGTTGTTATTTATTTATTATTCGGAGAACCAACAGCTAACAATTCAAAATAATAATAAAAGCTAGTTATATAACTTAAGTAACAGAAAGCCAATTAAAGGTTCCCACCAGTAGCAACAGGTTAACATACAATTGGTGGTTATCACTAAATTTTACAACGTGTTACCCACAAGCATACAATGAATACCTATGTAAGAAAAAAAAAGAAAACGTATTATTTATTAAGTGATATATAAGTCAACCGTTACAGTAACATGCTGTCGCGCATGCGACTCGCTCACTTAAAAATCTCGTCTGTTAAAATCCGTCTTATAGTGGTGATGTTGCTATTGAAAATGTCCTTCGTTAGTTCATTTAGGCTTTTACCAGCTCGCAATAAAAAGCTATTTTTTCTATAATTACGTGATGAAATTGAATTGAGAGGGGAGGGAAGTATCTTTTAGACCTAGATGGAGTATTGAAGGAGAGAATAGATAGTAATTCCAGACAATAAATGTTACCATTTAAGATACTAACCGCCTTAGTCATAAAACTTAAAATGCCTCTGCTAAATAAAATGTGCTTTGTCCCTTTCTTACGAACACAAATGTCAAAGTGACAGATAAGGACAAACGAATTTTAACGCCATTTTAGTTAAAACAGGCTTGTAGTACGTTTATGAATACAGCCGTAAGTATATAAATAATATCTGCAATTTGACGACGTTTATGCAATGGAATGAGGCGAAGTTTTTTACAAATATTTTCATAATTAGACGAATTGTAAGGGGTTTTTAGCTTAAAGCAGAGGTATATTTTTTTTTTTTTCTGTATACGTTCCAACCTGTTAATGTGCGTTCCAAGATGTTATTTTGATATTTTATGTGTAATCGTCCTTCTTATGTGTAAATGACTGGTCCTGCGCCACGCGCATCCAGCGGACTCCCGCGACCTTTGCCAGGTCATCAGTCCACTGGGTAGTAGCATGGGTATGCTGCGCCTTTCGGTACGTGGTCGCCAGTCGAGAACCTTTCCGTCCCAACGGCGTATGTGGCGTTAATAAATAAGTATCTTATCTTATCTTATCTCTTGACCGCCCAAAAACAGACGTAGGTATGTCATAGACATTAAAAAAGTAATACATTCGGGAATCGAATAAGCATTCATCATCTTACACTATTGTTGAACGAAACTTTTTTTGACATTGAAAATGTAGTCCATCACGGCTATCACGCGTTGGCGCGCGAGCTCTCTCGATTTTTGTCGCACTATCCGTCTCTCTCTTATTAGACCACTTAGAACAAGAGGTATAGTGCGATCAAAATCGAGAGTATGTCGCGGCCGTCTCATGATAGACGTGCAGGCTACCATGGCTGCTATCGCTTGTCACGCAATAGTGGATATGATTCTTTATCGCATCTGATACGTTAACCAAACCTTGTCGTTTATCCCACGATATGTGTTAAAGCTTGTCGCTTACAGCACTATAAGTGATAACTCTAGCCATAGAGCCTATTTCGGTGATATTGGATGAATGCTTACACAAAAATAGGATGCTTTATTTATTATACCACCAAATTAAGACGATTTAGAAATGACTTGAGTTTAATACTCTTAAGTTACTTTTTAAAATGTACGGTTCGAGATACATTTTCATAGCGCCCATGTATAGAGATAGTTCCAATCCGGGCAAAGAACATAGAATAGTTTTTATCCCGGAAATCATTCCCTAAGGGTGTGAAATGTGGGGTGAAAAATTGTATGGAGTTACGATATAAACGAGTTCCACGCGAACGGAGCCACGGGCAGGAGCTAGTAAATAGATAAATAAATATAAGGGAACTTAAATACAGGCACGCAAGCAATAAGGGTACGATAAATAATAAGTCACGTGATTTGTCTACTTATTCACTCAAATTACCGATTCACAATGGTCAAAATAGAGTTATCCAACTTTGACAGGTATACATGATAAGTGACAGCCGTTACCGTTTTGCATAACATAGTACGTTGTTAATGTGATAAATTATCGTAATTTGACGTCTCAACTTAGTTTGTTTTATCTAAGTGCGTCCGAGGTAACGATAAGCTATATCGAATGTAATAAAACTTGGTTTTCACCAAAACTACGAGTGAATTTATATTCTATTTTTTAGTGATATAATAATGATAGTTACTGTGATAAGTGCGCTATGGTATTTTTTCCCTATAATAAAACAGATTTGTTTGTTGGTTGAAGTCACACCTATTATTGAAAAAGAAGACGTAAAATTTCATCAGGGAGTCTTGAACAAATGCTGTTGGACCTTGGACTTAGGAGTTCCTAAAGCAGACATTTCGCTGCATATCATTAGTGCGCAAGGGGGTGACACGCTTATCGAAGCGGTACTTAAGGTAAGTAATGCTTTTTGGATTATAGTAACGATAACCTATACTGTGGATCAAGAAAACCTGAACTTCCGCACTTTTTCAAGTAACTAAGTATATTTTTTTATACGAGAATAACATAAAAACACTTGAAAAAAACATGCATATATACGTCATATGTAATTATTGCATTTTATTTATTGATATATGTCAAGATTTTATTTTTTTGATCTATCGAATTGAACCGAGCTGAATTCTGTCACATATATATATATATAGAGTGCGCAAGGAGATGGCACTATTATTTGATAATTTGGGCGAGGATCTCCGCTCTCATTACGCCGACGGGTTGCCGCTCCATATGAAGGTAACTTAGGTATATTGTTTCTCGAATAGAATGGTCACTCGGACTAAATCAAATCAAATCGAATTTGTTTAAATAACATAGAGAGTAAACCTACAGAAACTAAAAATATTATTAAGTAAATTTTCATTGAGGCGCCCAGTATATACCTAGATATTTATAATTATTAATAAGAATAAAAGTTTAGTAAATAATCTTAAATAATACAGATTGTACTAAACGTAACCCACCATGTTACTGAATTCTACATAAAAATAACGCTCAAAACTATTTTTTTATGTATTTATTAGCATAGCATACAGTAGTTACAAAGGGATGTCACAATATCATTTATACCTAATATTATTATTTTGTTTATAGGGTCATGAGAAAGTGGATAGCGTTCCCGGCAATGACTGGTCCCGGCGATCCACAGGACTTGCCTTTTTAGAGGCTCAAGGGGGTTGCTGCACATCTTGGGTGATAAATGAATTGTTAAATATACAAACATACAGTAGCTGCCCGCACGGTTTCGTCCGCGTATTGCAAAGGAATAAACCCGCGGGCTAAACTGTCCATCCAGAAGGTAGTAGTAGTACAACTTTATTGTACAAAATAAACACAGTAAACAATTAACAAAAAGATGATGAAGTGATGTACAAAGGCGAACTTATCCCTTTGAGGGATCTCTTCCAGTAACCCTTTCAGTAGAAACGAGAAGAGGTAGACTTCAAAAGAAAAGAAGGGAGGAAAATATTTTTTCACACCTTTCATTCGGAAAAGTAAGTTTTGCTCCACGACGAGAGGGATCAAAATGCTACTTTTCTGTTCAAGCTACTTTTTTAATTTATTCATTGGCATGTAGCATTTACGCAATGTGCCAATAGAACACATTAAATACAATAATCGATTGTAATTTCATCGTAATCGATTAAAAACGAACATATTTAAAGTTTTAACTTTAACGTTATATCAAAATTTATGATTTTCGTAATATTTAAAAATGCGTAAGTAACAAAAATTAAGAAATTTTGTTAAAACTTGTTAAGTAATTTTAACAGAATCTTTTTTATATTTCTTCATAGTCGGTGTGAAAAATAGTATGTGTCACTCGGTAGCAAAATTATCTTAACCCTCTTCTAAACACTTGTATCCCTCACTACGCTCAGGATCCTACGTTAGAATCCCTCGCTACGCTCAGGATTCTATTTTAGGATCCCTCGCTACGTTCAGGATTCAATACACCGCCCTCGCCGTAAATATACAATTTTTCTCCCTTGTGACACAAATAACTATTGAAAACGCTTCAGTAGTTCCGGAGGGGCACTTACATACAAAATATACAAACTTACAATCTCACAGACCTCTTTATAATATTAGTATCACTACATAGTAGTAGATTATAACTACTAGCTATAACCCCTTTCTTTCTAGTACATGAGAGGCATTTGGAATTGGCAGCAGTATTTTAGAAAGATCATTACCTAATAACCACTTTAAATACCAAATATCACAAACAATGTTGACACGAGATTGATTTTAAAATAAATGATTTCGATACACATTGATTGAAGGTACCATTACGTTTCAGATTGCGGATGTTAACTGTAAAATAATCTCAGTCAACGCGAGATTTCCTGGGCAAGTGCAGGACTCCTTCATTTTTAAACAATTGTGCCGTTAAAGCAGAATTAAAGAGGCTACACGACAGTCACATAGCACAGCACAACCTACTTCTAAGTAGAAATTGCTGCCCATAGATAGACTACCTGTTGTGTGCTGTACAATATATAATGCAGCACTATCGGTAAGTGATTCAAACATTTCCCAATCTTAGATTGCACCGATTGCATTTTAATGCATAATTGGTTGAAAAATAAATTTGCAAATGTGAATTTGTTCTATCTAATTCAGCCTTATTAGCAATAATCCATGGGTCAATAATATAAACAATAAATCTGGGGGCACGGCAGTGCCCCCGCCAAGTCGAGCAAAACAGCGGCACGGCCGTACCATCCTTTTCTCGAAGCAGTTCAGGCCATTTTCGGCCCCCCTATAAATTCGTTGTGGATAAAACTAGAATCCTGCATTTTCATTAACCAAGCACGCATTGTTTTACATAGTCTTAGGTATGCAAAAATCCATAAATGCAGTAAAGTTGTGTGATTGCCAAGTTGCAGAATTTTATTTAGCTAGCAAATAAATAATAATAAGAATGCCTGAGACTTGGTACTACCAAATAAGTATCTCACAACTTTTTGCGGTGGAAAAGTTTCGAGACTTGGCCTCTTTTTTACATGGAATGTTTTTATGGGATGAATATTACAAAAAATAGTTTAATAAGTCACACATTACGGATTTGAGGGATCTAATTGAGACACACTTTTCTTTTGTAGGTCGCTGGTGGAAGGTGGACCTTTCGATACGCTGGAAGCAGAGGGCGCGGAGAGAGAGAGAGGAGGGCTCTCCAGCACACGTGCGCCACCAGCACAACGGGCGGCTACTGTTGTGGTTAACTAGGAGAAGCGGTCAAATTTAATAATACTTATCCTGTGTACCGCTGCATTTCATTATGATACCTACTTTACTTAATATATCTATATACATATATATACTAGGTACTATACCGACTTTACCTACACAATTTATTCTAAAAAATGTTAATGAGGCAAGTGATTTTCGCATGTAACCGTACGTCAAATGCCGAATAATTAAACAGCCAGCAGGAAAAAATGACGACAGATCACGTTAAGGAGACCTCACGTCACGTGTATTTTTCTACAGTGAACGAAAAGGCCGAAACGCACTGACAGCGGTGGCGGAGCGGCGTGGTGCGGCGCGGAGGCGGTACCGGTTGTAATGTATGAGCTAAATGAAAGGGTCCGCATAGAAGACCGGCCGGGAAAAAAGCGTGGCGGCGGCGGCGCGGAGGCGGTGATACGCGTGCACAGATAGGCGAGCGCGGCGCGGGGCGGTTTTGCGGCGGGAAGTAGTATTGCCAATGCACCGGCGCGCACCGGCGGTGGCGGCGCGGCGCGGCGCGGAGGCGTGCTGAGAGCGGTGCAGCAAGTTGTATATTTTTACAACTTCACGCCCCGATGACCGTTTAGATTTCTTCTTTTTGTTTCGCCATAGGGCAAGTAAGAGCAAAATCTCGTTATCGCTATCTGAATCTGAGGATAACAGTTTTGATCTTTCAGGTCAGGTCTTTGAGGTCAAAAAGTAGCCGAAAAAACCTCGCGTGATTTGTACACAAGCCCTTTTGCTCAAATTCGTACGCGCTCATGCGCCGTGCGCGAGCGGCGCGCCGCGACGCGAGCCGCCTGGAGGCGGTCTTTTGATCGTGCTCAAAGGCGCCTCATAGTTAAAGCAATGACGCGTAATTTCGATGTCCGAGAGGCAAACGGATGGCTCGCGGTATTTGAGCTCCCGATGCGTTGTGGAACTGCCCTGTGCAACCCAAAATGAGCCAACTTGGACTGGAGCGGAAATTGGAGGATGGGGGGTGAAAATAAAATGTCACCGGTATTCAATTTAGACCAGCATCCATACTAATATTATAAACTAGCTTCTGCCCGCGACTCCGTCCGCGTGGAACTCGTTTATATTGTAGCACCATACAAATTTTCATCTGCAATTTCTCCCTCCCTCCGGGGATGGTTTCCGTGATAAAAACTATCCTATGTCCTTCCCCGGGATCTAAACTATCTTCATACCAAATTTCATCTCAATCGGTTCAGCAGTTTAAGCGTGAAGAGGTAACAGACAGACAGACAGACAGACACACTTTCACAGTTATAATATTAGTATGGATATGGATTAGTATTTAAGTATATTAGTATAGTATGAATTATTTTATTTTTAGTATTTGGCGTTATAGCAACAACAGAAATATATCATCTGTGAAAATTTCAACTGTCTAGCTATCACGGTTCTTGAGATACAGCCTGGTGACACCCTCCTCTTCCACCCATCACTCACCAATATTCGGGATAAAAATTATCGTATGCCCTTCCTCGGAACTACATATAAATATCCCCATATCCAATTTCATTTAAATCGGCTCAGCGGTTTTAATAGCTACATGCAAATTTTAAACCTCCATTTCAACCCCTTAGGGGATTAATATCGGAAAAAAACTATCCTTTATCCTTTTCTGGAATTCAAACTGTCTTTGCACCAAATTTCATCTAAATCGGTTCAGCGGTTTAAGTAGCTCCATACAAATTTCAACCCCCCATTTCACCCTTCAGGGGATGAATTTCGAGAAAAAAACTATACTATGTCCTTTCCCAGAATTCAAACTATCTCTGAACCAAATTTCATCTCAATCGGTTCAGCGGTTCAAGTATCTCCATACAAATTTTAACCCCCCCATTTCACTCCCTTAAGGGATGAAATTCGGAAAAAAAACTATCCTATGTTCTTTCCCAGAATTCAAACTACCTCTGCACCAAATTTTATCTCAATCGGTTTAGCGGTTTAAGAATCTCCATACAAATTTTAACCTCCCATTTCCCCTCCTTAGGGGATGAATTTCGGGAAAAGAACTATCCTATGTCCTTTCACAGGATTCAAACTATCTTTGCACCAAATTTCACCTAAATCGGTTCAGCGGTTTAAGCGTGAAGAGGTAACAGACAGACAGACAGACAGAGACACACTTTCGCATTTATAATATTAGTATGGATGGGAAAGTGTATGTGTGTGTTTGTTTGTCCGTCTTTCACGGCAAAACGGAGCGACGAATTGACGTGATTTTTTTAAGTGGAGATAGTTGAAGGGATGGAGAGTACTATACATAGGCTACTTTTGTCTCTTTCTAACCCCCACTTCCCTAAAATGGGGGGTGAAAGTTTGTATGGAGCTACGATATAAACGAATTCCACGCGGACGGAGCCTCTTGGACACTCAACGCGTCATTGCTTTAAATATCAGTGTGCGTGCCTCGCGTAACTTGGACGTGTATCCGAGCGTGCCGCGGGCAGAACGATGTAATTTAGTGAAGTAAATGTGCACCACATGTATTACGATTCTAGTACATCTGAGTCATCCACCACCGAGGCGATTTTCTCTTCTTTTTGGTAATAATTCGGTGAGGTAACTCGTGCATAAACGCAGCCGCGGCTGTCATCGTGTCCGACGCCATTTTGATCGACGCACAATGTCGGCTCGCCGCGAGCACGCCTGGCTCGCACGCGCATGTTTATGTGCACCAAATTGGCTCGTGAGTACCTCGCCACGCGGGGCGAGCATGCCTCAGGCTGAGCCGCTCAAATTCGTATGCAGCTTTTGGAGGAGATCAGTGACATACCGACTGCAGTGCCACCTACCGGGTCCTATTTTTTAAATTTAATTCAAGTATACAGAAAAAAGTACCTAGGGTCTCCGGACACACTACGGGACACAGTCAGCAACACCAAGGCACTCACAAACTTTCTGGAGGAGCCGGGGCGGTTAGAGTAGCGCTACCTCACCGATTCACGCAAAATAGGCACACTGGATGTGGACTTGCGGAAAACGCCCAGTATAACCAACTAACTTACACTGTAAGCTTTCAATGTATTATTGTGAATAAATAAATATAAATAAATATATAAATATAACAGTACGAATATTTATATTTCACTGAATGAAATTAAAAAGTAGCACAGCAACGGTAAATGAAAGAGTTTAGAAATAAATCATACCTTTATATAAAGAGCATATTCTATTCTTTACTTCAGTCATACATATCTTGGCGATAAAGTGTGAAGTTTTTAAGAATACTAAAAGTACAGTAAAAAAAATAGCAAAATTATCAAAAACGTTTGTATTTGGTGGCTGATTAAGATAAAACTATAAATGATATCGCTTTTGTATGTATAAATGGTTTATAGTAAATTTATCAAGGATTATTTTGTTTCTACATACTTTTTATGTATCTTGTACGGTTGTCTTGTAAAATAGAAAATACCGCGCTCCGGGACAATTTCATGGGCGCGGGGGAGGGGGGTGAAGTTCACCCCGGAGGAGGGGGGAGAGTAGATAAAATTAAACTTTGCTCTATAACCTACATATCCTGATAAAAGTTCTCCATTAAGTTCGCCGTCGAGCCGACACGAGCCGGTAACCCCGCTGCCTACGTCGGCGTCTGCGCCATACATTTTTATGTAGTTTTCTTATACTACAGTCCATGTACGCGGCGGTCAGCGCGGGGTTACCGGCTCGTGTCGGCTCGACGGCGTTCTACGGCGGCTCGGGCGGAGCCTGCTTGCACGGCAGGTAGTGATCTCCTTTGCCTGCAGCTCTTCCGGTTCCAGCTCCTGATCCCAAATACGCCTGCTCATGTATCTCCGATCCACGGATCCACGGATAGTTGAAGTTCGATCCGCTGGCTCAACAACTCTTTGAACCAACATCCTGTTCAGTGCGCTGAGCTTTGAGGGTCTTGTTCGTCCTAACAACACACATGACCTCCTCTTCACTCTTATCCCTCTCCTGCAGGAGCTCTTCATTTAGATCTGTGGCCTCTGAGCTCTTTTTGAATGCATCTTTGAGCATGCATGGTTTTGGTGACTTGGACTGTAAACATAATGAAAATGTATGATATTTGGACATTATACCTTTATATAACAAGGGTGTCTAGCTGGGTAAGGCCGCGGAGCGTTTTAACCGCCACACTTTTATGTAACAATGTATTGCCGAATAAAACCTCATGGTGGCATTTACTTTTGTTTTCATTCAAAATTTGTCACAGCCCTCCACGAAACCTATTTGCATTATGACAGAGCCGTCATCTCAGTACAATAAACGTCAATGATGACATAATTTGTACTGGGATAGACAGCTCTGTCATAACTCAAATAGGAATGCAAATACTCATAATTGAACTGAATCCTTTCTCACTGCACTGTATGCTCACTGAAATACAAGCAAAACACACTTTTACTCTCTTAAACAGATTAAGTATAGTGCCTTGATTAAATATACGTATAAATTTAATATATCATACTCGGTAGTAAGTCAATCTCATTACGATTTTATGATATATTCATGAATCATATAGATAATTGTTGATTACTTACAATTTCAACGCTGCCACCGAGTTTTCAGGGCCGAACTCCCTCAGCGAATCCGCCAATTCCTGCCACTGAAACCTCGTGCCACCGTACTCGCCGTTGGCAAAAAGCGCGAGCGTCGCCATGTACTCGCAAAGCTTCCTCTTTGGAGCCGGAGTGCAACGGCTGAAAACGTATTAATCACACAAATAAGTAAGACGACCAACGTTGAAATAATAAACTAACTTATTTTGTTTGTTACTTACACTTGGTTGCATTTTTCGCAAAATTTCGTCGTCATGTAAACTGAATTTAACTTATATACTGTATTAAACTGAGATAACCGGGAATAACGCTAGGAGGATGAAGAATTACTCTTATTTATGTTGATGTGATAGCGACGGAGTTCACGACGACGGTTTATTTTGCTGTCAATGTCAAGCCTTAGAAAAAGAAAGGGTCTCATCACACAGATGCAAAATACAATAAAAACCCAAATATTTTGAAAGTTAGTGAAGTATGAGTGAAGGTATAACATTTCTATTATCTCTCAGTTTGATGGCATTATAGTAAAACGTCCTATTTATGAGCAAGCAGTCATCCAATATTACCAACAAATGTATAAAAAAGGCTTTATGGCTAGAATTTTTGAAGCACGGCCAACTGTCACATTTCGTGACAATATGTCACATCGTCGACTGTTTAAATTTATCATACATGAAAACCATGTTCGGATGATGGATAAAATAAACAAATCGATACGATACGATAAGGAATTACGAGTGAAGCACCGCTAGAGGCGCTAGTGACGCGTGATGTCGCCAAAATTGAAAAATGTCAAATGTTGAATATGCTTCTGTTACGCTGGATTATTTATTTATTTAGAATAATATTTTGCTATACCTGCACATAATTATGGCAAATATGAGTTACGGATCAATGAAAGGCAGTGCTTTAAAAGCGAGGCCGAATTAAGCGAGCCGAAATACAGCTAATTCAGAGGTTAGTTTACTATTACCAACACATGTAATCAAAAGTATGCTTATTTACCGAGTTCACAGCTATGTTTCCTCTTTTTACAGACTTCAAGACTATGATAGAAATAACAATTTTATTGAGGCTAAGTGTGCTGCAGTTCAAAGAAAGCCCCATAATATGATGGATAAATGAAATGAAATCCAGTCTGAAAACACGAAAACATTAACATGTTGCATTGCCTTTGAGTTCGATAAAGGCAGTTCACGTGTTTTAATCAAGAATGAATTGGTAAGTTGATATTTACAGTGATTCTACTACCAAAAAATAGAATTGCTGTGTAATACTTTTTTCAGTCCCAAATGGTTAACCTGACATTCCTTGTAAAAAAACCAGGCAAGTTGAACATACTTACATTCTTTAGATAGCATATAAAGTAGGTAAATGTACTAGACTTTAAGTTCTAAGATTTTGGCTAAATACAATTTTTGTGTACCAAATTGTGTTACACAGTTTCAATACTAATTTTGATTAAACTGTAGAAGTTGGTGGTAAAAGAAAGCTATATTGTTACACTATCTTTGTGTTTCTGGCTGTCATACATGATTTCTTTGAAAGATTTACAGCGACAGAAACTTTTCACAATCTTATTTTTACTTAATATTTACTTTATTTTCTAAATATATTCAAGATGACTATTTACATTTAGATGTCACCTACTGATCCATAATAATATCATCATACAATGTGACACATAATAAGTACCAATTAACTGAATAATTTCTTTATTTTTTTATTTGTATCTTCATTTTATTTAATATTATAAATTATTATATTTTTAATTTAAAATTAAATTAATAACAATCCTTTGCATCAAATATAAATAAACTCTTTTTGGTTATTATCTATGTAAGTTAATTTAATATTAGAAATATTTGTCTACTTGTGAAATATGTATCCATGTAGTCATATTTCACCGGTATTACTTGTAAAAAAATACGTATCATTAAAAACTTTGTGATTTAAATTATATTGGATTAGGTAAGATATAAATATCCAGTCAACTGTGGATTAGTGAAATAAAACTAAAATTTATTTTGTCATTATAAATATAATGTAGCCGCTACTCTGTAGTTTATTTCGTATCTGTTTCTAGACTACTGTAATATTAATCAATTTGACTCCCATACCATGCAGTTTTATTGGACAAAGAGTGGCAAATAAGCATATGGCTGGTCTGGTGATAAGCAGACACTTTTATGGTTGGTTGCAACTTCAAAGGAATCCAAGATTGAATCCTTGATCGGTAAAGATTGAATTGAGGATCCTGTGTTAAGAGTATTTGTAAAAGTCAGTCTATTAATATTATTAAAAATGTACTTAACAATACTTTTATGTTTCAGAATGGTGGAAATGAAACCTAAATTTTAAGACACCTAAGCATTAAAATTAACTCAAATCTACTCAAGGGTGCCTGGACTGTGACTTGAAATGGATAAATCTGCGTTTGTACCTACTCTTACATTCTCTTTCTCATTTTGTAAATTGTATACCTATTGAGTTTATTTTGTACAATAGTCAAATTGAAATAAAAGTAATAAATCCAATGTGATCATTATATTGTGTATTTTTTAATACCATATCGTAGGCAAACAAGCATACGGCCCGCTTGGTGGTAAACGGGCATCGTAGCCTGTTGAAGCTTGAAAATTGCGTTGCCGATTCTCCTTCTATGTACTCGTATGTAGTTGTTCAAGAAAGGACATCAATAAATTTATTTTGTGTTTGTTTTGTAATACTGTGTTGTGTTGTGTCACGAATGTTAGATTCTTAAAATTCTTGAGAATATCTTTAAAAAATGGTTGTCAACGCCCAAAGTGTTTGAAGGTTGAGATGGTAGAGCGCGTTAGTATTGACTCGTTTTGTCCTCCATCTTGAACCTCACCTTTCAAACACTCCCTGCATATAGGTGGCATAATAAGTAAAGGAATCAATCAATTCAAATGAAACGGTATGGCTTATTCATGTATTTATGTAATTAGATTTTTGAACACGTGTGATGTTTTGAGTACCATCGGTTATAATCTTCTTTTCTTTCTTCACTAATAGATCTGAAAAGAAAATAAAATACAGGTCAATGAGTACTTAACCTGAAACACAATTACGCATGTTGATTCGGGTGGAGCCGCGCGCACATCTTTTGTCATTTATGAAATGATAATTATCTTATTTACCAAAGTAGGAATTCGAGTAGGTACAAGGTGTAACAGATAATGTCTGTTACCTCTTTACGCTTAAACCGCTGAATCGATTTAGATGAAATTTGGTATTGAGATTGTTTGAGTCCCGGGAAAGGACAAAAGATACTTTTTATCCCGGAAATCAGTCCATACGGGGATGAAAGTTTGTATGGAGATGCGTTATAAATGAGTTCTACGCGGACGGAGTCACGGGCAGAAGCTAGTTTAAGATATAAACAAGAATGACAAATATGTTTTAAGGAATGACTCTCTGATTCCCAAGTACATGTTGATTGCAGTACCTAAGTACCTAGGTTTAATAAAATAATCACTGGCTACATTTGTATTACTTATACGCTAACGTTGTTCCCTACTCTAAACGCCATCCTCCGCTAGCGTTTTCCCCGTTGTACCCAAACGAGCCTCGGGGTCCATACAATTTATCAATTACTCAAATAGCATTACTTACCTTACTCCTGATATGCAGCGAAATTTCTGATTTAGGAACTCCCAAGTACAAGGGCCAAGAGCTTTGTTGAAAGGTTCCTGATGAAATTTCACTAGTTTTTCAATAATAGGTGTGTTCAACAGACAATTTTGTGATTGATCAGTCACTAGAAAATCGAACATTCACTGGTAGTTTTGGTGAAAACCAAGTTTAAAATAGGTTATCGTTAATACCTCGGACGCATTTAGATAAAATAAACTAAGTTGAGACGTCAAATTACAACATTAACCACGTACCATGCTCTCATTTGTCATTATATCGCTGTCATATGTCATAGTTGGATAACTCCATTTTGACACGTGCAACCATGCTTTGAATCGGTAATTTGAGTGATTAAGTAGACAAATCACGTGACTTGTCATTTGTCACGCCGTGATAAGTGATAAAATGGCAACCATCTTAGGCCTACCAATATTTACAATGGCACCACCATCTACAAATATTTACAATGGTTGGCTAAATCTGATATGTTCGGTTGACAATGACATAAGTGACTTTGGCTTTTTTTTGGTCTTGAATTAGATTTTCAACTTTTTTATGTTCATAAATTGTGTATTTTACTTGTACAAGTACACACAATAGTGCGCGCTATAATACAAAAATCGTAATACGAGACTTGATCTGAGATTAAACTTTCAAATTGTGACCTTGCAGTAATTGCAAAATTACCTAACGATCGAAAAGGTCACGAACTTGTAAATATGCAACATCCTACTAACTATGCAACTATTAAGTACTTGGGTTACTCAACGGCCTTAACTGAAAAACACGAAAACATACCTTTGGTGCCCTCGTCCCTGAAGAGATCATAGAAAGTTCCGATAGAATTGAGTAGTACAATGGCTAAGATCACTCCCACCGCGGCGAAGTCGCTTGCATCATAGGTGGCGGTGTCGCCCTCTCGCTCGCACGAGTTCAGGGAAGACACCCGCGCCTGTATGCCGTACTTCATCCACGTGGTGTCGTTGATGCATGCTGTAAGAATGGTACCCAAGTCCTGTTCGTTTCTCAAATCCCGTTGGCCGATGAACGGTGCGCAGGTTTCTGTGACGCAGACGCCTCTGTGCAGCTGGGTGTGGTTGAAATGTTTTGTGGTCACTTCGGAATAATCCTGGAAACAGCATTTAATTTTGGTTATACGTGGTATTTTTGTGTCAAAGATGTGTTATTTACTGTTATTGGGGCCATAAACCTAGACTGAAGAAAGAAGAAACATTATAGTAAGTGTTTATGACCACTAATACGAGTATAGGAGACGAGCACTGGATGGATATCCTCAAGCCTGACAAATCTATATGTTCAATAAATTTTCAATGTCTGAGCTTTTAATTCATAAATATGTTGACTGGCTCGTGTCCATGTCCATGAGGCAGGAGGCCCCGGCGGCGAACAGCTCCAGGTCGAGCACGCAGTACACCCCGCCCCGCTCCCGCAGGCAGCCCCCTAACTCGTCCATGGCGTACAGCGACACCTGTCTGTACTGATGACGGCTTACATGGATCATGTCCATGAGGCGGGAGGCCCCGGCGGCAAACAGCTCCACGTCGAGCACGCAGTACACCCCGCCCCGCTCCCGCAGGCAACCCCCGTACTCGTCCATGGCGTACAACACCGGCATCTTTCTGTACTCTGTATCTGGAACCAAATGCAACACACGTCCAGTCCAGTCCAATCCAACACTGTAATCCCTCCCCGAATGGTTGGGATTGGGACAGCCGGCTAGAACTTTATTTTTATTATGACTTTAATATGAGGTAGGTGAACGGTCGCTTACTATGGGCCTCATAAGAAGGCTCAAAGTCACCCAAAGGGCTATGGAGAGGGCTATGTTGGAAGTTTCTCTGCGTGATCGCATCAGAAATGAGGCTATCCGCAGCAGAACCAAGGTAACCGATTTAGCCCTCCGAATCGCTAAACTTAAGTGGCAGTGGGCGGGGCACATAGCACGTAGAACCGATGGCCGTTGGGGCGGAAAGGTTCTCGAGTGGCGACCACGAACCGGAAGGCGCGGCGTGGGTAGGCCCCCCGCAAGGTGGACTGATGACCTGGTAAAGGTTGCTGGAGTCCGCTGGATGCGGGTGGCGCAGGACCGGTCACTTTGGCGCTCTTTGGGGGAGGCCTATGTCCAGCAGTGGACGTCTTTCGGCTGATATGATGATGATGATTATGAGGTGAACGAATCCTAAAAATATCTGAAGTGTGCCAAGAAATTTTCATCAAATAGTGAGTAGTGTTGTTTGATGTAGATATTTAAATAAATTTGCCAATCTTCAATCTGAGCTTACCGTGATAGATATATATTTCTTTTTTCAGGAAAGTTATCAGACATGCAAGGAGGCTAGCGACACAAGAAGAAATATGTAAAACTGGCGGATCAAGTAGGGGGATCTGGAATGTTGCTAATAGGCATAGAAATAAACACATAGGACTTGACCAGAACGTAGGCAATCCTCAAGATGTTGTAGAACTATATAGATATAGTATCTGATCGTTTTGATCACAGTAAGACTCGTAGTCGAGGTAATTTGCAAGCAGCTGTTCATTGCCTGGACCATAACAATAATGTTCATTACAGTGATATAATTTGGTGGCTGGTTTCATCATCTGAAGTAGCAAAAACCGTGCAAGCAAGGGAAAATAAAAAATCCCGTGGACACGATGAGATGTCAATATTATTAGTTTTTGAACCGTCAATTGATTTGCTTTCAGAACCGTTAGCTTACTTTTACAATCAATGTTACGACCTAAATACTTTTCCTGATCAATTGAAATTAGCCACAGTTATATTGCCAGTGTTCAAAAAGGAGTTAAAACAGACCCAAAACATTATCGACCAATATCTCTTCTTCCAGTACTATCAAAGATTTTCGAGAAACTCATAAACACCTGCCTTCTAAATCATCTATTTTATATTTATTTTTTTATTTTATTTATTAGGAACACTTTACAGACATCATACATTAGGAGATACAATGGTTCTATGAATAGCTTATAGACGAGCATGACATCCAAGGCAAGTGCACACAGCACGATCAGCAAGTTAGCGCATATGCAAGCATATACAATGTTTTTTTTAAATGGGACAGTATGGGGAAATCCGAATCTAAAGGAAATAGAGGAAAAGTGTCCAAGGAGACATTAGGTGTTTTTTTATGTAAACAAATTTGGCTCGTTAAAATTTTTGGTCAAGCGTGAGTTGTTCTTAAAAAATTATAAAGTTGGTCAATTTTTGTTTTGACGCGGGTCGGCTCTGTTTCATGTAAGGATTATTTCATTGTATGGAAAGAAAAAAATCTGAACAGCAGAAGTTGGTCAAATTTAATAAAACTAATCTTCATACAGTTGGTTTATTACTTGAGTAAATGTTCGATGTGGCCGCCGTCTTGTCTTATGCAGGTACGAGCACGCTTCAAGACACTTCTAGTTGCATTTAACAGAGACTTATGGTGAATTGTGTTTAGTTACAACACTAAACACAATTCACCATTTCATTCACAGCATCTTTTAATTCTTGTACGGAGTTGTATCGGGATTCATAAATTCGACCCTTAAGGTCGACCCCATAAGAAAAAATCTAATGGCGTTAAGTCGGGCGATCGTGGGGGCCACTTTATCGGCCCATATGTACCCATCCAACGGTTTAAAGAAATAACTTACGTTCCAAATTTGAATTCTTTTTTTTATAATTTCAATACTATCGCGTGCCATGATGTTTACGAAGATTAAAAAAAATGTTCTTCTCTTGAATCATCTGGAGCTCTTATCGATTATCGAAATTTAAAAATGGAATAATTTTAAATATTATTTTACACGCCTAGGCACTTGTAACAATATTAAAAAGCGAATACTGCAATTGTATGTATTCGGATTTCCCCATACTGTCCCATTTAAAAAAAACACTGTATAATGCAATAATGAACCCAAGACAATTTGGTATCCAGAAGAATATTGGTACTATTGACGCAATAAACTGTCTGATTGATGATATTATCACAAAAGTTCATTCTAAGAAGAGAATAGCGGGCAAATTTTTCGCATCCGATCGCTTTCCACCAAACGGCTTGCATCGCATCGCATCGGAAAGGTACACGAACGGATGCAGCGACATGTTGATCATTATCAGGTACTTAAGATTCAACAAATTTAATTTAATTTAATTTTTATTTCTCATGGACATTATTTTTATTATTTTAAATTGAATAACGATACCTAACGGGTGATATATTTGATTTCCTAATTGCTTGTTAAGTATTGTGTATTTTTCTTTGTTGACATGTGTTAATATTATTATTATCATGATATTGAAAAAAAACGCTAAGAAAACGGACAGTCTCATGTAATTATGAACGGTACCTCCATAGGCATTGTCGATAATATACAATTCCTCGTATATAGGTTTGGTCGCGTTCTGTCATTTATGACCCTTTTTGCTAAATAATATTCTATTTGCTAATTAATATTTATTTTTGATAAAAAATATTCTTTGTATTCCTAGAAAAGAAAGAAAATAAGTTTATTTCGTAAAAATACAGAATACAACAATACAATACATTTTAACATTTGGTAAAATGCGAAAAAGGAGTCCAATCAGCACAATGTCGAGCTACAGAAGATGACTCGACGCTGATATTATGTGTATCCTCGAGTTTCACGTCATAAGTTAAATTAGAACTGCGTGTTTCCTATGTCCATGAGAAAAAATGCGTTGATTCCCACCACATTACCATGCAAACGAAGTCGCAGGTACAACTAGTCTGGAATAAGATCGTTGGAACAAAACCTAACATTGGGTTTTGTTTTGGACAATCATACAAAATCGCGGATATCGTGTCAAACTAAACGCAAAATGCTAAAAAAATATAATATCACCAACCCCTGCCGCGAGTACTCGAGCACTGCCTCGCGAGCACTCGAGCACTGCCTCGCCGTATGCGTATATTGCTGTATCCGTATGCAGGCAATAATTACCAACTTGATTTTAATACAATACGTTTAGAGAAATATGTGTGCCGTATCAATGGGAAGATAATTCATAATCTGTAAAACCTGGCGACACAAACGTTAACTTACCATTGAGACTGAAAATCTTCCCGGCGGCCGCGGCCGCGGCCGCGGGGCGCGCCAAGAGCAGGCACAACGGCAACACGATCATGCCGATGCCGCTCCAGTACACAAACATATTTGATAATTTCACTTCACTGTTAATTTATAAGGATAGTCCTTGCTCCAACCGTTTCACTTTATATGGACTGTTTCGACTAATATATTTTTATTTATATTCCTAAATGCAAAAATATGTATGGATAACATCCTCTCATAAATAAGTACCAAAACCTTAATCCGCCGACATAAGAGCTATGGGACATATTTATGAGTACGTTGTATGCAGCCATATTTTTACACTTGACTTTAACTTAACACATAATAATATGTAGTTGCGAATATCTAACAAAGGTAGGTACCTAAGTTAAATTAGATTACAACAAAAAGGCAGGACAAACTTTGTAATTACTTATTGTATTATGAAATATAATAAAAATGATGAAGTTGAGGTGATTACTTCCGAGTTATTATTTTGCCTGATTGGTATCAATTGGTTTTGCGATCAGCGCCGTCGCCTCCCGCCGCCCGTGTGCGTGTGGGCCGCGTCGGCCGTCGGCTGCGATATAACTTACTTATATATCTCTAACCAGATCCGCCCCGACTCCGTTTTTTCTATTTCTTTATGAAAAATGCATACTTTTTATTCTAAGTAAAGTAGTGAATTGGCTATACAGGGTGTCCCGCGGCTTTATTAGAGGTATAGAACAAAATTATTTATTACGGTTAAACAAGGACAAATGCGGATTAAGTTAATTAGTAATCACTTTTCCTAAATGTTGAATACACTTTTGTAGGCACGCCTGAAACCTGACTTAAGTTTTTTTTGTAAAACGCCGAGCTGAAAATCATTACGTTTCGTCCGTTTTTAATTTACTTTATCTTTGAAAGTGCTCTATTAAAAACGCTATAAGCATTGAGATAAGCAATGAGATTTCTTGCGGGCCATGGGACGAGACGAGAGAGTCGGATTTTTCAGAAATGTCCTCGCTGTAATCAATGATGGCTCCACTGCGTGGGAAGTGCCATCAACTTATTAAAACCATATGTTTCGATTAAAGAAACGGTCACCTTCGACATGTATACACTCTTTAAGCAATTCCTTACATAATCGATGACAGCCCGCTGCACTTGAATTGAAGGTCACCAAAAAAATATTTCTCTTAAAAACTGAAATCATCCACCGTTCGGACACCTGTATACATATAGAGAAGCCGTTGTATAGTTGAAATTTTCTAAACTAAGCTCATGAATGGCCATTGCACTGAGCTCATGAATGCCTTTGTTTGCGGTCCGAACAAAAGCTATTCATGAAACGCGCGTACCAAATTTCCAAAAAAAAATAAGCGGCGCATAAAATGTTCATTGCATAATGAACTCTATCGTCTTACTCAATAGATTCAAAATGGACTAAAAGATAACAAAAACCCGCCCCCAGCGAGCCAGGTACAAGGCGCTATGGTAATTTGGAATCTATTGTAAAAGAAGAGAGTTCAAAGAACATTTTAATGTGGCGCTAATTTTTTTTTGCAAATTTGGTACGCGCGCGTCTTGAATAGCCTTTGTTCGGACCACAAACAAAGGCATTCATGAGCTCAGTTCAATGGGCATTCATGAGCTTAGTTTAGAAAATTTCAACTATACCCCAAACGTGTTTTCTTGCTTGATTTTTGGAAATAAAAATAATCAGTGGTTTATTACACCTGCCGTCTCATGACAATACACTGTAACTCGAGTTACAGTGTTTTGTGCTTACATCAATAATTGAGCTTTTCGGGTCCATATCTATTATATTCTATATATGCTTGCTAACAGAGCACTCATTTTGTCCGAAATTCAATGAAAAACCTCAAAGCATGTTACACTGTAACTTTTAAAACATAGGATCTTGTTTTGACTTGACTAATCACTGTATGTCTTATGTTAAGACGACACGCGTTCGTCGGGTTAAGACTCTTAACCCGACGAACGCTCGTCTGTAGAACAATGTGTAAAGGGCTTAAGACTCAACTCCGCTCCCTAATTAGGGTGCTAAATTCAGGTACGTGTTATAAGCCCTTTACTATTGTCCGTTAGGTGCACACGTGTGTCCCTAGCGCGTCCGACGGGTTAATACAGTGTTTTGCCAAAACAGAGGGCCTACCGCGAAACGAAAACTAATAATTTCGTTCGTGTATCTCCCTCTCTGTCGCACTTGCTAGTTTGAGCGACAAAGACGGAGACACACGAACGAAGTTCGTTTTCGTTTCGCGGTTGGCTCTCAGCACTGTTTTTTGTCGACCGTTATCCTAAGATACAGTGTTTTGTCCTAACAATCCCGCAACACCGGCCTTGAAGTGAGGGTTTTGATTGTGAGGTACAGCGAGTGTTTGTAAACATTACTTAGTAGATCATAGGAACTCATCGTTAGTTCATGCGTTTTTAACTTGTCCGCGATTAAAGTATCAGAAAATGAGCTAAGGACGGAAACGGAATATATCGATTTTAATTTAAAACTCTTTCTAACCACTCACTTGCTTGTGGCAACCACAGTTGCCAATTTCGCGCACCCTTAAACTGATAGTGGCAACTGTGGTTGCCAAGTGAAGTATGGACTTCATTGATAAAGAAAAATTGAAAGCAATTTAGGCTACCTTTTTTAAAATCCGAAAGCAAGTGAGTGTCTAAAGGTGGGAAGAAAGTGTCGCTTAAATGTGTCACTGATTTTTTCCAAAATGAACAGCCATTTAGTTACCGAAACCAGTGCTCCTTCTCCAACCTTGCTTACAATAGTGTTGTATCGGATTTACTGGCACAAACAGCTCGACTGATGAAGCAACTATTACTAGATATCGATTACACAAATTATAACCAACCCTTACCTTCGTGTGATCACGCGCAACTGTTTACCGTCGTAGATAAAAGCAACGATCGACTTGTGCCAAACAACAGTTTTAACCAGGAAGCCAATTCGACGTGCAACATTTATTACATATTTATATGTAGGTATATTAATTCCAGAATGAGAATGAAAAGTTAAAAATCCTGATGGTTTTAATATACAGATTTAAAATCGTACTATTATGAAGAGGCTGTCTGTCCGTATTGGTAAAACTGAGTATGATGATACGAGTTACAAGGAAATATTTTTTTTGACAAAGCCTGTGAAAACTGCATTGAAAAAGTTAATTAATGACAAAAAAAGTGTGTGCGATAAGATTAAAAAACAAGAAAACTCCGAGAGGAAATTGCAAAAAAAAGAAGACTGAACTTCTGAAATTATTTCAGTTTAGGCCACAATTGAGAAGAAAATTTTCAAGAGATATTGATTTTTAAACCGGATTGACCAAACAGAAACAAGTACTTAATTTAAGGTTAAACGTCAAAATAGTATCTAATCTTGGCATTGTATTATCAAACACCTTGCACCAAATCAATCACTGGATGAATGATCACAACCTTTCAATTATCATCAATAAAACGAATTTAATTCAATTCTATCCTCATCAAAGAACACCACCGCCTCTGAAACTTGAGCTGAACAATAATGAAATAGTATAAGTAGGAAACTTTAAACTCTTCGGTATTACTTTGGATAGTCACATGAATTAAAAAACACACATTTCAATTACTAAAACATAAATATCACAATTCCTATATGGGTTATTCACGCTCCGCAAAACAACAGACATTGCCACAGCACTCTCTGCCTACTACGCCTATGCCCACTCGTGGTTGAGATGCGGTATAATTTTGTGGGGTAACATTATAGATGCTCATGACCTATTTGTAATGCAAAAAAATGCATACGTTTACTGCTCGTCATAACATGGAATATTAACGTTACCATCACACTTCACACTTGTGATATTATAAATGTGAAGATTCGTTGATGTTGTCAGAGAGACGGAATAAGGAGAATCCGAAGGAAATTATATTTATACAACATACATTAAAAACTTCAATAGCGAGATGCAGCTTGGTACGTCATTCTCCAGTTTTTTGTCGGCGTCTACACTACGTCAAACCATATGAAACGTATAAAAAAAGTTTAATGTAGTTCAGGTGACCCGCAGACCAAATTTGAGACTAACCGATTAGATAAAGTCGTGTATACGCAACAGCGCCATCTTTTGTTGTCTAGTGGACGTCGCGTGGCGGTGAAGACAACCAGTATAATTTTGGTGGCAAATTCTAGCAAAAAGTGCTGAACCGATTTTGATGGCACTTTCTAATATTGTTGTTTAGACCTCAGAATAGGACATAGCGCGGCCTTTTTTTAGATATAATTTCTTCAGAGAGTGATATAAGGTTTGAAAATTTTTATGGGAATTCATTTATTTTTTAAGACAGACACCTGAAACTTCGTAATAAAAGTTCGTTAATGAAACACAAGAAATGTAATTTCAGCGTTTTTGAATACCCTAAGCGGGTCAAAAATGCGTTGCAAATTAGTACGGAAAGCATATATTTTTAAGAGAAACTTCGTAAAATGGTTCTAAAGCACAAGAAAAACAATTTCAGCGTTCTTGAAAATTTATCTTCTAAAGGGATTATAACTTGCTTTAAAGTTTGTATGTAGAAATCCAGTGTGAAGAACTCCATAATAGATGGCGTTACCGGTCTTATCCGATACTATTAAAGCAATATTTGTATATAATAAAAATATATTTTATGTTTAAAGTTGTAATTATGTTCTGATGAAATTTGCAGTATGAAGGATTTACGGGGCCGAGAAACCGATCTAGTTTGGTCTTATTTTCGAGAAAATTCGTTGTTTCCGTATCTCTTAAAAGGATGGTTTACTCTTCGATGACGACCAATCTTCTTTGTTGATGGTTGCGAGTTCAAATCCCAGCGGTGAGAAGGTTTAATGTTTTCTTTTTATCCGTTTATTTTGTTATTTTTTGGTAAACGATCAGTTAGTGGTTTTTTATTTCATTGTGTATACAAATCGATTTCGTAGTATTAAAGCCAAGAAAATCTCGGTCCCAGGTAAAAACAAAGCTTAAGCATTAAGCACAACATCGACGGTTGTGGATTTGAATGCATTCATGCAGTCTTATCGTTTTTAATTTATGCCGCTTTTGGTCCAACACGACCCCAACCTGGGCCAAACTTAATTACAATATGGACCGATAAAATGTTCTGTTTGCGAAGTTACGGAAATATTGTATGACATACATACATTTACAGTTAGATTAGTGTTTCTTTCATAATTTTAGAATCAAATAAAACCCATTTAATACTTTTTGGTGTATTATTTTAATTGGTCTAAAAAATATCAAAAACATAATCTATCGAGCTGAAATTGGACTAAAATTAAGCTCGCTCGATGGCGCAAATCGACAACTAACATCAGCGACCTCTATCAAACTGAATTTGTGCCAAAATTATGCTCGCTAGATGGTGGTATCAATTTATAATTCAAGCATTAATCATGTTAATTTTTCATAGAATTTGTGACTGGTAACATAATTATGAATTATTGTTAAATCCGTTGCAAAAAAGATCTGAAAACGTTCAAAGGCACGCGCGCACGCGGCCCGGCAGCCTGCTAAACGAGAATAGTAGTCATTTGTTATACAACTTTGCACAAGGGTGCAAAGTTGTATTTTACCCGCGAGTGTGGAATTGAAACACGAGCTAGCGAAAGGATGCTATAGTTAAACCACGAGCGAAGCGAGTGGTTCTAAAATATAATCCCGAGTGTTTCAACACACGAAAAGTAAAATACATTTGCACCCGTGTGTAACACAAAACTTTTCTCCTCACTGTAGCGAGGAAAGTGCAACATGAAAAACAACTTTATATAATTTAATTTTTATTTTAACAGTAATTAAGGTTAAGTAATATCAAGTAGAATTTTGGTCAAGTGCGAGTCGGATTTTAGTTTTCCCATACTTTTTGAGACCCAGCGCCTGATGATTTGATGAAGGCAACAAGCAATTAATTATTTAAAAGTTCTTAAATATTTAATTTTGTTCTGTTTTTTAGTATTTGTTATTATAGCGGCAACAGAAATACATCATCTGTGATTTTTTTGTATTATGACCGTTTTACGTTTTGTTATACTGTCAAAAGCTACACAAGCTACACAAGGTGTAAAAGAACACGCTCCAAGGTCAAATTACTTTCCTCACTAGTAGATAAAATGCGTTTTTGCTCACTGGTTTTAAGAGTCAGTCGTTTGCTGAATTCGCTAAACTTTTTGAGGTCATATCTCACTAAAGATTCGTTTTCCTACAGATTTTATTGTGTAATATGAAAGATCATTTCAATTCAAGTTGAATAAGTGGAAAGGTTGTTTACTCTCAATTTATCATATTTTGGCTCAGTCCAACAGCTGTTTTCTCATTTTTCGCTCGGAGACGTGTAAAACGTCTTAGGTTTGAAGAACTATTTTATTTCAAACCGACATGAAACAAATAAATATATATTGGATTGATAGTCTTCTTAGGAATAAAAGGAAAACATTTTATAAGTTACATATTAAATTGTTGAGTAAAACCGTATTTCCATCCAACAACTTTTTAGTAAAAACACATGAAGACTCGCCAGTATTTTTGAACATTTAGCACATTATTTCAAAAATATGAAAACATAATAAGAAATTCCAGTTCAAGTGCTATTCGAAGATATAAAAATATATTTATGTGTAGAAGTAAATTTCGGCATAAAAAATATTTCAAATCACCCTAAAATTCGTAATAAAACACCGTGCACGGCGCTCGATGCGGCAGTCTCCGCCAAGCGGTTCGAGGGAACGGTCACGTCGCTCGTCGATTTCAAGGTTACGTAGCTATGGGCGCTTGGGCTAGCGGAAATTATAGCGCGACGAGGCAGTCTTGATCATTTGTTAAGTAATGGATTTTGTTACTTTTGACTTTTTATATGAAATTGCATTTGTACTAATGGAAATATTTTCATTGTACTACTAACATGTTTGACCTATGTTCTATAGAAGGAGGTTCTTAATTAGTCTTTATGTTTTATCTATATAGACATTAATCGATAATTCTAAAAGTACGTCATCGAATTTTCATCATCATCAGCCTATATATACGTCCCACTGCTGGGCACAGACGTCCTCTCCTGAATTAGTTGGACTGTTTAGGATGTTATTTTGCAGTTTCTTAATTTTGACAGCCGTTTGTAATATTTCCAATTAACGGAATCTTATTCCTATTGCCTTTATCTGTGTGATATGAACTGCTTCCTGCTGTCCTGGTGTTACTTTTGTAGCCTTTTTAATCATTTCTGGTTTTAACCATACTTATGTAATTTTACCTAACATCTGCTTCGGTGTCAAAGCGGACCACGGCCTCCTTAGGGGCACAACCGGGAACAACGCTAGGAGGATGATGATCTGCTTCGATGACAGGTCTCAACACACATCTGTGTCACATGTTTCATCTCCATTTTTTTTATTGCCCATCTTTTCCTTGCTCAGGTTCTTACTATTCATGTCGCTGAAGTAGTATACTATAATACTATATTTATAAATTGATCCCGCATTGATCAGGCATCCCCTCTACGGCCACAAGCTACCACCGTCCCGTCTTAGAACCCGTAAAAGTTTTATAAGGCATACTACCGCTGCCAAGCTTCCCCCCTCTAGGAACAGACTGGCACACTGGCAGAAAACACACGCTCCTTCCGACGACTTTGTCCGTCCTGCTGAAGCGCTTCCCGCAGGACACAAACAGCCATGGCCTACCTGGAGATCCTTAAACAGACTACGCTCCCAGGTAGGCCGCAGTAAGGAAAATCTAATAAAATGGGATATCCTGACCTGAGTGGCTCAGACGCCCGGTGTGAGTGCGGGACGACTCCTCAAACTATGGCGCATAGGCTGTCCTGCCCGGTGCGCGGCGTGCCCGTCCACATGCTCCAGACAAGACCTCCGTGACGCAACAGACAGGGCGTTAGCCATCGCTAATTTCTGGTCCCGCACAATCTAACCACGGCTCAAATAGGAAACCATCGACACGAGAAGAAGAAGATAAATTGATCGGTTTTATTATTTTAGATTCAAGTATGGCGCCTAGGAAGACAAATCGTTCTTTTGGTAAAGTAAAGAGAAAAAATATATTTTGTGGCCCTAAAACATTAAAACCAGACTAAAACGAAATCTGCACAACGCTGAAATCTGGGAAGGTTAACGAATTATTCTTATTTATCTGGTCATGAAGCTTATTATACTTCAGGAAAATGAACTGTAAAAAAAACTATACCTTAATTTCTAAATTACCTGGTATTTTATTTCAACACCTACACTAAAACCAAGAAACGTATATCAGATAAAAACTTTTCACCTAAAATTTGATAAACTGGAAACTGAAAACTCTAACAGTAATTAATTATCGACCGAGTGAGCGGAAGCGAATAAGGTCTCCGTTTCAGCTTGGACAAAAATGCTTTCGTATGTCTATCCGGATTTCCGGCTGTTCTCCTCTAGAGGTCGCATTTCTCAACCGATTCTCGTAAAATTTGGTGAGCAGATTCGGTAATTAATTATATAGAATTTTTTGTCGAGCTAGTTTTTGGGAAAATTTCAAAATGGCGGAGGTATGCAAAAAGACAGAATCACGAGGTCTACAGCTCACAGAGCCACTAGTAAATGATATAAATAACCTAAGTTTTAAGATGAGCAAAGATAAATAATAATAAATATTGGGGACAATCTTACACAAATCGACCTAGTTTCAAACTAAGCAAAGCTTGTACTATGGGTACTAAACGACGATATACATACTTATATAGATAAATTATTAACTTAATACATAGAAAACCAATATCCATGACTCAGGAAGAAATAAATGCCCATACCGGGATTCGAACCCAGAACATCCAGCTTCGAGGCTAAAGCGGTCGTCAAACAAGCAAGGACTTAAATGAATTCTGAATTTGTAGTAATTACATAAATACATTATAATGAACGATACAGTTCCAAGTTACCTGATATTTTATTTAAATACATATAGGTACAGGGTACAGGTTAAGAAACGAAAAAGTCTGATAAAACGGTTAAGGCGCCGTAGGTTCGGCGAAGTTAAGCGAACAGAGTTTTTGAAACAATATAATGCGTCTGTCTATAATAATATGGTTTCAAAAAAATACAAATAGTAATATTGAGGGCTTTTCTGCAGCGAGATCAGTGATTCGAAACGATAGAAAAAAAATCACGAACATAGGTCTAAAATACACTTAAAATATTCGTAACAAATTATGCACAAAAGCTAAAAATATTAAAATTGCTTCTAAAAATCGGCAATATTTTTGAGAGAACTCAGTGATAACTTTTTTATTTATTTAAACGGCCAAAAAATTAAAATTAAAAAACATGATATCCGCGCTTCCGAGCACGCACTTCCATCTCGTTCACGCTTATGCTCAGTGAGAGGGAGAGAAGACCATCAACCTACGGCGCCTTAAAGTATCAAAACTACTCTACGACGACCTAGCCGCCTCGCTCGACCCCCACTAAAATACCTTTTTTTTTTTTTTGACGATGTGAAAATACCTTACGCATACCCCCGGCCCGGGGAAGGCAATTTGGGGGTTATGTGGGACTCTCTCCTCCCGCCGCCATCCGAGTGATGGTGACTGGAGGAGCATACCCATTAAAAACACACCGGCGTCACCCGCATTGCCGTTAACGGGGGCGCCATGGGATCGCGAACATTCAACCATGACGCCCCCCGGCGGTCCTGGCTTTACTCGCGCCAGGACACCCGCACCAAAGGAGGGGAAGGTCAGGACGCTTGACATTTGACAAAGACTGACCCCGTCCCGCTAAAGGCCTGCCGAACGGCACCGACCTTTACCTTCTCCTCTTACCTCCACCTTTCGCAGCCACCGCAGCCGCCACCGCCTCAGGAGTTGCCGACTCCATGAGGCCGGTTACCAACAAGTCAGCCATCTTGACGGGACGATAAACCCTGGCATCATCTCCAATAAGACCCTCAAGCCTCTCTCTCAGGGAGTCAGCAGCTCGGGGACTTCAATTATGCGGGCCCCATCAGCAGTCTCACGGACACGGACATGGTCCAGCCCCACCTCCGCTAGCTGAAGAGACGTCGCCTTTGCCATGATGGAGGCGTAAGTGGCCTCTGACTCCGGCTTGAGAACCACCACGATGGCGGCTGTTTTGGGAACGACCAGTTCCCGCTGCTTTGGCATAGAAGCCTTGGCTGCAGGTCGCGCTGCCATGGCTGTTGCTTTACTAGCCGTCCTCCTCGCCTTCCTACCTACCACGTCCCTCCATTCTGTTTCAGTCTGTGGTTGTGCCGGTAGCTGAGGTTCTGGTGGTGGCACCGACCCCGTTTGCGCGACTTGCTTCGGTGCCTTCCCCTTCTTCTTTTTCTTTTTCTTCGCCTTCTTCTGGCTCTTACCCGCCGTGGATGCGCCGGTGTTGGCAGGGGGCATTAGTGTAGCCCCTGTAGCAGCCCTTTTTGGTGGCGACACTTCTGCAGCTGACGCTGGCTGCACAGGGGACGGGCCCTGTTGCCTTTCCATTGCCCCTGTGGTCTCTTCCCTATTACGGTCCGCAGCCAAAGGCGGACGCAGGATCGGGGCAGATGGAAGGAGACTACTGACCTCCCCGATTCTCAAGTTCATCATTTCTCCCAGCGACAAAAGGAGGTCTCTTTTTAGGTCCTCCTTGAGCTCCGCTAGGAGATCCGTCACGGCCGAGACTGGATTTTCGGCGGGCTTGGCCGCGGGGGGTCGGTTGGCCCTCTCTGAAGCCCACCTCACTACAATACCTGCGCTGGCGCGCTCGGATGCGGGTAATTATACCTAGAATTGAACTTTTTCCGGGCCGATACGGACTCTTAAAGGGTAAAAGACGGCTTTCCGAGGCAGTGAGGGGAAAAAACTTAAAATGCCTGCCAGTCTGTCAAGCGAGTCGTGTTCTTGGATTTTTTACAAATCCAACTAATGAATGGCTGAACGGATTAAAATGAATTTCGGTATAGTGTATAACCTGGATTAACATACGAGTAGGTATATAGTATACTTTTTATTCCGGGAATCATCGTCTAAGAGGCGAAATAGGGGGCGAAAGTTTGTAAGGAGCTACGATGTTAAACGAGTTCCACGCGGACGAGTCGCGGGCAGATGCTAGTGTATATTTGTATGTATATTTGTGCGAAAAAATATCCACCTGTTCAAGGAGCACCAAAATAAAAGACTCAAACAAACTTATATTACCTGTCCCAAATCTCGAAATATTCCGAAACAGTCCTCGTTATATTATTAGGGGAGCGAAGTGCTCAGCGATGAGGTGGCGGTCGATTGCAGGGTTCCGCAGGTGTCGGGATGTGGTCCAGTGTGCTATCTCAGTTCAGTTCAGATTTATTTATTTCTCTAAGATTACAAATCACTTAAGCGAGAAACAAACAACATTTGAGTAAACATTCATTACAAATAATATAAGCTAGCTGTTGCCCGCGACTTTGTCCGCGTAGAACTTGTTACCGTCTTAGAAAATTGATTGCAATGAATTTATAGGTATTAATTTATTTGTAGGTGGAACATGGTTTATTGGAATCTGGCAAGTCAGTCACAACTATTAGAAACTTTAATGAACCATGGCTTCCAAAGAATCGTTAATAGCCAGTTATATATACCTCGTCTATATTGGAAAATTGTACATGGCTGTCTCCTGCTGCGTAACTTGGCAATTTAAGTTTTGAAAATTATCCAGAACTTTATGCTAGTTAACCGTTAGTTATACAATTCAACGCTGGTTATACAGTTTTGGTATGGTACAAGGTTCAAATTACAAGCGGCGTGGCGTGAGACGTGTTAGGAAATATTTTCTATATTTTTAATTACCTGCCACGGAGTTTGTTAAAGGACGAAGGATTTGTTCGTTTTTTTAAGTATGTCAGGTATCAATATTTCTATTCGTTTCGTTATCACTCACTTAGAAATGATATCTACGATATATAGACAGGCAAGACGATTCACGTAGGGGAACATGGGTGTCCAGTAAATCATGTGTCACAGTGAATCATTAGCAATAACTTTCCATGTAATGCACACACACGCGTAGGTAAGTACTGGTGACATTGTCGCTCTTGCCCCCCCGTTCATCAAACCAGCGCCAGCGAGCCACGCAGTAGATGATACTGCTTAGATAGGCTAGTGGTAGAAACTTTCCACTCTACCACTAGCCTATCTAAGCAGTATCATCCTTTTTTTCGCCTATTCCACATATCCCTACTGCGATATCCCCCCCAGTGGGGACACGTGGAATATTTTTCCATTTATTTCTGCTGGTAGGGATATTTTTCCACCTAGCCCTACTAATTCATTTGAAATGAATTATTTTCCGCATATCCCTACCATTTCACCCCTAGTGGGGATAATTGGTTGGATTTGTTTACACGTATACCTATGTTTCCTCCCCGGTGGCGGTAGGTGGATTTATTTCCACGTATCTACTATTTTGCCCCTAGTAGGGATATATGGAATTTTTCCCATTGATCTCTACAAGCTCGTTGTTTGGTAGAGATAGATGGAAACTTTTCCTTGCATCTCTATCAGATTGTTTTGTGGTAGGGATAGATGGAAAGTATTCCTTACATCTCTCTCTGATTGTTTTTTTGGTAAGTACGGATAAATGGGTAACATTCCAATTGTCGATTTTTTATTTATTTCTTGGTACCTACTTTTGTTCATATTGTTAATTTCCCCTCTAAATTTCTCCTAAAGTCAAAAGTTGTATGTGCCCCGCGAGGCCAAAGTTTTATACATCTCGTGCCAACTCGCAATGATCAACATTCTAAACTAAATCTTGCTAAGCTCGTGATTCTATTATAGGCTATTTCGCTAAATAGGGACTCAAAATAAGCACCTAAAGTAAAAAAATAGGGAACACATGATACTTGTCACTGACATGTATCTTATGTCAGTAATAGCGTTGAAAATTTCCGGAAAAAAACCCGTTTCTTTCCAAACGGCTCGAACCATGTGATTTTCCGCTTCAATTTTTCTGAAAAAAAAACTATTTAAACAGGCTTCAATCGGTTATTTTTCTTAATACTGGTACAGTCAGCATCAAAAGTAGCTACGCAAACGAAGAAGTCAAAAGTCTTTATTAAAAGGGAATAAGAGCTTTGACGTCTTCGATTGCGTAGTTACTTCTGACGCTGACTGTACCCACCAGTTGAATGATTATAGACTTACTTTGCCATTGACATCCGTGTCAGTTCAGTTCAGTTGTCACAATTACGTTACCTATTTATTATATTAACGTTAAAAATCCGAAAAAACTGAAAAAAACGAAAATTACATAAATTCTCAAAAAAAAATATTTGTTTTTTCCGACATTTTCAATGCTAGTCAGTAGCAATAAAGTAGATATTTTTGAAAGGTTGTCTGTGTAGACATTGGAGAACTCGACTGTACAAATTGAGTAATATCATCTATTCAGGCTATCATTCATCGCTGGACAATTACCTCATATTATATGCTAAAATATACTTAAGAGTCCGCAGTAAGCGCGGCCGAATTTCACCTTCCCATACAAACGTAGTTACGCTCTCATTTTAAAACTAAGTGTTGCATTGTGACGAAACTTTGCATATACAATGAAATATGGTATATCTATGTCTGTAATTCGTTTACATGGTTCCAGTTTATAAAAGAAACGAAATACAGCAAAAACAAGTTTTGTATGAAAAACTTAAATTCGCTGTATTTTTTTACTATGGTATTTGAAGCTACGTAAACTAATTACAGACATAGATATTCCTCATGTCATTGTGCATGCAAAGTTTCGTTACAATCCAACACGTAGTTTTAAAATGAGAGCGTCACTACGTTTGTATGGAGAATCGAACTTACTGCGGACTCTTAACTAAACTGAACACCAAAGTTGTTTACAAGTATGATTGGAAACTGTTCCTTCCAAGAAACAAGAAGGGATATAAAATTCCATATTATCACTACAAATGGAACATATTTTTACCAGCTTTATATTAACTTGACCTCTTCGTATGTATGTAGGTATGTCAGTAAGTTATCCGTCAAAATTCGCAATCCATTTTTCAGTTACTTGCCGTTATCCGATTGACCTGAAATTATGGGTATAAGTATAGTTTAGATGACAATTCAATATAATGGTACCATCGAGCTGAGCTGATGATGGAGACAGAAGGTGGCGAAAGGTGGTGGGTGGTGGTGGTGATGAATTCAGTAATTAACCAACGTAACCCCGTTGACGTCCACTGGATGTATGGCGCAGGACCGGTCATTGTGGCACTCTTTGGAGGAGGCCTATGTGCAGCAGTGGACGTCATTCGGCTGATATGAGGATGATGATGTCCTTGGATTTTTAATTGTTATGAAAACTTCCCTCTCTGAAGATTTACTTCAGGCCTTTAATTCCAATGAAGAGCTCGGCCTTCGGCCTCTCTTGCCTCACCGTTCGGCACTTTGGCCTCAGGTCTCGCTTGCAAGACACCTTAGGATAGTGAGTGTCCGTCGGGCTCGCCCTAGGGCCTTCGGACCTGGGGCTCGCTTAGGGAGCGCTCTCTAAAAGGATGCTTTGGGCATCTATATAATATTATTGACGACCAAAATGATGAGGGTGTTTATTTATATTCGAAGATAATTTGAACTGTTACACGCAGAATATATGGAATTGAAATCTTTATTTTCAGAATGTAGTATGGTTAAACATAAGAATACCATGTAAACCATAATTTATGCGCGTACGAAGTCGCGGGCAGAAGCTAGTAGTAAATAAGCGGTATTCAGTGGAAAAAAATCCATACCTATTACCGTTTCCATACAGTAAGTAAGTAGGGCTGAGTGGAAGAAGTTCCATATATCCCCACCAAACAGCAAGTAAGTAGGACTGAATAGAAGAAGTTCCATATATCCCCACCAAACAGCAAGTAAGTAGGACTAAATGGAAAAAAACCATGTATCCCTACTAGGGAGTAAATTAGTAGGGATAGGTAAAAAAAATATTCCACCTATCCCCACTAGGGGGACAACAAATATACATGGAAAAAAAACCACATCCGTCTTGCCCTACCATTGAAAACCGGGAGGGATAGATGGACGACTCAATTCCATGTATCCCTACCAGTAGAAATAAATGGAAAAATATTCCACGTATCCACACTGGGGGGGATATCGCAGTAGGGATACGTGGAATAGGCGCTTTTTTTAGGGTACCTCTCTTACATGTAAATTGGTAATGTATTTTTTTTTTCTCGTTAAACCTATAGTGGGGTTCAAAAAAAAGGAGGAGGGTCTCAATTCGGTTGTATTTTTTAATTTTTTTTATCATTTTTTTCAATGTTTGTTACCTCAGAACTCCGTCATTGATGAGCCGATTAATAATTTTTTTTTTGTTTGTAAGTATATGCATCCAGGTGGGTCCCATTTTTTTTGAAAATTCAATTGGATGATGGGATCCGTGAGGAATTGAGGGAACTCCTCAATTATATTAGGCACGCGTGTAGTGATTTTGGTATTTTCTACTATAACTCGTGTATTTACATCCGGAAATCATAAATTGGTGGAGTGGAATTGATGATGAAGACCACAGATGACTTATGGAATTCCTCAATTATATAATTAAAAGTACAAAAGTATATCACAGATTCTGAAAAGATTCCGTTGAAATAGCAACTAATGAAGTGCCAAGGGTGATCCTTGTGGAATCGACGGAAGTCTTCAAATATTATCGGATCACATACAGCGATTGGGTTCTCTAATAATCAACGCATTTGCTCTCAGAAATCAGTTCATGTGGTAAATTGGAAAAGAAATGTGGAAATGTTCTCGTGGCTTGGCGGAGTCCTAAATTGAAGTCGGTTAAAACTTTGTTTTTAACGTAAATCATAGTTTTTTCCAGTAATTACGAGTAGGTTTTATCTGGATTTTTATGCACACTGTAATACTTTTGTGATCCGAGAAGCCCAAATCACTTATCTTCGTGCATAGTTCATTATCTTTATAGTTTGTGAATAGCAAGTCTATACAAGTGGAGGTAGTTTGAGTTACACGAGTTGGTTCTGTTACATGCTGTGTAAAGTTATATTCTAACATGAGGTCTAGTAGAGTATGTGACTGCTTACTATTTTCTAGAATATTTACATTGAAGTCACCCCCAATCATAATATTTTTGCCAGATCGAGGATATTTTTGAGTTGGCGATAAAAAGTATCAATCCCTCTACCATTCCAATACATTACCAAAATTATTAAATTTAACTTTTTCATTTCTCTTGCAGAAATCTCGATAATGTATTCAATCGACATATCAACAATATCTTTCCTATCTTCGTATTCTAGATCTTCTCGTAGTAGTATGCAGACTCCACCGCCAGCGTAGTTCTCCCGGTGGTAAGATGACGCGAGAACGTATCCTTGTATAAGTACGAGGTTTATTTTTTCTTTTTTTAACCATGTTTCCGAAACACAAATAACATGATAACAATCAGGACCTTCTTCCAAGAAGGCTTCGAGAGTGGACATTTTGTTACAAATACTTTGCATGTTTTGGAATAGGATACACATATTGTTTTCAGTTTTGGCGAAGGCTATGCGGGTTTTTGGCGTTGATCAGCGTGTCAGCGAGGCTTTCGCTTCCACGTGTGGTCTCAGCGGGGTCATCTTGATGTGCATCAAGGCGGCTTGAGTTCGGAGCTACAGTAGTGGGTTGTTTTTGCTCGTTGTTTGTTGGTAACTCATATTCCCTGCCATTGACGAAACATTGCCCTTCTTGATTATAGGATATAAGCCCTTTTTTCGGGCGTCCAAGATAGTATCTCTTAGGGAATGTCTCTTTTTTAGTGCTACTGGGTCAAAGTACTCGGAGACCGCCAGTCCCGTGTTTTTAAAGTTGGTACTGCGGCTGAGGACGTGTGTTGCCATTCTTTTACTTATGAGGTCAATTACAACCGGCCTTCGGTATCCTCTCCTGCCTATTCTGGTCACACCATCGATAAAGTCACATCATCGCATCATCACATCATCGCACGCTACTGCGAGCTGCGCAAGCTGGAGGTCTACGGAGTTCATGGAAATGCCCTAAACTTGGTGGAATCATACTTGATTGATAGGCAACAGAAGGTATATATAAATGGTACTTCATCTCTTAGTTCTCCGGTAAAGATGGGAGTTCCTCAAGGACAGAGGCGGCTCGTGACAAAATTGTATAGGTGTTCACTTGAAATAAAACAATGAAAATACATAGCGTTAGCAGATTCCGGAATTCAGGGATTCCGAAGACTCATCGTGCACAATCTATTAACCTTCGTAAAATATGCCTGTTTTCGTCAACACGGTCATTGAACTCGCGTATAGACTTTCGGTACTTACACGGAATCTAGTGCCTTGCAAATATCTTGTCGTCCGATAGACGCTATAATAACAAATAAATGGTACCTACCGAGATTGTGAATGTTATTTTCATATTGATTGAAAGATGAGCTAGGTCGTTAACGCCCGTTTCAGCCCAAGCAGAAAGACACGGAAAACAAAATAGTTAGGTGTCGAACCAAATATAATTATTGACGGTGAAAGACTTAAAATTGACAATGCAACCTTATTCCTTGGCATTAACATAGATTCTAAGTTACAATGGGGTACTCACATTAATGTTCTGTCGGAGAAACTAAGCTCTGCAGCTTATGCAGTTTATAGAATTAGACGACTTACAGATGTAGCTACAGCGAGATTAGTCTACTTCACATATTTTCATAGTCTAATGTCATATGCAATCTTGTTGTGGGGTGCGGCTGCGGAAATCGAGACTATATTTATATTGCAAAAGCGTGCGATTCGTGCCATATATGAGATGCGTCCTCGCGACTCCATAAGAGAACTCTTCAAGGAGATAAACATACTGACCCTACCTTCCTTGTACATTTATGAAAACATCATGCACGTGCGTAAAAACGTATATAAATTTAAATTAAATAGCGATAATCATCATTTTAATACTAGGAACAAAGATAAAATAGCTGTAGCTAAGTTCAGGCTATCTAAAACCAATACAAAATCTTTCTTAGGAAACTGTATACGGTTTTATAATAAAATCCCTAAGGAAATCACTGGGCTCACAGAAGGTAAATTCAAGAGTCATGTAAAATCAACTTTGTTAAAGAAAGCTTATTACACAATTAGGCAATACATAGAGGACAAAGATGCCTGGAAGCTTCTGCATGACCACCACCTGGTACCACCACCTAATGTAATAGATACATGTATTATATAAAAGTAGAATCAGTTTTTGACTTGCAAAAGTGCTATGAGAAAGCCTATTTGAATAAACATTAACAATAAACAATAAACAAAAGCCACTAATGTCGAAGAAGATGTTGTTTACACGATCGATGAGGTCTTGTTCCTGTTCGTGCGAATACTCATTAAGGCCATATAAGACAACTGAATTTTGTTTATGTCCTGTACTGTCGCTGATTTTCGATTTTATATTTTATCGATTCCAATTCCGTTCGTAAGTTATTATTTTCCATTTGTAGCTCCTTGATGGTTTAATCAAGGCTATCAATTTTTTTCTTCTGTCGTGTTTGTTCTCCAGATAGGAGATTTGTGGTGGCGACAATATCCGATTTCAGGGTGGTAATTTTGCCGTTTAATTCGTTTGTTAAGGCAGACTTTATGTCATTTGTGATTGACCGGGTTAAGTTGTCCCGCATTGCTGCCAGCTCCGTTTTAATAAGTTGACTGAATCTGTCATACGTAATAGAATTTGGATCGTCAGCGGGTTCCTTCGGTGTCGAATTATCCTTCTGTGAGGTGGTTTTAATATCACGGTTAGGTAATGGTGATGAGATGTACGTGTGCCCCAATATATTCGAAATGCTACTTTCGTCACAAGACATATTCGCGACATCCAGAATTGTCGCCGCTTGCTACCGCGTACCGGCTAGGGACGCGGGTGTATCATCGGCGCCGGCGAGTAATATTTTCGCATGGAGGACATTTCCAGCTTTTTTGTAGTTGGGTGCTATGCTCTAATCGGTTCAACCGTTTAAGCGTGATTAAGTAACAAACCTCCAAACATCCAAACATCTAAACTTTCGCATTTATAATATTATAGTAGGATTTAACTGTTTTGAATATCGTTCGGAGTTTAACGGCTGTGGAGTAAATCTTACCAATGTTTTGTGTACTGATAGAAAAACCACTGCCTGGTGTTTGCTTCTATTTTTGGATGCACTATCGCTAGGGAAAGCCGCAGGTTGAATGAAACATTACCTTCTTTTCGGTTCTGGGAGCGTCGCAGTTCTAACCTAACCTAACCTACATTTCTGGTAGCTGTTGGGTTCTGTAAGGGCCGCGGTTCTAACTTAACCTAGCGTACTTTTCTGCTAGCAGTCGGATTACGTGTTTTGACTAATAAATGGCTTACCATATAGTATATGTATGACCTAAGAATTCCCTTACTTCAAAAATTACTTGTTCCTCATACATACTTCCAACCCTTCTTAACCCCCTTAGAGGATGAATTTTAAGAAACGCTGTAATAAATTTCCTAGTCTTTAACCGAAGTTACAGATCCCTTACTTTATAATAGTCTTGTTTCCGTACAAACATCCAACTCCTTGTAGCCCATTCAGGAGATGAATGTTTTTAACCCCCTTATGGAATCAATTTCAAACAGTCTAAAACAGAAGTTAAATATTTTACTTTAAAAATGTCTTGCCCTTCATACAAACTTTGAACCCCCTTTAACCCCTGGGGGATGAATTTCAAAAAACTCAGAATTTTTCAAGAAATCAGTTTTCTAGTCTTAACATAACCAGGCTAATACCGAAGTTACAAATCTCTTACTGTAACATTTTCTCGGTCTCCATATAAACCTTGAATCCCGTTTTAACTCACTTAGGGGTGGAATATTTCCAAAATGCTGAAAGAACTTTTTTTTATTCTGATAAGAAATCTTTATACAACGTTTTAAGTCTCCAGCTCAAAAAAGAGTGTTTCTCATACAAACTTTGCAACCCTTTTTAAACCCCTTAGGGGTGGATTTTTCCAAAACGCTTAGTCCTTTTTTGTATTCAAATAAGTAAACTTTCTACAAGGTTTCAAGTCTCTAATTCAAAAAATAATGTTTCCCCCATGCAAACATTGCACCCCTATTTAACCCCCTTAGGGATGGAATTTCCAAAAATCCCGTCTTATCCCTTGCCTACGTTATAAAATAAAGTTCTGGTGTATATTTCACGTAGAAACGTGAAATATACACCAGAACTTTTTTGGGAGTAGAAACTCCCAGTAGTTTCGGCTCTGCGTTGATGAATCAGTTCAGCGCCATACAAACTTGCACCCCCATTTCATCACCTTAGGGAATGATTTTCGGGATAAAAACTATCCTATGTCCTTCCCCGGGACTTAAACTATCTCTATACCAAGTTTAATCTTAATCGGTTCATACAAACATTGCACCCCTATTTAACCCACTTAGGGGTGGGATTTTCCAAAACCCTAAAATTACTTTTCTTATATTGTGATTACGAGTCCATACTTACACAAAGCTTTACGTCTCTCTTAAAATTTTACTCCACCCTCACCGTTGAGGGTGGAATTTTCAAAAATCCCTTCTTACTGGGTACTAACGCAGGTGCGTTACATAACCTACCTATTGTAGGTATCCGTAGTGCCCTGTGATAGTGCGCGCATTCTAGCTATAAAAGTGGACTTAAGTGATAGGTCATTTCTGGTATTCTCGGTATATATGCCGACGGATTCAGTAGACAATCTTTTCGAACTAGCGGAGTGTTATAGCCAAATAAACGCAGTGATCGAGAACAATGACGTAGAGACTGTTTTTATGCTCGGTGATTTTAACGCTCATCCTGGACAATTATTTTGTAATGAAATGTTGGGATTTTGCGCGGAGCAGGGATGGTCGTGGTTGTGCGCCGACATGGACCTACTACCGGCGGATACCCAACCTGCACGTTCGTAAGCGACGCGCACGGATGTACGGTTGGCTGGATCATTGTTCGACTACGGAGGCGGGTAGGCAGTGTTTACAAAACTGTAAGGTGCATTATGATGTATACTGGTCAGATCATTTTCCTTTAGAGATAATATGTAATTTTAATATTATTAAGCCTAAATTCACTATTTATGACCCTCAGGTATGTGATACAGTCAAATGGGGAGAAAGAGAGCAACAGCAAATATGCAAGTATACTGAAATTTGTAACTAAACAAAATAATAGACTTCCAGTGGAACTAACTAAGTGATGTGATAGTAGGTATGTGTAATAATGGAGGACATACAACTGGTATTAATAAATTATATCGAGATACTGTTAATGCACTCAGATATGCGGCTAGTTCCAGTAATAACTAAAGCTAAATTACAGTGGTGTCAAAACCACCAGTCACAAATAAAAATGGACATATTGGCGCAGCTTCACATATCAAAAAATTTTGGAAAATTCTGGAAAGAAACAGGTAAATTAAATCCAAGGTCGAGCGAGCGCCCCGGCAAGCGTTGAAGGTCAGGTCAGACTGACCTTAGGGACATAGCTAACTTATTTGTTGACAGTTTTAAAGTTGCCTCGCCGTTGGGTCCATCTTCAAAAGGTATGTCGGCTAAGCCGCGGGGCATCGAGCCGAGGGCGTGCTGACTCTAGTCACCGATAAAGAAATAGCTAGTATAATGATTATAATGAAGCACATGTCAGGTGGCAAATCACCCGGGCATGTTGGCCACGGTATAAAACACCTTAAGTACACAGGTGATCTACCGAGAATATTAGCCATGTTTTTTAACTTATGTATTCGGCATAAATACCTACCTACCACCAGACTTAATGAAAACTATAGTGACCCCAATAGTAAAAAACAAGACCGGTGATGTCTCCAACCGAAGTAACTATAGACCTATCTCACTAGCCACCATAATAGCTAAGGTACTGGATAGTGCGCTCAACAAACACCTGGAACGGCACACCGAGTTACGTGACGCATAATTTGGATTCAGACCGGAATTATCAACGGAGTCAGCTATATTGTTTCTAAAGCACACTGTCCAGTACTATGCTAAAGCAGACACACCAGTTTACGCTTGCTTTCTGGATTTATCGAAAGCTTTCGATCTGGTGTCGTACGATGTACTGTGGCAAAAGGTGAGGCACGAGACTAACTCGCCTTCTGATCTGATAGTGTCCCCTTTTAGGTACTGGTACGATAACCAGACGAACTTTGTGAGATGGTCAGGGCAACTTTCTGATGTGTACAGGTTGGTGTGCGGGGTGAGGCAGGGGGGGGGGGGGGGGGGGGGGGGGGTGGTCATCGCCTCTGCTCTTCAACCTGTACATGAACGGGCTGATCGATGAGCTCAGCGGTGCCGGAGTCGGTTATTCCACTGGCGGTAGGTTTGTCAACAACATAAGTTACGCCGACGACATGGTGCTGCATGGTGAAAGATATGCTGTGACTCATGGGCTTAAGTATAATACAACGAAGTGTGAGCTTCTGGTTTTCAAAGCCGGGAATAACAGTTACAGTGTACCAGAGAGGTCAAAGTGACGTTGTTCAGAGCTCACTATGTACACGTGTGGCCTGTGGACCAGATACACGCGGAGGTCGTACGGGGCTCTCCGTGTCCAATACAATAATGCTTTCAGGGTGCTGCTGGGTGGGGCTGAGGAAGCATTGCTCAGCATCGGGCATGTTTGCGGAGGCTCGAACGGATTGCTTCTATTCGATAATCCGTAAACGAGTCGCATCCCTGATGCGCAGCGTGTGGGACAGCACCAACAGCTTCCTGGAAGTGATTGCCGAACGGTGGGACAATCCCATTCTGGTTTTCTGGGTGAAAATGCACACGGTGACGGGCTGCTTCACGCCGAAAATTATGTTGTAATTATATTCTGCTCTGTATTCGTTTTATTTATTATTTAAATGTTTACTAACTAATGCTATTGACATTCAATGTACCTACTATGAAATTATGGATTGTAATATCTGAAATAAATAATATTCATTTATTCATTCATTGTAAAAAAAATCAGCTTCCTAGGTTCAACGGCAAACCGTTGAAACTATGTGAACGTATGTGATAAAAAGTAAATGACGGTATTTTTCAATTCAATTTCTAACAACTCAGTTAGACGCATGCATAAATGTTTGCACTTGGTCCATTAACAGAGTGCAGCTGATAACAAGTGACGCGCATGCGTTGAACCGGTTAAGGTAAGTATTGTAAGGCGGCATGCATATTGAAGTTAATTATTATATTTATTTTTCAAGTGTATTATTACAAAAATATTAGTATTCACAAATGTATTGTATGTATATGTATGAACAGTATTGTATAGATATGTATTGTTAATATAATTATACCTGGGTGTGTTTTATTTCTGTTTTAAAATGTAAATGAATACAAATCAAAAGAGGCGTTATCTAAACGGGACATTTTAAAATGTGGCATTTAAGTTTCTTTTTAATTATTGTAAACGACTTCACATCAGTTATAGTTTTAGGTAAGGTATTATCAGTAGTACGTGCAGCAGTCAGGTCCCTAGTAGCATTTTCGTTGGCATTTCGTTGGGCCAACTCGGTGATCACTGATCAATGGTCCAACGTGGCGCCAACTTAAAATACTACTAGGGGTAGTACATGGACAACTTTTTATAGTCTGTGTGTTATTGTATTGTTTTTCTTTTTAACTGCTTTGTTTGTGTGAGGTGTGCAATAAAGAGCATTTGTATTGTTGTATTGTTGTCTGCAAACCGTATTTATTTACATGCAGTGCAGAAAGCGGAAAATTTCAAATTTTGAGTCCCTATATTATAAACGCACAGTTAATACCACATATGCGATTCTCTGGTCTCAGCGGTCGGTGTAATAGGTGCCTTTGCGCTTTAGGAAATATTAATAATAATAATAGGCCCTGGCCTTCCGACTTGACGTCAGCTGACACTGCCACGAGTCTCAAAAACAACGAAGATGCAAGACCCTGCCGAATGCTCACAACATATTAGTATACCTTTGTGGTTACAGCGAAATATACATTTGCATTTTATAGGCAACTTATATTGCTCGCGTAAGGCCTCTCACAGACTGGAGCGGCCTGCGGTGGCAGTCAATGATAGGTTTACTATTGTCTAAAAACTAAACAGCTAATGATAATTTACTATTGTACGCCGCGGCGGGCCCGCGCTACTGTGTGATAGAAACGCCGCGCTACTGTCGAAAGAGATAGATATATATATTCGTGCATAAAGATTTACCAAAGTCCCGCTCATTATTAAGTAGAACTACGCTACTCGTACTTCGGTTTTTAGTAAAGTATAATATCTCTAACCCGGTACTACTCCAGATGCAATTTGCCTGTACTTCATCTAAAGTAACCTTACAAAGTCAGTATCATCTAAAGTTATACTTCGTTAAGGATAAAAAGACTTAACGACTTAATTCCAACGCTAATTCATAAAAATAAAGATTTTTGTTATAGCAAAAATAATTGCATTTATATCTCAAACATTTACAGAAAAGTAGTATTGTATGTAAGCAAATTTTTCATTTAGCAACATAAAATCATAGTAGAAAGAGTGGACAAGTAGGCTATCTCCGGCCAATCCGCAGTATAATTACCTACCGTACTTACTTGTCTCAGGGTTCACTTTTAGCAAAATTTTAATTGAATGCCTAGAAACTGGCAAGGGCCGGGAAATTGTATTTTTTAAACTTCTTTTTTAATCTTTATTCAAGTAGGCCTAGTAGCAAGCACTTTCAAATCGTCGGCCATTTTTTTAGAATAATTTATTAAACATAAAAAAACATATATGAAGTCAAAATTGTATAAAAATACTAGTAGAATGTTTCTAGAAATACAATCTGATGTCAACAAAAATAAAATATAACGAGAATAATAGATTAAAAATTCAGTCACAATTAGTTCCATGGAGTTTTAACATTCATGTAGTCTTGTGTGCTATAATAAGCTTTCGAAATAAGTTTACGCTTCGCATAGTTCTTGAATTTAATAATAGATAACTCAGTTACGTTTCCTGGAAGTTTGTTATAAACCCATGAATGTTTTTTTTATTTTTTGGAGCCGTGGTGGGCACCGCGATCTTATGCTTATTTCTAGTATTAATATTAAGTATGTCACAGTTTTCCCTAAAATTGAAAATGTTTTTACGTACATGCAAAATATTTTCATAGATATATTGACAATGTAATGTCACATACATGTCTGGAACATACTGATTCTATACTGATTCTTGTAACACCAATCTACCTGTACCTATGTTTTACAGACAAATAAATGAATGGAATTGAATTCAGTTATATTAATATTTTTAAACTTACCTCTAAGTAAATCTCTATGGTTCAATTTATATATCGCCCGAATAGCCCGTTTCTGCAAAACAAAAATCGAATGAATCTCCGAAGCACTGCCCTACAATAAAATACCATATGACATAATGCTATATGGAAGTAGCTAAAACTAACTAACTAACTAACTAACCGAGCGAGTGTAACTAATCGAGCTGTTTTCGCGTCTGTTAATTGACGGATCTTGTTCACTGCAAATGCTGCAGAACTCAGTCTATTCGAGAGATTAGCAATATGGGGACCCCACTAGAGCTTAGAATCTAACGTTAAACCAAGAAAAACTGTACTATTAACTAGTTCCAATTCCTCATCCTTCACAAAGACACTCCCTTGCTCGTGCTTAACGTGATTCGTGACAAATTTAATGGCCGTATAAACGTACTTCAAGCATATTTTAACTAAAATGCCGTTAAAGTTCGTTAGTCTTTATCTGTCACTTTGACATTTGTGTGCGTAAGAATGGGACAGAGCACATTTTATTTAGCAGAGGCATTTTAAGTTTTATGAAGTGCGTATGTCTTTTTATCATTTAACAATAAATTATCAACATTAAACCAATTTACTACTTTAGAAATAGCATTGTTTACATCATTACAAGCTTGTTGCTGTCTTATTAGTTTGAAAATAAGTGAGGTGTCATCTGCAAACAATACTATATCATGGTGGGTCTTTACGAGATATGGCAAGTCATTTATGTAGATAAGGAACAGGAAAGGTCCCAATATTGACCACTGCGGTACACCCATAGAGACCAATGATCCCGGTGATCGCTGTCCATTCACTTCGACCCTTTGTATTCTACCATGTAAGTAAGTAAATTCAGTGCTGATCCTCTGACTCCATAGTAGTCGAGTTTGCTGATCAATGTTTCATGATAAACGCAGTCGAAGGCCTTGAATAAATCACAGAAGATATACCTAAAGCATCTCAAGATTCCTCCCAGGCTTCGAAAATGTGCTTAATTCGCTCGACACCAGCGTCGGTTGTCGAGCGACCCCGGGTAAATCCAAATTGCATGTTATGCATTGAATCATTTATATTAAAATGTTTTATTAATTGCGACAAAACTAATTTTTCAACAATTTTGCTAAATGTTGGGAGCACAGATATTGGTCTGAAGTTAGTGGGGTCAGTAGTGCTACCTAATTTGAATAACGGAGTGATTTTCTATGTCTCATTAGATCAGGAAACACCGCAATCGACACTGTTGTTAAATATAACTGGCAAGTTGCCAACTCAGGCGCTATGATTTCTATAATGGATTTGAGTGCATGAACAGGAACTCCCCAGAGGTCACAGGTTTTTTTGACATTAATCGATTTAAACGCCTTTACTACATCTGAGAAACTAACGTGTTCAACATTAAGGTTTGTATTACATTCTGGGGCGTTTTCTTTCAACAATGTAACGGCAGAGGAAGGTGATGAATTTAAATACTTAGTTGCGGAAACTGGTATCTCAGTAAAGAAATATTCAAATTCAGTAGTTACTTCCAAACTAGAATCTACAATTCTGCCATCAATTTTTATTTTAAGATCATTCGGAGTGTTCTTAGTCTCCATATTAATTACTTTCCAGGTTGTTTTAATAATTTCAGAGCTATGTTTTATTTTCTGAGATATATAATTACGCTTGGCTACATGACAATCTATTTGAAATTGCTTCGAATATTGCTTGACATGTTCTTTAAATTCATCTCTTGCATTAAACCGCCATTCCATTTTAACTTGTCTGGGTTCAGGGTTTGTGAGGTAAATTTCGTCAATTATTTTAAATTACAATTTTATAACTGTAAGTACTTAGTTAGTATACCTCCCTACAATATAGAGAAATCGGCATGACTAAACGTAAACAAAGCAATAGCGGCATATCAATTGACAGATCAAAAGTACCTAATACATTATAGTGGGAAAGTAGGCCTGCCTACTTCGTCTGTTTGCCAAAAAATAACGAAAGTACTCAATAATTTTCTCATATCAAAATAATCCGCTCTGAGCGTGTTTATCCAAATAATAATAATTCATTTTACCAACTTTAAAACATTAATAACAAAACCTTGCATCGCCGCGCATGGCCTTGACCTGCGTTGACCCCACATCGTGGTTCACTGTGCGTTTTTTTAATTGACTAACTTAATTCATACTTAGTCCCAAAAATACACGTAATCTTGAATGGGGGAGGGGGTAGCGTTATAATGAAAAATATCACCAAAGGGGGAGTGGGGGTGGTCAAAATTAGGCCAAATTTATGATCACATAATTACTGGACGAGCCCTTATACTTAAGCTAGAATAAGTGACCTGCTTAACTTTCCTGTACAGTAGGTAATCTGAACAGAGACAACTCTGGAATTGATGAATTATTTAAACACCCAAATACACAGCAATAAGTTCTCCTGCGATAATCACTCATTTTTCATCAATTTAGCGGTGCCGGTAAGCCGTGACGCGCGAACCTTGTGCGGTGTTAGCCCCGACTGGCGCACTGAGAAACGGGTCGAGATTTTGTTTGAGTGTGCGTGCGGCGACGCATAGATACTATGGCGCACAAATACAAGCCGCGCGCGGTGCGTTTGTATGAAGATAACGTACTTTCCACTCTTTCTACTATAATAATCCATCTGTTTTACTTATAGCACTCGACCAATTTTACACGATAAAATAATCATGCGTTTATAGTTTTTAAGTACCTGAAGGGGCATTAAACGGTCTTTTCTAAACGGAAAAAATAGTTAAGTAATCGCCATTTTGATAAACCTCCAATGAATTCTCTTGTTAGTAAAAGAGTTCGCCATGTTTTCTAAAATACTTACAGTTCCATGAGTAAAAAAGTTTTAAATTTTTTCCTTTTCAAGAGATGATCGAATTTGTGCAACTCAGTGTTAATAGTTTTAAGTAAGTATTTTAGATATCTTTAAGTTTGTTACTTGGCCTTAAGTCAACCTTCAAGATATCTTGAAATCGAAGTTTAGAGATCTGTAAAACCCCCATTCTTAAGTAGTGTTAAGTCTGTCTAAACAGTAGTATTAACTCTTTCTTGAAATTTTCTTAAATACTGTGCCCACTTTGTCTTAACTGAGTCTCGGGGGATATCTTCAAGATATCTTCAGGGACATAATGGTTTTAGCCAAGAAAACAGCAAGAATTTGTCTAATTGTCTTCAAGATATCTTCAATCCCTTTTTAAGACATTTGATTGCTAGTTGGGCTCTCATAGATCATTTCGTAACAAACAAATAGTTTTAAGTCTTTGTAAGTATGTATGTATGTAATAGATACATGTTTTTCATTACATTTCATCTTTAATAGTTTCCCCTGGTTTAGAAAGGGATTGGCATGGGCTCGACGAGGAACGCAATGGGGAAACAAAACCGCGCACACGCGTTCTGTAAGCGCTGTCATTGTAATTGCATTCTCGAGTTTTAAGAAAACATCAAAATTATACCAATTAACATGATTTCACACTCACGTCATTTCAACCGTTGTGGTTGTGGCCTTCTGGACATTATGTGGGTGTAGGTATAAGGGTGTATACACTATGCATGCCATTAGCTACAAGGTCCTAGTGCTCAAAATGGTATCCTACTTCTTCGGCGAAATATGTTTCGGCAAATTTTACTTCGCAACCAGCTTTTCGCAGGTTTCATTTGGCAAACCAATCGTTGGCCTAACTTTACTTCGCACTTTTCTTAGTTATTTGGCAACATTTTTATAATGCAAAATGGTCGGTTAGGTTAGGGTTCACTTGTGTCCCTCAGACCAGAAATAGACACCCCGCGCAACGGGGTGGCGTCGACTCGCTAGAGATTATCAGTCCGCAAAGATAAAACTATGGCAGAATACTATAACTTTGAACCATTCTAGTTCGTAGTTCGTTCGTTTGACGAATACATAAATGACATCTTAAAAAAATCTCAGGTAATACTTTATCAAATCAATAGTTGCGAAATGATATCAGTGCTAACAGTATGTCATGCCAATCAATACATTTGACAAATACATAAATGACGTATTGAAAAAAACCCAGGTAATAATTTGCCTAGCAATAATTTATCAAACCATTAGTTGGGAAATGATATCAGTGCGAAACGTTGAGTTGGGAAATAAAACTTCACCCAAACAAAAATATGGGAAAAATAGTTTGGGAGTTAAAAAGAAACAATATTAATATATTTAAAAAAAACCTTTTTTTAGGTTCTTTGTTATGTTCTTTGTTTTTGTATTAACAGGTCTTCGGCTCTAAGACGGTTAAAAAAACACCATGTATACATAAGTCAAAAAATAAGTGTACCTAAAGCAGTTTGGAATATCGTTAAAGAGAAATATGACGCTGTAAAAACTAGACAAGAAATTAAATGAATAGTTTTGGACGGCAATATCATAAATAATCCGTCCCAAATTGTACAAATAATCGACTTTTTAATACACTCGGCGAATATCGACATCAGTGCTAAAAAAACCAGAAACTATCGAGCACCACTATCGAACGTGTCCACATTGCAGGGTTGTACGAGTAAGTTACCCCGAAGACTGTCCAGTCTTCGGGGTAACTTACTCGTACAACCCTGCACAGAAGATGAAATAATTAGTTATCAAATCATTAAATAACACCAATTGGAGACCATATTGCCACCAGCATTCTCAGTGTGCCGTGGGAATCTCTTCAATTTTGGCCCATCTTGTGAACTTTTACACAGGGTACATTTCCTGAGCGACTTAAGCAGTCCATAATCAAAACCCTGTGAAAAAAGGGAATAAACAGGACATAAGAAATTATCGACCAATAACACTGGTACCGATACTCTAAAGTACTAGAAAAAACATTTCATAATAGAGTAAGTATCCCAATTTTTGGATAAGCACAACGTGATTGCTAAGGAACAGAATGGTTTTCAAAAACAAAATACGATCACATATGGTATATTCCCTCATGCATAGTATCACTCTATTAATCGATAGTAAAACTCCAATTACAGCGACATCTTTTGATATGACCAAAGCATTCGAATTTGTTGACCATAAATTACTACTCCGATAATGCGAATGTTATGGAATAAAAGGAAACGCTTTAAATTGAATAGAGAGCTATCTGACCTGTGCCCTGTTCGCTGACGATATAGCGGTAATCATTCCTGCTGACAATAACTCCACTCTCGTATGAAAATAAAGTGGATAAAGGGTGCCCTGAAAACCAGCGCCTTTAGCATGTATTGCTGGTGCCATATGCTGAGTGGCATCCATTTTGGTGAATTCCAATTGTAAGAAACACATATAATATGACATCAAACCAAATAAATATATTTCTTTCTTTTTTCTTTCTTCAAATCAAACTCAACAATAAAAACAATAGACTCTTGGCTAAACATGGACATCCAGATAACATGGATCATTTTGTTAATAAAAATTATAGTTACAATTATGTGTTAGTATTGGCTTAGAATTAAGGTTTCCAATGTAAGTAATCATTGAAAACTTAAATTCTACATTAATAAATGTTTTAACCTTTTTTAGTATTTATATTAATTATTAAAGTTAATACTATAAAATTCATTATGAGAAAATACACAATTTAAGCAGACATTAAATATTTGGCAGAAAAATTTTGAATTATAAAAACACAACAATTGCACTTAAAATTACATTGCCAAAATCAGTTGATAAAACAAGTGAGCGATATAATTTTTTTGGGCTTAATCCAGCATCAACATTGTTCCTGAAAAAACCATGTAAAGCGGTCTGCGACAAACTCGACAGATTTGTGTACGCGTTAAAATAGCTGAGGATTGTTGCAGGAGAAAAAACAGCACATTATTGCTGCATGCATATCATGGTTATGTAACTTCTGCACTAAAATAAGGAATAACAGTATGGGGTAACTGCACAGCGCCGAGAGAGCTCGCGCGCCGTCTTGTGCCAACCGCGCCGGTTATTTGCTCTGTGCCGCCAGTTTATGCTTGTAAAATTGAGATTTAGAGTTGTAGCTTCGAGGATCGGACCACGTGCATCCTAGTTATAAACTCGGGACTGCACGGGTCGGGCGGGGCTGCCTGCGCCTGCCCTTTGCGGATTCCCCATGCATGCAGAGGCTTCTTCAAAATACTTCATTAAACCGCGGCTTAAGAAATCTGCTTTAGCACTTCTGGCGCCAAACCCCTTAAAAATAATCCTGTCGGACCTGTATAGGTAGTATAAAACTTGAATATAATATACGCATGACGTACGAACTTGTACCTCGTACGTCTACGAGTTTTAAAAACCTGTTTTAAAAATACGGATTTATTTAGTCCTTATTTCTTTGTGTTTTTTGGTTATTTGCCGAGGGCGTCCAAAGTCGTCCCGAGTTGCCGAGCGTGCGGGCACCCGGCACATACTTGCGTACAGTCAAGGTCACCAATATGTAGTCACTCGCCCCGTTGCAAATAGTAGTCTGTGGCAATTTATTATTTTATTAAACGTTTATTATTTATTTTTATTTCGAAAAGGTGACTCGACAAAAAAGCTAAGTACAAGGTGTTACATAAATACAGCTAAAGCCGAAAGGGGTTTAAAAGGTCCCTTATAAGAAATCTATTGACCATATTTGAAAACCGTAGTCCACAAAAAGTGATCAGTGAAATAATTTAGTTAAAACATAATTATCATTGAAACGCAACGCAACCCTGAAAAAGTAAAACTAAAGAGTAGACTACTCAGAAAAATATTTACATTTTTACGTAATTTCCTCTGAGAGGTAAGTAAATCACAAAAACCATCCGAGCTAGAGTCCTTCGAGTACATGCTCATGTTTCGACGAATCGGCGCCAACAAGAACACGAAATAGTCTTTTAGTTGTGAAATGTAATATAATTATGAAGATTTATTGATGACTTGTAATTGACACAATATTTTTTCTTCTGTTTTTTAAGTAGTTAAAGCGGTTTCATTTCCTTTTATTGAGATTGCAAACCTTTTTAGAATAAAATGAGTTTAATTATTTTTGAACTAAATACACAATGAATGATACATCGTAGTTAGTCTTCTGTTAAAATAATCTATGAACATTCAGTTTGATTGACGTGACATGTTATTAGGGATAGCACTTTTTGTTAGGGTTCCGTAGTCAACAAGGAACCCTTATAGTTTCGCCATGTCCGTCTGGCTGTCCGTCCGTCTTCGGCTTAGCTCAGTAACTATTACTACCTCCTTGAAAACTGTAATTCGGCATGGGTATATAAATCAATCACGCCAACAAAACAGCAGAATAAAATCTTTAAAAAAAAATACCTCCACCTAAAGTGGCGATGTAATTTTTTTTTCGTTAAACCCAATAGTGGTATCGTTGGATAGCTTGTTCAAAAATATTATGGGTTTCTCGTTATGATTTATCGAATTAGTGATTCGTTTGCGAGATATTGGGCTTTAAAGCCCAAATTTTTAAATTTTTGTTCGAATCATACTGTTAATGTGAAAAAAATCGTGGCAGTAGTACCTATAATGAATTTAAAAGGAAAACTATCACGGCTAAGTAGGCGTAACTAGTTACCGAGTAATAATCGACCAACTTAAAATGTATGTACTTAGAAAGGCCAACTTTCGTACAAATTCATCCGACGCGACGCAACCATTTAGTTGGCGCGCGCGTGCCGATGTAACTAAGAAAGATAGGCAACTACGGAACCCTACACTGCGCGTGGCCCAACACGCAATTGGCCAATTTTTTGTAAATAAATATATTCGTTTTCATGGGGAATTATGTAACACGTTGTATATAATTAATGAACCACAATGTGCTCACAATGTTACGACAATCGGTTGAAAAATGCGACATGTAGAGGAGAACGAATTATCAAAATGACCTTTATTATTTTCAAGTAGGTAACATTTCTAGCTATTCGCTCTGTTGTAGCACATTAGTGTGTGAGTGAGTATCATGGTGTCAGGCCGGTGTGAGGGATGACGGCAGGAGGGCCAGTTAGTACTTGATCTACGCCTTCACCGACTCCTTGACCCGATGGCACCATAATAATGGATTTATAATAACAAAAGACGATAATATTAGTAAATATATATAATGTTATTGTAAATACTTATTAGTCAAAGGTCAGCTACGGGAGATCAATTAGACTCAATAGGAGTCATGGGTACTTGATTGCACATTGCACATAGGGCATGAATACCGGAATTCCGGAATCTCGAAATACCGGAATCTCGCCTTGATTTTTCCGATATTTCAATACCGGTATTGCAAGGGACTAATACCGAAATACCGGAATTCCGGTATTCATTTTTGAGTTACAATTCTTGATTATTTTTGTAATATAGGTTGTTTAAGCTAGTAAACTCATAAACATACCTTGTAAATATTTTATTACTAGCTTCCGCCCGCAACTTCGTCTGCGTGAACTCGGGATAAAAACTATACTATATTTTAATGCACGCTATACACTATCTTCGTGAAAAATCTCACCCAAATCGGTTAAGCCATTTAAGCGTGATTGAGTAACAAACATCCAAACATCTAAACATCCAAACATCCAAACTTTCGCATTTATAATATTAGTAGGATTGCCATTATAATGTCGTGTATATAATGATATATAGTAATGTAGGGTGATTATGACAACTAAACACGTTCGTTGACAGTACCTTAAATTAAGCGTTGTTAAGCCTACATATGGCCCGCCTGTCTACTGTCAGCGAACGCGTTAATATATGTTTAGAACGGCAAGCACCGGCGTATCGTTCAGCGCTTGGTTATCGGGTCGATCAAGGTCAATACCAGATATAAGGTCTATGGAAAAGGTTTGTCGTTATCTCACTTACTTTGGCATTCAGGGTGGGAAGTAAAAACACCATATGACAAATATCAAATTAGTCGCAAAATAACCACAGATGTCAAAAGTTATCTAAGCTGTCTCTTATTGTGCGGTTCTTTTGAGTACTTTCCGTTTCGAGTATTTTGACTGTTGAGTTGTGATAAGTGATTGCGATTTTTCGTGAATTTGGGGTGATTTTTCGTGAATGTGGGAAGAAATCAAGAAAAATGTAATTAGTATATTTGTTATTTATATGATTAAGCTTATTTTTTAAATCTCAATTTTTAATTATTATCTTTTATTCTTTAAATTCAAACCTAGACCCACCTTGTGTCTAAATTTGTAAGTCACACAAATATCATATTACATAAGAAAAATATAATATACGCTCGAATTAGCACACTTAGTTGAGATCAGAGAATCATTACTAAGTAAGTCCACGGGACAGGCTTTGCCTAGTGTGGAGGTCAGTAAATACTTGTACCATATGAAAACTTTACGTAGAAATAAACGATTTATTTATTTAATTATTTAAGTACAATCACTGTCGATAGGTTTGGATAGCCAACATTAAATATGTATTGAGTTTATAAATAACAGATTATACAGGTGTAATCGTTAAGTATAGATATCTAGATGGTTTTTCTGTAAAAAGCCGTGAGACAGGTATCCAAACTTTTAAATTAATCGGACATCAGATAAACTTTACCTAGCGAGTTAATAAAACACCCGTAAGGGATTCCAAGAAATAAAAAGTGTACGCAAAGCGAATGTACTGCCTAGAAAAAAAAATGTCGGGTATGCCGTTCAATTGCTTTAGTAATGTAACTGAATATGCTGTTTGCAATTGCTACTAATCTTTAAATTTAAAGTTGTTGATTTAGTCTATATTGTTAAATAAATCATTTATTGCATTGTTGGTGACGATCACAAGTTTTATATATAAAAAGTGGTGGTTATTACTTATTTTGGTCTGATTGTTCTTTAATATATGCATAGATGCCATATTGTTATTTTATGTTAATTTAGTTGAAGAACTGATATTTTTTTATTAATAATTAAAAAGATTTTACCAAGTTTGTTTTATTTTTAATTAATTTATAAAGTACCCCAATACCGGTATTAATACCGGAATTCCAGTATTGAGGCCCAATACCGAATTTCAATACCGGTATTGAGGATCCCCCGGTATTGCATGCCCTAATTGCACATCTGTAAATACGGTGTGAATTGGAAAATATTGCGTTCTTTGAAACGTTCTGTCTGACACGATTAAGAAACAAGAAGGTCAGATATATTATTATAGACTATTAAGAGCGGCTGCTCTTAAATACAAACAATGCAATAGTTGCAACTTACACATGGATGAAACTTACAAATGGATAAAACTTACAAATGGATAAAACTTACAATTGGATGAAACTTACTGTTCACGCAAAACAAACATGTTTTATTAAAGTCAAGTAACATTCAGTATCAAATAATCATAATTCAAATTTGCCGCGCTGTCAAGTCATTCAATCATTCACGAACAGCGCGATGGCCGCGCCCCCTAGCGAAAAGTAGCTGTAACTTAAGATTTCAAGATGGCTTTCAATTACTCGGAATTACTGGCCGGGATCGAAATGTGACGGGGTGTTTTTTAGGTTAAATTAGCACCTAAGGGTTTAGTACTTCAATATCATGTAATTCTTGTGTTTGGTGATTAATACAAACAAGTCAATATTCATCATAGTTTAATTTCGATCAAAATCAATTCCTGTGGCGCGTGCGCCGGACGCGGCGGTCACAGGTGGTAGCCCAAATCTACGTTCCTGACGACGGGCGGTCTTCGAGCATCCAGGGGAGGCTGCGGTGAGGACTGTCGTCTGCTCCTAGGTGATTCAGGACGAAGCCTGGGAGCCCTGAGTATCTTTTCATCAACATTTTTGGTGAACCCAGGTGAGGGGAACACATTTTCACAACCATTTTTGGTGTCCCACGAGAAGATACCAGATTTCGTAATCACTTATAGTACACGGTTTGATCGTGTTGGTATTATCGTATTCTTGATTATGTTATTTTTATTTATTTATATAAATATGAAACAAACGGTCATACACAAAGCATTGTTAAAGATTTTTCTCTTAACTCTACATCTATAGTTTCCATTATTAAATACAAAAACATTTATATACGATGTAGCGCGAGAAAAACCAGGTACCTATCTAGACTTGAGTTTAAGTTTAGCCAAAAGATTTAAGTTACATTGGACTCGATTCTACGTGCACATGGCTTTTAAATAGCCTAAAACGAAATTGTCCAATTTTTTGACATAATTTAGGCGGCAGATTAAAAACGACATAGAATAGCATTTAGGCAGCTAAGCTAAGTTGAATAGACCGCCTAAAATTACAACGCTAGCGTTGCGTTCGTGCACTGCGCCAAATCGTACTTGGGGCGTAAACGCTCCGTTTTACGTGTGCAATGTTAGGCTGCACGCAGATCTATTCATTTCATGCCCTCCGTAGCGAATCACATGAAGCGGATTTCCACTAGGTACTTTGAAAAGGCGGCACTTAGTGGAAATGCCTAGGCTGGACCCCAAGCGCCGGCACCGCCGGCCCAGACACGTCCTCGGCGACCCGGACGATGCCATCACCCTGGAGCAGAAGGCGTGAATTTCCGCGCCCGGGAACGGCAGCGGGGGCGGGGCTATCCTCTTTTATTCCTTTATATCCTTCGCTAAGTCGCTCTTTGTTTGTTTACATTTTTAGTTTACGACGTCAATGTGGACAGACGTGGCGCGGCATTGTTTTTGCATGTGTTTTTGCAACTTTTAAAACTGTATATGGTTATTTTGTAATGTAAATTTTATGTTTTTGCATGTTTCCTTGTATATTTCTGTCTAATTTTGCATGTGTGCATGGTAACTTTTATGTTTGTATAGTTTTTGTATGTTAGGATTTTAGGTTTTTGTTTTATTTCATCTCTTTTGACTGATAGTTTTTAAGTTTCTGCATAGTTGGCATGTTATGATATGTTAGGTTTTGGTTTGTACATTTTCACTTATTTGTTTTATCAAGGGGCTATATGCTGACTCGCATGCGGCTCGCGTTGACGCGTCTCGCCCTTGGCCGCTGCCATGGCGGGCGGCTGGGGCGTGGCGGGAGCGTGGCTTGCTTGGCTTATCGCCGTACCGTAGGTGCGGTGCCGGTCGCGCGCCCGGCGGTGTGTTTTTAGTGTTGTTTTGTTAGTTTTAAGGTAGTATCTGTAGTTGTATATAGTTTTTAGTTTTAAGTTTGTCCTTTTATGGTTTGCCGTTTCTTGTATATTATATTATTTTTATTTTTGGTGTGTATGTTATACCACCTATGTTATCGGCAATTAGTTGAGTTGAGGGCCCCTTCGGGGCCCAACTTGGAAGTAGTGTTAGGAAAAAAAACGCCTAAAATAAGAAACGTCAGATTCAAATTACCGCTGTCATTGGATTATGACAGCTGCTCACAGAATAGCAGTGTTTTAGCGACACCTAAATAAAATAAGGAAATTTAGAGTCCACTGTAGAATCGGGTCCATTGTTGACATGATTTACGAAAAAGACGAGGTAAAACATGTTACGCTTACAACGATTTAGAAAAAGACTAACTTGATTTTAACATTGACAAGAAACAATAATTATGGTACGCGAATAAATCACTATTCGAGCTTGGCCGCTGTACAGTCACCGGCATTAATAGATGCCAGTCCAAAGCAAGCAAAACTATGACATATCTAACGGCCCTAAAGATAGAGTCGTGAAAGATATTTAATTTAAACATGCGCGAATTATTTAATGTAGGGTATAGCAGCGGCGGAGGAGGTAAAGATAAGAGGTCTGAACTTGAGAATCTGTTATATAAAATCGAAAAACCAGAACGGGATAAAACACGAAGGAACGAGCGAGATAGGGCCTTACAAAAAACACGATCTCCGGCGACACGTTTCTCAAAAACAACGCAAGTAACACGACAAATAAATGTTAGAATCAATTTTCTGGATATTACCTTAGAATAAGAGCATAAAGGCTCCCGATTCTGTTGCTTATTTTTTCTACAATCACGTAATGAAATCTCGATAACATTGACAGTTTGAAACCTTAGGCCATTGTTCGGAAATCTTCGGAAATGTTCGGCTAACGTACGAATCACATTCAGACAAATTCCATTTTACGTAATTTGATTATATCTGAGACTACATTTCCATGTTAGTATAATCTTTATACAATTGATTCGGCTAAAAAAACATACTGTTTATAAATAATAATGATTAAAACTGAACTTTGAAATTGCGGTTAGAGAATTTTACATGAAATGGAACGTACGCTACTACATTTGGTTGGGTTCAACCTTCCGTCACTGTCACTGTTTGTTACTTTGAAAATTTGCCTTTAATTATTATTTATCGTTTGTTATCGTGTGCAACAAGTGCTCTGATATTCGATCGGTCGGATATACTACCGAACACTACCTATAGTCCACCGTCAAGATTAAATACTGGCCGTGTCTTATCCAAACTTGACATTGGCGGAATCATCAAGGCTTTGATGGAGCCATATAGCCCGAAAAATTGATTGATTGAAGTGCTCTGATCGGCTGGACCTATTGATTTCTCATCTGGACCTTGATTCGGTTATTTACCATATGCTCGGTAGTAAACTACAAGACCGAGTGAGGAATGTTGAGGTCCGACGTCGCACTAAGGTGCTCGATGTTGGAGATACCATTAGTTGGGCAGGACACCTTGCCAGGCAGAATGATGGTAGGTGGACCAAAAAGGTGTCAGATTGGTTGCCACTTCTGGGTAAAAGGAGCGTCGGCCGTCCACCAGCTCGATGGGTGGACGATATTAGAGAAGTTTATTAAAGTTAAGAAAGCATACATAAAACCAAACATGAAGTTTTTAGAAAAAGTACGAAAATAACATGCACTTCACCAAACACTATGCCTTATGTGGAAATGGGCAGGCCATATCGCCACATATAAGGAGAAAAGATGGGCATTAGAAGCAACAATATGGTCGGGGCCGAAAGGCAAAAGAAAGAAAGGTAAGACCACGAAGATATTGGACAGACGACATAACCGAGGTCGCCGGACCTAGCTGGATGAATTTGGCCAAAGATCAGGAAAACTGGCATGAGATGGAGGAGGCTTTTACCCAAATGGGGTCCATATAACATATATTTGTATAAAAACATTAACACAACACAAGTTTTTAGATTAGTGAATACTAACAATATGGAAAAAATAAACCTTAAATAAACAAATAAATAAATTGTCTGTGACACCTCGAATACAAGATGTTATAATTTAAATTTTGTTTTTCTTATTTTCGGTTGACAAATTAAACAGTGAGTGTCTTGAATTGGAATTTTGTGTCCAGTAAGCGCAATCAATGTGCAAGATTCCAAATTTCCAATTCAAAACATTGTGCTATGCAGATAAAAAAGGCCTGCAACTGCAACACCCTGCCGCGGCCTGTGGTGGCGGACAATAGTAAATTTGAAAGCCAATGACAAGTTTACTATGGTCCGCTGCGGCCAGGCTGCGCCACTGTGATGTGGGCTTAAAGCGTATATGGCTATAGCTCGCGCTTGGGCTGTTGACGTTGACAAGTATTCTTTGGTGGCCGCAGAGTACAAGAGGTTTTTTCAATGGGGTGTAAGTAGGCACTTAATAAAATAATCAATAATGTCATATTCGCTCTAAAAAGAATTAAAAATGTAGTCAAATGGAGAAAAAATCGACGCAAGAGGTTAAATAATCACGAAATTAAAAGTGTCCAAAATTTTAAGAAGGGATATGGTCTGTCCCTTTTTCGCAAAACGCAACTTCATGAGTTTGTGACATCACTAGAAGACGGCAACGTGCTGTGCCCCATCGTGTTCGGCGCCGGCATCGACGCGGCCTGCCGCGCGCGCGACGCGCTCTGCGGCAGCTTCGCAGTTTGTGATGTGACAAACTGTTTGCGTTTTCTCTCAGAAGCAATATTGAAACGGTTGTAGCTTCGTAATTCTTTGAGATATCTGAATGAGATTTTCGTCACTAGACATATTTTTTTGCCTTCTTTCTTTTGTCTACGCCCGTCTTACTGAGTTTCATGTTAACATTTTAATAAATGTACTTATATGAAAATATATACTCTTTTTTTATTTCCATATCGTCATGATGCTTAGCAACGGCTAAGCAGGGCTCATGAACATAATGCAATTGTGACAAATACATTCTCATATAATCCATTCAAGCGGGTGGAGCCGCGGGCACGTCTAGTAGAATATAATGGTGCAAATTACAATTAAGTCTTAAATAAAGTATGTAAACTAACTGATTTCAAAGTTACAATTTGCCGCGAGCCGCGAGATATTAGGTATTTCACAATCACTTCATTCAACGGTGACGTGGTGTGACGTAGGCCGACGACGGCGACGCGAAGGGCTATCGTACGAAGAGTCGTGACGTCGTGATGTGTGACGTCACTCGTGACACGCGCGTTGTTGTGGACGTTTTGGTAGATATTGATGGATGCTGGTGACTGCACTCTTTAGGCTGCGTTTCCACCAGAGCTGTGCGAGGATGCGTTGCGAGGTTTCTTCATAAATTTGAACGTCGTAAGCTAGGCCTTGCGAAGTTCAAATGTATGAAGAAATCTCGCAACGCATCCTCGCACAGCTCTTGGTGGAAACGCAGCCTGAGCCCCTGCTCAGGCTACATCCCACATCCGACATCCCTATGTTTCAGACATTCGCATCCGCATCCGCAACCGCGGAAGTTCCGCATAAATTTCAACATCAGCTTCCGCATAAGCATCCGCAAAATTAGATGCGGAGTTTTTGCGGATGCGGATGTAGTGCAATTCACGACAAGAAAGAACGCTTACTGCACGCGTTTCAGGTATTTTCGCCATTAGAAAAACAAACTTCATTTCGTTTCTGACCAGACGCGCTTTTTATTTGTTCGCTATTATTGTTATTTAGTCTCAACGTGTTTGTTGATTGCGTGATATCATAAAATGGACGTTGTTTTTACGTTCTTAGCGAGTATGATGTGTGCCCTAATGATCCGCACCCGCCTCTGCATCCGCGGCATCCCTGCCCTTTTTCTATGGTGAAAATATAATATGATACATATTGAATTAAATTAAATTAATTAATTTAGTTTAATTTTATTTATTTAATTTAATTATTAAATTAATTGTGAAACAATAATATAATACATAAGGAACTACTGACATAATTGTAGGTATATTTTATGTACAAATTCGAAAAAATACTTTACGTAAACATTTAGAGGGGGAATCATTGTTAAAAACGGATACATATTTTTAATACAATAGGTATCACGCAGGACCCAGGCGTGCAGGCGGTGCCGGGAGAAAACAATCATCCAGAGGGCCAAGATATTTTGAAATCGAATGAGCACCTATTTCCGGCGATTATGTCCTTCGTACAAACAAACTTGCAGCTTTGCAAACTTTACCTCTTTATCGAACGAGCGAGTAGTTCCATGCCTCAGCTTGGGCCGACAATCGATTGTATATCCGGTGTCTCTCCCGGCACCCGTCCTCCTCTACAGGCAGGAGCAGGACGCATTTCTGTATGTAAATGTATGCTAATACTTTTTTGTGCACAAGACATTGGTTAAATACAGACAGAAATAGGTTAAGTAGGTACAAAGGCGAGCTTATCCCTGTAAGGGATCTCTTCCAGTTAACCTTTTTTAACAATTGAGACGAGATCAGGAACTAAAAGATAAACTAACACGTGTCCAGAGACGTATTTACCTCTATGCTACAACTAAATTAATCTTAATTATTTATTTATCGTATGGCAAACCAGTGTATGTATTACATATTTTATATAGCAACGTGTACCGGTGGAAGAGCGGGACTACCTCACACAAGAAGGTTTATATTTACTTACTAGGTAGCTCCAACGGACCTTTGTATCAGAACAAAACTTATAAAAAATTAATAGTTTAAAAAACACTAGAAAAACACGCTTTTATAAATGCACGTAAAAACCAAAAATAAATTATGGATCGTTCAAGTTGTCTATATTTCTGGGCTGAAGTGTTAACTATGTGCTTTTAATTATAATATTTGATTGTAAAAGCGTGGGGCGCTGGAACAGGAAAGACTTTTCGCTAACATCGCTTAACTTGATTTCTCAGCAAGTTATACAAAAAGTCTTTCCTGTTCCAGCGCCCCACGCTTTTACAATCAAATATTATAATTAAAAGCACATAGTTAACACTTCAGCCCAGAAATATAGACAACTTGAACGATCCATAATTTATTTTTGGTTTTTACGTGCATTTATAAAAGTGTGTTTTTCTAGTGTTGTTTAAACTATTCATTTATTTTATACTTTTTAGTCTTTGATAACAAAATATTTTTAACATTTATACATTTATTTCAAGCACGCGAATGAGCCCGCATCCTATCCATCTCCGCCAGTGCGTCTGTATTGCATGGTGTTTTACCTGTCAGCTTAGAACAATCTAGCTCTTCAATCTGGAGACCACTAAGTGATTTTACTCTACTTAGGGCCACATACGCCTGTCCGGCCGCCAAAGTACGGGACCCTAAGTACACCACTGCGTGGTCTATTAACCACCCTCATGCCATTCAACCCGCGGCACGTTTCTCACCTTGGCTTGGGTGGGATCTTTAACAACCTACTATCCTATTTACACGTCAATATACATTACGATGTATATATCGTATATAGATATATCAATATTATTCTATGTACACTCTCCATGTACAGGTCTTTATACATTTTATACAGGCACCTATGTCAATATTTACACTATTTACACTCAATATTTACAAGTCAATATATAATAGGTTTGTTATAACCTTGAAACCTGATCGTGTTCCAAGTTCATTACGTGACCTTTCTCACAAGTGCAAACACGACTATGATACGATATTCCATCATGGAATGCCAGTGCCTATCTACCGGCTTCATCATCGGACCTTTAAACTTAATCGTGGTTCATTACAAGACTTTTCTAACAAATCCAGACAGCTTTGATACGATGTTCCATCATGAAGTTCAGGTTCATATCTTCCGGCTCCCTCATCATATCAGTTCGACAGTATCATATTATTATATTGTCATCAGAACTACATACAGCTGCCAATTTTCATGACGCTACGATCCTCGGAAAATGGTTAACGATATTCCATCATGGAATGCCAGTGCCTATCTACCGGCTTCATCATCAGACCTTGAAACCTTATCGTGGTCAAAGTTCATTACAAGACTTTTCTAACCAATCCAAACACAGCCATGATACGATGTTCTATCGTGAAGTTCGAGTTCATATCTTCCGGCTCCATCATCAGATCAGTTCGACAGTACCATATTATTGTATTGTCATCAGAACTACATACAGCTGCCAATTTTCATGACGCTACGATCCTTGGAAGATGGCTAAATTAGCTACCTTAGATTCCATTACATAGTTTGTTACATACAGGTCGACCTAATGAAAGCGTGTTAATAAAAACATTTTTAATTTTTTTCACAGACTTGGACTGTCTAAAGTACAACGGACATTTGGAAATGGCGCGAGATTGTTCGGGTAACTCTCGGCCATGTTCGCTTTGCTAAACATGGCTGCCAAACTTTCATCACTTTCATAGGTACTAGGTAGTGGTTAGTAGGTACAATATAAGCGCCTGCACCTGTTCGAGGAGCAAACCAACTAGCCGAGTGTTTGGATATAGCTAACAAATTGCTACTAATGTAGCAGCAGATCTATGTGAAAATGATGCCAACTTTGGCATAAAATTGTTGGCATTCAAACGATATTATTTACCCAAAGTGCATTTTTAGTTCATAGGTACAAGAGCTAGGGCACTGCATGCGGCGGAGCGGAAGGGAGGGGAGGGAGTAGTACCTACGTATAATGAATTTAAAAGGAAACCTATCACGGCTAAGTACTTAGGCATAACTAGTTACCGAGTAATAGTCGAGCCAGTACTTAGAAAGGCCAACTCGTACAAATTCGGCCGATGCAACCATTTAGTTGGCGCGTGCGCGCGTGTCGATGTAACTAAGAAAGACAGGAAACTACGAAACCCTACACTGCGCGTGGCCCAAAAAACAACACCCAACACGCACTTGGCCGATTTTTATATTTCATTAAGTGAGATTCTAGATGCCTAAGTAATGTTGAGTCGGCGCCAAACACGCATCACGTCGTTGCCAGTGGTCGTGCGGAGAGCGCATGTTTTGTAATGTTAACGTTTATCTCTGGAGATTTCACGTTGCATTGTTAATTTGATTTGGTGTAACTTGTACTTGTTTGGAGTAATTTTTGTTCATTGATTGATTGGCGCCGACTCGAAAGAACTTAGTTATTAAGGTCAATTAAAAACTCAAAATAATTACAAAAATATATACTTAGGTATGCTTACAATAGTTTAAGAACTTAGTTATTAAACTAAATAAAGAAGGTTTATTATTTTTTGCTTTTCAGTTTTTTTTCGGCGGTTTAATTGTTTTGTTAAAAAGTGTTTATTTTTCAATTTTCTGTGGCTTACTTTAGTTAATTACTAACTTAATTACTAGTTACATGCAAATAAGGTATTACACAAACCTCACGATTAACGAAATCCAGAGACTGAGAGGTCTAGACAAAAGAGACTGACAGGTCTAAAGCTCATTCATTTCATGACGCTACGATCCTTGGAAGATGGTTAAATTAGCTACCTTAGATTCCGTTGTGGCGTCGCCACCTATGGTACATACGAATAAATATACAATATTTATTTATATACATAAACATTACATATATACTTATAAATATTACACAATAATACCTAGTATAAATATACATCTACATGTAAATGCAATACAATAGTAGAGAACATTATAATACTTAAGGATTGACTTGGCGTGTGTTATTTGGACCTGTGAACTCCCCGAACCCTGCACGTGTTTTTAGTTGCTTAATACACAGATCGTTGTAGCTAAACTACACCATTACATAGTTTGTTACATACAGGTTGACCTAATAAAAGCGTGTTAATAAAAACATTTTTAATTTTTTTCACAGACTTGGACTGTCTAAAGTACAACGGACATTTGGAAATGGCGCGAGATTGTTCGGGTAACTCTCGGCCATGTTCGCTTTGCTAAACATGGCTGCCAAACTTTCATCACTTTCATAGGTATTAGGTAGTAGTTAGTAGGTACAATATAAGCGCCTGCACCTGTTCGAGGAGCAAACCAACTAGCCGAGTGTTTGGATATAGCTAACAAATTGCTACTAATGTAGCAGCAGATCTATGTGAAAATTATGCCAACTTTGGCATAAAATTGTTGGCATTCAAACGATATTATTTACCCAAAGTGCATTTTTAGTTCATAGGTACAAGAGCTAGGGCACTGCATGCGCCGGAGCGGAAGGGAGGGGAGGGAGTAGTACCTACGTATTGTGATATACCCCACAAATCCCTAGGGATACCTATGATTCCAGGAGCGCAAGGAAACACAACCGCCGGATTATTCATGTATTTGCACTAAATGAATGACTTGAAGACTACCTTACATTTTCTAGGCGTTATAAACGAATCTTATTACATTTACATTACATCTCTCCACACTTAATTACCGTAATTAACCTTTTTATATAAATCTAATATGTAGTAGTTACATATAACGTTAGTAAGTATTAAAAACGACAAAAATAACCAACTACATTAAAGTACCATACGCCTATTTATTTTTTTTATCTTAATCTAGTACTTATATTTAGGAGGATTATCGACACGACATTGTCGTACATGACGTTCCTCGCGAGTCTGGGTCGGCACCTGGGCGGCGGGCCCCCGCGGTCGGCATCGTGCCACGTCTCTTCCTCTTCCCCTGCGTCTGCCGAGCGGTGCCCTAAACCCTCATTTGACCTTTCCGACCCAGCCACTGGTTCACTCGGCGTATCCGACTGATCGCTAGGTGCTACCAGAGAACTTAGTCTACTCGACCTCCGTCTCAACTGATCGATGTGTCTATGTACTTCTTTACCGTCCCTATCTACTACTTTATAGTTGGTTGTTCCAAGCTGCTTTGAAACCGTCCCCGGAACCCACTTTTCGCCTCGCAAGTACTGCCTATACCACACCGGGTCTCCGGCCCCTACGCTTCTCTGGGTTCCCGCCGCTGCGTCCGTTTGTTTTTTCTGTGCGGCCCGAACCTTAGCTCCTCTGTCTGGCTTTAACGCATCTAACCGAGTACGGAGTCTACGATTCATCAACAACATAGCGGGCGTTTCTCCCGTCGAACAATGCTCCGTGTTACGGTAATACAATAAAAAGGTATTTAGTGATTCCGTGACGGACTTCCGTTCGGATATCGCTTTTTTCACTACTCGTTTTACCGTTTTGACCGCATTTTCACATGCCCCGTTGGATGCAGGGTGATAAGGAGCCGTGAATATATGTTCAATAAAATTACGACTCGTGTGCTCTTTAAATTCCCTACTAGTGTACGGTGGTCCATTGTCGCTCACTAACTGTTTAGGCAGACCGTACCTGCTCCACAGTTCCGAAAGTATATTTATGGTATGGCTAGCGGCTGTACTCGGCACCTGAAAGACCTCGATCCACTTTGACATGGCGTCTAGTACGACAAGATACATTTTTCTAATCTAACAATAAGGCCTCTTGAGCGTAATGAAGATATGTTTGTTCGGGTATGGTACCCTCTTCTGCCCGCCCTACCTCCGGCAATCGTGACAAGCCGTCTGCACAATTTTCTGTCGTCCTAACGTATTCTATCTCGTAATCGTAAGCGGACAAAATAACCGCCCACCGCTGCATTCTGCTAGCCGTCATTAGTGGAATACCTTTGTGTTGTCCAAATATGGACACCAAAGGTTTATGATCCGTACGTAATACAAATTTACGACCGTATACATATTGGTGAAACTTCTTTAGAGCAAATATGATGGCTAGCGCTTCCCGGTGAATCTGCGAATAATTTTTTTCGGCATCGTCGGTGAGTGTCCGCGACGCGTACGCAACGGCCCGCTCGCGCCCCCCCTAGGTCCTGTGGGATAACACCGCGCCTACACCCCGCGAGCTAGCGTCACAGGTTAGCACTAGCTCGCGGTTCGGATCGTAATGGGCTAGTACCTCCGCACTCGTGAGTAACTGTTTTACCCGTTGAAATGAACGCTGGCACTCCTCGCCCCATACTCAATCTACGGTTTTGCGTAATAATTTATATAATGGAGTCAATATAGAACTAATATTCTTAATAAATTTCGCGAAGAAATTGACCATACCCAGGAAAGAACGAAGTTCGGATACCGACTGCGGGGTGGCCATCTTTAAAATTGAATTTACTTTCGACTTATCCGCTCTTATCCCATCTTTAGATACAATATAACCTAAATACGTTACTTCCCGGGCGAAAAAAACGCATTTACTCTTTTTTAATTTAAGACCATGATCTAACAATCGACGTAAAACCATATCTAGGGAATGAATGTGTTCCTCTTCCGACTTGCCTCCTATAATGACATCGTCTAAAAATACTTGCACATTCGGAATACCCCTTAGTAAATCTGTCATTATTCGCTGGAAAATACCTACACTCGAAGCCAACCCATAGACTAACCGGTTATAACGAAACAGTCCTCGGTGTGTATTGATCACGGTGTACATTTTGGACTGGTCTAGCTCCACTTGATTGTACGCCTGGGATAAATCAATTTTGCTAAAATATTGATTAACGTTTAATCCAACTAACACATCTTCGATTTTAGGCAAAGGATAACGATCGATCAGTAAGACGGGGTTTAACGTAGACTTATAATCTGCACACAATCTAAGATTGCCGTCAGGCTTAGGAATGGGTACCAGTGGCGAGGCCCAGTCGGAGTGGTCGACGGGCTCGATGACGCCAGCGCGCAGCATGGCGTCCAGCTCGGCGTCCACGCGCGCGAACAACGCGTACGGCAGCGGCCGCGCCCGGTGGAACACCGGCACCGCGCCCTCGCGCACTGCGAGCGTCGCCTTCCCTCTCGTGTACCGACCCAGACCGCCATTGAACAGCTCCTTATATCTGTCGAGTAAATTTTCAATTTTTTTATTAACATTTTCATTGCTGACTAAATCCGTTACAAAGTTACAGCTAAACTGAGGTATTTCTATATTTAATTCGGTTAACCATTGTCTCCCTAACAAAGAAGTTGTTCCGGAATCTATTACAAACAGTTCTAAAACTTTCATCCTATTCCCATAACGAACTGTAGGCTTTATAATTCCCAGAGGCTTTATAGTACTGCCATCATAAAATCTCAAAATAGTATTATCAGGCTCCATTGTATAATAATTGAAAAGGTCGTTATACATTATTTTGCTAATACAAGAAATAGCGGTGCCTGTATCGATTTGCATTGTTACAAGTTTGTTGTCTATATACACCGAAACACTTACTGGTTTATAATCGCCCAAGCATAGATGGTTCAACTCTTGCTCGATGTCATACCCGTTCTCCTGAATCTCCTCCTCTCCCTCTTGTTGCGCCTCTGCAAAGTTTAGGCCTTTTCTCCCGGCCCCGCCCCACTCTGGGCACACTCTACGTAAGTGGCCAGTGCGCTGGCACTTGCTGCATACAAAGTTCTTATAGCGACAGGTTGCATAGACATGGTTTTGCGCCCCACAGGCCCCACAGCATCAATAACGCTGCTGCGGCGGGAATGCCGGGCCCGCTCCGGGCCGGCTGACCCTCGCTCCGCCTCCACCGCGCTGCTGGCCGGCTCGCCCCGAGCCCGCTCCGCCAGCTCCACGAGCTGCTCGCGCCGATCAGCAGGGGCGGGCCGGGCCGTACAGAGGACTGTACGGCCCGGCCCGCCCCTGCTGATCGGCGCGAGCGCATGTACCGCACTCGACTCCCCGCCGACGCCGTTACCGCTTCCGCTAGCTACCGACTCCCTTGTCCCTCTCGTCTCGACCGCGGCCGCATCCCGTTCCGCCGCCTCAAGGGAGGTCGCGACCCTCACCGCTCGCGTATAGGACACGTCATCGCTCTCAGCAAACAACCTCTGGCGAATAATGTCGCTCCTTATTCCACATACGAATTGATCTCTCATATTATCATTCAATTTATCCTCAAATTTGCAATATTTGGATAACCTTTTTAATTCCGTTAAATAACCGGCTATAGTTTCATCCGCGCCCTGTCTCCTTTGTCTGAACCGAAACCGCTCCGCTAAGGCCGATGGCGCAGCGCAGGTTGCAAATGTTGACTCATGCACGTGACCGCTACGTCAAATGACAACGTAGATTGACCCATCTACAACACTGCTAATGTTTAACTCCACAAAATGGGGAGATGTTAGTTACGCAGTCAAAGTAGCGCAGAAAAATGGTTTTGTGTGTTTTTTTTAAACGTGTGAAAAGTAATGTACTTTCTTAGGAAACATGAAACTATATTTAAAAGGCGGCTAGGTAACTATTATTTCATAACGTCAAATCAAAAAGATTATCAAAAATATATTTTTTTCTAATTTTTCTGATTGAGTAAAGTACACTACTACCTAAGCGGATTCGCGTTTTTTATGAAATTTTCGACGTTTTTCATGAAAGAATATTGTGTAACTTCCCAAGTTTATGGATTTATTTTAATATCTTCAGTGACCAAGGTTCACCATTTCTTACGGAATACAATGCTGTGGTTGAGAAATTAATATTATGTATTAAAGGTTGAAAAAAAAGGAGCGGAGAGTTAGGTTATACCTTTTGTGGCAAAATCTACGGCCTGACCCAGATGGCTCATTCGGGCTGGCTAAATTGACTAACAGTTCGTACGCTTCGTCACACATAGAGGCGATTACCACTGGCAATTTCATATCGTCCGCCACCTTATTCACTTTAAAATACATTTTAAGCCGATCCACGTACGACGACCAAATCCCGCACTTAACGTCAAATTCACTTAATTTTCCAATCGGCATTGTTTCTGCACTAATTTTATGTTCGTCGTTAAAATTTTGGGTTTAATTCACCCGTCGCCACTGTGATATACCCCACAAATCCCTAGGGATACCTATGATTCCAGGAGCGCAAGGAAACACAACCGCCGGATTATTCATGTATTTGCAGAATGACTTGAAGACTACCTTACATTTTCTAGGCGTTATAAACGAATCTTATCTACCTACATTACACGTATAATGAATTTAAAAGGAAACCTATCACGGCTTAGTACTTAGGCATAACTAATTACCGAGTAATAGTCGAGCTAGTACTTGAAAGGCCAACTCGTACAAATTCGGCCGATGCAACCATTTAGTTGGCGCGTGCGCGCGTGTCGATGTAAATGTAACTAAGAAAGACAGTAAACTACGAAACCCTACACTGCGCGTGGCCCAAAAAATAACACCCAACACGCACTTGGCCAATTTTTATATTTCATTAAGTGAGATTCTAGATGAGTTAAAATATTATAGTATTAACTTGATTGTCTCGTGCGTGGTTAATTGGTAGTAGTTAAAAAGTTCCGTTGTGACACGAAAATTAACCATAGAATTGTATGGGTAATTTTCGTGTCACAACGGAACTTTTTAACTACTACCAATTAACTAGGCTAACTACTGGCCAACAATTTAGTCCTCACCCATTTAAGGCGGCGTCTAAATGCTTCGTCAGATGGTTCCTGTCTCAGCGGGCAGTCGCTCGTAGTAGATAGGCCCAATGACACGCGGGTTCTTGCCTGCAAGTGCCATGCGACGGGGAACTGTTCTCAAACGCACAGTGCGGCTGAGTGTTTTACCAATCACATTTACGGTATCGAAAGAAGAAAGATTGTTCCTTACGAACATTATAATTTCGAATACATAGAGTGAGTAGTGCGTCATTAATACCGTAAATTGGGAAGTAGCCTCTACACGAAGTCCTCGATTTTGCCTTAATCATCGCACGTACGGCACGTTTCTGCATAAGTAGCACTCTGTTGGCATCCGTTGAGTTTCCCCAAATGAGTGAACCGTAGGACATCAGCGAATGGATATGAGCAAAATAAACCTGCATTTTTTTTTTCACAAGAGCCATTGTTACAAATACATGAATTAATTTCGCTAAACTGCAAAGCAGTTTGTTGGCGAAGACAGCACTCTTTTTATATTTTTTAAACTAACTATGCTATTACTAAGAACTAAATTTGTATATCTATACTTACGTTAAACGTCCCCGTGCCTTTCACCGCACCTACAGATTGCACTACAATCTTAACTCCCAATCCTAGTAATATTATAAATGCGATAGTTTAGATGTTCGGATGTTTGTTACTCAATCACGCTTAAACGGCTGAACCGATTTGAATGAAACTTTGCACGAAGACAGTCTATAGCCTGGATTAAAATATAGGATAGTTTTTATCCCGAGTCCATGCAGACGAAGTCGCGGGCGGAAGCTAGTATCAACATAAATGACAGACACTTTAGTGTCCACTATAGGGCAACGCCAGGCACTGGGACATTTACCTTAACTACATGAAGCAAAGATAAACATAAACATTATAGGTATTTTTGCGACTTAACTACTTTCATTTTCTTTAATGAAGGTATCCATCAAACACGCCTTTACTTTAGATTTAAATATATTTTTCGTTTCACTCTCGTTCTCTGATATGATTCTATTATAAATGCGCGGTATCAGGTACCCTCTTGTTCTTTGTCCGTAATAATTACATGTATTAAGTGATCTCGGTTCAACATACATTTGACGTGACGTTGTTTTTCTAAAATTACGATTATAGGTTTTACCTATCTTGTGTGTTGGGCATTTATACTGGTCTATAGCTAATAAATATTTAAGTTTAACATGTTCAGGTAGTACATTACATTTTTTAAACAAGACGTGGTACTTTCCTTTGCAGTTTTGCCTTGTTTTTTTATCTATAATATTTTTAATTAATCTAAGTTGTAGGTTATATATTCTGTTTAAATATTATTGGAAAGTGCGCCCGTATGCAACAAGTCCGTAACTTATGACTGAATCTGCCAAAGCATGATACAAAGTATGTAATGTCGCCTTATTAATTATATGTTTTAAATTATTAAATTTACATAGTATGGCTCTGAGTTTACCACACAAAACATCGACATGAAGTTTCCAGTTAAAGTTACGGTCCACAGTAAGTCCCAGGTACCTATAGCTATTTACGAATTTTAGCGGATTACATTGACATAATACTAAATCGTTATGCAGGCATTCATATGTATGTCCAATTATTGTAACACTTTCTCTTGGTGTTGTCATATGTGGAGAGTATAAGCATACATTTTGTCTTTGTAACATTGAGAAGAATGCCATTATCGTGTGCCCATTTTAGTAAATTATATAAAATCTGTCTGTAGTTTGTGCTGTCGTTGGCTATCAAAGGTTTTAACTTACGCAAAGCAATGACTGCACTACTCAATCTATCGCAGTTTGTCTACATGCCACTTCCAGTTAAGATTAGAGTCCAGAGTGAAGCCAAGGACATTCATCACTTATCGGCATCGGGCTGTTAGCTAGACATGGAGGAATCGCAATTTTGCGCCCCAAGAAGACCATGACGTTGGATTTCGATATATTCAAGAGTCAGCCATTGGTAGAGAACCACCTCTGCAGTTGAACACAGCCGCCATGTATCTTCTCTCCAAGCTGTTCATAAGTGCGCGCACTGACGACCACTGTGGTATCGTCCGCGAATAGGACAGAGTGACTAGCTGTGATGGCAGCGGGAACGTTAGGAAAAGGGTATTTTAATGCCGAACCTTGAGGGATTCCTATATTCACGCTGCCTGCACTAGACTTCTGTCGTTTACCGCCCACAGATAATTTAACTACCTGTCTCCGGTCGGACAAAAACGATGTAACTAACTTGTGACTCAAGTCCCGTATCCCGTAATGATGTCAATAATAAATAATAAGAAATAAAAATTTAATAATATTCAAAATGTCAATACAGAAAGTGGAAATAGTATCTCCGATTACGGATTGTCATTTAACAACTAGTGGATAATACATTTTAAACAAAAATAAACAATGTCAATTTACGTATTACGATTTCACAGTAGAAATACAATATAAATGTTACACAAGAAATAGTATCAGAATTAGGTATCAATAAATCAAATAATTATTTAAAACATTATTTCCATTAACTCGTGAACAGAGTACACAGGGTTATCCAACAAAAGATTTCTCAGTCTACGCCCAAATTTTACGTCACAAGGTTCATTTCTTATGTCGGCGGGTAGGTGCTCGAAATAAGTAGGCCCAATAACCCGGGGATTTTTCTTTGAAAGCGCCATGCGACGAGGAACTGTCATTCTCATTAGGCGCCCAGTTGACCGAAGCTCTTTACCCGTTACATTCACACGCGCAAACTGGGAGATGTTTTTTCTTACAAATAAGAGAAGCTCGAACAAATGTTGTGAGTAGTGCGTCATTATGCGTTGCGTCGAGAATAGCTCCCGACAGGGGTGCCGATGCTTGACTCCTACAAGTACCCGAACTGCACGTTTTTGCATGACAAGAACTCTTTGCGCATCCATGGAGTTATCCCATAGGAGGGTACCGTAGGACATCAGGGAATGAAAATATGCGAAGTAAACTTGTTTCAGTGAATCACCCGAGATTAGCGGCTTTAATTTTTTTAACGCAATGACAGCACTACTCAACCTGTCACACAGACTGTCAACATGGCGCTTCCAATTCAAATTGGAGTCAATTATAAAGCCAAGGAACTGGCTTTCCTCACACACCGGCATCGAACAGCTTGCCATTGACAATGGCGTTGGTACTTTACGGCCAGAAAAAAGCATTATATTGGATTTGGCTACATTCAGTTGCAGCCCGTTATCCACGAACCATGTTTGGAGTTGCGTGCAAGCCGCGTTAATTTTGATGGTTAGTTGTTCATAGGTGTTTGCGCCAACTAACACGGTAGTATCGTCCGCAAACAGTACTGATAACCCGGCCACGATATTCAATGGCAGGTCATTAATAAATAATAAAATAGGGTATTTCCTAAAGCTGACCCTTGAGGAATACCTAAATTGATATACCCTGGATCTGATTGCACCAATTTGCCGTTTGCACGGAGTTTTACAACTTGTTTACGCTTTGACAAAAACGAGGTAAACAAATGGTGAGCTTTGTTTCGAATGCCATACGATGTTAGTTTATTCAGCAGCAGTTCATGGCTGATAATGTCAAATGCTTTTGACAAATCGCAAAGTACACCAGCCATCTTATTCCTGTCATCTGACCCAGTCATTATGCAATCGAATATCCTGTACGCCGCAGTGGTTGTAGACATTCCCTGTCTATACGCGAATTGATTGTCCGTAAGCAGGCTATTCGATTCCAGGTGACTCCTTAGGTGAGACGACAAGATAGATTCGACAAGCTTAGAAATAGTGGGTACAATTGTAATTGGCCTGTAGTTATTGACGTCACACCTGTCACCCTATCCCTTGAAAACTGGGCACACTGGTATTTTTTAAGACACCGGGGTATGTGCCCGTCTCAAAGATCAGATTGATGAGAACAACAAGTATGTCGCCAATAACAGGCCATACACAAAGAATAATGTTTATGGAAATGTCAAAAGCATCGACGGTGCCACGCTTTTTCAACATGGGCCATTAATGAGATGAGAGGATAGACTCCACAATTTTAGAAATTTTGGGGACTAATTATTATTGGTCGGTAATTGTTGACATGGCACCTGTCACCATTTCCCTTATACACTAGGCGCACTCTGGTACTCTTTAACACTTCCGGATACACACCTGTTTCAAAAATAATATTAATAAGTATAACTAAAATGTCAGAAATAATTGGCCATATACATAATAAAATATTGAGTTGAGTGAAATGTCATAGGTATCAACATATTTCGGACCACTTTATTCAGCAGGTCGCTTGTGACAGTCGACAAGGTCATCGTTGGTACGGCTGCTTAAAACGGGATCTGTATGTATAGCATATTTTGAACCTATACTTAAAAAATGCGACGAACTCATTCGGAGCATTGGTAGGCGGCATCATTGCTCGCGAGGAATCATTGAGGCAGATATCTTGATGCTTTGTCCTGGTACAGTCAGCGTCATATAGTTAGTAGCAGCCAAAGTAGCCAAATATATCGGAACACGTCTTTATTACTATATTAGGATTAAGGAAGTGTTACGATATATTTGGCTACTTTAGCTGCTACTACCTATGTGATGCTGACTGTACCTATCTCCTCATTGACCACTTTCCAAATCTCCTTTAACGGATTTCTGCTCTCATCTAGCCTACGTTCAATATGGTATTTTGTCTAGCGCGCAGCGTTATGAATTTAATTCAATTAAAATAATGTTCGATACATTCAGAAATAATCGGGTTTCCGGGATATAGACGTTGGATTTCATGAAGGTCTCTGTGTTTACCCATGTACTCCATAATCTCGTCGGCAATTTTTTCTTTTTATAATTACATTAAAAAAAAAAAATTGGAAAATGTATGTCGATATATTTAGTATGTCAAAATGTTAAATATTTTTTGAATTTAGTGTCGATATCAATAGTATACTTAATCAAAAATAAAATTAAAATCATAATAACAAATGTCACAATTAAATAAATAAATAGAATCATCATTATAGTCGACGTTCGATTTCGTGCGCATTGGAACGCCCGCATTCAATAGTGAACTCATATCGTTGAGCGTTATGATCGCTAATAGCCATGTCCACTTGCGACACAGTTAGGCAGTCGCGAGAGTGGTTCGCTATACCGCAATCAATGGACGTCGCACAGTCGGCAGTCACGCGAGTAGGGAAAGAAACGGTGTTTGTGCATCCATATGTACATATGTACCTAGCACGTCGTCGACCCGCTGTCTCAAGACTATTGTCAAATAAACAGTCCACATTTTGATCACCACCCAGAATAAACCTTTCATTTTCGTCAGTGAGCTTACGTAACAAGAATTCCAATTTATTCAAATATATATCTAAATCGCCTTTTCCAGTTACATGGATATAACAACTAACTTACAACTAGGCACTTCAATGGCTGTGCATTCAAAGTGATATTGAACAGAGTGGGCCTGAAGATCGTTACGCGGCTTAAGGCTTGTACACCCGCTAAAGTCCTTGAGCGTATGGGCGGAGCCTCGACCCTCTCCCCGCGCAAGTCGCACAACCCGCCGTCGTTTATTAAGCGTTACATAGATTAAGTTAGGTAAGATTACAGACGCGTCATCGCGCATCGTTACCAATGCAAGGGTGGACGTGGGTGGGTGACATTCGTCATGCTTAATTGAAACGTGATATTTGTCATACATAAATTACATAATTGATTAAGTTCAAAAATTATGTCCCTACTATTATAATACTATTTACTTACGATTAGTGTAGTTCCGTCAGCACGGCTAGCACTAGACAGCCGCGACATACTCTCGATTTTTCTCGCACTATCGGTCTCTCTCTTATTAGAACATTAGGAAAGAGAGGTATAGTGTTAGAAAAATCGAGAGTATGTCGCGGCCGTCTCGTGCTAGCCGTGCTAGTGAAAACGAAATTCGTTCGAATAACTCTCATTGTCGCTCGAACTAGCAAGCGCGACAAAGAGGGAGATACACGAACGAAGTTCGGTTTCGTTTCGCGGTAGGCCCTCAGCACGCCTAGCACTAGACGGCCGCGACATACTTTCGATTTTTCTCGCAATACCCTCCTAAGACCCCGCGTACAAAATTTTGTACAAATTCCAAAATTGACTTTGGACTTTTACTGAATGTCAAAAAGTTCCAAATTCAATGGCACAAAAGCGTACCCTGGGTCTCAGGAGGCTATACCTCTGTTACTAAATATTCTAATAAGAGAGAGACGGATAGTGCGAAAAAAATATAAAGGTAATAATAATAATCCATACCTACTGTTGCCCTTATAGGCCATTTTTTAATGTCGCTATTAATAGGGGCCATCTAGCAGTTAGCGAGTCACCGTCTGCCAGAGATAAAATGTGATACAGTTTTATTGGGCAGGCGTCCGATATTTCATCCAATAGCCCAGCTACTAGTCCATCATTTTCACTCAATAACCAGTTTTATTTAGATTCCATCAACTAGCAATAGACTCTTACACCCCAGCGGGTTCTGTTTCTGTGTGCGTCCCATGACACGGGCAGAGACAGCATCCGCTTGGTGTACTCCTTGCATTTCATTAAATTGTCAGAAGGCTCTACGTGTTGGCTCAGAGCTCCACGCACGCCTCCCAAAGGTCCGGGACATCATTGTCCCGAGAGCGGGAAAGACATAATCCATCCATCCGCCAACACAGTTAACTGACCATCCTGTATTTATACAAGAACCTTATTACAATGCACATAAAGTGCACATGGTCAGTCAGCTGTCTTGTCGATAGTACCTACTACTTTACTAGCCACGAAATAGATTGTCCACTCTATGCAACAAAATTATCTGTCACTAAAAACTAAACTATACGCAAATGTTTATTAGTTGCCTACTATACGAATCACAAAACGGATTGTCCACTCTATGCAACAAATATAGTCCACAATTTCCACAAATATTTACAAATTTCGGCGCAGCGCAAATTGACACAGGTCCGTCATGCAACGTGTCTCGTCCCGCACTGACCGTATGGACGAAAACGGGGAGGCGTAGGAACTTTGGCCGAATATTTCAGAAAACGAGGTAAATTTATAAGAAAATTAAGAAAGTAAGAAAATGATGCCCTTGTTCATTATTGTATGAAGAGAGTTATAAAAGTTCATATTATTCTGATAAAAAATGGAGCAGTAAAATGGTTACAAGTGAAAAAATAGGGATGACTAGATTTTTTTTTCTCTAATTTCTATTGTTAAAATGGATTTCTACGAAAACTATGACCCATCGCATATCTTGCAGATTATGATATATTTTTTCCGACGGCAAAAATGTTACGTTATAATGTATAAAACGGTTACAAAACAACTCATTTTCACGAAAATTTCGAATGTGCAGCCTTAAGTCCGCAGTTAGCTCGATTCTCCATACAAACGTAGTTACGCTCTCATTTTAAAACTATGGGTTGGATTGTAACGAAACTTTGCATGTAAAATGACATGAGTCTAAGAAAATTAAGCCGAATATGGCCAATCAAGGGAAATAATTCGTGTAGTTTTGTAAATTGGTACAATTATACCTTGTGGTGTCCAGATAAACATACTAAAAGTCCTCGAGGGTGGGGGCTGTGCTGAGGGTGTAGGGGGTTGAAGGTACCTTTTTTCAGATTTTCGTACATATCTCGAATATCTGTATGAATAGCGTTATAATAAGTCTGTCTGTCTGTCTGTCACAAAGTGAAATATATCACGAACTACTTAAGCTATCAATTTGAAATGGTTTTAAATGAGAGCTATCCACGTGCATGGAAAATGAGAAATTTAAATAAACATTTTAATTTTCTATGAAAAATTACGAATATGAGGGGGGGCAAAAAAAAATCAACTATTAGGTCAAGTGGGGTATCATATGAAAGGGCTTGAGTTGTACTTTTTGAAACAGTTTTTTTTTTCTACATTGGTAAATTTTTGATTTATGAAAACCCCCCCTTATCTCCAAAGTTATCCAAGCGAAAAATTTGAAATAATTACTTGTGATTAAGATAAACATAAATATTACTGGAAAAGTATAACTTTTTCTATATCTAGCGTATTTTTTGTTTTATTTTCAAAAATCATTTCCTAGTTAAGTTTGCAATTTAATCAACTTTATAAGTATTTTTTTCTTTTGAAATTCCTATAAGACTATAATAGAAGTACTCTCTTTCAAATAAAATAATAATAAACGAGATTGGTTCACGTGATAAACAATAATCGCTAAAACACCAACATACATACTAAGCTTACCCTTGCACGTTAGTACCAAATGGGGCCGATAGATGGCACTGACCCCGTTCCTACATCGCGCTGTTAAGATTTTTCTAGAATGAATGGGGTTGGGACGGGTATCTTTCAATAGCAGGTCAAAAAGAATTCGTGATACAATTGTCTTGGTAGTTCGATGGTCTTGGTGTAAAAGTTATTCGTTGTTTGAAATTAAATTCTGTTGTGTTGGGTTAAAATAAGTAATTTAACAGGCGAAATTTACTTCGGTCTATTTGTCGTCGTATTCGTTGGGCTTTGGCTTCGTAATGGGAAAAACTGAAGCGGATCGGCTAGGAAAAACTAAATAAAATATACTCATTGATACATTGAGGTATTAGAATTCGTTGTTTTCTCTTCTGTTTCATACGAGGGTAATTTATATTTTACGGGTTTAAAGAGAAAATTTTATATGGATGTTAATTGTTTTTCTTACGTAATTGAAAATAATTACATCGAAGATGACTGCGTGGATAAATTTCATGCAATTCTTGCTCATCATGCTAGCTACAGAATGAAGGTGTCAAATATAGGGACATTTTCTTAACCTTGAGTTAATTGATAGTTTGTACGGAACCCTCGGTGCGCGAGTCAGACTCGCACGACCGGTTTTTTTTAACTTAGATATCCTGTACCTCCTAAAGTCGATATCGTAGAGTAAAAATAAATATAATATGACCAATTTTGTAGCAAATTTTATGGAGAAACTTTTATCCGAAGTAATTATAATAGTTATGATGAACAACTACGAAAAAACGACGTTTTCTTAAATCGACTATTTTTTATCTCTTTGTTAACTTTAACACCCTGTAGCTCCCAAAGTATTGACAGTAGAGTAAAAATAATTATGACCAATTTTGTAGGAAATTTTATGTAGAATCTTTTGTTTGAAGTTATTATAACGCTATTCGTACAGATATTCGAGATATGTACGAAAATCTGAAAAAAGGTAACTAAACCACGCATTTCTTGGGTCATTATTAGGATTTAAAAATATACAGTATAAATATATATAAGAACCGGAGTCAAACCAGGCTTAGTTTTGAAGATATTATAAATTTTCATGTAAATTATTTATTGTGATTGGTTCACTAATGTTAGAACAAACAACTTTTAGCCAAATGTATCATTTGACAAAAGTTTCATTTGACCTAATCTAATGCATTTTTTTCTTAAATATGTAGAAAGCTTTATAGGATTACTAGCTTCCGCCCGCGACTTCGTCCGCGTGGACCCGGGATAAAACTATCCTATATTTTAATCCAGGCTATAAACTATCTTCGTGAAACATTTCATTCAAATCGGTTCAGCCGTTTAAGCGTGATTGAGTAACAAACATCCAAAAATCCCAACATCCAAACAACCAAACATCCAAACATCTAAACTTTCGCATTTATAATATTAGTAGGATTATAAAACAAACCTTACCTAACCTATTGACTTCTATTTGATGATATTCAAAGAATACCCGAAAATACCACTGTTTGACAAAAAATGCATTAAGTCAAATGAAACATTTGCCAAATGATACATTTAGCAAAAAGTTGTTTGGTCAAGAGACAGGACCCCATTGTGATTACTAAGTGTATTTAAGCTCTTTTGATCGCGACGTTGCCACCTGTTTTTTTTTTTTTTTAAGTATGGCTTTTACCCCTTGCTGTTTTAGCAAGGTGGATTTGCCAATATCAGTTTTTTGACATATTTACACACGGGGAGAATGTTCGGTTTAATTTTGATTTTTTTGGGGAAGGATCAGTCCGGAAACCTAAAACAAATAAAAATTATGGACATCACAGAAAATCACATGACATTTACAAACGTTATGAAAAAAGAGCGGGAAATTGGATGACAGAGTGTTAATCATGCCAACATGACGGATATAGTGGAAAAATGTATCATATATCATTAGAAATATATTAAAATGTCGAATAGAAGAAATTACATGCACAGTGGAGTATGTTTTAAAGTCTAATGTTGTGTACTTGAATATATTTCAAAAGAATAGCAGTTATGGGAGGGTCCATTGAACAAAGAAGCGAATAGACATTTATAGGACGTGGGATTTTCTTTGGTAATACGTCGTACATTGAGTAACTAAACCTTGGACAGTTGAAAAATATGTGATCCAACGAACCTTCATCGAGCCCACATTCACACAAAGAGTTATCCCGCACCCTGATCTTGGCGAGGAACACCGGAGTGCAGTTATGACCGAGTCGTAGGCGGTAGATGGTTGATGTAGCCCACTTGAGGGCACTCGAATCAAGGGTTGAATGCCACCGTAATAGCGTCCTGTATGTAGTTTGGATGCATCCCACAAGTTTTGCCATGAGTCAGTCAAGCTGGTTTGAGCACAGGTCAGTAGGTCTGAAGAATAAACTTTGTTGTGGAGTTGTGTGCCTGTCTCAATTGACTGTTTTGTCCAAGTATCCACACATTCATTGCCGGAGATGCCACAATGACTAGGGATCCACCCGAGAACAATATCAAGGCCCTGGGTCTCACATTGCAAAATGTTCTCTTTAATGCTCAGAATTAGAGGAGACTTATTTTGGGCCTTAAACTGATTACTCACTAAGGCTTGTAAGCAGCTCCTGTTGTCAGTGAAAATAAGTGCTTTTGCTATGTGATGTCTCTAAATATGATACTGCTTCCAGGATTGCAACCGACTCTCCAGTGAATATGGAAGATTGTGGAGGACATTTCAGAGATAGTACAATGTTATATTTTGGGATCCATACTGCTGCTCCAACACACCTTGCTGGATTCATCTTGGAGGAGTCAGTAAATACCGGTAAATATTCTGGCCACTTTTCCAGGAGTTTAATGAAACTTACTATTGGCTCCTGGGTCATCTTAAAATATGCCAAAATCCGGAATTACCTTCGGGGAGTAAGTTATAGCTTTAAAGCTGCATTCAAATAGGGGGTTATGTTGTGATCTGTATAAAATGGTGTTTACATTATTTAATTTGGAAAAATTAATTATTATTTTTGGAAATTCTTTATGGTCCCAATATTTGTTTTCAGCAACTTCCAGAGCAAGAGACCGCAGTCGAGGAAGCAGCAGGTGACCTGAGCAGGCGCTTGCCCTAATGACAAATCTATCGGCCAAATACTGTCTACGAAGAGAAAGAGGGGGTTCCACACACTCAATATGCATGGCGTTCTTTGGACAAGACTTCATGGCACCTAGTATGATCCGTAAACACTTTGCTTGTATTAAATCCAATTTATTGAGGGCCCCCTTATTGCAGGGCTCCAAGATAAAAGAGCCATAGTCCATTTGACTGCGTATGATAGCATTGTATAGCAGCTTTTGGCAATAAGGATGGGCACCCCACCATACACCTGACAAAGCACGAAGGATGTTGATACCCGTTTCACATTTTCCAATAATGTAATTAAGGTGTGATATACCAGACATTCTACCATCTAAAATTACGCCCAGGAATTTGACTGATTCCCTACTGGGGATGCTTTCACGACCATATAGGACATTTGAGCTGGGGATGCTCCTTTTGCGGGTGAATGTTACTGTGCAACTCTTAGATGGTGATAGAGTTAGCCCATGTTCATCGAGCCAGTGTTTAAGGTACCTAAGGGCTGAGTTGATATTGGTAGCAGCTTTATCAATGGATTGATCCGAAGTGTACAGCACAAGGTCGTCAGCATACTGTAATACACTGCAAAACGATGACACGGATTGCTCCAGGTCATGTGTGTACATGTTATATAGGAGGGGACTAAGTACAGATCCTTGCGGCAGTCCTTGCCATAGAGTACGGGGGCTAGAATATGTGCTGCCACCTCGGACTTTGATACACCTACCCATGAACAGTTTGGAGACAATGTTTACAATCTTCACGGGAATGCTCAGGTGTAGCATTTTTGCTCTGAGCACCGGAAGAAGGACATTGTCATATGCTGCTGATATATCGAGAAAGCATCCCAGTAAGTGTTCATTTTTGGAGAATGCTAATCGGATATCCGACGTGAGGATGCTTACACTGTCCATAGTACTCCTGCCCTTACGGAACCCAAACTGGGAGTCGGCCAGAATATCTCTGTTCTCAACAAACCATTCTAATCTATTTTTAACCAGATGCTCCAGGATTTTCCCCATGGTTGCCGATAAGGCAATTGGGCGGTATGAGCTTGCATCTTCAGGGTCTTTAGATAGTTTTAAGATTGGGATTATTATTTGGGTCTTCCACTCCTCTGGAACCACGCCAGTATCGAAGACATGGTTCAGGATGTCGAGCAGATGTTCCTGAGAGGAAGCATTCAGCTTGGATAGAAAACAGTACGGAATGCCATCTTCACCAGGTGTAGAATCTCTCAATCCATCCAGAACCAGACGAGTTCCGCAAAGGAGAAAGGCTCGTCGAGGGGGTTTGAGGCCAAGGGGAAAGGGGTAGCCGAAATGCAAGCCGCTTTAGGGACAGTAGGTGGAGCCAGTCTGTCTGTAAAATTCGTCAGCCATACTGATGGGTCGGCAGGGGTGAAGTGTCTTGTTTGAAGGATCCTCTAAATTTCTTGATATTTCTCCATATTACGGAAGGAGGGGTTCTGGGAGATAAGCTGTCACAGAAACCTTTCCATCCCCTCTTCTTGGCTTTTGCTAAAAGTCGCTTGGTGCGGGCCGAAGTCTTCTTGAACAGGACAAAGTCATCCAAGTTGCCGGATTCGTTGAAAGTTGTCTCAGCATCATCCCTCTCCTTTACGGTAGCCGTGCATTCAGCGTTCCACCAGGGCGGGGAAGGAATCTGGTCTTTTGCGTTTTTTTTCCGAGGGATAAATTTGTCAGCAGCCTCTAGTAATATTGCTTTGTATTTTCCAAATTTTTCTGAATAACGTTCAAGGTCTAAGCTTAACTCTTTTATTTTACTATCCTCATATAGCGAAAAACTAGGCCAATCAGCTGAGTGCAATTTGTGTTTCAGGAGGGGTTCTGGTTTTGGTAGGGGAGTAACAGATGAGGGCTTCGAGATGATAATAGGCAAATGATCACTTCCAAAAGACTGTCGCAACACCTCCCAAGTTAACAAGGAAGACAGGCTAGGAGAGCAAGCCGACAAGTCCGGTACAGAATGGGGGTTTTGACCTGGATAAACTCGGTGTGTGGGCGTCCCATCATTGATCACGCAGACATTGATGTCATCAAACAAGTCAATGAGGAATGACGAAAACGTATCCGAGTGATATGACCCCCAGGAAGAATGGTGGCAGTTTAAGTCTCCTAGTACTATGAGAGGAGATGGGACAGAAAATAGGATGGTTGAGAGATCAGGGATAAGGCTTATATGAGGGTGAGGAATGTAAATAGTAATAAAATTAATGCCCATAACTTTGGCAGCTATTGCATTAATTTCACGTGTATGCGGAGGAAGAGAAATCTGGGAGAAGGGGAAACAGCGTTTAATCAATAGCGCGCATCCTGCACGTCCGTCATCACGATCATCGCGGAGACACGAGAAGCCCGGGATTCTAAAAAGAGCACCGGGACGCTAAGTCTCCGAGATCGCCGCCACGGAGACAGAATGATTGAGCAGCTGGATGAGATCAAGCTTTTTTGGAACAATACTTCTAGAATTCCATTGTAGAAAGGTGGCCAGGGGGGGCCATCACAAAAGGAAAGAGCCTTAGCGAGTTTAATCATGAGAGGAGCAACGTTGTTCGGTAAGAAGTCGCTCCATTTGGCGACAATATTAGTAAGTAGTTTAAAGAGCAGTTCAAAAAGATCTTCATTTGGGGTCTCAGCCCCTACACTGCGCGATGGGCCAGCGAAGGCCTGACCATTTGGCATTTGAGAAGTTGGGGTACGAGTTATATCTTCATGGGCCAGCCGGTCATAACCCGGGGAGAGAGGAGTCCTTGCCCGAGGCGCGCGGAATATAGTTTTGCGATACGAGGTAGTGGTTGGGGATTCAAAGTGAATAACGGATGGGTGGAGTGGCGACTGAGACGCTCCAGAGGAGTCTTGCACGGAGTCTTGCAAACATAACTTGGGCCATGTCTGAGTATGCCCTCTTAACAGGTTTAATTTGTGCTGCTGCTTCAGCATAAGAGATATTATTTTCAGACATAACCAATTTGATGGACTTTTGTCTGGAGTGCTCCGGGCAACGTGGATCTGTGGCATGGTGACTGCTGCCTGCACAAAAAATACATCTAACATGTTCTGGAGCCACATTACAATCACTACCGGGGTGTTTTTCTGAGCATTTAAAGCGTCGGGCATCTGAACGGCATTGAGTTTGGATGTGTCCAAATCTGAGGCACTTTCGGCACTGGATAGTGGGTAGCAGATAAATCTCGACTACCAAGGAGGTGTAGTATGCGTAGATTCTAGGTGGCAGGGACTGTCCCTCAAGGGTTACAACAACTGACTGGGTCGGAACCCAAGCCGGAGAACCATCATCCCTGGAAACTTTGCCTTGAAGTCTGGGTGCCTTCAGAATTTTCCCTTTTCCCTCCTTGAGTTCTGTTCCATCAACAAACTCGTGCATGCTCCAATCGATTGGAACACCCCTGACTAGACCCATCCTGGAGATGTGATAGGACGGAATGTCTGCGCACAATTTATTAATAGTTAAAATGGGGCTTTTTAACAAAAGGTTGGCGTCGTTTGCATTTTTAAAAGTCACTGCAACCCTGTTCCGACCCACTGACTGGACTCCTCCATCTTTTCTGATATTTTTAATATTAGCCTGAGTAAGAATTTTACCAATGTGAATTGCTTTTAGAGGTGTATTAGTTTCGCTAGAGTTTTTCCTAGATATATGCACCACAAATGGGCCAGGGTCATCCGAACTGTACCCGCGGCATTCGTTGTCCAAATCAGGGTGTGTATAAAGATGTGGGTTCGCTTTGCCGGCCAACGTTTGGCTGGGCTCACCGACAATTACAGGATTGGGATTGATGTAGTTTGTTGTATCAACTTGGCAGGAGTCCTTAATAGTTGTGGGGTCGTCCACGCTAGGTGGGTTGGGATCGTTCACGTTAGGTAGGTTTAGGGTTTGCAATCCGGATCCGACTTGTATGGAAATTTTCGGATCCAGATCCGCGGATCCGGATATTTCCATACAAGTTGGATCCGGATTGCAAACCCTAGGTAGGTTGGACTTAACAAAAATTGTCTGTACGTCAGTTGGATTCATGTGTTCGCCTGTAGTGATTTTTTTGGGAATGGCTCTAATATAGGTGCAGACGGTGATGATTGTAATGTCTCTATATTTCGCTTACGCGAATTATTTTCTATGTTTACAGCATTACAGCTACCACCGCCTTCGTCTGGGGACTTCTCCTTCTCATTCCCCTTCATTGTAGTGGCCTAGGCCACCTTAGACCTAATCTAACACTATATTGATATAATCCTAAACAAACTTACCTAAATTATATAAATAAACCTCCACCAGATACACAAAAAAGGATTTTTATTTGAAGGGACAACCTAAAAAGAACAGACTCACTCGGCGCGTTTCTGTCCAATCGCCACCTATGTTGTTAAGTTTACCGTCTCTATTGACAGACATCAAAATGACAGCTAGCACTCACTAAATTCATCCTGGAAAAATAATCAGCAACATTTTATTAAAAAGGATAAGTTTCATAGAAGTGCAATAGTTGTCATCCACATTTAATAAAAAAAAATGAAAAGAAAAAAATTTTTTGCTGCATTTGACTCGGTTTTTTTTAAACTCCTAATGACCTCAGGAATGTGTGGTTAAAATCGTTTGTATTCCTCGCGAGCACCGTGTATATACAAAGACGCATACTTACATTCAGTGACATTCAGTGACACATAGTTAAATGTATTTTTGAATAAATAGTAATGTACTATGCTCACAAATATCTGAATACGGCATTAGAGCCTTGACAGTAGAGAGATTTGTGAGCACTTTGGTCGCTCCGTTATAACTGATGGCGACTGTACCTACATAATTACACAATATGTTATAAAAAAAACTTAAAAAAAAACTAAGTAGGTATAGGTACAGTTATCTCTATAAGCTTAGAGACAGTGTTGTATTACATTACATTGCTAATCATTGGGACAATTTCTTCAAAGATATTATACCTACTACTATCAGAAATATCAAAATTTATTAATTTTAATCATTCATTAAAATGTCTGCGCACGTCTGATAAACATATTACGACCGTAACGTGTTTTTCTAGTTTTTTTTTATTTATTTCAAAAGGTATATAAAACAGACAGTAATCCAAATACTTCAACAAAGAAATACATATGAGCAGACACTTGTGACTAGATTACAGTCCAAAAGTATATGTAAGTACACATCATGGCTATGAGTTATAATTTAGAAAATAAACTAGTCTAGTAACTAGGTACCTATAGAGAACAATTCCTTTCTGCGATTTCATTTCAAATCATTGTTTTATTCAATTTTAAAGAACTTTATTTATGGAAGATCCTGTACGTTGCAAGTTAAACTAAAGCTAGTAAAAAATAGGTACCTCTTATCGTTGATGAAATAGTAATTAGGGTTTGCGTTCGCACCGTACTCAACGAGTAAGAATAAAACCACATCCTTACTAATATTATAAATGCGAAAGTGTGTTTGTTTGTTTGTCCTCCTTTTACATCGCAACGGAGCGTCGTATTAATGTGATTTTTTCTATGGAGATAGTTTAAAGTCTGGAGAGTGACATAGGCTACTTTTTCCAGCGGGAAAACATCTAATTCCCACGGGAAAATTCAATATGTTACATTTTCTTATAACCACGCGGGCGAAGCCGCGGGCATCAGCTAGTTATATAATAGTTCTAATAAAACGCTCGCTAAATATACGCTTTACGCAAACCAAATTTAGCGTAAGTAGTAGCGGCCATAATAGTGGTCACTGCGCAACTCTGATGTCCCAGGAGTGACACTCATTAGTTAATTCAGACAAAAACGCGTTAGTTTATTATGGTTTAGTTTGGTTGTGCGATTCAGTCGGCCACGCTCCTTTTATCATGACGGACGCCGCGCCCGGGCTGCGAGCGCTGCTCGACGACGTCGCGCGCAAACAACATTACGACGACCACGAGCTCTCCGTCACCCCCATCTCCACCGGCGGCGCCAACTACACCTCCGAGCTGTTCCTCATCACCCTCAAGGCCCCGGGCAAGGAGGACCTCCGCCTCTTTGCGAAGGAAGCCAACGTCAACGGGAAGCTGCGGGAGAACGCGCCCATTACAGGGTTCTACGAGACCGAGCGGTTCGTGTACGAGACGCTGGTCGGGGTTTACGGCAAACTGGAGGAGAAGAGCCGCGTGCCGGCGGAGCACGCGCTGTGCTTCCCCAAGTACTACGGCTGCAACCCGAACTTGTTCCAGGAGACGATCGTGCTGGAGGACCTGTCGGCGCGCGGGTTCGGCTCGTACGACCGCCTGCGGTCCATCGACTGGCCGTACGCCGTCGCCGCCGTCACCGAGCTGGCCAAACTGCACGCGCTCTCTTTCGCGTACGAGCACGACGAACCCGAGGAATACGCGCGGGTCATCCAGGAGAGGACCTACGAGTTCGGCTCGAATGAGGAGAGGATGAAGACGGTGTGGGAGGGCATGGTGAAGAACGCGGTGGGCGCGTGTCGCGAGGAGCACCGCGCGCGGCTGGGCGCCTACCTGGCCGAGAACGGCACGCGCGTGCGCGACTACTACTGCCCGCGGAGGCGGCCCGTGCTCACCCACGGGGACTTCCGACCCAGCAACCTCATGCACAAGGTCAAACATGTAAGTTATCAACTAATTATATACCTATGACCCTACCATTTAGGCCACAGCTATCATTTACTTATTAGGCACAAGATGATGTCACAACATTACTTAACATGGTAAGTACAAGCAGAATCGAATACTATGTATGTATGTATCATGGATGTACCTAAATACTTTATTGTACACAATACAGACAATGAAGGTTAAATCAGTACAAAGGCGAACTTATCCGTGTAAGGAGTGTAAGGGATCTCTTCCAGTTAACAATTGAGTTGAGGTGATGTCACAACATTCCTTAACATGGTACGAGCAGAACCGAATAGTTAATACTCGCTTACTTTTAAAATATCGCAGCATAGGTGCCATGCTGCAACACAAGTTCTATTCTGCATACAAGTTCTAGTTCGCTAAATGCCCACGGCATCGTCATCGGCATGCGTGTCTCTATTCATTGTACGGCGCAGTTATTTATATACGTTTCCTTCCCGCCCGTGCCCGTGCCCGTGCCCGTCCAAGCATTGTGTCATCTCATCGACCATCGTCATCGCCGCGCCGCGCCGCGGTGCCGTTCAAGGAAGCACCAAATTAATCAAACAAGTAAACATCACGTGTCGCGCAACACTATAGACTATGTAAAATCGACCGGCACGGCATAGAGATTATTCCAAGATTAGCCCAAGCAAACTTGACGGTTATCCACCAAATAAACTCTTAAATACTTACTTGCTTGGTTAATTTATTATGTGAGTACCTACTGTGAGTAGTGATTCGATTCATTTATTTCCCGATAAAAATTACTATATATACATTTTCATAAATTTCTAAATTTCAAGAATGTACCATGATCGCAAAACAGTCGTGTGTGTAGTTATAGTACATTACGTACCTAGGGCGGTAAAATCTCACTTACCGCCCAGAGTGACGTAAAGTTAATTATACTTGCATACATACATACATACATACATTCACGCCTTTATTCCCAAAAGGGGACATTTTGTTGATCTTTTATACCCTTTATGCTAAAAGCGGCACTGGAATATACGTTTCATGTGCTCTGCCTACCCCTTTTGGGAATAAAGGCGTGAATGTATGTATGTATGTATGTATGTATGTAACTATACTTATGTATGTAAATCCTACGAAACAGGCAAACCAGAGTAGACTTTATTCCTAGATTAACCAATAAAATGTAAAGGTGTGTAGGTAGTCTCACGCCACAGAGATAAATCAAGATTGACTAACTTTCAAATTATGCTGTTGCTGCTTGTTTTTAGCAAGCAATAAAACATGTTAGATGACTATGGTAAGAATGGCCTCTAACCTCGAACGCAGCGCGCTTTAATAACGACCGGTTGTTTTGTACACATGTATAATGTCTTGGTCACACCAAATAAATATATATTTCTTTCTTTCTTTGTTACGTGTATTCGGATGCTGGGACCAGACGGAGCGAGCCGATAAGATAACACGACAATAACTGCATATGTACGTTAGGTACTAATAACTCACAGTGCAGATGCTTAACGGAAAAACTATTCAAAAGATTTGTGATTGCACACACTTACATAGATACCTAGCCTAGTTGCTAATTGCTATAGATAATAACAGCAAGTATAAATAACCTACAGCTAATGGGGCTCCCTCTATGTTTGGCCTACATAAACAAACCATTTACAATAATATAAATGCGAAAGTGTTTGTTTAGGTGTTTTGATGTTTGTTACTAACTAAATCCCGCTTAAACGGCTCAACCGATTTGGATGAAATTTTGCACGAAGATAGTTTATAGCCTGGATTAAAGTATAGGATAATTTTCATTCCGAGTTCACGCAGACGAATTCGCGGGCAGAAGCTAGTTTACAATATTACCAAAGTATTTAGATGTCTTTTTATTTTATAAAACCATTATGACGACTTGGAGTACTTGGACCATGACGCGAAGGGTCAGAGAGATTGGAAGCGTGCCTTTAGATGCCGCCACCGCCACCGCGGCCACAGGCCGCGCCAGTGTTATTCAGGCCTAAGGCCGCAGTTCAGTTCATCGCTATCGCATCCCAATCGCATTTCAATATGTATGTAACATCCCAACGTTTGAGATCGCAAAAACTAACAATGAATACGGTCGAAGAATATGGAAATGCACTTTACCGCGGATATTGAATAGATTTCCAAATGAACTAATAAGCTCATTAGAAGACCGAACATGTAAACAAGCTAGAAATATGATAAAAAAACACATGCTTAAATTGAGAGAAGAGATAAACCTATAAGTTATGTAATTGAAATTGTATAACTAATATAACTAATTATAGACTCCTTAACTCAAAAAATCTTTAGAATTTAAGATTAGTAGTTAAGAAATATGTATGCTACTTTTAAAAAAATAAGTGAAATAAACAGATTAAATTTTAATTTTTTTTGCATTATGTTTCGCGCGCTCTTTCCGATACATTGGCTCGACTCTCATGGAACCGAGAGCGCAGCATTAAAATGCGCTTAGGATCGAAATTGACCTCCTGGTTGATTGCTCCGTGTTTGCAGGACGGGTCGCTGGAGATGGTAACGGTGGACTACCAGACGGTGCGCGCGGGCTGCGCGCCCACCGACCTGCTGTACCTGGTGTTCGCGGGGAGCGACGCCGCCTTCCGCGCGCAGCACTACCCCGCGCTGGTCGACGAGTACTACCGGCAGCTGCAGCTCGCGCTGCGCCGGCTGGACCTGGACCCGGACCAGGTGTATTCGCGGGAGGACTTCGACTATGAGCTCAAAGAGGTGGGTAGCACGTGTTGTAGCCAGACGACTCTACCGCCGACCTGCTGTTTCCGGTTTCACGAAGCTACAAGTTAAAATTTAAAAAGTAATCTGGCAACACTGAGGCGCTCGACCATTAGGAGGCGCTACATGTACGAAATCGGCTGACTCGTGATTTCGGCCCGTGTGGATACGTGCCGGAAACCAAAGTAGTCGATTGCGTAATGTAAGTAAATTTATTTTTTTGTATAGGAGAATGGCAGTTGGTTTGCCCTAACGCTCGTTTCAAAATTAACGTAGGTAACTACAATCCAGGTGAACCTAGGCCTTGGGCCGTCTTGCTTCCGTCCCGCTCGCAAAACGCAAGTGTGATAAAGCCGTAACAGCGAGAGCAAATGATCACGGAATAATCTCTATTTTCCTGTTGATCTCGCGCCGCGCCGCCGATCTGGGTCAATGGTTTCATTGACAACGAAAGCCATGAGCCAATAGTTGTAGGTAAGTATCTAATGTTGTGTTTCCTGCGTATTTATGGTATTGCTATTGCGCTAATGACACAAATTGTAGTAATGGACTTATAAATCTCAGTTTGCTTGTGTTCTACATTCAACAACAAACAATTTAATTTTATCTGAGCATAAGTATCTAACAGTGGTGGAGCGTCCATACTAACCTACCGGCTACGGCTTGCCTTTTTATTTTTAGACAAGCCTATAGTTATATACTCTAAACTCTTTCATAACTTTTTTTGTTCCGGGTTATCCATCGAAATGATTTACGCGCCGCCACTGGTATCTAGACTTGATTAAGTATGCCTTGTCGCGCAATAGAGAAACGCACGGAGTAGTCAAGAAGCTTCGCATTGCATCTAATCTCAATAGGTATATCGCAAACAGGTTTTATCACCTATATCAAACCCTTACTGTTCATTGCAATTAGAAGTAGGTACCTTGGTGGCAAGTACACTCTGTTTATAAGCGAGCTATAATGGGTATTGAGGAGGGCTCAACTCGAGATTACTCTAATCAATGTTTAGTTCCGCGTGACATTCAAGGCCGTGGCAGATAATATAGTATAGTAGATTCAAACGAGTCAGTATCCAGTTTGGACAGACACAAGGCTACGAGTTCGTTTACGCATTTATTTCGTGATTATTCTCATTGCATCATCCTACTACCTAGGATGAATAAATAATCTAAGGCACTGGTCCCACCGCCGGCTAGTAAGCTAGAAAAGTTGGGCGAGTAGCATTACATTGCGGATCTGTAAAGGTCGATTGATCACACTGTGCCTGGTCAGCACGCAATGAACCGTTACTCGCCCAACTTTTCTAGCTTACTAGCCGGCGGTGGGACCAGTGCCTAAAAGACAGATAGGCATCTCATTAAGTATCTTTGAATACATTTTACAATATTTGTTTATTACATTGCTTCTTATGTTTAGATTGATTGTGAGTAAGTAGATACGTATATGTAGCTGCCGGGACTTCGACAGCAGCAGCCATTTGTGCAATAAGAGAGCAAATTTATATTAAAATTAGTAATAAGTTGCTAGTGTTGATTTAGATGTGTTGAGTTAAGTTATTATATGGGGTAAGAAGCTAACCGAATGCACCAAACTCCACTCGCGCATCAATCCACCGATTTAAATCGCTGGCCAGACCGAAAAATCCACACACCACAGGTATAAATCAAAATCAAAATCAATTATTTATGCTGCAAATAGGCCACAAGGGCACTTTTACATGTCAAACGGTAATTTACAATAAAATAATAATAATAATCTTACACAATAATAATTTAAAATTATATATAAAAGGTTAACAAACTAAATGTCACTAAGTTAATGTAATGTAAATATGACCATTACATTCGATTTAAGATCTGTATCAGCATTAACAAGAAGTTAATGATATTAATTCTAACCCCAGTCTAACCCCAGCTTACTAAAAGATTTTCGTCCCATTTCTATTCTGCCTTTCCTCTCTAAGGTCTTAGAAGCAGTGGTTCACAAACAGCTGTCAGCCCACATCCACTCTAACCACGTCCTCTCTCAGTATCAATCGGGCTTTCGCCCTGGTCACAGTACAACAACGGCATTGCTTAATATCGTTGAAGATGTGAGGCAGGGTATGGAATCCTCTCAACTAACAGTACAGGTTTTGATAGATTTTTCCAACGCATTTAATGCGGTTAACCACGACCTCTTATTAGCTTCACTTAACCACTTAAATATTTCGTCATCGGCGGCCAAGTGGTTTACTTCCTACCTTCATGATCGCCGTCAGATGGTTCGTGTCGATCGTTCCGTCTCTGATTGGTCTGATCTTACTTCTGGTGTTCCACAGGGCGGTATTCTTTCTCCACTGCTTTTTTCCGTATTTATGAACTCAACCACGTCCCACATTGTATGCTCTCACCATCTGTACGCGGACGATCTACTACAACTATACGAACTACCAGCGGACTAAATAGTGCTATTATTGACAGTATTAATGATGACCTGTGCCGCATTTCCGCTTGGTCGCGCAGTTTCGGTGTGGCTGTGAACCCGACCAAATGCCAGGCTATTGTGCTCGGGAGCCCCCGTTTACTTTCTTCAGTTGACCTGAAACGGGCAACTTCAATTTTCTTTGAAGACGTCCCAATCCCGCTTTCATCACAAGTGAGAAACCTGGGGCTGATTTTTGACTGTGGTCTGACGTGGGAACCGCAGGTGTCTGATGTTTGTCGCAAAGTGACCAACACATTAAGAGCCCTCTACCGATTTAAGAATTTCCTCCCAGTTAGCACCAAGACCCTCCTTGTTCAAGCTCTAGTCTTACCAACCATCGATTATGCTGACGTGTGTTACTCCAATATAACACAGGCTCTGCTAAGTAAGCTGGATCGTCTTTTGAATAACTGCATCCGATTTATTTTTGGACTTCGCAAGTATGACCATATATCCGCTTTTCGCCGCCGACTAAACTGGCTCCCCATTCGTGAACGCAGGTCATTACGAGTCCTTTGCACACTTTATTCCCTTCTATACGACCCTGCCGCGCCAGAATATCTCAGGTCCAAATTTATTTTTGTTCCTGCTCGACCCGGAGGCGTACTCCGCAGTTCCCGTAGCCTAAAGCTGTCTGTTCTCCCTCACCGGTCCGGTTTTATGTCTGGTTCTTTTACCGTTCAGGCAATTCGACTCTGGAATGCTCTTCCGCTAACTATTCGTCAAGCACAAAGCAAATTGACTTTCAAGCGCAAGTTACGCAAGTATCTTTCTGATAAGCGCGTAGGATAGTTGTCAACATAGTATTTTTCACTAGGTACAAAAGGTAGTAATATGTATATATATTAGTGTATATTATTTTGTATGTGTATGTTTTTTTTTCGTATGTATTTGATAGAAGTTTATCTTGGATTAAGTTTTCATTTAAATTCAAATGCCTGCACCAAATGTTTCTGTTTTGCCCAATGGTTGACTGGTAGAGAATGCCTTATGGCATAAAGTCCGCCATTTGTACTATATCTTGTATTGTGCAATAAAGTTTAAATAAATAAATAAATAAATAAATAATTCAGTATTCCAGAGATGTATAAGGTCTCTGAGCGTCCAAATACAATTAATAATTATTCTAATATTCTAAGAGATGTAAGAGATGCGTCAAAACAAAAAAGGAACATTGCGAGGGTTGCCTGGTGAAACCCAATAAGTGACAAAAAGATAGATTTTAAGCTAAAAGTCGTTATATAGTGATTCGATGTCGCTCTATCGAATGGTAATTACAGATAAGCAGAATTAACACGTATCACAGAATTATGCCGAGTAATAACCCAATAAGTGCTTAACTTCAACTTTTATTTAAGTACTAAATATTAATAAGTATATTTAAGGCTTACGATTTAATATTACTTAGTGGTAGAACCATATAATATATATTTATAGGTTTTTACTGCAAAGATATTTGTACAAAATCAAACTAAACACATAATGTAAAACCAGTTATTAGTGTTTATCGGGTTTTACTATATGACGATTCAGTATTAAAACATAATTTTATGAAAACCAGAATCCGTTAAAGACATTTGTCGGATTTTACTTTAACAATATTGCATGTTATACTTACATGGTACTAAAAAGTGAAATCCAATAAAAATACTTGTAGTATTTATCTGAAAGAAATCTTTAAGAAAAACTATGTAAAGTCTAGATATCGGGTACTCGCATGGGTTTTTAACAAAATTCATTCAAACGTTATCCGGGGAAGAACCCAATAAGTATGGTTAACGAATCCAAGGTCATGTGCAGTTTTTTCGTCAGTTAGCGACACGATCGCAAGCGCTTCGCTGTCTCGATACTTATTTAAGGGGATGCCTTGACTCGAGTCGACCACGCCTCCTTGACAGAAACACGCTTATGCATTCCGCGCACGAGAAAAAGAGATGCAACACTCTTCGGGAATGGCTTTTTGGGCAATTTTCGATAAATATAATTTATTAGTGAAGAATAACTTAGTGAAGTTTTATTTATATTTCATTAAGTGAGATTTTAGATGAGATAAAATACTTACTACATTATAACTTTGATTTGAGTAGGCTGAGTAAAAAAAGGAAAATAAAGACCCATCTTGGTATTTTTTTCTGTCGAGGAAGTTTTAGGCAATCATGTATCGATTAAATCAGATAAATAATCATATAGTAAAGAATCATATATCTGAAAATCAGACCTTATTGTTCTTAATCTACTCAGAACGGCGTTTCAACGCTTGCAATAATTTCCAATTCACCCCCTTAAGTAGAAGATAAAGTTGTGTACATTTTACATGGTGGTTGTGTACGTTGTGTGATGGGTGGCGAGGTGGAAGATTAGTGCAACTAGCGCTTGCAATAGCTACTACGCTAGAAGCAGGTAAATCAAATTTTCTAACCTTAAAGAAGACTAGGTGCATTTTAATTTATCGTATAAAATAAGACTTACTAACCTGTGTTTACTTAGCAAGTAAACTTTTTTTTTGTTGAAGTGAAAACAAAACCTTAATTTATTTATTTAGTGTTATTTGAATCTCTTTTAGATAGTTAGATAGTCTACGTGAGATTTAACTAAGGAATTGTAAACGTTAAAACGAACCTTACGCGGGAGACGTTTTACTATGCCCCGTATTGAACCTAACAAAGATGTTACTTATATTTTATTTTTTTGATATGTGTTTTCCACTTCAGACCTCTGCCCATTATTAAGCCCAGATATTTTTCCTCGTTTGATTGTTTTAAAATTACGTTGTCAATACATAAAGGTATGAGATAAAGAAAGAAGAGTTATGAGATAAAGTTAGATAAAGTATTTATTAAGAGGACTACGACTAAGAACTCGACTATCTTAGCACTTTCCGTCATAGAGTTCCAGTGGCCACCTTCCGGCTCCATTGTGAGACCCTCGCCATCATGTGCAATGGTAAGTACTGGGCAGTTATTCGCTACGCGCTAAAGCGGCTCACCCCGCCGGTCACCCTTCACGAAACTAGACCTCTACCTACGCTTAGTTACTTCGCATTGCGGTGTCAAAATATATTTGTGGGTGGGCTTATAACAAGTAAGAGAATAGGGGGGCTGGAGATAACAAAACAAACGAGCCTACACTCGACTATCATAGAGTACCAGTATCCATCTTCCGGCTCCATCAACAGATCAGCTAAATGGTGACAAAATATTGCATTGTCACCAAACATACATGTGTTTCAAATTTCAACTCAATCGGATAACGGCAAGTGACTGAAAAATAGATTGCAAATTTTGACGGACATCTTACTTATTTTTTTACATACTTACTTGTTTTTGATTTTTCATTTGATTTGATTTGACATACTTACATAAATATGTAAATCGAGTAGACTGAAGATTACATATATGAAGTTTCGCTTAAGTAAGTATGCATGTAGTGTATATTTATTTGTGTATGTAAGTATTTATTTTATTTATGTATATGTATTCGTGTAAATATGTTGTATATAGGACTACCGTAATGGTATTATTCTTTTTAGTTGTTATTTGCACTGCCCACTATCTTTTCCGCTTTGCCTTAAGGTTTGACTGGTAGAGAATGCCATTTGGCATTAAGCCCGCCTTTTCTACGATAAGTTTTCTTTTGTGCAATAAAGTTTAAATACATAAATAAAATAAATAAATACATACGAACAGTGCGTCATAAATAAAAGCTTGTAATAAGATTATAAGTTCCTGACAATAATTGAATTTTTGGTACAAGCTTTTATTGCCGACTGTACTTTTCTGTATATCATCATCAACTACCCATTGAGACGATTCTAACGAGCCCAAACTCAACGGGGTTACGTCGGTTAAATACTGAATTCCCATGGCCACCTTCTATCTCCATCATCAGATCAGCTCGATGGTAGCATAATAACCAAAATTTCAGCTCAATCGGATAACGGCAAGTGACTGAAAAATGGTTTGCAAATTTTGACGGAAAACTTACATACTTACATACGAACAGGTCAAGTTAATATAAAGTTTGAAAAAAAAAGGATTTAGAAAGTATGTGCAGGAAACAAATTATCCCTGAGAAATATCACGGTTAGATACGAAGCTTAAACACATTTGCTGGCAATGCGCCACACGATTCAGACAAACAATAATATCATTCTTAGTTATAAAATTAATATTTCTTAATGTCTTTTATAACTAATAAAAACCTTTAAGTAGCATAAATAGATTTTTTGTTTTTGCATAAACCCAACAAGTCGACACCCCTCGATAAAAAATATTTTCTCACAGGGAAACTAAATGCAGTACATATCTAAAAACCAAAAAAACATAAAGTGGATTAAATTATCTTGCACAAGGAACTTATATCACTATTAACTTATTTATCAAAACTAGTGTTTCTTAGTCATAAATCTTTATCATCGTTTTTCTCGAAACTAGGTTAGTCATACTTATTGGGTTTCACCAGGCAACCCTCGATGGATGTAATACTGTCAGAGATGTACAGGGTCAATAACAATAAAACGTGTCAAGATCGGAATGATGTCTCTCGTCAATATAGTCGAGTCGAGTCAGTTCAATTTTATTAGCCCATCGAACCTCAGGCTCCAGCGCATACTGACAGTGATTAAAAATTCACTGTATAAGGTAGGAAAGGTAATCAATAGAAAAAATGGAAAATAAAAAGACAGTTTACAATTTGAATTTTTTACATGTGAAAATGGAGTAGCACTGTTGATAAGGAGTCCATTTTGCTCGCTTACGAAGAAATACCACGCACGAGAACGGAATGGTCAACCTAGTTACGAGGGCTGCTACTTATGTATCCGGAATCCAGGATTCCAACTTTCTTAAACACAATTTTTGACCTCCATGGTAAAATTTTAACTTTCTTTTAATACTGGCCGCTATATATTTTTTTCTTGAGTACGCTAGTCTTTTGTTTTTGTCTCTCTTTCTCGTATAAAAACACATTTTTTATTACCCTAGAATGTTAGTTTTTACTTACAAAATGAACAATACACATTTACTAATGATGAATAAACCTATTTGAGCGTTATTTGCATAGAATCTAACAATTTATACTCTGATTTTAGACCAAAATTGATTGCTACCTAGAAAAACCGCTGATATTTTCGTAAAATGGCCACTTACCTGTAAAATTTAATAGCTGAATTGGTCTCCAAGTACTCCCTCAGAGCGACATTATACAAAACAATAATTGTTTTGCGATTAAATCGTAGCAGTGTTTATCCTAGATAAGTATATGTTTGGTGTTTATTTCACGAAATAAACGCTCGATATGGTGAAATCTGTTTTGACATAACAGCCTTTTTTTTTCATTAGTATTGCCATACGAGCAGTACTAATGAAAACTAACTAACTAACTATAACGGTGTAACGGTAACTTTGACGGTGTGCTCACACCGTCAAAGTTAGGATTTTGGTTGCGTTGGTATTTTTGGAGTGATACCGTCAGTGATAAAGTCAATACCTACATTTTAATTTCAGTTACTTCTTTTTCTTTGTAATTATAAAAAAAGGAAATATAACCGTAATAGCGTAGAACATGTTTTTTATGCAACTCTAAAATCTAAATAATTTGATAATCAAAAAGAAGAAGAAATAAGTTTCTGTCAAAAATTAAATTTTTGGTACAAGCTTTTATTGCCGACTGTACTTTTCTGAATACCATCATCAATTGAGACGATTCTAACGAGCCCAAACTTGATGGGGTTATGTGGTTTTATTACGGAGTTCCTATGGCCACCTTCTGTCTCCATCATCAGATCAGCTCGATGGTAGGTACCATAATATTGAATTGTCATCCAAACTATACTTATACCCGAAATTTCAGCTCAATCGGTCACCGGGAAGTGGGTCAAATTTAACTTGCAAGATTTGACGGACAACTTACATTATTATAGCAAACTTACATTTGTAACTTGCACTACTACAGCAGTTGATAGGTATACTTATAAATAGCTAGCTTAAAACAGTAATGTACAGAAAGGGAGTTTATTTCTGCCAACAAAACAAACTGCTCTACAGTTTGGCGGAACTTGAGAATTAAAAAAAAATTTTTTTTTCGTGAGTAAATGCTTTATTTATTTATTTTATTTAACAGAATAAGAAAAATATGAACTTGACGCGTATACGCAACATCGTCATGTCGTTACAGTCTTAGGCTGGATTCACACGGCATTGTACTGCACGTTTTTTTGCAGTATACATCAGCGGTTGTAAACACGACGAGAGACGGTTAGTGCGAGAAAAATCGAGAGAGCTCGCGCGCTGTCGCGTGATAGCCGTGCTGTAAGGCTGTGTTCACACGGCATTGTCCAGCACGTTTTCTGCACGTTCATTCGGTTTGCTTGACAAGTCCGGAGGATTCGTTTAAACGTATAAACAACATTTTGTATGGGCCACTATGTATCTGCCACGTGACCTTGGTAGAAGGGAGGTAGAAGCTCTGCTGCCTACACGGTTTACAACGCGTGTTTGAAACGCTTGGGCGGGGTAAACGTGCGCGGTACACCTACTGAGACGTCATGGCCCCTTCCTTGTCGAAATTTCAAAAGATCGGAGTTTGTTTTGCAGGCTCCGATTACATATGCACAGGTGTCGGGATCAAATCGTAATGAGACGTAGACTGCTAAAAGTAACCTCTACATTCAAGACTAGTTATGTATTACATACAACCATATATATAAATAATAATAAATAATATAATAAATAAATATAAGGGGACAATCTTACACAAATCGACCTAGTCCCATAGTAAGCTCAGAAAGGCTTGTGTTATGGGTACTAGACGACGATATATATAATAGATATAAATACTTAAATACATAGAAAACATCCAAGACTCAGAGACAAATATTCATGCTCATCACACAAATATTTGCCCTTACCGGGATTCGAACCCGGGACCTTCAGCTTCGTAGGCAGCGTCACTACCCACTAGGCTAACCGGTCGTCTAATATAAGTATACTTATATAGTATAAGTATACTTCTATAAGTAGGTACTACATACCTAACTACTTAGAATAAACGAGAAAATGGAAAGGGGCACAAAACGACCCCTTGGGTTTAGCTAGCTTTGCGTGTCTAGAACCCTAGAAGCCCAAAAGCGCCGCACGCGGGGTAGGTAATAAATGTAATAATGGCCGATTGCCTATCACCGCAGAACCCATTAGGCACCATCCGGTTATTATTCCGAAACTATCGAAAAAAGCTGACCGGACCGCACGAGGCACAGCAATTATTTGGCGTTGCCTTTGGCCTTGACCTTTGGCCTTTGTCTCTCGGTCTACCTACATCGTTCGTTAAAAATGATAGATCGTGTTCTGTGTTTATTTACAACTCGCTGCATGTGCGACTTCGCCTGCGTATTGTAAAGGACACAGGCAAACCCGCGGGATAAAATATAGGCTAGCTATGTCCATCCAGAAGACCTATTCAGTAAGTACGCACAGAAAATATTTTTTGAAATCGGCTAGGACATTCAAACTTAAAAAAGCTAGGTACTTACAAACTCAGACACTTCCCCTTTATAATATTAGTACTTATATGCATGTTTTGTTTGAACCTCTTTTTTGCAAACTTGACCAATTGCTGAGATAAAGGGCCCCGGATTATAGAACTTTTCGGACTTTGATTAATTTCCGACTGAAAACACATCATTATGACATATTTTTTTACCGAAAGAGTCCAGTGTTAAAACAAGCATGTCTTGTATGGACAACTTATCTATAAACGCATAAACTGCTGCCGTGTCAAAGGGCCCAAAACATCGAGCTTCGTGGGACTGATTTTTATCCGACTGACAGTGACAACACATCATTATGACACCCTTTTTTATAAACTTGTCGTCTAAAGCGTATTGAAATAAGCCTGTTTTATATTAACAACTTTTCTGTAAACTCAAAAACTGCCGCGTCAAGGGGCCCAGGACATCGAGCTTTGTGGGACTAATTTTTATCTGACTGACAACTCATCATTATGACACCCATTTTTAGGGTTCCGTACCCCAAGGGTAATACGGGAGCCTATTACTAAGACTCCGCTGTCCGTCCGTCTGTTTGTCTGTATGTCTGTCCGTCTGTCACCAGGCTGTATCTCATGAACCGTGATAGTTAGACAATTGAAATTTGCACAGACGCTGTATCTCTGTTGCCGCTATAACGACAAATACTAAAAAACAGAATAAAATAAATATTTAAAGGGGCTCCCATACAACAAACGTCATTTTTTTGCCGTTTTTATAGGTATTGTACATCCCTGCGTGCGCGAGTCCGACTCGCACTTGGCCGGTTTTTTTATGACGCTGTCGTTTAAAGCGTGTAAATATGAGCATGTTTTGCATAGACAATTTTTCTGTAAAGCCTATTCAATGCTTTTCCTCTCAACTATGGCTCTGTCGGTATGTGTGATATATATACGTATATGTGGGATACATTTTTTATTACTGTAGGTACTTACAGAAAAATTTGTCCATTCATAACATGCTTATTTCAACACAATCTCTAGACGACAACGTCATAAAAAAGCGGCCAAGTGCGTGTCGGACCACGCACAACGAAGGGTTCCGTGCCTATTAAAAAGGTCGTATCGTTACTGAAGCGCTGGACCCTCGCCGCTACCAAATGGGCCGGTCCGACTGGGAAAAGAAAAGTCGGACATCCACGACAAAGATGGGCGGACGATATTACTAAAGTAACCGGCAAAAACTGGCTATCAGTAATAAGCCCTATGTCCATGATTTTTTTCATATTTTTAAAATACACGGTTCAAAAATGAGAGGGGGGGGACACAGTTTTAGTGACTCGGGCCGATTATCTTCGACTCTATTCACTTAATCAAAAAAATTGAGATTGAGACTGAGAAACCTTATATTCATTTGGAAAGGCCTATCGATTGATGTGCCACACGTGGGCTTGCAATGAAAAAAAAATGACTGAGTTATGTATGTACACCCGTAAAAAATTTTTTTTTTTTAATTTAATTACGAAACTGTAGCGGCTAACAAAATACACCTATCGTCAAAATTGTATTCAAATACACCTTATAGTGTTCGAGTAAAATGCCTGTGACATACGGACGGACAGATAGACAGACAGACAGACATGACGAATCCATAAGGCTTCCGTTTTTTGCCATTTGGCTACGGAACCCTAAAAATAGGTATAATAATGCGTTGTCATTCGGATACGAATAAAAGTCCCTCAAAGCTCGAAGATTCAGAGCCCCTTGACGCGGCAGTTTTTGAATTTACAGAAAAATTGTCTGAATTAAATACCTACGCTCTAAACGACAAGCTCAAAAAAATAGGGTGTCATAATGATGCGTTGTTGGTCGGTTGAAAATTAAATTCCCGCAAAGCCTGATGTTCTGAGCACTTTGACACGGCAGTTTTTGAGTTTTTATATAAGTTGTCCATACAAGACGCATGTTTCAACACTCTTATGATGGTTAGGGTCACAAAAAAAATGTTGTCATACTTAATGATGCTATCAATCAGAAAATCCTAAAAGTTCTACAATCCGGGCCCTTTATCCCAGCAATTGGTCAAATTTACAAAAAAGAAGTTCAAACAAAACAAGCTAATTTAGAGAGATGAGGGTATAATATATAGGGAATTTCTTCATCGGATCCTTAGACCATTAAGTATAGGTACCTAGTTCTTTAAGGTGTACCTACCTATTTACATGTTATTTTCTCTTTTTAAGTATTGGTGTAAACAATTGTTGGTACCTAATTCTTGATACCGGAATAAAATACGTAGGTAGGTAAGGTACTAATATAATCGGTAACCCAAATAATACATAGATTAAAAGTTAATAAGTGTAAATAGTTGTACCTAATGGAAATATAGGAAGTTGGCTTCTTCTATATGTAGTTACACATGTACCTGGTTGTGCTTAGTAGTGGTTTCAACACACGAGCGCCTGATGAAGGCAACAAGCAATTTTTAAAAGGTATTAAATATTTACTTTATCCAGTTTGTAGAGTTCCGTCAACAAGGAACCCTTATAGTTTCGCCATGTCCGTCCGTCTGTCTGTCTATCTGTCTGTCCGTCTTCGGCTTAGCTCAGTAACCCTTACAACTAGAAAATTGCAATTCGGTGTGGGTATATAAACCAATCACGCCGACATAACAGTTGAATAACCCGACAATCTCCCGACTATCTCAAAAGTTTGTTCCAGTACCATGGTGTGAATTGTACCAGTCAGTTTCGCTCTTCAGGCAATCTTTCTCTCGCTATTCCACTTCACCGAACTGGTTTCATGTCCAATTCATTTACCATTCGAATCGCTCGCCTCTGGAACGGTCTACCCGTTAAAATCCGACAGTCTTCGACCAGATTCGCGTTTAAAAGATCGTTACGCAAGTTGTTTGCTAGCAGAGCCGTAGATTCTTACCGCCTTATTCATAAAACTTAAAATGCCTCTGCTAAATAAAATGTGCTTTGTCCCTTTCTTACGAACACAAATGTCAAAGTGACAGATAAGGACAAACTAATTTTAACGCCATTTTAGTTAAAACAGGCTTGTAGTACGTTCATGAATACAGCTGATAGTGTTTCTGTTCTCTATTTTCGTCTGTATATATATATATATATATATATATATATGTAGGTATTTATATTTGTATGTATTTTTATTTATTTGTCTATTGTTGTCATTTATTATTATTATTATAAATGTATGTTTAATGTGTGTTTATATCTGTAGTTGCACCCACCGCCCACAATCTGTCTGCTTTGCCCAAAGGTTGACTGGTAGACAATGCTAACGGCATTAAGTCCGCCTTTTGTACAATAAGTTGTTCTTTTGTGCAATAAAGATTAAATAAATAAAATCCTGAAAAAAAAATGTTTTTAGGGTACCTCCCCTACATGTAAATTGGTGATGTATTTTTTTTTCTTGTTAAACCTATAGTGTGGGGTATCTTTGGGCAAAAATATTATGGATTTTCTAAAACGATTTTTCAACTCAGTTATGTGTTTGCGAGATAATGGGATTTAAAGCCCTCATTTTTGTTAGAGTCGCCGTTCAGCTTCTGTAATTTGACGCCAGCAAGTAATGTCTCCATCGTACGACAGATACTTATTGATTAACTTTACGTATACGAGAAACCATCTATATATATTATGATCTAATCACTTTAAAATTTAAACGAAGGAAAATAACACGACAATTAATTTACTTATGACTCAAATAGGTCATTACTAATGAGCATACAATTGTAAACAATTAAGAAGCTACGCGATATTCCAATTACTAATGACTCCTATCAATAATTACAATGAGAAAATGACCACGCGATGCCCAGGTATAGTTAACGAGTAGTAGACATAACTAGTTAACTGGTAAGAAATGCACTTAATTTCGGGTGCAAATACATTGTCATTGGAATTTGAACCTTTTACCGTGGACGGTAGAGTTGCTTTTTCACGGCACGGTGTTTCTTGCCCGCGGCGAGCGCGCAAAAGACCTGCCCTGGGGTCAATTTCAACAGTACACGTTTTTTGCATCATTCCGGTGTGATCCTTTGTATCGGTTTTTTTTCGTGGATTTTTTAATGTCAACAGATAGTTCAGACAGTACTATGCAAATCCTCTAAAAGGGCACTTGATATCTTAAATAGTTTTTGAGATAATAGAGAGTGAAAAATGAAACTCACAACGGAATGATACATATACACCGGCATGATAAAAACGTACGAACGAAATATCGTACACTGGAATAAAAAAAAAACGGTTTTAAAATAATTGAATTATTTATTTTTACAGCTTCACCTAGTATTTAACAAGTTTAGTCTGTATTAAGTTTTTTATACTAAAAATATTTATGGGTAAAATAAACCAATACTTTTTAATCTCAAATAATTTTTTATTTGTTTATTCTTTATGGAATAATAAAACTCCTAGCACAGCAATTATTGCTTTAAATGTTAAAAGCTCAGACCAAGAAAAAAAGACAGACCGAGCGTTACGAACAGTTTAGTGAAGCTAACCGGTTTTCAACCAAGCCCCATAAATGTAGCACACGCTAAACAAATTAAATCGCACAAAACTCGAAAAAAATGATCTTGACAGCATTGCGACACGTGCTGAAGAGTTTTGTGCAATTTTGCTTGTATATGTGTGCGTGAGCGTGTGCTAAACTTGATGTAGCTTGGTTTTGTTTGTATGTGGTTTGGCTTCACTTGACTGTTCGTAACGCTCCGTCTGTATTTTTTTCTTGGTCTGAGGTTGAAAGTATGACAGCAAATATCATAATTTAAACGTTTCTTCAAAATTAATTATAATATAAACTTTAACAAACATAATCATTTCTAGTAAATAAAAACAACATAATTAGATTCAGAAGCTGATTCATCAGGAAACTTAATAAACATACAACAAAAAATGTCTTAAAATAATCAGTCACAAAAAAAAACTAATATGTATTTTTAAGTTATTCAGTATTTAAATATCAGACATATTTTTATATTTATAGGTACATAAACATAACCATAAGATCTAAGCACCATTGTTGCAATATGATTCAAAATGTTCATATGGATATTACCTAGGTCTCATCATTCAAAATATATTTTTTAATTAGAAAAATGGACTATTTTCTTTTTAGACACATTAAAACAACACGAAAACAGTTTACATCGAAAAAAATAATTTTATAATTATTTTACAATTGTTAAATCTTCGTATTGTTTCTGATATTTTTTTCCAATATGATGGACGCGGTAAGTCCAGTTTTATTAAAGTAATGAGCGTAATTACGAGTTACAATCAGTATAATTCCATGTAACTCTAAATTGAATTTAAACCCTTTTTCATTACAAAGGTCACATTTGAAACATTCTTCAGATTGAAGCTATTTCTAGGATTAGTATTCGAGGAAAAACATTTTATATAGAAAATTTACTAGGAAGAGTTGAGACTAATTAAATATGTCATATTTTTCCTTCTTATATTTTTTGCCTCTATTTTTCAAACTCATCATAGGTGAAACTAATTAAACTAACCTTGAGTAGAAGTATTTGTACTTTGATTGAATAAATAAAATTAAATATTTTTATTTTCTTCAAGCGTAAACAATCAAGTAAGTTGACCAAAATCAATATAACGGAACATCTATTTAAAATAAAAATAGTGGATAGTAGTTATATACACTTAAATCAAAGAAGTACCTATAGATTATAATAAAGTAATAATTTATTTGTTTAATAAAGTGAAGCTACATTTTAAATCATTCCGGTATTATTTTGGGGAGGAGGGGGGGGTTACCCTTTGAAACTTAGCAAATAAATCGTTGACAAACCTTGTCCGCGGTAATGAAAAAGTTTCTCCGGACAAATATATTTGTACATAATTAAAGGGGCGGGTACAAATGAGATGTACATAACGAGTCATTTTTTTTGTTCCTTATTTATATGGAGTTAAAATGGAGGTAAAAGATTTTTATAGTCACACATAGTTTTCGACTTAGGCGGCATTTTCCAAACAAAACTGGGTTCCGGACAACCCACCTTGATGAGAAATTAGTCATTCATTTTTTTTTTATTATTAACTGAATAAATATTTGAATTTTAGCTATTGCCCGAGATAGCCAACTAGGAGATGTTTCCCAAAAAAATAGTACTTTATTATTTAAGCTTTCTGCACCTGCGTTTTCAGTCTTGCCATCAAAATTTATTGCTTGGGAAATTGACCCCCTGCGACATGCCCCCCCACCCGTGGCAATGCTAAAACTTTCTTGCGCGCGCGGCTAGTTGTGATGTGCGGCTTGATGCTGTTCGGAGATTTTCGTAATTATTTTACGTAAATAACCTGTTGCTGCTAAAAGTTTGCGATCTGCGGTTCGATTAGTTTTAAAGTTGTGTACCTAATTACCTACATATCGTTTGAAAAAACTTAATGTACCTAAGTACTGACCTCGTTATTTAAATTGAGAAGTTGTGGTCCCTAACAACTGAGTGGTCGCTAACCGGCACATGAAATGACCCTATACATTGGTGTGTTATAAAAATAATAATTTTTACGATAATAAAAACCCCAAAAGCCCCTTTTAAGTCCGCATTCTGTGACAGACGGGCAACTACGGAACCCTACCCTGCGCGTAGCCCGACACGCACTTGGCCGCTTTTTTAATATTGGTTGTTATGGCGGCAACAGAATTACATAATCTTTGATTTTTTTGGATTATGAGGGTTTTACGTTTTGTTATCTGTCAAAAGCAATTTAAACACGCTCCAAGGTCAAATTACTTTCCCCACTAATGGATAAAATGCGTTTTTGCTCGGAAAGCCGTTTTTTATCCTTTAAAACCAGTGTTTTAAAGGATAAAAGACGGCTTTCCGAGGCAATGAGGGGAAAAATGTATTCTTTTTTATTTTAATTATTTTATATTTTTTGTAGACTAAGGCAGATCGGTGTAGGTACCTACGACGACGAGCTGCGACCCTACAGCGCGCGAGCCGAGCGAGCGAAGCGAGCGTGACGCGGTAGCGTCCGGCGAAGCGCCATAACCGAAAATTATAATTTTTCCTAGTTGAATATAAAATAATTGCCGCTAGGTTCCCCTGGGTGATCGCGGTCAAGTGATTAACGTGGATAATGAAAGAGCTCGTTCACGAAGCGTAAGCTTCAGCTTACGTTTCTTCTTTGCGGATTATGTATAATTACTTACTACCTACTCATCTATGAAATACGTACTACGTTTGCGGGCACCTGTTTTATTGAAACATCAGTAGGTTATACTTAGTAACATTATGTTATGTTTTTAGCTCGTAAAAATAAACAGGTGCTTACAGACAAAGAAACACAAGGAAATATATGAACATGGTAAGTATGTATGGTTGTTGAGCGGTTAGCCTGCATGCTGGTTACCATGTTATCACTTTTCGACATGGATAAGTGATAAAATTGCACCCGCTGTGTCCCGTTTCACAATACAATTGTACAAGTCTTTATACAGGCAACACGGGCGCGTGACCAGCTGGCCATTTGACTTGTGTTTGCTGTTTTGACTTGTACAATTGTAACTTGTACCTACACGAAACGGGACACTGGCTGTGATAGTTTATTTGTTGGAGCAAATTTTCGTCGTGAATGAACGTAAAGCGCCTGCCAGACGGTCGCCAACAATCTCCGACGGCGCGACCTTCGTCGGTGGTACGTCGCGAGTTTTCTGGCTAGACGCTCGGTCGACCACGCTACAGCTATGACTATTGGTTTCCAGAGCCTGCCGTACGGGCTGATGATGGCGGTGTTCGTGCTGCCGCTGGTGACGGTGGAGGCGGCCAACGCGCCGCGGCTCGACGACTTCTCGGAGAGCTGGCACGTCACCACCAGCCGGCTGTTCGCCGAGCGGATCAGCGGGGTCGTGGATGACTACGTGGCGTGGGGCGTGCTGTGACGGGGGACAATGACGGTCCGTCACGTTGCCGGGGAGACTGGGCGCCCCGGGTGTGCATGCTGGTTCACGAAGCTACAAGTTGCAATATTAAAAATATAATAATCCTGCATCACAGGTCAAATGACCGGTGGTTATTGGTCAAGCATCTCAGAGTTGCCAGTTGTAACTTGTAGCTTCGTGTAATGGGACTGATGGAAAACTGCTGGCCACATCCGCATGTGTTTAGTTTAACCGACTTGGCAATTGTTTTGCCTTTACATTCTGGATGGACATTTGGTAATGGCCGATTTAGTACCTAACGTAAGGGCGACAATGCCGACAATTGACACCATAGCGAAATACGCGCCGAAATTGTCTGCTGGGTAATTTACCTGATCGGTGCATGCCCCTTCAGGCCTGGAGCTCCGCTTTGCAGCAGGCCAATAATTGTCCATCCAACTAACCCTTTAAAAGCCGTGGCATCATCTGATACATCAGACAAGTGACACCTTGATTTATTGTGATAAGAGTTGAAAATTGATTCAAACTTATTAGACGCTCGGCGGTTAAAAGGTTCTGGATATGAACTCTCTTATCATCTTGATATTTGAATTTTTTTCTGAGCGTCCATAAATGAAGGCCTGCACGCCTATCGCAAGACGGCGCGCGAGCTCTATCGATTTGTCTCGCACTATCCGTCTCTCTCTTATTAGAAAACTTAGAAAGAGAGGTATAGTGCGAGAAAAATCGAGAGACCTCGCGCGCCGTCTTGTGGGGTGTTTCCCGTTCGTCCGATCGATCAATCAGCCCAATGGGATTTCTTTAACACCCTTCCCAGAGAAAAAAAAGGCTCACTGGACCGATTAATCGGTCGAACGATCGGGCGAACGGGAAACACCCGTCTTGTGACAGCTGAAGCGCTTACTTAGGTATCGGATCTAAGGGACCAATTAATTATTAGGTAGGCATAAGTAACTACCAGATGTATTTTTATATCACCTACTTTGTGTTATAAATCTGTATTTCCTAGGTTTAACTGACATTTGTAGAACAGTAGGTACTTTTAATTTTCTTCCTTTGTAACCTTTTTTTTCAGTATATATACCAACCACTTCAATGAACACAACATTTGCAAGTAGACGATTCGATAGTGGATCTGCCAAGTGCTATAATATCCTAAATAAGCAATTATAAACATTTATCTCTTAGTTGCCTTTTAATGAATGTAAAAAAATAGATTGCATGAAATCTAAAAGTTATTACTATACTTATAGAAAACTCATTTCAAAATATTTTTCAAATATACCTAAACGTCAATATACCCTCCTACTTCCATACACCACCACGCATCTATAAGTATGGTACCTATACCTTATAAAAGTACTCTCTATGATTAACTAGCTTCTGCCCGCAACTCCATCCACGTGGAACTCGGTTATATCGTAGCTCCATACAAACTTTCATCCCCCATTTCATCCCCTCAGGGGATGATTTCCGGGATAAAACTATCCTATGTCCTTCCCCGGGATTCAAACTATCTCCATACCAAATTTCATCTCAATCGGTTCAGCGGTTTAAGCGTGAAGAGGTCACAGACAGACAGACAGAGACAGACAGACACACTTTCGCATTTATAATATTAGTATGTGTTTTAAATTGAAGCGTAACACCCTCCTTGCCCGTGGTCCACCTAATCTGTTCACCTGGGTGGACCACGGGAAGTTTTTTCTACCCGTGGTCCACCTAGGTGGACTAAGGTGAACCACGGTCATTTTTTTTTACCCGTGGTACACCTATGTAAACTTTGCTAAAAGACCCCTTCTTTCCCACCGTCCACCTCCCGAGACCTCCTCGGTGAACTGTTGAAAATTATTTTTTCCTACCGTTCACCTTTAATGATATAGTGTAATTTATATTGGTGACCGTCCACCTCTGAAATTTAATACTGGCTGTTTTATTATATCTATGGATTTTTTTATGTTTGCGTGAAGAATTTGTCTGACAGGAAATACGCACGGAAAATGTGTTATTTCGCTTTCTCATATTAAAAGTTCGGTTATGGCGCTTCGCCGGCCGCTGCCGCGGCACGCTCGCTTCGCTCACTCGGCTCGCGCGCTGTAGGGTCGCAGTACACCTAACACTCCTCCTCGCTTCGCTCGTCGTCGTACCTACACTGGCCTGCACATTTTTCGATCTGAAGAGTTCTGATAGTATGTAGGTACGCTGTATTGATAACAAGGTGTACGGTGGAAATTTAAAAAAATCCATTGTACACACAAAAAGTACTACTGTATATTATATACTAATTTACTGGAAAAGTTTACCGAGGTGAACCACCACCAATAAATTTTTACCATAGTCCTTCTAGGTGGACCACGGGTAGAAAAAACTTCCCGTGGTCCACCCAGGTGAACAGATTAGGTGGACCACGGGCAAGGAGCTGCGTAAGATAATATACCTTACTGCTTTTGTTATTTTTTTATGATGTTCATTTATTGCTTTAGAGTTTATTTTAATTTTTAATTATTACTATAATATAATTATTATTCACATGTTTATTGCCAATTAATAAAGAGCCTCTTAGCATAGCAAAGGTACATATACATACAAGGAGGTATCAAGCCATCAAATAACAAATGTAAGCACTCTGTGACTGAATAAAGGATTTATTATTATTATTATCTTTGTGCCAATATCAAAGTAACAACTACTACCTAGTACTTACCTACTAGGTCCGTATACACATTGTATGCTCCCTACTATTATTATTTTGGCGCCCCAAAATTACTATTGGTGTCGGCTGCGCTGTTGCATTTGTCGCAAACCAAATTATTAAATTGATAATTAGATTAGATAATTTGTAAATAAAACACATTGCTGATAATATTTTGTCCCTTTTATTATCTCAGGAATTGTTTTGTTTTCATATAATGTCATAAGTTACAGTGAGTACAGTGTCCTGCGGGTACGAGGCCGGGGCTCGGGCAGTCGCCCGCCGCGCGGGCTGGGCGTCGCATAGGTACTGCACGATGCGTCGGGTACTATTTATCTACATATACAGTACATAGATACTGTGAGGTGGTATCACTCGGGCGTTACTTATACTTGCCTACCTAACTACTACACTAGTTGTAGGTACCTGCCTACTATCTATACTGCCGTATGTAACATTAGCTATTAGCCTTCGGCGCGCTGAGAAACCGCGCGAAGACGCGTGGCTGCTTGGCAACAGTCCCGTGTATTAAGCGCCTAATCGATTTTTAACGGACAGGAGATTACCTACTCCAATTTTAGGAGTTTTGTTGATAGTTAGGTAAGTATTTATATCCTTCTCAGTTTTGTAAATTCACTGTTTCAGCAGCGTTACCGTGCAAGTAGCACATAGCTTCGCAGCTTAGCTTTGCCGATCTGTAGGGTAACACAGCTCTTAGTATGTCTCACACTTGGCCGACCTTGATCCGCGCTGCGATACTCATAGATCAGACGACGCTTTTCCTCGTAAACTTATGCAACGCCCAGCCCAACCATAACCTCAATTTGAGGAAATCTGACCTCAACAATCACTCTCATTAACCGGCCAGCGCAACAGAGCATGAATACACAATGCAATGACAATTTTAACAAAAACACAGCCTTCAAACAAAATTGATACGTAACATTATTAGAATTAGGTCGTCATTGGCGCAACTACATCCTACCACGCTCCGTTCAGCCGTTCCGAGGGATCGTCGGTTTGACGTCGTACACGCCCCACACCCGCATCCAACATTGGTCGCACACACTAACGTACATATGTATACATATATAAACATTAATTTATCATAGTCAATATCATAAATAGGTTAGTATATATCTTCTCTAAGTTGCTTCACTAGAACGAAAGTGCATAAACAAGTAATCATTATTAGGTATTGATAGAGTATTGTTGTCGCACCAACTAATATAGCGGCCTGACAGTCAAGTGGGTATGTACATACATTTAGGGAGCGACCACACCGGTGCTTAACGCTGCGTATACGCGTTGACGTGTCGTATGCGTCACGTATTCTTCATACATTTTGCTGCGTTTTACGGTGCGTTAGCGTATTTTGAGCAGCGGTGTGGTCGCAACTTAAGGCGGGTGAAACTAAAACAGCGCAGTGTTGTGCCGCGAGTCATACTTATATAGTGTGAGACCCCTGGCACAAACGATTTGACCTCTGCGGCGAAATAAGTTTAAGTCGGGTCCGGACCTAATTTTCGGCAACGTGTCACACCTACGTTATTAAGAGTCCGCAGTAAGCTCGGCCGAATTTCACCTTCCCATAGAAACGTAACTCTCATTTTAAAACTACCTGTTGGATTGTGAAGAAACTTTGCATATACAATGACATGAGGTATATCTATGTCTGTAATTAGTCTATATGGTTCCAGTTCATAAAACAAACGAAATACAGCAAAAACAAGTTTTGTATCATCATCATCATTACTTAAGAGCCTTGCTCTTGTCGGTGGAGTAATCGCCACTCTTCTCTGTCCATTGCCAGCCTCTTGGCTTCCTCATACGACGCGACATCAGCTTTATCTTTTATTTGGCTAAAATATGTTAGCCTAGGCCTTCCTCTGCCTCTCTTGCCTTCAAGTTGTTTAGTATGAAAAACTTAAATTCGCTGTATTTTTACAAGCTTTTATTTACTTTCACCTGTCCCGTTGTCTGTCTGTCTGTCTGTAATCAAATCTTGCAAGTTAAATTTGACCCACTTCCCGGTGACCGATTGAGCTGAAATTTTGGGTATAATTATAGTTTGGATGACAATTCAATATTATGGTACCATCGAGCTGATCTGATGCTGGAGACAGAAGAAGGCCATGGGAATTCAGTACTTAATCGACGTAGCCTCGTTGAGTTTGGGCTCGTTAGAATCGTCTCAATGAGAAGTTGATGATGGTATACAGAAAAGTACAGTCGGCAATAAAAGCTTGTACCAAAAATGACATTTTTGACAGAAACTTGTTTCTACTATGGTATCCGAAGCTACATAAACTAATTACAGACAGATATACCTCATGTCATTTTACATGCAAAGTTTCGTTACAAGCCAACACGTAGTTTTAAAATGAGAGCATAACTACGTTTGTATGGAGAATCGATGTTACTGCGGACTCTTAATAAAATAATAAATAAAAATATTATTAAGTGTATACGTAAATTTCCCAGAGTGCGACCAAAAATTTGGTCCAAAACAAATATGCGGGCCGTTCCCAGCTCAATTAGCTATGTACTGTCCAAATTTTCGTTAAAGATTGCCCTCTGCGCTCTCTCCTCCAGCACGCCTATCATGAGACGGCCGCGACATACTCTCGATTTTTCTCGCACTATACCTCTTGCTCTAAGTGTTCTAATAAGAGAGAGACGGATAGTGCGAGAAAAATCGAGAGTATGTCGCAGCCGTCTCATGATAGACGTGCAGGGTGGAATCACTGGGAACGGCCCAAGAGCGATTTCAGATGTGACGTAGTAAATGCAGTCGAACATACAAACGAAGGCGATACCAGAGGCAGGAGTTCTCTGCCGATACGGCTCTCTAGTATCCGACCAATTAAACATTGCCTTTTCTCACAAATATATGATCTTTCGATAATTTAAAACGTGTTTCTTTCACACAGAACTAGTGAGATTTATACGTGGAACCAGTTCTGTGTACCCAACCACAGCACTGAACTATTGCAAACTTTATATGTATGTATGTAGTTAAACAGTTAGCTCAATAAAGCTTGTGTAAAGTGTTGCAAGAGAAGTGTAAATAGATGTACCAATTCAACATCTAGGACTAGGGTACATGCGGGTCTTCGCTCAAACCGCAATGACATGTGGCGCATTCCTACTACGAGTACATTAATACAAAAAAGCGAACACATTTAACGATGAATATTTTTTATCTAAGTATCCATGAAACTCATCTAATTTTAGAAGTAATTTAATCAGTAATTCGCCAGTCGGACACTAGATAACCCGCGAGGTCGAACCGCTATATTATACATTACAAGTCTACATACAACGCTAAATCACAAGAATGTTATACTATACGATAGTTATTGTATCATCAGAACCTCCCAAACCGAGTTGATATGAGATATATTGTACTATCATTTAGCCTCGAGTCGTCCACATTATAGCTTCCGAGGACCTGCGCTAGCTCGCCATTGACAAAGGTCGGAGTCAATCTGGTATTTTCAGTCTATGAACCATGTTTATGTGACGAGTACGGGTCCACTTAAGGGCTATTCCCGACGGACTTTTTAAAATGATTCTGTCCACAGTAGTATCTTGAATCGAGGCATCTCCGGCATGCTAGCCTTTACATCCCCGACGAGGAACACGTACTATCATTGAAATTGTTAGGAATAACGAAACCGAAGACTGACGAAATCGAAGACAGTCCTTACAATTTAACCCTTCAGGGTCGACATACTCGGGCTGAACGCCGCAAATTCGGTCGCGGATTTCAGCCTGTAGGCTATATGTGGCGAGGTCTTCGCTGTTCATATCGAATAATTTCAACTATAGCAATCTACTGCACTCCTCTACTAACAATCATAAGTTAACAAAACCCGGAGGCTATTGTGCCGCCCACATACCGCTTCACAGTGTGAGATTATGCCTTAGTTGCGGACATGTGTTTTTATGATTTCATTTGATAAATATAATTAAATAATTACATCTTTGGGAAATAAACTATATTTCTCTTTTGCTTGGTTTTTGAGTAATTGAAGTTTTTGTGATTTTTTGTGAAAAACTGTTTTTTACCTTTCGGTCCTAAAACAAACGTTAAGTCCATGTGATATATTTACCACAAAATGTGCCATAGTACCATCTAACTATATACAAAGAAAAAACGTGTAGGTGCTATATCTATGAAGTAATTTAGGTTTTTTTTATCGTTTTTTTCTACTTTGTCTTTATGTTGGAGCAATGTTATTAACTTTCGGTAGATGCACACTATGGTGATTAACAATACAAAAAAATCACGTGCTCAATTAGCAGGACTTCGGAGATATTGCATTTCTAAGGATTTACTAAATTTCTAGGGGAATAAGGTTGTCAAATCAGAGTTAAACTTTATAGCCAGATTTTCGATATCTTTTTCCTGTCCTATTAGTGTCTTTCAATAGTACCTTTGTAATTATAAATATTAACCAACTGAATAAGGTTCATATTTTGAACGTATTCGTATATACTTAATTTGACGGCCGGTTAGTTGGTTAGTGCATAACAGCCATGATGTATCCAAGTATGTATATATGTATGTATAAGCCTTATTGAATGAGAATGGGTGTAATGTCGATGTGCAAGGCTGTGAAATTTGTTTAATTAACTAGTGGAACAAAGGGTTTTCTGCCCACAAGATAATATTATTTTCGTCTGGGTACAATGTAGTATCATTGGTATAATGATGAATTACATTTTCAATTGACGGTTTTAACAGAGACGTGACTTTTTCGGGAAGATTCAAAGCCTTGTTTTTTTTGGGAGTCTTAAGCTAAATATATGGATCGGATGCGCGGTGGAACAGGCCCGTTATATTAGTTTTCCGATTTAATTTGCGCGTTGATGTTCCCTATCGTAGCGACAAAACTTGTTACCTACGCGACTCGCCTGCTTGCTCTGAAAGCATACCTATAGGAAATCGGCTAGCTTTTATTATTTGACTCCCATGTATTAAGATCTTGTGCAGTCACCGACGTATAGCACCATTTATATTTTTTTGCATATTTCGCAGCAACATTTAAAGGTCGAAAAATATTAACTAGGTATTTATGTGATAACCCTAGCCAGGGAATTTGACAAATCTGTCGAACTCGAAAGTCCTGCATCATTTTTGCACGTTTTTTTGGAGGAGACTTGGCATTACAATGATATTATTCGACTTTCAAAATATTTCTCCAATTGTACAGTTGGCTAAAAAATTTAAAAAATGCGGAATTTGACTAATTTGCCATGTTTGCGGCCTGTAATCTAAATTTTTTATTTATTCTAATAACAGGTCAGTCAATTTTAAATGTTAACATAATTGATTAAGCTCATAGCTAACAAGGGAATTGGAAATGAGATATCGAGGTTCTATGGTTTCCATAGAGATATCCATAGATTCTTATTAACTTCATAACAGCCAAATAGAAATATAGTTTCTTCCCCAAAGTTGTATTATTTAATTATGTTCATCAAAGGAAATCATAAAAACACATGTCCGTAACTAAGGCATCTCGCACTGTGCGCTTCGAGCCATGCCCACTTCGTCTGCTCCTAATGGAGGGTGTATATTTATCTCGATGAAGACTAGGTAAAGATCATGCCAAAGTTCTAGTTCGACTTCACTTGGACGTTCTTGAATGTCTCGAATGATTTATACAGACTCGGTAGCAAAGTGCGGCCGGTAAGTTTGAAATAAAAACCATGTGTTAGACTGGACTCTGTCTCACCTCGACACAGACAAGACATGTCTGTAGGCAGCAGCGCATCGGCACTATGCTCCCCGCCCACCTTTTAAGGGTCGAACAGACTGCCAGCGGGACGGTAGCGGGGCTTGACGAGCGCGTGATGCGCGCGGGACGGCCGGGCACACAGAGCACGCGCGCATCGCGCCATCAACCAGCCAGCAACGCGCACGCGTCCCGCCAGCATCACGTACGCACCGCGCGCTCCGCGGTCTGGCGTCACACTGACGCGCCGCGCACCCGTCGCGGGCGCGCGGCGGGAAACTGGCGGGGCGCGACAGAAGCGGGGCGCGTTGCCGACGGGGCGCAGCCTGTGTGACCACGCTAGCGGTTTGTAGGGAAATATCGCGCTGCGGGCCCGCGACGGGCGCGCCGCGCGCCCGCGACGGTGCTGTGTGTTCGACCCTTAAGAGGCCATACAGACGTAAAACAAATTTCTGCATTCTTAACAACATATTGGGCCTGTTTAGGATTCCTTAATGATGAAGTAAGTATGTTAATACAAATAAATAAAGGTGCAGTATCCTGCCTCAGTTCCGTAGGGTCGATCCGTACAAATTGAATCGAAGGAAATAAAAAATCTGCGACCACTCTTGTAACTTTTACTGCGATTAGTACAGAAACAATCTACTCGGCTGTGGGCATCTCTTACAATTGAAAATATTACAAGAAAGAAACTTCGCTTCACAGAAGCATGATGACCTTACGACATATATTTCGTTGCATATATAAAAAGCTGCGAATAAGAAACGACATATGTATTATAATGTAGTATATAATAAACATCGATATTGCAAAATTAACGTTATAGCGCCCAGCGAACTGAGACGGTGAAGACAGGAGTGTTGCCACAGCAACGCCACTGCCGACCAAACACACTCAAGGTCAACAAGTGACTGCGATCAGGGCTGTCACGAATATAACCCGCAGCACATGAATTAAAAATATTATATACTTACGTAGACAATTGTAAATATTAAAGAGGTTGTTTGCCAATGTTATTGAAACTAAATAATAAAGCACTTGCATTTACTCTAAACAGTTATTATATTGTGATTTTGAAGCATGGTGCATAGTTTACGACATACAGATAATCATATAATATAACATGCAAACTGTCTTTAAACCGTCTCAGTTCTATTTTGCGTTTAGCTTTAAACCTAATACGATAACGGTACAACAACGAGGGGATTCAACTGTGTACTTTACAGATTGAGGGTTCACGTGAAGACATACCCACGGCCACCGTAAGAGGCAACCCTGACACACTAAACTTGCATTAAGGTTCACGCGGTACGCGCCCCGTGGCGCGGCGCTGCCGCTGGGGCGAATACAGGTGCTTACTTTACTATTCCATACAGGTGCTTACTTTACCATTCCGTCTACTCTAACAACCCATCTATGTGGAACAACTGCCCGCTCCGTCCGGGCGCGGACGCCGGGTGACGTCACTAGTGAACAAGCTACGCGGTGTAAGACTGCCTCTCGGACCAGGTCGCCCACCGACATAAGCTTACAATTACCTGTATTTATCAAATTTACTAAATCCTTTTATATTTTTAGCTTTAAATACACTTACACGCGTCAACGTCAAGAATTAAAGTTTTGTTTCGCTATAAATGAAAGGTACGTAATATTGTATACTAGATAACAGACGGCGCGGCGCGCGTGTCGTCGAGAAGCAATTGACTATGAAGGCGCGGAAATATACGCTCTAAACCCCAACAACATACAATAAACGTTTTGAAAAAATACTGCAACTCTACAACTATTATAAATAAACTTTGGAATATCAAGAATATTAAGTGTTCGATCGAATATGGCGTCCACGCGGCCGCGAGCCCAAACAACAGCGCCTAAGAAAGAGATAACAACGTTAGGATATACCCATAAATACACTGGTATTTCAAGTAAGGTTTCACACGGTTACTTTAGTTGCTATGCTACCGTCGCGGAGCCGGCCCGTGCGCAGGCAAGCTCATTAAAGCTAATATACGACTAAACTACCGCGGGGAGCGCCGCCGCCCGCCGCGTGCCCCTGCCCATACAAACATTCCGCCTCGATACCAACTGATTGCCGAATTAAAAAGCCCATCCTCTATAAAGACTAGGCAGGTTTGTATGGAAGCGGCCGGCGGCCTCCCGGAGACGACTCAGCGGATATGTGAATACATCAGAAGCGGGACAACCTTCAATTATTGCGAAGTATCACATCCTCACTCGCTCACACTTGCACGACAAAAATAGCGGTGGAAAGGCACTGCAGCGGGCCTAAAACGGCTGCGATTATCGCGCGAGAGAGAAGATACAGCATTCGTCTCTTTCTTATTCCGCTTAATGGAAAGTGACAGATGCTTTTCTTGTCGATCATCATGTGATAACCGCGACCATAATACGCCTTTAGAAAACATTCGCTAGCGTCCTAACCGAGAAAAATGAGATATTCATAATTAACCATTTATTGAGCATACGGTTCGCGATGTTTGGATGCCGAGTGTTCCCGGTATATATAAATAGTGTGCCTCCTCTCCACTCTCCAGCGAAAACATTTGTAGAGTTCTAAAAACGTAGAAATGCAACCAAGTCTGTACTTCGATCAATAAAAATGTTCGATAGTATTGCTTCATAATCAATATTTCCGTAATCAAATAAAAAATAATGTACAACTACCTAAATACTTACAGAGTATAATGTTACAAGATTAAAATTATTTATATTACACTGGTAGGCTTGCGTAACATTTTCTCTCGAGTGAAACTTCAACAAGAGAAAATAAAACGCAGAACACAGCCAGGCCCCGAGGCCTAGGGCCAAGAGACTGGCGACAAACAGACGAGCAATCTATAGAAATACGTAACAACACATGATATAGGTTCCTTCAACGTCGGCATACAAGAAAACGTATTATAAAACGATATATTTTACAACTGGACACATTTACAATAAGTTAATTTATAAATCTGTATGATAGGGTCGGACTATATGCATCCGCGACCCGCGACCCCCAGGCCGCAGACTGGGGATCCCGGATGCACAAAGTCCGAGCGATAGCTTCTATGCTGCTCTTTAATACGAAAACAAATCCGGTTCTCTTGAGCACTCGTCAAGATCCTAATATTGATCTTATACCATGTAAATAAGGTGCAAAGTTGCATAAACATTTAAGACCTCGATTGTTTACATTACATAATGCCAAGTGGAGAACTTTAGGCCTTATACTCATACATTTTACACAAACACACAGATCTGAGCAGTCATTGAAAACAAGATACTTATGCAGAAAAAGACACGAATGTACATTGTCCTTCAGCATTCATCATTTAAACATTTTAAACCGACTATGGTCGCAGAGCAATCGAAGAAAGTCAATACTGACACGTATTTTCCATACAATTTATAACCTAACTGCGAGGTTATTGGTTATAATGTGTACTGTCACTGTATAAAGAGCGTCAGGACCAGCTTGGCTCAGGCCAGCAGCTCTTCAGGTTTCCACTTGTGCCAATTTTCCACACACAAAAACTTAAACCGCTCAAATATATTTACTCGGACTATGTTATTTTCATGAGAAATGTTCACTTAACTTTGATTACATCATAAAATTGAGAAATAAGTTGTTAGCTATATTATTAACTGTTTAACAATGTGATGCATGTTCTTCTCGTGAATATTAATTCACAGGCCTAATGCAGTGGAAATAAATACATTTAAGTAAATACGATTAGCTGGGTTCACAATGCAATGGTACGATAAATAAGTGCCCGGCCGAAGCGAAAGGGACCTTACGCGCTGGCGTTAAGGTCGCTTTCGCTTCGGACGCGCTTGTTGTGTCCAAACGCTTCGCTTGAGACTCCTAATTTAATGATTTGACTAGCGCGTGGAATTCTTCGTTCAATATTGAACCGGCACGATCGACTCGGCGGGACAAGTGATACGCCTATATTAAATGAGGTCAATTCACTGGTATGCCAAGGTTACGAGTGAGCTCCTAAATTACACCGGCACTGCTCCTGTTTCGACATAGCGAGTATAGTTTCCGGTTTAAAAAGCGAACCTTTTTTTCTGCATAAAAGCCTTTGTTTGACTATAGAAACAAAACTCACTTCAGATGCCAGAAACAACAGCAACGTTGCAGCAGACAAACCCCCAGAATATTATAAACGTAGACGCATCATTGGTCCTGAGGGTATGATGTGTGCAACGAGAGAATGCTCAGACTGAGCAGAGCCTCACTTGCACCCTTAAACCGGCAAGCACACCTAGTTATAGGTAGATCGTTAACTCAGCCTTCGCCTACGCGCCGCGCGGTACCTATAGGGCGAGGCCTGAGCTACTACGAGTAGCAGCCACGCATCCCACGACTAGCACAAGACTGCGTGAGGAGCCCAAACTCAACCCCATAAACGTATCACTTGTCCTGGTCGGAAGCACGCCCTGCACGAGGGACGCCCTCACTCGCCCTGAAGCCGGCTGAACACACTCGTCGAGAGCTTCTCGCCGAGACGACGAGGGCACACCATGTATACACTCGTTGCGTCATTTGAACGGCGGAGCAACCCTCGACTCGGCGTACGTCGGCTCTAGCCGAGCGCCGAGCGGGCGAGACAGGGTGAGAGCATCACGTACACAGTGCGGGCTCACTTGTCCTGCCGCGAGATGGCGAGCACGCGCTGCAGCTCGGCGTCCTCCCGGCGCCGGCGCCGCTCGGCCTCGGCGGCGAGGCGCGCCGACTCGGCCGCCGCCCACGCCCACTGCTGCTCCTCGCTCGGCGCCGCCACGGCCGGCTCCTCCTTGCCGCGCTTCTTGTGCTTGCGCCCGATCCCGCCGATCGTGTGCACGAGGCTTTTGGCATACTTCACCGGCTTCGGAGACTTCTCCTTCTTGGGCAGCGTGCTCGGCCACGTCTCGTTTAAGTTCTTGTTCTGGTCGAAGTCGGCGGCCCAGTCGCTCTTGCTGGCCCAGTTGTCGGTCTTATTCGCCCAGTTGTCGGTTTTATTGTCGTTCCACGCGTCGTTGGAGTTGGCCGGCTTGGACCAGGCGTCGTCGCTCGCCCAGTCGTCCTTCCAGCCCCAGTTGTCGTCGCTGAGCGCGCTGGGCTCGAGGACTGGTTTCGAGAAAGGGTCGGATGTGACGGGCGGCGCGGACACGCGGCCGCCTCGCTCGGGCTTGGTGAAACCGTTCATAGTCGAGCTGAAGAAGTCGTCGGGTTGGAAGATGGCGGCCGAACTGCTCCGCGCGCCGAAAGGGTCTTTAGAGTCCGGGGCGTCTTTGAAGGGATCCTCTATGTTGAAGGGGTCTTCGTACCGGTAATCCTTGAAGGGGTCCTCGGCGAAATCCACAGTCTGGACGAAACAAGCGGGTGAGAGAGTGTACACTAGGGGAGCGGGGAGTGACGTGGTGGACGGGGAGGGGCGGGGAGCGGGGAGGCGGGGGGTGTACGCACGTGGCTGCTCCGGGCTGCGTCCGCTTAGCGCTGCAAGTGGGGACAAGCACGAGCCGAGTTAGCATGTTAGTGCACAGTGTTGGTGACACACAGCACAGCGTTACTCCTGCGCGGGGGGTAGCTCCCTCGACACCTGGCTCTAGCGATACCTCACCTAGGTGTTTATTAACAGTTCATTGACAAAAGAGGTATACCAAAAGAAGATTTGAGTCTGTTATTAACACAAATAATGTACATTAAAGTTATAGCACAGTGCTGATTTCATAATAAATTTGATTGTTATTTCACTGCTAATTGTCGCAAGGTTATACTATAACAGTAAATGAATGATAGCTAGAGCCCAAATAGGCTATTAGACACAATTAATAATGATTTTAATAAAGTTTTTATATTCTATTTGAATTCTCGTATTTAAACTTTCGTAAGACATGTCTAAAATACTATTAATAGGTAAAACCACGGTTAAACTCACGTATTAAATGTCACGACAGGCGGCACGTTGTTCCCGAAGAGTTCGAAATCGAAACATGTCGCCTGTCGTGAAATTTAATACATGAATTTAACCGTGGTTTTATTAGTATGATTCGAATCGTCAATTTCCACAGTTCGTGTACTTTATAAAATAATTGACAGCAAAATCTACACGATCTATCGCGTTCTACTTTCAGTACCGCAGCGGATCGAGGAAACTAAGTCGCAAACCAGACATAATCACGTGGATCCATGGACCTATAATAGTTCAGGATGAGCTCAGGCAATGAGGGGCGGAAAGACTCCAATTGATGCAACTAAATTAAGAACTGGTCTTAAAATGGCTGATGGCTTACCATAAACAACCTAGTTAAGGGCCTACCCGAGGTTTTCATCGATTTTTGACAAGTTTTGAATCGTATCTTCTATTTTTGCACTACAGATAGAATTATATTATAAATCAAACGGCTATCGGTTCTTCAATCTTTTATCTCCATTTTCGTCTACCGTATTTTGAAACAAATGAATACTTAATTTTGTATGATTTTTTTAAACATTGTCTAAAAAAACACTAGTATTTCGTATCTCTATTGACGTGAAATATCTAACATATACGAAATCTACATATTTAAGTTCGTCTGTGACGTCTCTAAAAACTGGTCACGGGTTTTCATTTTAAACCAATTAACACAAAAGTAATGGCCAGAAAACCAGTTTTTGGACTAAAATTGTTCAACTTTGATGCCCAATATCTCGAAAACAATGAATTTTGAAGTAAATATGGGATATTATATTGCTTAAAGCCGTTGTTGTTAATATAATAGCTACAAAAACATTAGAAAACTAAGGGATTTAGATCGAAGGTCATTGGCGTATGGGAGCCCCTTAATTTTGGCGGGCAATGGTTTATTTGCACACTGCGGCAAATAAAAAAATGTGGAACAAGGACAACGAATGATATTCCCCTTATACTCGTACTTCTTAACGAAACAAAACCGTCTCCGACAGGACTACCACCGTCTCCGCCTGTAGCCCCCGACAGGACTACAACCGTCTCCGCCTGTAGCCCCCGACAGGACCACAACCGTCTCCGCCTGTAGCCCCCGACAGGACTACAACCGTCTCCGCCTGTAGCCCCCGACAGGACCACAACCGTCTCCGCCTGTAGCCCCCGACAGGACCACAACCGTCTCCGCCTGTAGCCCCCGACAGGACCACAACCGTCTCCGCCTGTAGCCCCCGACAGGACCACAACCGTCTCCGCCTGTAGCCCCCGACAGGACCACAACCGTCTCCGCCTGTAGCCCCCGACAGGACCACAACCGTCTCCGCCTGTAGCCCCCGACAGGACCACAACCGTCTCCGCCTGTAGCCCCCCGACAGGACCACAACCGTCTCCGCCTGTAGCCCCCGACAGGACCACAACCGTCTCCGCCTGTAGCCCCCGACAGGACCACAACAGTCTCCGCCTGTAGCCCCCGACAGGACCACAACCGTCTCCGCCTGTAGCCCCCGACAGGACCACAACCGTCTCCGCCTGTAGCCCCCGACAGGACCACAACCGTCTCCGCCTGTAGCCCCCGACAGGACCACAACCGTCTCCGCCTGTAGCCCCCGACAGGACCACAACCGTCTCCGCCTGTAGCCCCCGACAGGACCACAACCGTCTCCGCCTGTAGCCCCCGACAGGACCACAACCGTCTCCGCCTGTAGCCCCCGACAGGACCACAACCGTCTCCGCCTGTAGCCCCCGACAGGACCACAACCGTCTCCGCCTGTAGCCCCCGACAGGACCACAACCGTCTCCGCCTGTAGCCCCCGACAGGACCACAACCGTCTCCGCCTGTAGCCCCCGACAGGACCACAACCGTCTCCGCCTGTAGCCCCCGACAGGACCACAACCGTCTCCGCCTGTAGCCCCCGACAGGACTACAACCGTCTCCGCCTGTAGCCTCCGACAGGACTACAACCGTCTCCGCCTGTAGCCCCCGACAGGACCACCACCGTCTCCGCCTGTAGCCCCCGACAGGACCACAACCGTCTCCGCCTGTAGCCCCCGACAGGACTACAACCGTCTCCGCCTGTAGCCCCCGACAGGACCACAACCGTCTCCGCCTGTAGCCCCCGACAGGACTACAACCGTCTCCGCCTGTAGCCCCCGACAGGACCACAACCGTCTCTGCCTGTAGCCCCCGACAGGACCACAACCGTCTCCGCCTGTAGCCCCCGACAGGACCACAACCGTCTCCGCCTGTAGCCCCCGATAGGACTACCACCGTCTCCGCCTGTAGCCCCCGACAGGACTACAGACGGAGACGGTTTATTTTTCCATTATATTCTTTCTCTCTGTATCATATCGTTTAAAATATGATCGGGGTAACTTCCTCGTTAAAAATAACACGAAACAAATAATATTTAATGAAACGAAGTATAATGTACATCAGCGCCATCTCTCTAGTTAATGTGAAACTACCTGATGTGGTTCGCTTAAGATGGAGCGAGCGCACAGCTCGCCCATTAGAGAGGTCCTAGAAGGCTGTGAACCTTTCAAGAGAATACAGAGGTCGCTATTCGTAGCGGGAATATAGTTGAAAGATACGCGATTTCAGTCAATGTCCTTGTAGCTTAGTGGTCAAAGCACTCCAGCGTTAATAGATAGATTACAGGTTCGTGTCCTGTCGGGGGCTACAGGCGAAGATGGTTTATTTTTCCATTATATTCTTTATCTCTGTATCATATCGTTTGATATTTCCCTTTGTGTCACACTACCATTTCGCTCGGACGTGCTATTATTATTACCATAGATTGTTTCAATAAATAGTCTATTGTCCTGAGTATTATGGGTCCATGCGTGGATCAGGTTGTTGAAGGCGCGCGGCGTCCTCGTTTAACGTATCTTCTGTCTGACTTGCGCCTAATGCAATGACATACCAAGTTGTTAATGTGTAGTAGGATTAGTCACTAGGAGTAATGATGAGTGGCATACCAACAAATACACACATTGACCAATAGTGACCCTTTTCTCCTTCCGATAAGCCTCAAAAATAGGCGTGTATTTGTTGATACAATAAGATATTTACATATACGAGGTCGTCGCACAAATGATAGAGAAAATAAGAATAAGTAATTAAAATGGGATGAGGATTAAATAATGAATACATACCACTACGTTCTAATACATTAAAACACAGGTAAGGCGTGCTAATAGGGTGTGTTGGTTCAAATAAAAAGATACAGTCCCGCCACCAAAATTACGTCCCATTCGCAACACGTCTTATTTGCAAACAGTTCCTTGTCAAAAAGTCCCATCTCTTTCGCAATATGTACCTTCTGTGCAAGCCCCTTTCACTGAACACCCCTTGCGCTTAATGGCCCTTTAGCAAAATGTCCCGTTTAGAGAAAAGTTTATTTAGTAGTAGAGTTTTAGTAAATAGATAGATAGATATTAGTAGTCGAAAGGGATATTTATAAAAGGGACCTTTTGCGAAAGGGACAATCTCCGAGTTGGGCCTTATGCGTCCAAACCATAAAACGTCCATGACAATTTTGTGACCACACGGATAGTGATCGCATAAGTGTTCCGTTACACTAATTTTAGTACCGAACCGAACACAGAATTTAAAAAAATGGATAATTGTTTAAACGTGCAGGACAAATACAAAACTGGCATAATGATAGACATTGTATAGTAATATACTTACTATTGAACACACCCGTGTTCATGCAATGCACACGTGTTAAGCGAAGCGAAATGATTCAACAGAGATTGAAGTTACCGAGGCAGGAGTTTAAGATTCAACAGAGATTGAAGTTACCGAGGCAGGAGTTTAAGATTCAACAGAGATTGAAGTTACCGAGGCAGGAGTTTAAGATTCAACAGAGATTGAAGTTACCGAGGCAGGAGTTTAAGATTCAACAGAGATTGAAGTTACCGAGGCAGGAGTTTAAGATTCAACAGAGATTGAAGTTACCGAGGCAGGAGTTTAAGATTCAACAGAGATTGAAGTTACCGAGGCAGGAGTTTAAGATTCAACAGAGATTGAAGTTACCGAGGCAGGAGTTTAAGATTCAACAGAGATTGAAGTTACCGAGGCAGGAGTTTAAGATTCAACAGAGATTGAAGTTACCGAGGCAGGAGTTTAAGATTCAACAGAGATTGAAGTTACCGAGGCAGGAGTTTAAGATTCAACAGAGATTGAAGTTACCGAGGCAGGAGTTTAAGATTCAACAGAGATTGAAGTTACAGAGGCAGGAGTTTAAGATTCAACAGAGATTGAAGTTACCGAGGCAGGAGTTTAAGATTCAACAGAGATTGAAGTTACCGAGGCAGGAGTTTAAGATTCAACAGAGATTGAAGTTACCGAGGCAGGAGTTTAAGATTCAACAGAGATTGAAGTTACCGAGGCAGGAGTTTAAGATTCAACAGAGATTGAAGTTACCGAGGCAGGAGTTTAAGATTCAACAGAGATTGAAGTTACCGAGGCAGGAGTTTAAGACCCACTGCAAGCACTTTGTTAAATGTAATTGAGTTGTTTTTGTGACGATTTTAATTTTTAAGACGAGGTATGCTAAATTACCTGAATTTTATTTAAATCGTGTAACCGTTTAATTGTTAGCTAGCCTGACCTGCCAGCCTGACCTGCTAGCCTGACCTGCTAGCTGACCCAAGTAGGAGCCAGATTCGACACTCATCCCTTTTTATAAAGAAAACGGAGATTTGTAGTCGCTGACTTAAACCACTGCCTCGTATAGTGCAAACTAAACCAGAGCATGCATCCAAATTCCAAGCAGAGAAAGTAAAATCTATTATTATAGCCAAGAGGAACATTAGATACCAATGTTTTCGTAAACTATAACGCATTTGAGGCAGCTCCTCCAAAATGGATATTTTATCAATTATTTTTTTTTAATTATTTTTTTCGTTTATGATACGATGAGATTCACGTAGTATCGAAGAAGATGCTCAAATTCTATATGTTCATTTAGGATTTTCTGTATTTCAAAGCAATTGGACTACACATTCTACGTGCAAAGTGCCATAAAATGAATGTTCGTAAACTTTACGTACATTTTACTTTCTCTGCCGCACAAACAATAAAACATAAGTTATTAAATAAAAAATAAACAGCCGGTCGTCCGTCGTCAATGCCGCTACTGCTACTCTAGAGGAGGGGAGGGGAGGGTGGAACATAACAAAAATAAACTCTGTAAATAAAGAATTAGCCTCAAATTGAATAAAACTTCCGGAATTGGATAATTTTAATTAAAAGATTGTTATTAAAGCTTGTAATTGTAATATGATAGGAGTGTACTGATTATTTAGATTATCCGATTCCGAACATTTCACAAGTAATTTTTTTTTTTAATAAATCATTTAGTCATTTGTCTGATTTTATGCCAAAAAAAATAAGACTAGTAAATCGAGTAGTGAATAATGTTTCTTCAGTAATCATAGTTATAATGTTAAATTGTAGTCTGTGAAGTTCAGTAGGAACAAGTGATTTGCTGTCAGGAAACTATGACAAACCACTGTTTTGAATATCGATATGTATTTCGCTGCTCCAGACTTGCGTTTTGTGGATTTTATAATTAAACGTGTTCTAGATGCTTCTAATTGTAAAGGCGAAAGTGTTAAATGACTTACATGAATCAAACATCGATGATGTGATTATAAAGCTTCTTGCAAAGTGAGTTGAATGTATTCTATATTTCAACAGAAAGTTAGGAAATTTACGTTTCACCTCGATCACAAATAAAGAGGAATTCGGAAAAAATTGTTACGAAAGTTATTTTTTTTAAGAGTAGGTAAGTCGTTGGAACATTAAGCTATTGTGTGTATTAAATAGACATTTATTTGTGTGTTTGTGTGCGTGTGGTGTGTTTGCGCGCGCGAGGTGCGTTACCTTGCCGGGCGGGTTGGGGCGCGGCGGCGCGGGGCGCGGCGGCGGCGTCTTGTGCCGCTTGGGCGGCAGCGACGGCGCGGGCGCGGGCGCGGGCGCGGGCGCGGGCGCGGGCGCGGGCGCGGGAGCGGGCGCGGGCGCGGGCGCGGGCGCGGGCGAGGCGCGCGCGCGCGTCGGCGCGTGCAGCACCGCGAACGGGTCCGACTCCCACGCCGTCTACACACACACACACACCCACATCAAATACTAATACTATGTTCATAATGACGACGACGACGACATCTCTCCGCAGTTATGGGTTGCGAGCGAGCATTGGGTGGAACCTCAAAAATGTTGATCAGCCGTCCTATCTTGGACCGTGTTTAGACCGAGGACCGTCCTCGGTATTCCGATCGCCATCGATCGAAGACAAAAAATAAAATAACGGCTACCTTGGACTCGTACTTAAACTTGTCGGACTCTCAGATATCGATTTTGACCAAAATTGGATTAAGAACTTTAAAATTCATAATGGCGACCACTTTTTTAATCAGAGTTGGGAAAAAAGTATTTGAAAAAGAATAAGAATATAACAACAATTTAATTTTTATTCGAATCGATTTGTACAGGAATAATTCTTGCGCCGTTATTTAAGATAACATGGAGGTGAATAATTCATGCTACTTTTACTTTTATTATAATTATTCTACAAATAGGATTATTCTAACTAACTTTAAACGTTAATCAAATAAAGATAATTTTGTGGTATCGTCGGTAAAATGATTTGAAGTTGATTTTCGCACTAATTCGCACAATGGATTTTAGGACGGGTTTACTTAAGTAGTTTGTTTTGACGACTTCTATACTTCACACTTGGTCTGACGATGGAGTCAGGAGGTGGATAGTAGTACTCCTCAATGGCTACATCCCAGCCAGGCCTCAAGTTGGGGCTCATTTCATTCGTTTTGACGAGTTCTATACATTACACTTGGTGACAATGGTCTGATGATGTTGTCAAGAGGTGGATAATGGAACTCTTCAATGGCTACTTGTATACCTACCCCTCGAGTTTGGGATCAATAGGGGTGCAGCCACTAAATAAAATAATCAAAAATGTCGTATTTTCTCGAAAAAGGATTAAAGATGTAGTCAGATGGAGAAAAAGGCAACGCAAGAGGTTAAATCATCACAAAGTTTTAAGTGTCCAAAGTTTTAAGAAGGGGTACGAGGGGTGGCTAGAAAGTAATCTCCTTTGTCTATTACAATTAGAAAGTCACACTGGCCACTATGTTTTCCAAATGTCTGTTTATTCCTTTTTTAAATTTGCCGCCATTCATTTGTTTATTACATTTTGCTTTGAATTGGCAGCATTAATTGGTGAATATGTCGGAAGAAAAAAGTAAAATGGTAAAAATTGAGCAACGTGCGGTTATTAAGTTCCTCACTCGGGAGGGTAATACTCCATCGCACATCCGAGAACGCATGTTGGCGGTGTTCGGTAACTCATGTCCTTCCAAATTTGTCGTAAAGTTTTGGTCGAAACAATTTAAAAATGGCCGCGAGAGCCTTGAAGACGATCATCGCTGCGGAAGGCCTGTTTCAGCGGTTACTGGTGAAAATGTGGCCGGTGTCAAAAAACTCATTATGGAAGACCGCCGTATTAAGCAGTGGGAGATTGCACGAGATATTGGCATTAGTAAAGAACGGGTGCACCAAATTATTCACGAACATTTGGGAATGTCCAAGGTCAGTGCTCGATGGGTGCCCAGAATGCTGACTCCGTTTGATAAAGTGCGACGTGTCGAGTGCTGCAACGCGTTTTTAGAAATGAGCAAAGGTATGGATGAAGAAATTGTTTCTAAAATAGTGACTTGTGACGAAACCTGGATTCGCCAATGGGATCCTGAAAGGAAACAGGAGTCCATGCAATGGATATTTAAGGGTGAGAAGCCTCCTCGCAAGTTTAAGGTCCGTCCGTCAGCAGGCAAACTGATGGCGACATTTTTTTGGGATGCCGAGGGGATTTTATTAATAGATTATCTACCAAAAAATACTACGATGAATGGTACATATTATGCAAACTTATTATATCAGCTCCGAGAAAAAATAAAACAGACACGACGAGGCAAACTTGCCAAAGGAATTCTTATATTGCACGACAACGCCCCCGTGCACACCGCTCAAGTTGTGAAGGCAGCTATGAAAGCAAACGGCTACGACCAGCTGGATCACCCACCTTATAGCCCAGGTTTAACCCCCTGCGACTACTTTTTGTTCAGGCTTTTAAAAAAAGACCTAAGAGGGCGGCGATTTTTGACCGATGAAGACATGAAGTCTGCAGTAAACGAGCATTTTGACAGCAAAACAAAAGAATATTATTTTAACGGTCTAATGTCACTTTATGACAAATGCAATAAGTGCATTTCTCTTACAGGAGACTATATAGGAAAATAATAAAAAACTAGCCACGACAGTTTTTTACTTCATACTTAGGTAGATTACTTTCCAGCCTCCCCTCGTATGTTCTGTCCCTATTCTCCAAAACGCAACTTCATAATGAAACGATTGTCATTTACTATGACGCTCGCAGATTCTGATGCCACTAACTGCGAGCGTTTGCTCTCGTTAAGGCTCCACATTCGACATTTTCGTGAAAATTAGTTGTTTTGTAACCGTTTTATACATTATAACGTAACATTTTTGCTGTCGGAAAAAATATATCATAATCTGCAAGATATGCGACGGGTCATAGTTTTCGTAGAAATCCATTTTATCAATAAAAATGAGAGAAAAAGAAATCTAAAGTCACTCCTATTTTTTCACTTGTAACCATTTTACTGCTTCATTTTTTATCAGAATAATATGAAATTGTATAACTTTCTTCATATAATAATAAACAAGGGCCTCATTTTCTTACTTTCTTTATTTTCTTAAAAAATTATCTCTTTTCTGAAATATTCCGCCAAAGTTCCTACGCCTCCCCGTTTTCGTCCATACGGTCAGTGCGGGACAAGACACGTTGCATGACGGACCTGTGTCAATTTGCGCTGCGCCGAAATTTTTAAATATTTGTGGAAATTGTGGACTATATTTGTTGCATAGAGTGGACAATCCGTTTTGTGATTCGTATAGTAGGTAACTAATAAACATTTGCGTATAGTTTAGTTTTTAGTGACAGATAATTTTGTTGCATAGAGTGGACAATCTATTTCGTGGTTTGTAAAGTAGTAGGTACTATAGACAAGACAGCTGACTGACCATCCGTGCACTTTATGTGCATTGTAATAAGGTTCTTGTATAAATACAGGATGGTCAGTTAACTGTGTTGGTGTTTGTACCTAATTAACATTTACGTAGGTATAGTTTAGATTTTGTTTTTAGTTCAAGATGGGAAATAATAATAATAATAAATTCTTTATTTCAGGCCAGTTTGCCCATAGATTGTTAGTAACATACAAACTTACGATACTAGAGTCAGTACGTCTTAGCTTAGGTCTCACAAATTTTTCAATAATTATTTTGTGTCTTTGGGGTTAAATAAGCGCAGGAGGAAAATACGTAATATCAAGAAATTTTACAAGAGAAGAGGAAAAAGAATACATTTTATTAGTAAATATATTTACAATATCTATTGCTTAGGAGCATGAACAATTATACAAACAATATTGTTTTATCTGCTCGTATTAATGACTGTCAAGTGTTAATAGAATAAGTTCTAATAAAAATAGTGGGCTTGGCAAATATTGTAAGTACCTACCTATGGGTTGCATGCCAACTCCAAGTTCGATACAGAGTTATTATTTGATATGAAACAAAGTATGGTTAACGTACAACTAATCTATAAGTATATATTTACCCGAGGCCGATTTCTGTACAGTCAGCATAATATAGTTAGTAGCAGCCAAGTTAGCCAAATATATCGGAACGGAACGGAACGGAAAAAATGTGTTACGATATATTTGGCTACTTTGGATGCTACTAACTATCTGATGCTGACTGTACACGCCATCATCATCAAATCAAGGAAGTAGAACGTAAGAAATATACCGAAAATTAGTTTAAAACTTAACAACCTTACACTTACACAGAAGGTAACGGACAGACAGACACACTTTCGCATTTATAATATTAGTATGGAGTATGGATATGGAAGTATGGATAGTATGGATTATATGTCTTTCCCGCTCACGGGACAATGATGTCCCGGACCTTTGGGAGGCGTGCGTGGAGCTCTGAGCCAACACGTAGAGGCCCTTTTGACAATTTAATGAAATGCAAGGAGTACACCAAGCGGATTCTGTCTCTGCCCGTGTCATGGGACGCACACAGAAACAGCACCCGCTGGGGTGTAAGAGTCTATTACTAGTTGATGGAATCTAAATAAAACGGGTTATTGGGTGAAAATTATGGACTAGTAGCTGGGCTATTGGATGAAACATCGGACGCCTGCCCAATAAACCTGTTTCACATTTTATCTCTGGCAGACGGTGACTCGCTAACTGCTAGATGGGCCCCTATTAATAGCGACATTAAAAAATGGTCTAAGGGCAACAGTAGGTATGGATTATTATTATTACTTTTATATTTTTTTCGCACTATCCGTCTCTCTCTTATTAGAATATTTAGTAACAGAGATATAGTGCGAAAAAAATCGAAAGTATGTCGCGGCCGTCTAGTGCTAGGCGTGCTGAGGGCCTACCGCGAAACGAAACCGAACTTCGTTCGTGTATCTCCCTCTCTGTCGCGCTTGCTAGTTCGAGCGACAATGAGAGTTATTCGAACGAATTTCGTTTTCACTAGCACGGCTAGCACGAGACGGCCGCGACATACTCTCGATTTTTCTCACACTATACCTCTCTTTCCTAATGTTCTAATAAGAGAGAGACCGATAGTGTGAGAAAAATCGAGTGTATGTCGCGGCCGTCTCGTGCTAGCCGTGCTGACGGAACTACACTAATCGTAAGTAAATAGTATTATAATAGTAGGGACATAATTTTTGAACTTAATCAATTATGTAATTTATGTATGACAAATATCACGTTTCAATTAAGCATGACGAATGTCACCCACCCACGTCCACCCTTGCATTGGTAACGATGCGCGATGACGCGTCTGTAACTTAATCTATGTAACGCTTAATAAACGACGGCGACTTGTGCGACTTGCGCGGGGAGAGGGTCGCGGCTCCGCCCATACGCTCAAGGACTTTAGCAGGTATAAAAGCCTTAACAAGCCATATTAAAACGGTTGTAGCTTCGTAATTCTTTGAGATATCTGAATCGGATTTCGTCACTAGGCATATTTGTTTCTTTCTTTTGGAGTAATAATAATTGTCGAGTCTACACCCGTATTGGTTTATTTCGACGAGACTGTCATTACAATTGGTGATGATCTGATGATGGAGTCGTCAGGTGGATAGTGGAACTCATGAATGGCTACTTGTATACCGTTCCACCATCCCATCATCCGACCATCGTCATCAAGCATATTGTATAGGATTCGTTCCGTTATTCCTGGGGTTCCACCATCGACTCTGGCCAGATCAGCTGAATTGTACCAAATTACTATCTTGTATTTGTATGGTTCCTACATCAAAAACAATAAGTATATAATTTTTGTCCTTAACAGTGGTCTTCTTTTTCAGAAACGCTGGTAGAATTTTGACTTGTAAAAGTGCCATTACGGCCTACTTTTTTTTATTTATTAAACTGTTTAGCTGTCCCACTGCTGGGCAAAGGCCTCCCCTCTTTTCCTCCACTCGGCCCTATTGCTGGCATGCTCCTGCCAGTCTAAGAGGGACGCGTCCAAATCGTCCCGCCATCTCCTTTTTGGTCTTTGGTCCTTTTTGGTTTTTGGTCTCCTTTTTACGGCCTACTTGCAGAATAAAAAAAACATTTATTTTATATAATACGAGGAACCAAACTATGTGAAAGCCAACTTGCAAGATTTTATATAAAATATTTTACTACATACAATAGGTTTAAATTAGACAAGATTCAAGCGTCTACTAGTGCCATTTTACCGATACCAAATTCGTCGTGTTTACTTCCGATTTTTCGAAAACTAAATTCATATTTAGGAATACTATTCAAAATAAAAATCATGTTCTATTTGAATAAGGATAAGTTAACTTCATTCAATTTTCTCACATAAGAATTATTCACGAAATTATTTAAATAACTTTGACGGGAATAAAATCAACATGGTTTTATTCATGCGAATTCATATTCATATTTCTGCAATAAACAGGGCACACTAAAACGAGTAAGGAGCGCTATTTCGTTCCAGTTGTCATGCGCCAACATAACTCCGCCCGCTTTTCGCTTCGACACGTTATATTATTGCTTAAAGTGTGAAAACAAGGGCTCGGTCAAGAATTGGAGCGCGAGCGGGGGCGGGGGCGGGGGCGGGGGCGGCCGCGGCTGCGCTGGAGAGAGATCGAAGCGCGGCCTCCCGCTTCCGCCGTTGTCGCCATTGCTCAGTCGTGGCCGAACCCAACTTTGAGCAATCAAAGTCAAAGTGATTTATTCTTCAAATTAGGCATATTACATGCACCTAAGAAGGTCGATAAACTACCACCGGTTCGGTTTCCTTCCGAATCTCTGCCTCGAGAAGAACCAGCGTAAAAATTTCGGCGAGGTATCATTTTTTCAAAACAGTATACAATATATAACTTCAGTATCAGAGTATTATAAAATTACATAGCTACAATAGAAAACCTGTTTATTTATTTTGCGATAGATTTCTAGTGCAGGACTTTATCACTGCCAAATATCCCTGTCCATGATATATCGTTTATCTTATAATATGCTTTTCACTTGTCATGCTCTAAAAAAGGTCGTCTTTATGCTGTGCGTAGGCGACATAAAGTTGCTTTTTATGCTGTAAAGCCTAAAGTAAAATCTTCGTCGAAGACCAAGGCAATCGCGGTCCAACAGCCACACGCGCAACTTTAACTTCATAGAATAAAGTCTTTATTTTTATTTTTTTATGTTTCATTAGTATTCTAAGACCAAGGCAAGGATACCAACATCCAAAGTACACAATAAAACTTCATGAAGTAATAGTACATTACTGCAGAGGCCGTGAAGTAAGGGATTGCTGGACGAGATTGGAGTAGACGGCCGAGTCGTAGACGAGGCCGGATACAACGAGTCCAGCAATCCCGGTTCCGGCCGAGGATTGTATAGTACTTTTCTCAAACGATGTGAGGAAATATTAAAATAAAAATAATTACAATCGGAACGAAATATCAATTGAGTAATTTGCCGCCTTTTTTATTTTTTAAACGTGCCATTTGAAGAAGCCGTTCGAGCACCATGTTTAACCGCACATAAGTACTTTTATGTTGCAAGTATGCTTACAGAGTCTAGTGGTGGTTGGCAGTATGTAATTTTTCCTTTGTCAGTTTAATATTAGTAAGCAAATTTAAAAAGTTAGAGTAGCGGACAATAATGTTTTTACTTAGGGTTTTCATACATTACTTCTTGGCGTGAGGCCAAGAAGAAATGTAGGGAGCCTTAAACAAGAAACTTCGTGTCTTCATTTCGTGATATTAACGCATATATGTCCGAGCATGTTTGAGAAAACTTAGTTTTTAATTTTCATCATTTCCTGGCAATCGAAGTGAAAAGTAGAGTGTATAATACGTCCATAAAACCCATTTTACACTTGATTTTATATCCATGGATAAAAACGTCTCGCGTAAGATGGTGCGTTTTATGCACTTGTTGTACAATCTATTATTTGAAATAATTGTCTGTTTTACGACAGATTTGAATTTAGAGTCAGTAAGTTCGATACTGTGTTTTGAAATTCTAATGTAGATTATTATACAGTTTCCCGAAAACCACTTTGTCGCTTTACTCGTCTGTAAAAAGTTTTGAGCCTCCCTCTAGCTGTGAAAAATATATAATGTGAAATGCGTGTACTCACGTCGACGGCCTGCTTGTTGTCGGCGCCGGCGAAGGAGTCGCCGGCGAAGGGGTCGCGGTCGCCGCCGCCGCCGCCGCCGCCGCCGCCGCCGCCGCCGCCGCCGCCGCCGCCCGGCGCCGCGAACGGGTCGCGCGGGAACCCGCCCTGCGGGAGCGCGGCGGTTAGCGCACACACACTACACACTACACACTACACACTACACACTACGGCGCGGGGGGCCCGCGGCGAACGTGCCCGTCCCGCCGCGCCATCGCTGTACAGTGTACAGTGTACAGTGTACAGTGTACACACAGCTGCACAGCCTAAATCATGCACGTATGGCACTATATTGTTGCGACGGCGGGGTCAATAACAGTTTCGTTGTCGTGGTGCCCCGCCGCCGCCGCCGCCGCCGCCGTCGAGGTATTCCTAAAGTCGCGGTGCCGTCTACCGCGTCCGCAGCACCGCGGGGCGCGGCGCACACTGGCACCCGCCCGTACGTTGCAGTGCTCATAACGAAAATAAGTTAAATTTAATTAAAAAAATACTATTCTACATTCGTAATGTGAAGTAATGCATATAATCATTATTATTTACATTATATTAATAATAAAAAATAAAATATACCTATGATGACGATACATATTCATCGATAAACATGTCGACAGCTTCCGGGTGAAATATTTTTTAATTCATAATTGACAGAGGTGGTGTGCACGTGATGATGCGATCAGAAGAAACCAAGAATCTATTAAAAAAACCGTCATGTTGTTTAATTCTTAACGTATTACGACTAAATCTCTCCCGATAGTTTTTAAAAATCCTTATGCCTCGCTTAGGCCTCCCTCTTTTTGTGGTGCTGGTTCTGAACTATACAGTTTAAATCGGCATTCACCGCTTAGCCAAGTTTTCTCTTTTTCTAAAAAAGTTTTTTATAGCTGTTATATTTCGTCCATTTTAAATTAAATTGAGTCTTAAAATTACGTGCCGCTTCGATAATTATGTGTTTTTAAGATGATCAAGACAGTGGGTTTTAAATATTAAAAATTTATAAAGGTCTTCCTTGTTTTTCATTTATTTGTATTTACTTTTAAATATTATGGTGCACAATTCTCGGCGTTAGATTAAAATTGGATCGCTTTTTTCATCTGAAATAGTCGAAATATATAGAAATAAACTTAAACTAAAATATTACGCACTAAAAAGTAGTTTTTGTGAGAAAAAGTTGTTTTCGCTAAAATAAAAACGCGTGATCACATAGTCAGAGCAGAAAATTGGGTCCGTTTTCGAAAACAGGACATCTTTTACTTTCGAATAAAGAATCACAATAATGACCACTTTTGTAGTTGCATGCACTAAAACTAATGTTATGCTAACTAAATGTTGTCCATTATAGGAAATAAGATCATCATCATATCAGCCGAAAGACGTCCACTGCTGGACTTAGGCCTCCCCCAAAGAGTGCCAAAGTGACCGGTCCTGCGCCACCCGCATCCAGCGGACTCCAGCAACCTTCACCAGGTCATCAGTCCACCGTGCGGGGGGCCTACCCACGCCGCGCCTTCCGGTTCGTGGTCGCCACTCGAGAACCGAAATAAGATCATTTTTATTAAATTAGAATACAAGTTACTATTTGTCGGAATATCAGTAACCCTAAGTGTTTTTAGAACATATAATACGTAAGATATAATCTACATACCTTGCTCAAGAAAAGACATTGCGGTTTTTGAGTTGTATCAACTAACTAAAGCTAACTACGACTGACGTGACATACAGAATCCTAAACCTTTGACATACTGCAACTACGTAATGACATCTGATAATGAAGGTATTTCTCTGCAATGAGGTGCACTATTTCCTTGTTTATGCATAATAATTCAATTCCAGTACAAAATACCCACAATATCCAAGTTGAGTTTTGAGTACTGTAATGTATGGGCGGGTTCCAGTGTGCGGCGGTCATGGAGCCGATGTGCCGGGTTCGAGACCGGTGACCGACATGCACTTTTTGTAAATTTAAATTCATTCATTTCATTCATTTCAAAACGCCGCGTAGCATGGAATGTTCTAGAGAAAGTACACACAAATGTATGGGCTTGGAATATTCGAGAAATGTGGACGTAGCACGTGTATCTGGAAAAGCCCATGCTACTCAAAACAAATGAGTAATGAAATGAACAATGAAATGAAAATGTACATTAAGGTCTAGAATCTTCGGAATGGGGTATATAAGGGGATCACGTTCGCGGTACAAGTCAGGGCCGGAGAAGCGCCCCAGGGAGAGCCCGCCCTCCTCCAACGATGAAGCAGCCAAGCGAGCATCGCCGCCCTCCCAGACAACAGAACAACCAGCGACATCCACGACCACAACACGCGTCACAGACCCCGTGTACCCTTGGGCGACCACCTTGCCTTCGCACAAAGGCAAGAGGGTTGTTGCGCGGAACTTATTTTATGTCCCCGCCCAACAGCCTGCCGCCCACGGTACCGCACAACTTACGGGCGCTCAGACGCCCGCAAGCACAACACCGCCTACCGCGAAGCCCGCCGTGAGCCCGTCCAGGCCCCGGCGCCCACCGGCCCGGGACCGAGCCGACCAACGGCCGTAGCCGCGCCCAGCCGCGCCCAGCCCCCTGCCGCCGCCCCGCCACCCGACCCAGTGACGGGCCAGTAAACTTTTGCGGCACTGGCGGCCGCTCCCGAGGCCGCCCCCCGCTCTAACGCACTGACGCAGCCGGCCAAGAAGCCGCCCCAGCCGCGCTACCCCACGATCGTGGCCCCGGTCCTACCAAACTGGGTCCGATTCGTGGCGGGCATAGCGAGCGAGCGAGGTGAGGCCCCCAGCTGCAACGCTGGGCAGCGGACTCCGGTTCACACCAAAAAGTGAAAAGGAGTACCGCACGGTGGAGCGTCACCTCACCGCCCTGGAGAAGGCGGGCCAGGCCGTGGAGTGGCACTCGTACCAGCTGGACGCCGAAAAGAAGATGAAGGTGGCACTCCGTGGCCTTCCCGCAAACACGCCCGTCGAAGAAATTACCGCCGCCCGCCTGACGCTCGGCCATCCGACCGAGTACGTCAGGCAGATAACCGCCAGAGAGGGCAGAGGAGGCTGCACGTACTTCGTGCAGCTCGCCGGCCCGAGACCACTCAGCGGTGTACAAAATCAGCGAGCTGCTGTACGTGCCGGGAGTAAAGGTGGAAGCCTGGCGAGGCAACAAGGGCCCTGCCCAGTGCTACAGATGCCAGGGCTTCCGGCACCACTCACAGGGTTGCCACCGACCCCTAAAATGCGTGCGCTGTGCGGGCCCGCACACGGCCAAAGATTGCCCACGGCCTAGAACAGAGCCGGCGACCTGCTCCAACTGTGCGGAGGCCCACACAGCCAACGACACTAAATGCCCGGTGTTCCGGCGGGAGGCCCGGAACAGGAAGGCGGGGACAGCGGCCCTCACTGTCCCATCGAGACCCGGCCCCGAGACTAGAGCCTCGGTGCACGTACCCACAATGGACTCACTCATGGCGCCGGCCAACGCCTCCCAGCGGCCAGCGGCTCTTGAGTCGGCATTATGCTGAGGCGGGACCTTTTCGTGACACGATACTTGTCATGAATAAATGTTTTTCTTCTTTCTTTCTTTCTTTCCTTCTTGTTGGAGCGGCGGTTCTACGTGGCCGTGGAAGACGTCACATCGACCGAACGCCCGATCCTCGCGGGCGTTCCACAAGGAAGCTGCCTGTCCCCAGCCCTGTACGCCTGCTTCACCGATGACATCCCGGTGATCGGCGACGTCAAGCTGGGACTATTTGCGGACGACGCGGCCTACTACGCGTCGTCGATAACTCCCGCCCATGCCGCATCCAAGATCCAGCGCCAGCTTGACGTCCTACCAGCCTGGCTGGCCGACTGGAGGCTCACGGTGAACGTGGGCAAGACACAGGCCTTCCTCACAGGGTCGGAACCGCCGCCGCTGCCACTGAAGCTACTCAACAAGGACGTCGAGTGGGCCTGCACGGCCCAGTACCTGGGGGTCACCATAGACAGGGGCCTCACCGTGAAGCAACACTCCGAGGAAGCGGTGCGACGAGCAAAATGCGCGCGCACAAAACTTCGTCCAGTGTTCCACAGCAGCCTTCCACTCCGCACAAAATTGGGGGTCTACAAGGCGTACGTTAGGTCCCGCCTGACATACGCGGCTCCTGCGTGGTACGCCCTGACGGCAGAAACCAACAGGAAGAAGCTCAGGGCGCAGGAGTCGCTCAGCCTGAGGGCCATCGTCCGAGCCCCCCGATACGTGCGGAACCGCCACATCCTGAGAGACCTCGAACACCAGAACCTGGACGAGTTTATCGGCCACTTGGCGCAGAAGATGTTCGCCCGCGCCGATGGCGAGGCGCCTCCCGCTTCCCGCTGCTTCAGGGGATCGCGCCCCCCCGACCCCCCGACCCCCGCCGGCGACGAGCCCTGCCACGCGAGCTCGTACCGCCCCCTCCCCCCCCCCCGAGCCCCCAGTCCTGCCCCCAGGACTCCACCAAGCCGCAGACAGGCCAACGACACCCCCGACAATGCCGCAGACAGGCCAACTTGACCACCAAGCCAAGATGGCCAACGTCCCCCCCGCCAAATAAAAGCCAAGAACGCAAATGATTACCGGCCCATTTGTTAATGGGCCGCGAAAAATACACCGGCAAAAAGTGTATAACACTGAAATGTCCTCCGCCATACTCAAGAAAGAAGTATGTGTGATGTCCACGACAACGACGGTACAAGTCAGTTTTGGAAAGTGCAGTCTAGAAAGTGAAATCTTAAGCGAATGATCCAATTGGAGTCTTCGGAGTGGAATGTAGCTGTGTCAGTACTTATACTATAGTAAGCGCGGACTCAGTCACTCGTGTGAATTAATCGAGTCGTCAGCGTTAGTACGCATAGACTCAGTGGACTTTGCCCTGTGTAAATCGCAAAATAAATCTACTGTTGTCGTGTTCAAAAGGTGTTATAACATCCCGACTTTCAAATCAGTCGGACACCCTGACTGCGATCATCCAGCATACTGACCTGGTCTGCCTTGCCGGCGGGCGCGAAGGGGTCGTGCGGGTTGGAGGCCCCGAAGGCGTCATCCTTGAACGCGTCCGAGAACCCGCCGCCGTTCATCTCCGCGAAGCCCGCTGCCGCCGGCTCCTCATCCTAAACACAAGAGTACATAACACATCTAGAGCGGTAAAAACACGGAATAACAAACCACTGGTTTGTTATTCCGTGGGTAATAAACAATATCCAAGATCGCAAGAATTTGACGCCCGAACCCCGAGCCAAACATAAGAGCGATAAATATGCAATACAAGCTTCCGCCCGCGACTTCGTCCGCGTGGACCCGGGATAAAAACTATCCTATATTTTAATCCAGGCTATAAACTATCTTCGTGCAAAATTTCATTCAAATCGGTTCAGCCGTTTAAGCGTGATTGAGTAACAAACATCCAAACATCTAAACTTTCGCATTTATAATATTAGTAGGATTATTTTATTGCAACCCGTAGTAAATACGTACGACACTTCACATCATCCCTTGGCCAAGAAGTCGAACTTTCCGCACGCAAATCAGATGGTAATTAAATTACCGCTTAAAGCCAGATATAACACGGGCGTAGACGCGACAATTGTTATTACTACAAAAGAATGAAGGCAAAAAAAATATGCCTAGTGACGAAAATCCCATTCCGATCTCAAACAATTACGAAGCTACAACAGTTTTAATATTGCTTGTTAGAGAGAAAACGCAAACAGTGTGTGACGTCACTTCACGGGATGCCGCCGGGGCCGCGTCGCCGCCGGCGCCGTCTATAGTGACGTCACAAACAGTGTGTGACGTCACTTCACGGGATGCCGCCGGGGCCGCGTCGCCGCCGGCGCCGTCTATAGTGACGTCACAAACAGTGTGTGACGTCACTTCACGGGATGCCGCCGGGGCCGCGTCGCCGCCGGCGCCGTCTATAGTGACGTCACAAACAGTGTGTGACGTCACTTCACGGGATGCCGCCGGGGCCGCGTCGCCGCCGGCGCCGTCTATAGTGACGTCACAAACAGTGTGTGACGTCACTTCACGGGATGCCGCCGGGGCCGCGTCGCCGCCGGCGCCGTCTATAGTGACGTCACAAACAGTGTGTGACGTCACTTCACGGGATGCCGCCGGGGCCGCGTCGCCGCCGGCGCCGTCTATAGTGACGTCACAAACAGTGTGTGACGTCACTTCACGGGATGCCGCCGGGGCCGCGTCGCCGCCGGCGCCGTCTATAGTGACGTCACAAACAGTGTGTGACGTCACTTCACGGGATGCCGCCGGGGCCGCGTCGCCGCCGGCGCCGTCTATAGTGACGTCACAAACAGTGTGTGACGTCACTTCACGGGATGCCGCCGGGGCCGCGTCGCCGCCGGCGCCGTCTATAGTGACGTCACAAACAGTGTGTGACGTCACTTCACGGGATGCCGCCGGGGCCGCGTCGCCGCCGGCGCCGTCTATAGTGACGTCACAAACAGTGTGTGACGTCACTTCACGGGATGCCGCCGGGGCCGCGTCGCCGCCGGCGCCGTCTATAGTGACGTCACAATCTACAAGCGTCATCGTTTCATATGAAGTTGCGTTTTGCGAAAAAGGGACAGAACATACTCCTTCTTAAAACTTTGGACACTTATAACTTCGTGATTATTTAACCTTTTGCGTTGATTTTTTCTCCAATTGCCTACATTTTTAATGCTTTTTCGAGAAAAGATAACATTATAGATTATTTTATTTGGTGTCTACACCCCTATTATGTAACTAAGAATGTCCGAACCCATGGCCAATTTGTAAGAGTGAAAGAACATATAACCCAGAGCCGGAGACATTTGCTGTTTAAGGCACACTCCGCTCTCACGCTCTGCTCCGAGCAGATAAACACACTACGGTCGCACGTCGCGCCGCGCTGACAACAGTGTACTCGTAGCTGGGAGACGTGACGCTCGAAACTACAACTGATTTGATTCAGCCAATTCTATACGAGGACAAAAAAAGGCTTGCTACATACCTCTCCCGCTGCCACGAGACACGTGACGGAACATACCTCTCCCGTCCCGACGAGGCTACATATCTGTCCCGCTCCCACGAGGCACGTGAGGGAACATAACTCTCCCGCCCCGACCAGGCTACATACCTCTCCCGCCCCGACCAGGCTACATACCTCTCCCGCCCCGACGAGGCTACATACCTCTCCCGCTCCCACGAGGCACGTGAGGGAACATACCTCTCCCGCCCCGACGAAGCTACATACCTCTCCCGCTCCCACGAGGCTCGTGAGGGAACATAACTCTCCCGCCCCGACCAGGCTACATACCTCTCCCGCCCCGACGAGGCTACATACCTCTCCCGCCCCGACGAGGCTACATACCTCTCCCGCTCCCAAGAGGCACGTGAGGGAACATACCTCTCCCGCCCCGACGAAGCTACATACCTCTCCCGCTCCCACGAGGCTCGTGAGGGAACATAAATCTCCCGCCCCGACCAGGCTACATACCTCTCCCGCCCCGACGAGGCTACATACCTCTCCCGCCCCGACGAGGCTACATACCTCTCCCGCTCCCAAGAGGCACGTGAGGGAACATACCTCTCCCGCCCCGACGAGGCTACATACCTGTCCCGCTCCCACGAGGCGCGCGAGGCTGGCCGCGTCGAAGGCGGGCCGCAGCGTGAGTACAGCTTGTGCCGCGGCGCCGCCCGCCGCTAGAGACTCCACGCCCGCTGATATCATGCGGTGCTGTTCCTCTAGGTGGGTGAGCTTTATGTTCGCCTGTAAACACAGAAACATTCGTTTAGTACGACCGTACGTAAGCAAAGTAACGGGAGCTGCATTGATATAACAGCGTGTTGGGCTATCGTCGCCAGCCCGCCGCGCGCCGCATGCGAGTGCGGGCGTTCTCCGCCGCCCGCGCCGCCGCGGGAATCCGCTCCAAAACCGCACTAGACACAATACGGTATTTGTCAAACACTTTAGAGGCTGCGCATTGGAAATTATCGCGTGCTTTGAAACGCCGTTCTGACTAGATTAAGAAACAATAAAGTCTGATTTTGAGATATATGATTCTTGACTATATGATTGTATATCTGATTTTATCGATAACATTCGTAAACACACTATTCGTAAAGGTATCAGATGTATTTAAGCGTAGCACCTATCGCAGTCATAACCTTTGTTCTGTGCCTTCACGCACCGCACTGTTGCAATAGAGTGTTTTTTGCATGGCACACAAAAAATGTAATAAATTACCCTTAGCTTTAAGAATGTTGCCTTTACAGGAATTTAAAAATAAGCTTTGTAAATTACTTATTACGAGTAGTAAGTCCTACTATTCAATATCAGATTTTTTAATAGACGACATAACTTCATATAGTAATATCTGACATTATTATATTGTTATTATTTTAATTTGATTAATTTATAAATGTATTCCTGAATTATTTTCACATTTGACATTTCTTTTCTCTGTGACCATCTTTTCTTTTTTTTACCGAATATTTATTGTTTTTTATATTATTGTAATTATTTGTCATTTGCTAATGACTGTTTGTACGCCTCATGGCCAGAACATAGTGATTCTATACTGATTCCTGTAACACCAATCTACATGTACCTATGTTTTACAGACAAATAAATGAATTGAATTTAATTAAAATTTCCTCTATACAAACAAAATCCAAAGTTGGATCTGTATTTTCCTTTTCTTACGCAGCCTACTCAAACGATACATTATTTTACGACACAATCAAGTTAATACTATAATATTTTATCCCATCTAAAATCTCACTTTATGAAATTTAAATAAAACGTCCCTAAGTTAGGTATTTAGCGATATTTGTCCAAAAAAGCCATTCCCGAAGAGTGTTACATCTCTTTTCCTCGTGCGCGGAAGGCATCAGCGTGTCTCTGTCTAGGGGGCATGTTCGACTCAAATCAAGGCATCGCCTTAAGTCAAATCAGCTTCTTTTTATGAAACGTCAAAAAGTTCCGTTAGTATTGAATTTGTATCGATTACTTGCTTGTGACGTCACAATCAAACGTCTTTATTGTTAGTTATTATCTAAAATGGCCGCTCCACACAATGGGCCATCATACAGGACGCGGCTATGCGGTAGAACGAGACATAAATATACTCCTTTAACGCATAGTTGCGTTCTGTATGATGGGACAAGATGGCCCATTGTGTGGAGCGGCCGTCAACTCGTATATAACTCACTCACTTAAATCAACGCCCAGCCCAAACCGTTGCACCTACAATGCAGATTTTTTTTAAACCAGGTAGTTTATACAACGTAAGTAATAACGTAACGTTTGTATAACGTAAAAATCCCTTCTTAGTGGGTACTAAGAAGGGGTTTTTGAAAATTCCATTTTCAAAGGGGTAAAAAGGGGGTTGAAAGTTTGTATGGGGATGGAGTAAAATTTTAAGTGAGAGACTTGAAACTTTGAGCATGTACTCTTATTACAATGGAAGAAAAGTAATTTTAGGGTTTTTAAAAAACCCACTCTTAAGCAGGTTAAATAAGGGTGCTAAGTTTGTATGAACCGATTAGATGAAATTTAGTAAAGAGATTGAGTGCCGGGGAAGGACATAGGATAGTTTTTATCCCAGAAGTCATCTCCCGAGGGGGTGTAATGGGGGATGAACGTTTGTATGGAGCTAAAAAAATATTTTCAAATAGGCTATATAACATGGAAGTTGTATGCTGCGAACTACACTGCGCAGTCTCCCGCCGCGGTTCACGGGCGGGAGATAACACCCCGCCGCGGACGACTCCTGGTAGCCGGGAGCCGGGAGCCGGGAGCCGGGAGCCGGGAGCTGCGCGGTGCACTGTGCAGTAAGTATGCCACTCGCATAGTCAATTGTGTCTGGTGAGGGCGCGGGGCAGCTTCCGGCGGCGGAGCGCCCCCCCCCCCCCCCCCCCCCTTCCCGAGTGGTTTCCCGCAATGGGATAACCGCCCGTGTAGCCTCCACCTTACAGCGTGTCCGAAATGTTGTCCAGTCAGTTGATGCCCATATCCTGCCCGGAGCAGTTTGTCCCGGAGCGTACGCTCTAGTGATGTGCTGTCCGGAGAATATTCAACATTTGTGTGAGGAATATTCCCTGTTCGGGAAATTCTTCATTCGAGAGTGGGACCTCTGTACTCACCTGGCTGACGAGCAGCACGGTCCGGCTGAGGTCGGCGGTGAGCGCGTCGGCCTGCGCGCTCGCTCGCGCGCGCTCGTCCTGCAGCATGCGCTCTCGCTCGCGCAGGCTGTGCGCGGCCTGGCGCCGCGCAAACACCTCGGCCTCGGTCTCCGCGGCCGCGGTCTCCTGCGCCGCCACCTGCGACCGCAACTTCTCCACCTGTATGTACACACACAACAAGGAATACATCCAATTAATAGGGCATCAAGAGCGTGAAAGAGCGGAAGCAGCAAGTAGCGCACGACGGTGCCCAAGAATCGGTCTGTCTGTACTCCGGGACAGGTAAGAACATGAAGACGTTAATGAAATAATCACCCAAACATCGCTACGTTGAGCATTGCTACGATCCTTTGAAAAAAGCAAAGACAAGCGACTAGTACTCACTTGTGCTTTGAGGTCGTTTAACCTCTTTTGCGCCTCGCCCTTCTGGTTCTCGAGCTGTTTCAGCGTCGCGGTCAGCGTGTCCAGCTCGCTCTGGAAATGCAGAACACTAGTTAAAGTCAATTCGACACTTTAAAGCCGTTTGATTCATTTCACATTGAAACAGCACGCGGCGGTCTCGGCCTCGAGCGCGAGTCGCTCCCGAGCTAGCGCGTCCACCTCGGCCTCACCTGCAGTCCGTCTGCCTCGCCCGAGCTGCCGGCGAGCTCGCGGGAACGCGCGGCGGTCTCGGCCTCGAGCGCGAGTCGCTCCCGAGCTAGCGCGTCCACCTCGGCCTCACCTGCAGTCCGTCTGCCTCGCCCGAGCTGCCGGCGAGCTCGCGGGAACGCGCGGCGGTCTCGGCCTCGAGCGCGAGTCGCTCCCGAGCTAGCGCGTCCACCTCGGCCTCACCTGCAGTCCGTCTGCCTCGCCCGAGCTGCCGGCGAGCTCGCGGGAACGCGCGGCGGTCTCGGCCTCGAGCGCGAGTCGCTCCCGAGCTAGCGCGTCCACCTCGGCCTCACCTGCAGTCCGTCTGCCTCGCCCGAGCTGCCGGCGAGCTCGCGGGAACGCGCGGCGGTCTCGGCCTCGAGCGCGAGTCGCTCCCGAGCTAGCGCGTCCACCTCGCGGGCGATAGCTTCCATCTCAGGCGTTGGCTGCGGGCCCAGCGTCGGTGCCGCCTCCACCGGCTGAAATAATTAAAAAAAAAAATACATAAACGTTTCGAGAGGCTCCGGCGGTTATTTTTGGGGCCCCGATTAGTTTGGGAATGAAATAGCTGTCTATTCATACAATTTGACGTAAGCGTGGGGCAAAACTGTCATCCCCCGAATCGCGCGGGATAATAGTACCTATATTCCCCTTTCAGTATTGTGAGAGACGCCTAGTTTCTATAGTGTCTAGTTTAGTAGAAACCTAGTCTACGATATCAAAAAACCTATGGGAGAGTTTGCATAATGTGTAGACATGTAACATATCTTTGTAGTAACTATACAAAAAATCCGGTCATTGTGGCACACTTTGGGGGAACCCTATGTCCAGCAGTGGACGTCTTACGGCTGATACGATTATGATGATGGTACATAAAAATATAGATGCAAATAATGAAATAAATGTTATTTCACCACAAAGTAAAACAAAAACTAATTCTAAAGAAAAGTTACTATTTCCATATTTTCCTTAATTTCCAACAGCATCAGATCAGAACACACAACAATGTACAATAGAACTAGCCATACTAACAACATGAAAGCCATCTAAACGGACTAAATCAATTTTACGAGCGACGTTATCTCGACAATCGGTTACCAATATAAACTACTTTAACTGCGTCTAATGAGACTGGAATTCACCACACGTATTCCGATTCACATGTACCTTCGACGAGTTACAGTTGACGTTCATGAATCTTATTGCACGGGACAGTGACTGCTTAAAATAAGTGAGGCTGGTTGATGTTTGTATGAAAAGTGAACCATACAAACTAAAATCTGAATAAAGTTCCAGTGAAGTTGATTCGGATAGTTCAGAGACTTGTGGCATCGCGAGTGCTCATGGTATTAACCCATTCAGGGCCAAGAATCGCGACGCGCTACGCTCGTAGCCGACCCCGTGGTTTTCCTCGTAGGTATGTAGCGGAAAGCGACTACGGCGGTCTGACGCATATGTGTCGTCATGGGTCCTGAATGTGTTAGTTCGAAACATGTCGAGCTATATTCGACCTCAAAGACGTCAGGGACCCGTTTCATTATATTTTAATATGTTTGACTCACGGGAGTTTTTTTTATATAATTTTTCAAATCTTATTCAGTGATAAAAACCGGCCAAGTGCGCCATTGGCGCCATTGGCCTTTTCAATTACACATTAAGTTGGTTGACTATTACTCGGTAACTACTTATGCGTACTTATTCGTGATAGTTTTCATTTTAAATTCATTATCCCCAGTATAGTAGCCATTTAGCCGGCAGGGGGGGGACACATGACTCGAACTAAAATTACTACACCGTGGGTTTGATGACAAAAAAAAATACATCCCCGCTTTAGGTGTAGGGGAGGTACCCTAAAAAAATCTTTTTCCAAATTTGATTGTACTGTTTTGTCGGCGTGATTGATTTATATACCCATACCGAATCACAGTTTTCTAGTAGTAATGGTTACTGAGCTTAGCCGAAGACGGACAGACAGACGGACGGACATGGCGAAACTATAAGGGTTCCTTGTTGACTACGGAACCCTAAAAACTACCGTAAAATTTAAAAAATGTAGATGAACGTGGCAAATTCGGAAAACAAGAAAACGCAATGTAACATTCTAATAGTACATTGTTGTTAAGGCTAGAAAGTTGTAGGCAATAGATGGACTATTGCACTTTTGGTCGAGACATTACATAGTGCTTTTCTCGCCAACCACTGCGAGGAAATTGCAAATAATCATAATTATAAGTCAAAATGAAATACCTAATTAAAGATCATAATATGAAACACTGTAGCGCGGTAACTTTACCGCGCTCAACGCCGAACCGTACCACTGACTGCCTTTGACCTAGCAACGGGTTAGCGCGAAAATCACTACCGGTCAAGTCTCCCGGTTTTCCCTACCTGTACTTACTTTCGAAAAGTATCCCAATGCAATAACTCTGTAGACTCATTCGTTTCTAATTTGTGATCAAAAATGTGAACCATTTGAAACTATGCATCCGATACTATTAAACGAGCAATATTTGTAAATCACGTTCTCGGAAACGGCTCTAAAGATTTCTTAGAGACCTCTCTGTCGGTGTGATTTGGTTGTATACCTACCCATGCAAAATTACACCTTTCCAGTAAAGTACGGGTCACGGAGCCGCAGACGGAAAGACGGACAGACGAACATGGTGACACTAGAGTATTTTGTTGACTATGGAACCCGTATAGTATCTCTTTGTTGTCTGTCTGTCAATCTACTCCTACCAATACCCTTTTCTTCAGAAATGCGAAGAAGCTGTGAAAAAGTTATAAGATAGAGCGAAACAGGGATATATTTTTGCAACACGCCGCGCCGCGCTTCCGATACATACCTACAAGTAGGCCATCCACAGTATATGTAGTATAACCAGCATATTATTATGTTATAATGTTCTAGAGAACTCCTTAGCCTCAAGAGTAAAGAAAATGAAACCATTACTTCCCCTATCATTGCTATCATATTATACTTATACGAAAAGAATACACAGTATATAGGTAGCTGCTTAACTGCCTTTAAGTAAATTACATCATACAATCTAATTCGAGAATAAAATAACTATATTTTTAGGTTTATGAGTTATGATAGGTAACAAAATATACTCGTGTAGTGTATACGCCCGCCATACTGTTTTAGGTGGTCTTCTTCATTTACTTTCAGTTTAAAAACATGCAGAGGTTGAAGTGTGCTGGTAGCTAAATAAATCTATCACAAATACACACACATACACACACATTGTTCAGATTTTTTTCTTTCCATACAATGAAATAATCCTTACATGAAACAGAGCCGACCCGCGTCAAAAAAAAATTGACCAACTTTATATTTTTTTAAGAACAACTCACGCTTGACCAAAAATTTTAACGAGCCAAATTTGTTTACATAAAAAACACCTAATGTCTCCTTGGGCACTTTTCCTCTATCTCCTTTAGATTCGGATTTCCCCATACTGTCCCATTTAAAAAAAACACCCTGTATAATAGAAAAATGACATTATTTTTCTGTGAATTTTTAACGGTTGTTCGAATTGAAAAGCGTCGGAAGTTTTAAAGCAGAGCAAGAAAAAAAATGTTCCAGTTGTGTTGTGATACTAAACAGACATAAGAGTAAATTAGAATTATTTAAAGAGTACAACTAGGCTTTGGAAGATGTACGTCCCACATGCATGTACACGCACATGTGGTTCATGACAGTGATAGGAATAGGCAGAGTTTAAATGCCTAAACTTAGTAGAACAGAGTCAAAAAGTGGAGACTTCCTTACAACTATTTTTTTTTCGTGACTAAAGTTCCGGGAAGATATTAAGTAATTAATATTATTATAAATAAGCTTAAAACCAATGCATTCTGCTTTAATATAAAACCACAAGCAATACAATAGATAAGACTCCTATTATGTCTATCTTTTTCACTTAAACACTATATACGAACGGGCGTAAAAGAGACAGAAGAGTCTTAAATATATGAATGTTATATTTAATTACTTGTAGTATCACTATAAACACTTTAAAATCTCATGTTTGGTACACATTATTGTGTTGAAATGTGTGGGGATATCGTGAGTGTTGTGTCGTACCGTTGACCATTAAATGTAGTGGTCGGTGGGTAAAATTACTTTTCCACAGTCTACCCCTGACATTTTTATAGACCATTTTGGGTAGTTGTTGTGCTTTGTAGTGATTTCCACTTGACATTTACTGTTTCGTCAGTTACCATGAACCTGGCCGGTATATCCCGTGCCAAAACGTCGGAAATAAACGTAAATGACTACATCGCGTTTATCAAACTTATAAATGTAGTAATGTTGTAGTGTTACTGATACCTCCGGGATACAACATGAAGAAGATACGACACAGACCCAAAAGAAGGCATTACCTTCCACGACACGCAGTCATACAGATGGTAAGAGAAACCAGCAACGTGAGGGTGATATTTGACGCTTCTTGCAAGGGAAGCAATGGGGTTTGTGCATCTTGCACGGTACCTGCGGGGGCGTCCTCGGGCGGCAGGCGCATGTCGGGCGCCAGATGGCGCGGGGGCGCTTCGCCGCGCAGCGCGCGCCGCACCAGCCACATGGCCAGCGCTAACTGCCCGCGATTCAGCTTGCCCACGCCTTCCGTGTCACACAACGCCCTAAACACTTGTACTGTACCTGCGGGGCGTCCTCGGGCGGCGGGCGCATGTCGGGCGCCAACTGGCGCGGGGGCGCCTCGCCGCGCAGCGCGCGCCGCACCAGCCACATGGCCAGCGCGAACTGCCCGCGGTTCAGCTTACCCACGCCTTCCGTGTCACACAACGCCCTAAACACTTGTACTGTACCTGCGGGGCGTCCTCGGGCGGCGGGCGCATGTCGGGCGCCAACTGGCGCGGGGGCGCCTCGCCGCGCAGCGCGCGCCGCACCAGCCACATGGCCAGCGCGAACTGCCCGCGGTTCAGCTTACCCACGCCTTCCGTGTCACACAACGCCCTAAACACTTGTACTGTACCTGCGGGGCGTCCTCGGGCGGCGGGCGCATGTCGGGCGCCAACTGGCGCGGGGGCGCCTCGCCGCGCAGCGCGCGCCGCACCAGCCACATGGCCAGCGCGAACTGCCCGCGGTTCAGCTTACCCACGCCTTCCGTGTCACACAACGCCCTAAACACTTGTACTGTACCTGCGGGGCGTCCTCGGGCGGCGGGCGCATGTCGGGCGCCAACTGGCGCGGGGGCGCCTCGCCGCGCAGCGCGCGCCGCACCAGCCACATGGCCAGCGCGAACTGCCCGCGGTTCAGCTTACCCACGCCTTCCGTGTCACACAACGCCCTAAACACTTGTACTGTACCTGCGGGGCGTCCTCGGGCGGCGGGCGCATGTCGGGCGCCAACTGGCGCGGGGGCGCCTCGCCGCGCAGCGCGCGCCGCACCAGCCACATGGCCAGCGCGAACTGCCCGCGGTTCAGCTTACCCACGCCTTCCGTGTCACACAACGCCCTAAACACTTGTACTGTACCTGCGGGGCGTCCTCGGGCGGCGGGCGCATGTCGGGCGCCAACTGGCGCGGGGGCGCCTCGCCGCGCAGCGCGCGCCGCACCAGCCACATGGCCAGCGCGAACTGCCCGCGGTTCAGCTTACCCACGCCTTCCGTGTCACACAACGCCCTAAACACACACAAACATTGGTACAGACACTAGATCATCAACATCATCATCCTGAAGGCCGAAGGAGGAAAATTGGCTGTCAGTATATCATCTCCTCATATTTAGATTGATATCACTTTCTTTACGGCGAAATCAATTTTGAGTTGTGCTAGGGAGTTGTTATTGAACAGTAAATCATAAAATTTACAAGTAAAAATATTGTATAGCTTCCTAACCATGTTGGTAGGTCGACATCGAAATAAGATCTTTTTATTTAACCTTTACAACGAAAAGGGGTTGATTACGCCGGTCCCTTACTGACCAAAACCTGCACCTATTGTTAATTTTTACAAACTTTTATTTAACTTGCACAGTTCGCATGTAAACTGTCATTTTTAAGTGAAATGAAATGAAATATATTTATTCACGAAAAAAGCAATTCAAAACATAGTTGCCATGGTTCCACACTAGGCTAGGCCTGTCCCGTGGAAACCAAAAAGTACAGATTAACAATTACGCGGCTTAAACAAAAAGCAAGACAAGTATGCATGTACTCGTAAGTAAGTTGTCCGTCAAAATCTGCAATCCATTTTTCAGTCACTTGCCGTTATCCGATTGAGCAGAAATTTTGGGTAAAAGTATAGTTTGGATGACAATTCAATATTATGGTACCATCGTGCTGATGATGATGGAGACAGAAAATAACGATGGGTATTCAGTACTTAACCGACGTAACCCCGTTGAGTTTGGGATCGGTAGAACCGTCTCTTGAAATGATGACGGAAAACAGAAAAGTAAAGTCGGCAATAAAAGCTAGTACCGAAAATGTCATTTTTAACAGAAACTTATTTATTGATTACAGTAACTAGTTTATTTTTTTTAGGATGGCCCCAAGAAATTGTAGAATAAAGTGTAAAGAAATAAAATAGCGTGTGGGTGCCCAGCCCGATTCCAGTGGACCCAGCGGGGCCGCGATGACAGCAGCGGCTACGATGTTAATAAAGCAATGTGTGGACCCACCATATGTGCGCGAGCGTGTGTTGAGGCAGCCCGCTCTCGAGGAACACGTGCTTGATCTCGAGCCCCGACACCAGCCCATCGCGGTCCGCGTCCGCCGCCGTGAACTGCGCGTCGAAGGACGCCTTCTCCGCCGGGGTCACCACCCAGCCCGACCCCAGAGGGGTCAGCGGGGTCGAACTGAGACCCGCGCCGGACGCCGAGAGCGGCGCTATGAGCGGCGACTGCGATGACGGTGGCTAAAGAGAAAGCATTCTCGTTTTTACCTACCATAATCTAGATGCATAACATATTCGACTAAAAACTCTTACAATTTAATACTTCTCCGTATTAAATTGTAAGAGTCAACTTGCAGGAAGTTCATTGTTTGGACAGCGATACCGTGCATTTTCTCTGAGTGTATAAGCCGTTCTAAGTAGTAAGTAGATACTTAAAACAGCATCAGCAGCATATTAAAAGTTGCTGAAAATAGTTACGCTAGAAAGATCCAGCAGCCCCTCAAGCAGGCTGGCGTTGGTCTGCGCGGGCGGGGGTCGGCCGGGCGGCGCGCGGGCCGGGCTGGGGGGTCGCGAGGGGGGTCGCGAGGGGGGCCGCGAGGGGGGCCGCGACGGGGGGCGCGCGCCGCGCCCCGCCGCGCGCAGCTCCGGCGGGAGCGTCGTCGGCACCGCGTGCTTCTCTAGCGCCTTGTACACCAGGTGCATCGCCTGGGGAACACACGGAAATATACGTCAAATACGTCAATCCACGCAAAGCTCCTTGCTCCTATGCCCTCCACACCACAAACTTCTCAACTTGATTGAAAGGTCTATATACTCGTATCTATGCGGGCAATGTGGAGTATGTAACAAAGACCAGATATTGAGATGATCAAGAGGTACTTAGAAAACCATTTGACTATCTCCACTTGACAATCCGTTTTCGCTTTAACTTTTCAACAAAACAGCTTAGGGTGGGTTGCACTAAATCTTTTGTCAAGCTGCTATGGAATGACCGCTTCTGGCGCCATATTTTTACGCTGATCGGTCTCTAATAATAAGTTGCTGCAACCCGCCCTCAGTGACCATTGGACCATTGGGCCATTGGACTTGTAACTATGGGGTTATCAATAAAGTATTGTATTGTATTGTATTGTATTGTGAGCACATTCCTGTCTCCCAATCATCAAAACCTTCAACGTCTTGAAGCCCAAGGGCATTCCCTCACCACTGTGAACTCGTGGCGGTCTAGCATGCCGTCGCGGTCCTGGTCGGCCAGGTCCCAGATCCTGCCGAGCGTGTCCAGCGGCAGCTTCGACTCCATCAGCACTCCCTTCACCTGCGAAAACCATCATGATAAGCCGACATTCAGTAGCAATGTGCGGTCAATGATTACAATCATTTTTAGCATCGGCCACGTCGCTGCTCAAACTACGCTGTCACACCGTGAACGCAGCAAGATGTCTGAAGAAGACTTGACGCATACGACACGTCAACGCGTCCATGCAGCGTTATGCACCAGGGTGGTCGCTCTCTTTAACAAAGTAAATACGTCTTAAGCTTGTCGAAGTGCACGAGTTGTGTGTGTGAGATGACGAATTTCTCGACGGATTGCCGCGAACAGCGCGAGTACTGCTCGCGGCTCTCGTAGTGAAAACCGGAAGTAGTTATTGATCTTTTCAATGTCGTTGAACCATTTGTGCAGCTGCTATTTGGACAGGCTGTAAATGTACCTTGTTGCCGGCGATGAGCCCGTTGCTGGGCTGCAGCGAGTCGAAGAGCGCATTGTACTTGTCGCGCTCGCCGGGCTTGATGGTCCAGTCGGAGGCGGCGGCGGCGGCGGCGGCGGCGGCGGCGGCGGCGGCGGGCGGCGCGGGCGACGGCGCCGCGGGCCGCGGCGGGCCCGGGTGCGCCGGCACGCGCGGCAGCTCGCCCTACACAACGACTATATTCTCAGCCAAAGAAATGTCAGTAGTTTCCTCTATTACTTAAACCTTCATGTATTTGTTATGTATTGTAGTGAAAGATCTATCAACATATCATGGGTCAGATACCAGTCTCTCTCACCCCTCCAGATGTCTTCCTGTCTGTAGTCAAATCTTGCTAGCTAGACCCAATTCCCGGAGGTTTATATACGTAAAGCTCAGATTTTAAATAGAAGAGATTGGAGCCTGATATTAAACTGAACTGAATCGAATTTGAGCTCGAAGTACTTGTAGTTTTAGAAGAGCCCCGCTCCCCCCACGTGGGAGGTCCATGCCATGGCGCGTGCGCACACTCATCCTGAAGCAAAACTCCCGAACAATTCGAAACATCACGCCTGTCGTGACATTTCATACGTGAGTTTAACCGTGGATTTATTGGTAGTATCTTAAAAGAGCTCTTAAAGGTGAGAACGGCCGGAACGGTTTAAATATATATTTGAAATCTGATGAGGAGGCTAAACCAATGGAGGCAGGTGATATACTGACCACTTTAGGGGGCGGCGTGTCAGCGTGTATGTTGGTCATGTTGATGTCGCGGCCCGCCTGCGCGAGCGCCACCAGCTTCAGCGCCACAAACAGCCCCGTCTGCACACAAACACACACGTTTACCCAGTGCTTCTCAAGCTGTAGTTTGTGACCACTTTTTTCTCCGAATGTGTCTTTGCTAAATTTGCAGTAGTCCGAAAACATGTTTCTGTCCGAAAACACACGATAAATTTTAAACAAGTTTAAATTGAGGATTACAGTGAATTGCATAGGTTGTCGTTCTACCAGTAGAATAAAGCAGTCAATTTAAGTTTTGGAAAATCGGTACTTGAGTTTGAGAAACCTGATATAAACTATTAATCATGTAAAAAGCAATTGTAGGTAGACCAAACCTTTAAAAATATCACGGTCTATAATCCATTAAATTGACAAAAAAAACAGTGTTTTGTTGGTACGGTGCATAAACACGCACCTAAGAACGTTTGTATAGTAAAAGTAAAAAGGTATAATCTCTATAACCGGAATTATTCAAGCTTGGATGACTCGATTATTCATGTCGTCGCCCAAGTCGCCTCGATGTATTGGCGACAATACGGCGTGAATATGCTTGTATGGATTTTTATTTCTATGAAATAACTTCAAGGCCGACCCAACCGATTAAAATTTAGACCACATTAAGGCCGTCATTCGAATCATACCATCACATAGAGGAAGAATAGAATAGAGAGACACTCATACACACATGAGTGACAAGGATGTAAGCATAGACAATACCACGAGTGGGAACGAGATACAATGTCAAAATCTCCTGTCCCTCAGCGCGTATAGGCTTTTTTGTTTGTCACCACCCCGGTCCAAATATTGTACTGAACTGATGTCACCGATATAACACTACTAAATTAAAAACAACATTAGATTAGTCTTCCGCCGACTCGCGCACTGTAGACACACACGTATTAGCGCAGGTGCAACTGAGCCCACCCGTCAGTCGATAGTGGCGGAGTGGGGGAAGCCGTCTAGTCTATAAAAGCTACAGCGCGCTCATTTTTGGACATTCTGGCGCTGGTCACTTGTCTTGCAAAACCTCTGCCCGTTTGAAGAGTCAAATTGCCTAAATTACGCCTATGATCAAATTGTAAATTCTTAGTGTAATTAATCGTTAAAAATCACTGTGTAAAATAAAGTTCTGTTGTAAATAATACGTCTTTTTGGTTATTTCCACTCCTGGTTCCTAAAATCAGAAGTCGGGATAACTTTCACGCGCCCTGACCCGCTTGAAATAAAGGCAATTTGGCTTATCACATTTTTCACTTTGTAAACCAATGGTGTTTACGATTATCTGAACTACGTGTATTACGTATCTACGTTTAGTGGAAAAGTGGAGTGTAGTAAGTGTGTCTCGGAGATATCTGGTGAGTCCGTTCCTATTTATTATCTTGGAGATGAGCAAAATTATTTTCTAATGGTATTCTGCTTTGCAAAAGTATTTTTGTGGTTTCTGCTTTCAACTTGCTGCTGATTGTATTTAGTTCTAATGTGGCTTGGTTGGCTTATATGCCGTAAAATAATTGCTCAAATCGGAGTTTACTGGCAGTCAATTCATTTTAAAACCTTTTTTTTACTATCTACCCACTTGTAAATAAAAAGTGAAAAAAAATGCCAGATAGTGGTAGAAAGAGTAGAAGTCGTTCGCGGAACCGTGATTCTCGCTCCAAGCGCCGCAAAAGACACATTCAAAACATTCCCGTAGAAGACATGCTTCGCCTAGTAATTTATTCACCCAACAAATGCAACAAATTCTAGATCGGTTGTCAACGTTAGAAGAACATCGCCGTACGTCTCCGACACCGCCGTGTGAGCAGAGTGCCGGTGCATCGCCTGCGACGCCGCCGCTGCAGCAGCGCGTGGTGCAGGTCGTGTCTACGGCTCGTGATGCTCAAGATTCAGCAGCCCCGTCCTCTCCGGGCTGTTCCACGAGTGCTACCGCCGATCGAGACCCCAACGCGACTGATCGTATAATTGACGCCATACGCTCCATCAACACTACGGTGAGATCTAACCAAGCTTACTTTATATCAAATTTTGATCCAAGTGTTCACGATATAGACACCTGGTGCGATGAGGTCGATCGTGCTAAAGTTTTAAACAACTGGAGCGACAATGAGTGTCTCGCTCGTATTGGCAATTGTCTAAAGGGTGACGCTAGGACCTGGCTTAATGAATGGGTTACTAATGATCGCAGTTGGAGCAATTTTAAAAGGGAGTTCAAGCCATTATGCCCTAAAAAGCCAGATATTGCGAACATTTTGTATGATGTCATGAGTACAAATTCTGATAAATATCCCGCATATGCGGACTATGCTAGGCGGTCCTTATTAAGGCTACGTATAGTCAAGGGGTTAGGTGATGAGCTAATTTCAGCGATTGTGATACGAGGTATTACCGACCCGCAAATTCGCGCCTCTGCTACTAATGCGAAGTTACTGCCTAATGAATTAGTGGAGTTCCTCTCGATTTATGTCAAGTCAAATACATCAAGTTCTAAAAGATTTGGTAATACTTCGGATCATAACCGCTTTAGGAAAACTAACGATTCAAACTCCCGTAAGCGAAAATTTGAGGAGGGAAAATGTTTTACATGTGACAAACCTGGTCATAAGTCATCAAATTGCTACAAACGATTAAAGCCTAACAATGCTAATAATTCTGAAAATAGTTTAAAAAACAATTCTACACCAAGTACTAGCAAATCCGAGCCTTGTAGCTTTTGTAAAAAGTCTGGCCATAAGATTGAAACTTGCTTTGCAAAACTTAAGTCTGAATCTCGCAACACGAAAAACGTCAACTTTTGCCGTGAGAACCTGAATACACAACGTAATGACATTGTTGTGGCGGTTATACAGGGTGTACCTGTCGATATTCTAATCGATAGCGGTTCAAGTATTTCACTTATCTCTTCGTCACTATTGAAACATTTCCAATGCGCACGCAAGCCTGCTTTCAGGGTTATGAAAGGAATCGGTAGTCAGGAGATTGAATCCACTTACTATGTCACTTTACCGATTGAGTTCGACGAAATCACCCTGGAAGTGGACTTGCATGCAGTATCCCCTGAATTTATGAACACCCCGATTATTGTGGGTACGGACGTATTAAATCGCGAAGATGTTACTTATGTTCGTACGCGTGATAGACAGCACCTTACTTATGAGTCTCAGCTTACTCATGATGTAATGAACACCACCTTGACTAACGATACCCATATTAACACGCCTTTGGTTGGACAAGACTTAAAGAAACTCCTGGATCTGATTGACGAATATTCAAAGTCTTTTATTACTGGTACTGCTACTACCACTGTCAACACTGGAAGCATGTCAATTAAATTAAATAGTAGCACGCCTGTTAACTATAGACCCTATAGGCTTTCGCTTCCCGAAACTGAAGGTTCGTGAGATGATTCAGGAACTTCTTGAAAAAAATATAATACGCGAGTCTGAATCAGATTATGCGAGCCCAATAATTTTAGTGAAAAAGAAGGACGGGTCCAATCGTATGTGTGTAGATTACCGGAAGCTAAACGAGGTCACAGTTAAAGATCGTTTCCCGTTACCGTTAATCGACGACCAAATTGACCGGTTAGGTAATCACAAATTTTTCACAAGTCTAGACATGGCTACAGGGTTTCATCAGATTCCTATGGATGACGAATCCATACCACTCACAGGGTTTGTGACAAATGAGGGGCACTACGAATATTTAAAAATGCCCTTTGGGTTGGCAAATGCTCCTGTTATCTATCAGCGCATTATATCAAAAACCCTTCGTAATTTTCTGGAATCTGGTAAAGTCCTTGTGTACAATGACGACGTACTCATTCTGAGTAACACTGTAGATGAGGGCCTCACTACCTTACGCGATGTACTCAAAACACTGACTGACGCGGGCTTCTCTGTCAATCTTAAAAAGTGCTCATTCTTAGCTACCCAGATAGAGTACTTAGGGCGTACTATTAGTGAGGGTCAGGTAAAACCGAGCGTACAAAAGGTTAAAGCTCTAGTTGAAGCACCAGCTCCAAAGACTGTCAAACAGGTTCGCCAATTTTTGGGCTTAGCGAGCTATTTTCGCCGCTATATAGCTGGTTTCGCTGCTAAAACAGCCCCTATTACGAGACTGACGAAAAAAGGGGTTCCATTTAACTGGGGAAGTGAACAAGAAGAGGCACGGCAAGACATAATTGCACAACTTACAAGCGAGCCCGTTTTAGCAATTTATGATCCCGACTTGCTTACAGAAGTCCATACGGATGCCAGCTCCATCGGTTATGGTGCGGTGCTTCTTCAGGTTCACGAAAATGGTCACAAACGAGCAGTAGGCTACTTTAGCAAACGGACGCAGGGTGCCGAGCCAAGGTACCATTCGTATGAGCTCGAGACCCTGGCTGTTGTTAAAGCTCTACAGCACTACAGACACTATCTGGTCGGCTTGCATTTTAAAGTCGTAACTGACTGCAACGCACTAAAAGCTACGCAGCAAAAGAAAGATTTATTGCCTCGTGTGGCCAGATGGTGGATGTACCTACAGGACTTTAACTTTACTCTGGAATACCGTAAGGGTACTTCTATGTCACACGCTGACTATTTGAGCCGAAATCCTGTCAATGTTTGTGAAGTTCGCAAACAACAGAATTGGGCTCAAATAGCACAGGCCGCTGATGAAGAAACCCAACAACTACTTCAGAGACTGACAGACGGAGAGTTAGACTCTACTCGTTATGTACATAAAAATGGACTACTTTACTATAAGTACTCTCCGGTAGGAGAAGAGTCTAAGCTGTTATGCTATGTGCCAAAAGGTCATAGGCTCAGTCTGCTCAGAGTTTTCCACGATGAGCATGACCACATCGGCGTTGAAAAGACTTTGGAACTCGTTAAAAAGCATTTTTGGTTTCCGTCTTTAAAATCGTTCGTTCAAAAATACATAAACCATTGCCTAGTGTGTATAACACATAAACGAGTTCCAAGGGCTCCTCGTCAACTCATACATTCTTGGGAGAAACCAAGCGCTCCTTTTGAGGTAATCCATGCGGATGCGTTAGGCCCACTGCCTCAGTCCAACGGTTATAAATACGTGCTTATCATAATAGACGCATTTTCCAAATTTTGTCTTTTGTACCCAATGTTTGGCCAAGATGCTATTGAATTAAAACAACACTTTACGAATGTAATTTCTTTATTTGGAGCACCAAAACTAATAGTAGCAGATCGAGGCAGGATGCTCCAAAGTTCCGTATTCACAAATTTTGTAACGGAATTAGGCATTGACGTACATCTCATTACACCGGAGATGCATCATTCAAACGGGCAGGTGGAACGCTATTGTAGAACATTGCTAAACATGATCCGAATACAGTGCAATTATCGCCAAAAAGAATGGTCCGATATTATATGGCGACTACAATTAGTTCTAAATATAACTAAGCAGAAAACCTCCCAGCTGTCACCCTTGAATTTGTTAGTGGGCGTTGAGGCAGCCACACCTCTTCTAAGACGCTTGGTTCGGGATGTTGCACTAGAGAACGCTCATCCCAACCGAGAGGCGTTGAGGGAAATGCACAGGCAAAAAGCTTCCGAGCGTTTGAGAATAAATCAGCATCAGCAGGACGCAACTGTGAACGCTAGCCGAGGGCCCGCTCGAACATTCGAATCTAATTCAATTGTGTTTGTAATTAAACAGGCACAATCAACCGGCAAGCTCGACTCTGGCATGCGCGGTCCATACCGGGTGGTCAAGACACTTCCCCACGGTCGATATGAGCTGCAACTGCTGGCAGGCTCATATGGAAAAACGACACAAGCTGCGGCGCAGTTCATGGTGCCGTGGCGTGGGGAGTGGACCCCCGAGGCGTGCGCTGCCTACTTCGAGGGTAAGCGTTCACATGTATGATAAGCTAACGTCGTGCCTATGTCATATATGTGTTGACTTGCGTGATATGCTAACGTCGTGCCTCTGTCATGTATGTTTTCACTTTGCGTGATATGCTAACGTCGTGCCTATGTCACGTAGAAGTAGCATTCAAATGAGCCACTGTTGTACTTATGTCTTGTGAACAGTGTTATGGTACCAGTTCTCTGGGATCACTCACAATAAGAAATAAGCTAACGTTGTGCCTATGTTTCCTGTTAACAGAGATAGCGAACGTAGTGCTTCCTCTCTGTGTTAGTGTGAACTATGCTAACGAAGTGCCTCTTGTTCATTGCATAAAAAAATCAATAAATGTGTAAATGTGTAAAGGCTGAATATGTTTTCGAAGTTTTAAGGATGTTTCGTTGGTTTTTGCAGGCGCAGAATCAAATAATGATGCGGATTCTACGTCTGAGCGAGCTGCCGATGACGAAATACCCGACGAAGAGGATCCCAACCAGAGGGCTATTGAACCTGTGCCTGGCTGCTCCAGACAACGTGATTAGCCTGAGAAATAGGAGAACGTGGACGTCCTCCAGTCAGGAGAGGCCGTATTAGCGCAGGTGCAACTGAGCCCACCCGTCAGTCGATAGTGGCGGAGTGGGGGAAGCCGTCTAGTCTATAAAAGCTACAGCGCGCTCATTTTTGGACATTCTGGCGCTGGTCACTTGTCTTGCAAAACCTCTGCCCGTTTGAAGAGTCAAATTGCCTAAATTACGCCTATGATCAAATTGTAAATTCTTAGTGTAATTAATCGTTAAAAATCACTGTGTAAAATAAAGTTCTGTTGTAAATAATACGTCTTTTTGGTTATTTCCACTCCTGGTTCCTAAAACACGAGTATATCAGAATAAATCATTTATCCACTCTCCAGCTGTTTCGCTGTCCACGCCACCGCCAAACTCAACAAACCCCACAATTGGTGAACCCGACCTGGACTGACAGCGGAATTTCGAGTAAGCACATAGATTTTCTCGCCGCGGCGCGGAGCTCGCGCGAAACTCGCCAAGCTGGAGCTCAGGGTCTAGCTAGACTCTAGCTAGACCCTAGAGCTCGTCCGGCGGGTCGAACCAGAATAAACAATGTATTATGGGGCTTCTAAACGGGCAACATTTTTACGGCAATGTGTGGCCGGCAAGTATGTGCATCTTGCTCTAGCGTACAAAGTTAGCGTAAGACAGCAATAGTTGCCGGCCAGAAATTGAAAGTGTGGCCCGTTTAGAAGCCCCATTAGTTTTCTGATACTTCTCAATGTAGTAAGGTTAATTTAATATCATCCCTCTCGGGTATTCGCTGGGGCGATATCGACGTAGTTGCCATAATGAATGTTGACATTTTAACATAACATCATGGACCTTATAAATGATCTGTCTTGATCGTTAACGGGAATATTCCTTAAACCAATGATCCTAATTAATTATTAATGTTATAAATCGTTTGGATGTTTAGTTGTATGGATGTTTATTATATTACTCAATTCACGCGTAAACCGCTCAACCGAATTGGATGAAATTTGGCACGAAGATAGTTTATAACCTACATTAGAATAAAGGATAGTTTTTACCCCGGGTCCACGCAGACAAAGTCGCGGGAGGAAGCTAATGTAATATACAAAAAGAGATAGATATGTTATAACCGCTCCAAAAGTGGCACACTAAAACCGAGTCAATTGCACCAACTTGCCTCAGTTTCGCGTCGTCAATGGAAACTATGCTTTCAGATTTAGTGGCCATTTTTAAACACAGAATTTCGAATACACAACATGTCTACTTCTATTTTTATATTACATCATTTCCTTAAACAATAATATTCAACGCAGCTCTCGGAGTGAGACACACTTGTAGCCCAGTGAAGTGAATAAAATGGAAAGGCTCTGATCGATACCCGCTACACCCGACACTCGAGACATCGGCTACTCGCGGTCTCATCCCGCCTCGACTCAGCAATAGTCCAGTATAACGCTTACTCGAGCTCCAACAACTATGTTACAGTGGGTCAGACTTTACATTGGTTCGACTGCGAGTTACTGGTAAACGTTGTGAGTACCAAGCTCAGCTGTTTTACGGCGCGGCGTTCGTCGAAATCAGAAAATGTATTTGCTTCAGATAAAGTCGGAGGGTTCTTACAAAAAGCGGCCAAGTGCGTGTCGGGCCACGCGCAGGGTAGGGTTCCGTAGTTGCCCGTCTGTCACAGAATGGTATAGTAACTACTAAAAAAAGGGAGGGGGAATGACTGAAGACTAACAAAAAAAATGAGGGCATTAAATCCCATTATCTCCCCCACACTATAAGTTTAACGAGAAAAAAAATCCATCACCAATTTAAAAGTAGGGGAGGTACCCTAAAAAAAAATTTGTTCTACTGTTTTGTCGGCGTGATTGGTTTATATACCCACGCCGAATTGCAGTTTTCTAGTTGTAAGGGTTAAGCCGAAGACGGACAGACAGACGGACGGACATGGCGAAACTATAAGGGTTCCTTGTTGACTACGGAACCCTAAAAACTCGTGAAATCAAGTCACTGGTTCTATGAAATATTTCGATGGGCCATCTCCCTCTTATGGCCATCTACCCCGGCTAGACAAATATTAGATAATATGGACTTTGGCCTGTATTCAATTATTTTCATTTCGAGTAACGGTTACGATATATTTGGCTACTTTAGCTGCTACTAACTATACGATGCTGACTGTAGGTATAGTCAACAGCGAAAGTAGATGATAATTTTAGTACTTTGCGCATGCATGAAAGTTCATGCATGCGCTAAATATAAACCTTCCTCTTGAATCACTCTATCTATAAAAAAAAAACCGCATCATAATCCGTTGCGTAGGTAGTCTTAAAGATCTAAGCATACATAGGGACAAACAGCGGGAAGTGACTTTGATGTTTTATACTATGTAGTGATGATTGTTATTACTTTCTTCTGAGTTCATTCTGATTCCTTGGATAACTTCATATTGTTTTACGAATTGCACCCAGGGCCCCAAGATTCAGGCTCAGCCTAGTTTGGGGTCCGCCAGGCGTCTCATTATATTATAGACATGTCTATTGTTAAGCAAATAACCGATTTTTGATTTTGATTTGATTTGATTTCACTAGTTTGACGCATCCCAACCGTCGCAGTATTGTTACGTTAGTGCGACAAAGTACTGAAATGATAATCTATATTTGCTGTTGACTGTATGTTTATTTTTATTATTAGATCTTAAATTCCATGGATATGCAAGTACATTACTAGGCTTTTGGAGGATAAGATTCAATACATGTTGAGTTAAATTAAAAACATCACATTGAATCCCACAATCCATATTGTTCATAGGCTCCAGTTCTGTGGGCTCCGTTACTACTAGGTCGATGATCGCATTCAAGAGTCAAGGGTTTCATACTAAATGCGAAACTCGTATCAAACTCGTACGTATAAAACCGGCTAAGCGACTAATGTAAATACGCTATAGTTATAGCAATGACGCGTTGCAGTCTCCAAGAGACAACCGGATGGCTATTATACGGTATTTGAGCTCCCGAAGCGTTGTTGAACCGCCCTATGCAACCTGAACTAACCGATCCCGAAAGTATATTTCAATGCAATAAGATCCTTCACCTATCACTATCACAGACGAGCCAGCAAGGGGGCGTTTAGGATTATAAATAATGAATTAGAAATATCAATCATACCTTTCTGATACAGCGCGCAAGGAGACCTTATCAAAACCGCCCATTACAGAATAAATAAGATTACACTCGACACTACTAGATTCCATTTACAAACTTTTCCTTCAACACTGAAATCGTTAACACGGTACTTATTTGGTATAGCCAGGGTTTTGTAGTATTTTGGCAGGACGCGGCGTCGAGGGTAAACACGCGGAATGGAACTGGAGTGATACGTTATCACCGCGGACTGCCATTTCACATCCTCCCACAAGGCAGGCGGGCAATCAGAATCAGAAGAGCATTTCTGAAAAAATCTGCACCCAATTAGAGTGAGAAAACTAACTCGGTGACAGTTTTGTGACGAAAATTAAGTACTTAGTCAGTTTGTATTAAAGTTAACTTTTTCTTTTCAATTTATAAATGTTATGCCTAATCACGATATTTAAATGTGAAATGTTCATTTTCACTGTATTTGTATGCCCAATTGTCGTCACAAAACTGATACTAAGTTAATAATTGTTTAACAACTCACGCTAATTGCGTACAGTCCGCAATAATATGTAATTAAAGAGGGCGCTCAAAATTTCAAAAATCTCACTCGGCTCTGAATAAACTCTAAGTATTTGTAGAGTTGTAATTATAAGGACGTGGCAGATGTTTTCGCGTCCTTTGTCCAGTCAGTCATTGATGCCGGCGACTGTACACAGTCACAGTACACACTACACTAATTATGGAAGCTGCCCAGAACACGACAGTCCAACTATTAGGCGTTTAACCGTTTCAACGCCTAGGACACCTAGAGGTCGTGTGTCGTCGTGCACGCGGCGCCAACATCCGCTTTAGGGGATAGGTTTGACGTCCGCTGTCAAAGCCCTTCAATCTTTCACAAAAGGTTTGTACTCGCTCCCTAGCACAGAATAATTAAACCTAAAGGTACAGACGGTCCACTGCCTAAGTTATGACAGGGTGACCACTATTTACTACAACCAAAATTCCCTGACTTTTCCCGGTTTTCCAGTCGTTTTTTCAAGTTTTTCCCTGACCATAATCTTAAATGTAATAAATATAAAATATATAATTGGGATACATTTTTGAGTTTTTGCAGAATTATCTGGTAGCAAATTACAAAAACGGAAATAATAAGAAGTAGTATCTGAATAGCTCAGTTGGTAAGAGCGAAAGCATAGTTAGACGGTAGTCGTGGGTTCACATCTTACGTCAGGTGACGTTATTGTACCGTTTCATTGTATTTATACATTGTAATTTGCTATCAGACAGTTCTACAATTACCCAATAATTAATTTAATTTTTGGAAAAACCAATTAAAACAGTACCTCTGACTACTGAATTTATTGGATACGTTAAATGTATCATATATAATATAATCCAGCGAGAAATACTAAAGGGAACACTTTATGCGGGCCTTAACCGTATTAGTAAGTACTAGACTTCAACGTTTTTGCGTATTATGGTTTTTGGTATCTGTTTTTCCAATAACGCAGCTTCTTTGGCAGCTCCTTCGAGATTTTTTTGCCTTTTTGCTTTTAGTTCTCTGACCATAAACGCAGTTTTTTCTTTTCTGCTCTGATTTTCGCCTCTGAACTTAAACTTTCCTTTTTTTTGTGTAGCTCCTCCGTGTACAAGTAGTGAGCATTACGAGCCGCTTGGATTTTTTAGGATATAGCGTCGTAAACGCATCTTTGTGCAATTATAGACTCTTGCGAAAGATTTTTCCACTTATCTCCTTATTGATGGAAAAGCCACGCTCACTATAAACGTTTCCGTGGCATAACACCATGACCATTTTTATTAAAGTTTGCAAGTCTTTATTTTCCTTTTTTATCAAACGGAGTCAAAGATCATCCAGTCGGTGACCATCCGTAATGGAAAATTGTTTCATTGATTTTACAAATTCAGTTTCATTTACAAATATCATTAAAGGCACTTTTGACGTTATCTGCTTCATATCCTGAAAGCCGGTAATTTTTGACAAATATGTCCAACACTTTATCGAGCCTCTCTCGTCGTCGGAATTCTGCATTGACTGCGATTGCGGGATCGAAACAAGATATTCCCTTAGTCAAAGCATACGAAAGTGGGGATGTTTCGCACAATGACACGCAAAATTCTATCAGATTCTTTCGACAGTCTTGACGAAAACGCAAGATATGCGCGGCTATTTCGAAAAGCATTCTTTACAGCGAAGCCCAAGTCGATTTCTTTCGCGATTATCAGATTAGACTCCCTTTTCAAGTCAATCGACGTGATATTAGTGGCAGAATCCAATACATCCGCTTTAACAACTCTTTGCATGTTTTTTTTTTCAGTGTGGCCAAAAGTGATTCGTATAAAAGTGGAGCAAGTGGTGCGTCGGATTGAAATAATGTTAAAAATGGCTCCACTTGCACGGCCACCGATTGAAAAAAGGCCAAGTTGTCTTCCAAGCAGCATTTACTAAAGCTTGCGCTGTCAGGTGCTTTGTTTTCGTTTTTAATTCCCTGCACATATTTTTCAACGTTTTGCGTATAAATTTAACAACGCTAAAGTTCTCGAGCGAACGTACTGCACAACATTTTAATGGAAATCGAGCCTGAAAACCTTGTAGTTTCACGTCGCGCAGGCGCAGGGCTATAGCAGAACGTACAACCGGCGGGATTTCCGAGTAATACAGTGGCACGTGCGCCGCCGAATTTACCTATTATTAACCTATTATAGTAGATATATAATGTTTGGAGATGGTAAAATTAATAATTTGTTTTTTTTTATTAGGTACAATACAGAGACAATTTTTATTCCCTGACCTCCATTAAATTTCCCTGACAATTCCCTGACTTTTCCATGACCAACGAAATTCCCTGACTTTTCCCGGTTTTCCCGGTTTTCCAGAAAGTGGCTACCCTGTATGACGTTAGCTGTCATTTTTTGGCAATAGTCATTCATAGTGGGATAGGGTTGTCGACGTACCAGATAACTGAACATCCCAAAATTATATTTGTTTTAATGTATGTGTTTTTTATCGAAATAAATAATCATCCACTTTGGAAATAATAACATAAGGGAGCGACAACACCGGTGCTTAACGCTGCGTATACGCGTTGACGTGTCGTATGCGTCACGTATTCTTCATACATTTTGCTGCGTTTTACGGTGCGTTAGCGTATTTTGTGCAGCGGTGTGGTCTCACCTTAATCCTACTAAGTACTAACATTATAAATGCGAAAGTTTGGATGTTTAGATGTTTGGATATTTGTTACTCAATCACGGTTAAACGGCTCAACCGATTTAGATGAAATTTTGCACGAAGAAAGTTTATAACCTGGATTCAAATATAGGATAGTTTTTATCCCGGGTCCACGCAAACGAAGTCGCAGGCGGAAGCTAGTATGATAATAAAAAAAACGAAAGCCGGAAAGTCAGGATTAAATAAAAAATACATGAAAACGGATTAAGTTTTTACAAACCAGTTCATATTTTGCAATGGGATTACTTCTTTCATCATGTTAGCTAAATGTTGTTGTGTATGCATTGAGTACCTACCCTAAAACGAAACACTAGCATGGAATGTGCATTGGCTTGGCCGCATACCACGCACAGGCGCTCGCTTGGCTTCGTTATGGGCTGCTGTGCTGATGTGGGGTCATAGCACCGATGCTCTCCAACTCTTTATTACACAACATACGTCGACCAAATAGCTGCAAGCCGCAGTTCAAGCGTCTTGAGCTTCTAACGCTGCCATCATTTTACATATCATATCGGAAGTTGCTATCTTTGTCAGGAAAACCTACATCTGTATAAGTTTTGCAACGGTCACCACAACCTGTGGGGAATGGAAACAAACAACAAAAGAGGTAACGATATTGTTGAATACCTAATGACTACTAACCTGGACATCCTAAACACAGGAGCAAAACCTACATTTGTCACTCGCAGATGTAACACTATAATTGACATTACTTTAAGCACAGGGCTAGCAGCTCAACACGTATCCAACTGGCATGTGTCGGACGAGCTATCGTGCTCCGACCACAGGTTCCGTTATGACCTCACAGCCGACACAACTAAAGCAACACCCAGAGGAAATCCGAGACGCACGGTCGTTGAGGCATACAAGGAGATTCTGGTAGGTAAACTAGACAATAACATAAACACACACAGGCCTCACAACACCACAGAACTGGAGGAACAGGTAAACAGAATCACGCAACATAACAGAGAGTTATGAAAACACATGCCCATTATCGGCACCACCAGTAAGTGGGAATAACGCAAACTCTAACTGGTGGGGCTCGGAAATGGAGCGGATGAGAACCAAAATGACAAGACTACTGAACAGAGCAATGAATACAAAAGCTGAAGATGACTGGGACAAATATAAAACGGTCAAAGCCGATTACAAAAAGAGAATAAGATACAGAAGATCTGCATCATGGCGGAACTTCTGTGACAACATATCCAGTAGCACACAAGCCAACAGAACAAGGAAGATACTAGCCAGCCAACCCAGTCAACTACTGGGCACACTGAGAAGACCAGACAATACCACCACCAGCAATCCATCTGAGACTGAAAGTCTATTGGTGAAAACCCACTTCCCGGGGTACAAACCTGGGCAGACCAGCAGGAGAACTACCATCCAACCACCATCCAACAGATAACGAGTGGAAGATAACAGAACGAATAACAGAGGAAAACAAAACGGCCTGGGCGATAAATAGTTTTGACAACTACAAATCACCAGGTCTGGACGGTATCTACCCTGCCTTACTAAAGTGGGGAGGACATAAGCTGACCGAGCATCTATCGAACCTACTATGCAGTTGCATTGCATACAGATACATACCAACAAAATGGAGAGAGGTAAACGTAATATTCTTACCGAAACCGGGGAAGAGCGTCTACTCAGACCCAAAATCCTTTAGACCCAAAATCCTTTAGACCCATAATCCTAATCTCTTTCATGTTAAAGACCCTGGAAAGACTCTGCGACAGGGACTTAAAAGAAAAGGCCCTTAAAAACATAAAGATGTGTATCTTTATGTTTTGTCCAAACCGACATGCCTACAGCCAAGGCAAATCGAGAGACTCAGCCCTTCATGCTGTAGTAACCAACATAGAAGACGCGCTCGCTAGAAAGAACTCCTGTCTAGGCACCTTCATTGATATAGAGGGTGCGTTCGACAGGACCAACTTTAGCAGCATAAAACAAGCACTAGAAAGACATAAACCCGAACAGCTGCTCATAGAATGGATTATGAACATGTTAAAGAAAAGAATTATAAGACTATCCGAAAACCAACGCCACCAGGCACTAGTCATAAGAGGATGCCCTCAAGGAGGCGTCCTCTCGCCACTGCTGTGGAACCTGGTAGTAAACGACCTAATAACGAAACTAAACAATAACCGCTTCCTAACGATAGGATATGCGGACGACATAGTTATACTGGTCAGCGGCCTGATCATAAGCACACTATGTGAACTAACACAAACAGCACTGAAAATATTTAATAGAGAAATGGTGCAAGGATCGGTAAAACCAAAGAAAACCGACACAATTCTCTTCACAAATAAACGTAAACTGGGTACCTACGAAATGCCAACACTATTTGGCACAAAACTGACACTCTCGAAGGAGGTGAAATATCTAGGTATAACACTAGACGACAAACTTAATTGGAGCAAACACCTAGACAGTAGACTAAACAAAGCAACAGTAGCCTTATGGCAATGCAGAAGGATGGTGGGGATGATATGGGGCCTGGCTCCCCACATCATACTGTGGCTGTACAAAATGGTGATAGTACCAATGATAAGCTATGGTGCCATAGTATGGTGGCCCCGTACCCAAACCACGAGTGCAATTACCAAAATCCAGAAAACGCAAAGACTAGAATGTGTGGCGGCTACGGGATGTATGAGAACAACCCCAACAGCAGCACTAGAAAGAATGCTAGGACTCCTACCTTTACACATGCATATACAAAAGGAAGCGGCTGCGACGGCAATACGCCTAAAAAGCCTCAACCTATGGACGAAACTAAACACACCACACACGAAGATCCACAATAGACTGATCGCAAGCCTCCCTATCATGGAGGCTCCAATCGATAAAATACCGAGAACTGCAGTCTTCAGGAAAGACTAAGGCATATTACTAACAGAAGACTCGAGAGAGGGGCTAAACCAAACAGACCTCAGAATCTTCACAGATGGTTCGAAAACAAATACGGGAACGGGATGTGGAGTGTTCTCAGAGGACTTAAACATACACATATCCAAACCACTGGGTGAACAAAACACGGTATTCCAGGCTGAATGCGTAGGGATAATTGAAGCCTGCAATGCCATAAAGAGACGACAAGTTGAGAACACAAACATACGGATACTCTCAGACAGTAAATCGGTACTACAAGCACTGAACAGTGACAACATCACATCTAGCTTGATATACGAATGCCACCAAAACTTAACAGAGGTGTGCGTAGACAAAAACAACGTTACCATACAATGGATCAAGGTGCACAGTGGCTCAAGAGGAAACGATGCAGCGGACGAACTGGCCAGGAAAGGCTCAGAAACGGCGGCATACGGACCGGAACCAATCTTACCCCTGCCACAAAGCTACATATACAATCAACTTGACCTATACACGAAAGACCTACACCAAAGATACTGGGAGGATATAGACACATGCAGACAGACCAAAGAGATTCTTTCAAAACGCGACAACAAACTCACAACCGCACTACTGAGGACACATAGAAACCAACTACGCAAGATAGTAGGAATAATAACAGGACACAACACCCTGAACAGACACCTGTACAACATGGGTATCACAGACAGCCCCATGTGCAGAGCCTGCATGGAGGCGGAGGAAACGACCAAACATATTCTACTGGACTGCAAGCAGGTAGAAGTATACAGGAAAAAGCACCTAGGGTCTCCAGACACACTACGGAACGCAGTCAGGAACACAAAGGCACTCACCAACTTTCTAGAGAAGCAGGGGTGGTTAGAGTAGCGCTACCCCACCATTTCACGCAAAATAGGCACACTGGATGTCGACTTGCGGAAAAGAGCCCAGTACAACTAACTAACTAACTAACATAAGTTTTGCCAAAGTGTCCGTCGACAACAGAATTTACAGCTCCCTGAACCAAAGATAGAAATGTTTAAAAATGGACCCTACTATACCGTTCAATAAAAATATATAACCACATAGGTACCAGCAATAATTAAAAATGCAGAATCTGAAACATCCTTTTCCTTTATACACAAACTAAAAAATATGTCAATAGATAAATGTATTATATACGATTGACGATTTTTTTGATGATAGCGATTTTTAGCCTAAATGATAGACTTAGTTAAGATAGATTTTCAACCACTCCTGACATATGATGTGAATGTTTATTTAATAGTTATATTATATATATTATTGAAATCTCAAATGTAATATTGTTGTAATTATGTAATGTTTTAGGTCATCATCGTCATCGTCACATCAGCCGAAAGACGTCCACTGTTTTAGGTCTAATAACATTAAATCAATTTCCTGCATAACAGACATTTATTGATATTAGAATTATGATTTTTGAATTGTTAAGCAATGAAATGGCATGTAATTAGATTAAACTAAATATAAATATAATTTGCTACGCCCTCTCAGGGCCCATGTGAAACTCATGGTACCTATTATAAGATCTGTGGACACCTATGGACGCAATAAATAAATAAATGTTGTAAAATTTAAATTCGTTTAATGATGATGTCGTGCGGTCAATGAATTTATGTTGTTACAACGTAAAATGGAACGTATGCATATATGAAATGTCATTGTGCGTGATACACTGTACAGTCAGCATCGTATAGGATAGAATAGAATAGAATATCATTTATTCATGACAACAACACATACATACACATAAATCACAAATACAAAAGAGAGAACAACATTGCCACGAAATGGTTCCATCTCAGCGTTGTGCTGGCCTGGTGGCCAGCGCTGGTCTTCCGATGGAAGCATCCGGTGATTCCACGGCGTAACACGTATTTTACACTCGCAAATATTTCAAGCAAATTGATACAAAGACAAAGCCAAACTGAAAGCAGTACAATAACAAACATTAAAACCTAGAGGGAACCTAGAGTACTCGTAGATAGTAGCAGCCAAAGTAGCCAAATATATCGTCACACACCCTTTGTCTTACAGTAATAAAGACGTGTACCGAAGTATTTGGCTGCTTTAGGTGCTACCAACTATATGACGCTGACTGTGCAGCCCTGGCTAGACCTCCACAGGAAACCTGCTGTGGGCCTGTGGAGGTCTAGTCCAGTCAATGAACTGACAACTTGTATGGAAAAAATACCAAGTTTGGAAATAATTTATAGCTTATTTTTTATGTGTAGGTAACGGATATTATTATCAATTAAATAGTTACCCAGCGACAAAATCCTACAAAATTTCTGACATCAAAAAAAATAAAAATGTTTTTTGACATATTTTGGTTCATTTACATTTGCTCTATAATATTCAAGATAAATCGTACAAAAAAAGACAATTAAATTAAATTAAATAGTCATTTATTTCAGATTTTCATCCATACACACATTTCAATTGCATTAAATAATATTAAGTTAGTTAAAATAAAATCAATAAAAATAAAAATATGTCAATTTAGAATGCAATGCATGCTTCATTTAAATTTATAATTACTTCCGGGTGGTAAGTTTGTCGGATTCTCGAATAAATCATCTTAGAATAACATTTTAAAATGAAATCAACAAAGAAAACGCTATTATAAATTAATGTTTTTCAAAACCGTATTTTGCCTGGAGTAGCCTAGCAATACTGGACCGGTCTAGCAATACTGGACCGTACAAACTATACTAACTAGACCATATAAATATAACTATACAAACTTAGACAACAACCGTTTCGGGCCAAAATAACAGGGATAGACCTGTCTCTAGTAACAATAACGCCTTGGCCACGACTTTGGTCTTAAGCGACCCGCGGCAGCGTTTTATCTGTTCATTGCGCGGTCGAGAAGCGCAACGCACTGTGGTTAGTTGGGATCACGCGCAATGAATTAGAAAAACCGCTGCCGCAGGTCGCTTAAGACCAAAGTCGTGGCCAAGGCGTGACGTTGGCGTGACGACGACGTCTCTTTTTGGTATGTTGAGTGGCGGCGAAAAGGTTAAAATCCGACAGAGACGCAGCTAATACCTCTTATTCTAACAGTAGCTGTCATTCGTGATCAACTGATCATGGCAAGTATGGCAACATAACGTAACCGACTTTATAACGATAACAGATCCTTTTTCCGTCGCAATTTCCGTGCGATGTAACCACGGAAACGAAGACACTTGAATAGACTGGTTATTTCTGGCTATTTCACAGAGACCCGGGCCCCGGGGCGGGCGCCTATAATACTAATTAACACAAAGTTGACTGATGTTTTCAAGTAAACTAAACCATACCCTGTTCAACTGATGTTTTCAAGTAAACTAAACTATACCCTGTTCAAGATATACGATTAGAAAAACCGTGCGTTAATTGTCATGCGATTTTGAGGAAAACTATTTCGAAAACGTAAAAACATTAGTACCTATTGTTATGGTTGTAAAGCAGCGAAATAAGTAAAACTAGTATAAAATGTTCCTTTGATAACCTAGATAAACAAAGACACGTAGACCAGCGACCGAAAAAACCATAGAAGTCTCAGTAGCGCCGCAAAATGGCCCCACAGAATGGGTGCCATTGCCATTATGCGGGGGTGGGGGCGGGGTGCCAAAACGTTTAATTCGAACATGCGCATACCGGTGTAGGCACGTGTTTCGATAGAAATTTGTAAGGAGCTGGCATTCTATTTTTTCGTTCGCTGACGTAGACGAATTTGTCCGTTAAAAAAAAAAAATTATATGGTTCCAGTTTATAAAACAAACAAAATACAGCAAAATCAAGTTTTGTATGAGAACCTTAAATTCGCTGTTTTTTTTTTGTATGGTATCTGAAGCTACATAAACTAATTACAGACATAGATATACCTATATGGAATGAAATGACTCAGAAATTATAACAGAAAAAAACACCTTAAACAATATTTTTTTTACGTTTAAAACTTCCGCTGTACTTTTTGTTTTATGACTAAGCGCGTTAATAAATGACATTGTAGCTTGTATGAGTTGTATGCCATGCGGCAGCGTAGTTCTCATACTCGTATGACGGGCGGCGAGCTGTGTCGCGGCGACTATCCGCCTCTTTCTAAGTATTATATTATAATTAGAAAGAGACGGATAGTATATCTCTCTCTCAGCTTGTGGGCTCTCAGCCCGTCCTATGATAGCCGTGCAGGAGCCAATGTGTGGTCTATCGCGCCGCCTCACTGCACGCTAGCCCTCTCGACTGCGGAGTCAATATTCGGGTGGCGATGCGTAACGAGGCGAACTTCGTCGCCAGCGTCGACCTCGGGGTCGGGACAGTTGAAGTGTTGAATTTCCCAACTGTGTTACAACGATGACTCACACTCAAATTACAGACTGCTACATTTTCTAGCGACTAATATTGAAATGGCCGGCCGGAGAGTTAGTGCCGCCGATCGCCGATCGCATACATTTAGGGCAAACGGAATGTCATCTCGCTCTAGTTTAGAGTCCAACTCGTGGAGTAGGTTCTTCTCAAGCAAGTCCGTAGCCAAATAACATTAGTTATATTATAAACCTACATTGTTTATGTACCTAATTGGTATGTACATATTCCATTCCATATATGTATATAACATTCGATTTTGAATGGACAAATTCATCTACGTGTCTTCGTTTATCTAGATTCTAGAATATCAATAGGAAAATATTGTACTCGTTTTACTAAGTTCTTTCGAAACATGACAATACTCATTTAGTTGCGTTTTAAAATGGTTTTTCTTGAAATCGCATGACGATTTTTCTAATAAATTTAGATTTCTTTATTTCATGAAATAAATTTACATTATACGTTAACTTTAAGCTAATTTACACGAATTTATAAGATATATTATGCAGGAATAGCAATAATCTTATATGGATAGCAATATGCTCCAGTGGTTAGTGTAGCTGCTAGCTGGAGCTGGCACATACATACTTAGGGGAAAAGCGGACCCATGCATTCGGAAAACAAATTATTCCTTTATGGACAGCCGAGTTCGATAGTAACTACACTAACAAAGTGCTCAAAAATATGTGAACACGACTTTATTGTTAAGGTTTGCTCGGATATTTTGAAACCTTTGGGAACGTCCATATATTTATGATTTATACTCGACAATGACACCTCCGCCGTACTGCGAGCTAATGCATTTTCTTTCAGAGTAGGCCGCACTCCGCACTAGTAGAGAGTACGGCGTGTGAGCTGCTGGGAGCCCATCGTAAGCAAACCTGCCTCCGTGTCTTACCTTGTCGAGGTACCCCTTCCCGTTGGGGTCCGAGAGGTCCCATATCTTGGAGAGCACGACGTCGCTGAGCCGGGACTTCTTGAGGAAGCGCGCCGCGTCGGGCGCCTGCACCGCGCCCGAGGCGCTCGGGTCCACCTGCAACCAGCCGACAGTCAACCAGCTGCACCGACAACCACTGGACTTCCAGCCAGTGCCACACAAGCGTGCAGCACTGCCTACTTTCGGATTATGGTGAAAGGTATAATTCCGTGCATCGCGGCCGATCGAAGCCGCAAATTAAGCCAGCACAGCTATCACGCGACGGCGCACGAGCTCTCTCGATTTTTATCGCACTATCCGTTTCTCTCTTATTAGAGCACTTAGAACAAGAGGTATAGTGCGAGAAAAATCGAGAGTATGTCGCGGCCGTCCCATCATAGACGTGCTGGAGACAACGGTGATATAGTTCCTTGGACTGTGTCCTCGAAGGCACAGTCAACGTCAATTATATGTATACAGCAGTGTGCGTCTTATTGGAAAGGAATAAGGTGCATAAGTCAGATTCAGATTCAGATATTATTTATTGTCAAAACTGTGTACATAAGATCTCATGTCATACATTAAAAGGTATCAACAGTTTGCCCATTTCGGACGTACAATATTTGAACTTAAAATTTGTAGTGTAAACATATCTTTGACGCCGATCGTAATTTTGATTGGTGAGCTGGTAAAGGCTGATTTTGAGAAATATTACAGTGAAAGAAACATTAGATAAACAAAATAAAGCCCCCGTAGCTATAAGTGCATAAAAGTGGGATAACGTGGATAAAATGCGTCATATCAAATTCAAAATAGCAAAATTGATATTCAAAGAAATAGACGAAATTGACGCTTAAAATTCTACAAAGTATGTTTTTTTCTATAATACTATATTATATGACGCTATGGGTTACACGGGTCAGTCACCGTTTTCTTGCCGTTATTTTGTCCCGGGAAGCCAGCACGTCTATCATGCGACGGCCTCGACATACCCTCGATTTTTCTCGCACTATATGTCTTGTTCTAAGTGTTCTAATAAGAAGAGACGGATAGTGCGAGAAAAATCGACAGAGCTCGCGCGCCGTTGCGTGATAGCCGTGCTGGATGCAACAGTGACAGTTTCTTAGAAAAAATACTATAAATTGGACTAAAGCTGAGATGCCCCACCATGGAATGGGTTTACCAATATAACAACATAACGTGAAACCCCATCAAATCAGTTTAAAGAGTGACCCATGAGACGTAAGCCATGGCAACGAGCAATATACATTAGTTGATTGGCCCACATTACGTAAATGATGGGTGTTCCTGACTGACCGTTGGCTAAAGCACAGTCGGTTCTTTTTTTTATATTGAAGTCACATTGACATTACTTAAGGATGAGTATGACAACCAATCAATAATATTGACTCCCCATATTTTCCGAAACTAGTACATTATGTGCGGTGCATTATGTGTGTGTTTGTGAATAAATGTATTATTCTTTCTTTCTTTCCGTGCTATAAGGTACCTACTTTTTCCCAGAGAACAAATAACACATATTCCATAGCCACAAACTATCAAAAACTTTTAAATAAACCAGGAAATCTCTCCTAAAACATATTTTGTGGTTGATATGGGTAGTAGAGTTATACATGGTGAAACCTAAGTCGTAAACAGAAATTTTTGTTTTTATCGCAGTATTTTAAGGCCAATTCATTAATTTAACTCTAGAAGCAAACAATTCAACTTTATTGATAACTAGCTTCTGCCCGCGAATCCGTCCGCGTGGAACTCGTTTTTATCGTAGCTCCATACAAACTTCCACGCCCCATTTCACCCCCTTAGGGACTGATTTCCGGGATAAAAACTAGTCTATGGCCTTCCCCGGGACTCAAACTATCTCTATACCAATTTTCACCCGTACAAACTTTGCACCCCAATTAACCCGCTTAGGGGTGGGTTTTTCCAAAACGCTAAAACTACTTTTCTTGTATTGTCATAAGGAGTCCATACACAAAGTTTCGAGTCTCTCACTTAAAATTTTACTCCATCCCAATACAAACTTTCAACCTCCTTTTTTACCCCCTTGAAGGTGGAATTTTCAAAAATCCCTTCTTAGTGGGTACTTACGCTATATAAAATCCCTGTTGTGAAAAAATCAGCTTTCTACGTTCAACGGTTTCGTCTGGGCGTTGATTATAAGTCAGTCAGTCAGGACTTTTACGTTTATATACTCGTATATATATATACAGATATTTTTAAATAGCAAAAACACCAACCTTATGGTCACCCTATTCGAAAAGACTAGCGGCCGTAGTCATAAACGTTCTACAAGCCTATTTTAACTAAAATGCCGTTAAAATTCGTTTGTCCTTATCTGTCACGTTGACATTTGCGTTCGTAAGAAAGGGACAAAGCACATTTTATTTAGCAGAGGCATTTTAAGTTTTATGAATAAGGGGGTAAGTCTGTAGCTTAAAGTGACAGTTTAACGTAGCAATTAGGGTGACTATGAGACTAAGTAAATTTAAAACATTTTTTTAAATAACAAATTAACAAACAATGTTTACATATTTCTGCATGCTGTCAAGTCCACGTGTTTTAATTTTAACTTAAGTTAAACAGTAAGAAACACATAATTCTGTTCACGACGTAGCGTTCACCCTGAAGGAAAACAGACTCCTGTTGATCCAAAGGAGATGACACTGTTTTGGAAAAAATGCAGGAGTTATGATTAGGTAAGCCAATTGGGATTTTGCTTGAAAAATTCTAGAAGTCCCACTGTGTCGCCCTGGATCAGAACACAGTTTTCTTAAGGGGTCCCATACACCAATGACCTTCAATCCGAATCCCTTAGTTTTCTAATGTTTTTAGTAGCTTATTTATTATATTAACAACAACGGCTTTAAGCAATATAGGGCTGTTTGATAAGTCATTTTAAAAAGTTTTTTTTTTTAAACAATTTACATTTATTTCTCAACATAGTCTCCTTTGAGGGCCAAACGCTTGTTCCAGCGAGTTTCCAATTTTTTGATCCCCTCCAAAAAATACGTTTTGTCGAGGTCTTCAAAATAGCCGTTTACACCTGCGATGCAGTCCTCATTTGTCAAAAATGTTTGCCGTCCAAGCCATCTTTTCAGATTTGGGAATAGGTAATAATCGCAAGGAGCTAGGTCCGGCAAATACGGAGCATGCGGAACCAGCTCGAAGCCCAACTCGTGGATTTTGGCCATTGCAATAGCTGACGTGTGCACTGGTGCATTGTCTTGATGAAAGAGGACTTTTTTGGGGGACAATTTTGGTCGTTTTTCCAACAATTCGGCATAAAAACGGTCCAATAACTCTGCGTAATAACGGCCAGTGATAGTCTTTCCCTTTTCCAAGTAATCAATCATAATGATTCCTTCGCCATCCCAGAAGACTGTCGCAATCACCTTCCCAGCCGACAAAACAGTCTTGGCCTTCTTTGGGGCACGTTCACCAGTCGCCGTCCATTGTTTTGATTGCTGTTTTGATTCAGGTGTATAATGATGGACCCAAGTTTCGTCCACAGTGACAAATCGACTCAAAAAATTCCGAGGATTACGCTTCATCTTATCCAAACATAGTTTTGAAATTCGCTTTCGTTCGCGTTTTTGTTCGATTGTCAATAAACGTGGCACCCATCGTGCAGACAGCTTTGTCATACCCAAATCTTCATGCAGGATTTTATGTACTCGCTCACTGGAGATGCCTGTGTTCTCAGCTATTTCACGCACCTTCACTCGGCGGTCGTCGAGTACAATGTTATAGACTTCTTCAACAACATCCTCAGTAGTGACCTCGATTGGGCGACCAGAGCGTGGAGCATCAGATGTGCTTGACCGACCACGTTTAAAATCATTTATCCAGTTATAAACGTTGGTGCGTTAGTGCCATGAACAGAATCAAGTTCAGATTTTATTGTGGCAGCACTGCAACCCTTCATATAAAAATGTTTTATAACGGCACGAAATTCAGATTTTTCCATAATTGTTGAAAATTTACGAGTGATCACAGTCAAACAACTTTTAAACTGACAAAAACTTGTTCTTGTTTGCTGAATTTTTGACAGTCTTCATCTGAAAGATTGTGCCTACCAGTGTTAATGCTATTTACCAGAAAAAAGGTTTTATTAATAGTTTTTAAAAGGACTTATCAAACAGCCCTCGTAGTATACTTATATTATAATTATCCTGAATGTTAACTTCTTAATTTTTAATTTATATTGTTTAAATTTAATGTGTTTGACATTCTTACTTAATTAAATAATATTGACATTTCCATATTCCATATTCTGTGATAAAATTAATAAAAATTTTAATAAATTCTTGGACGTAATGTATTGTAGCTAATTATAATCATTTTATTTAATTCGCGTTAGGTTCTTCAATTGGTGATTTTATATTTTAAATCAAACATTTCTGAATCCTTTATGCTCATCCGGTTATAATTATAAGTAGGTATATTATGTCTCGTATGCTGTGTTTGTGATCTCTGGCTGTTATTAACAATAGGTTTGTAAGTGATGTCTATTGTAGCTACTAACACTTTTATGGGCTCCGCCTGAAATAAATTATTTTATTATTGATATCTCTTTATTCATATTTCATCTTAAGTTAGGTTTGTACAATAATTTTATAAAAAGTAAAATATAAAACTATACATACAAAACATAAAATCATTATAAAAACCTAACCTAGGGTGCAGCCGGCAGCGAGGCGGGGCCTAAGCTACCGGCGGTCAGGGCGACAGAGACAGGAGCCTCCGGACTATCCGCGCAGTATCCAGGAGTACCGCCTTCTGTATCTGACCCTTGATCCAGCCATCTAGCGACAGTCTCTTGAGGTGATGGTCGAAACTCTTCGCTATTAAACCGTTCGCCGAAACGACTATCGGGACGATGATCGTCGACTCAACATCCCATATGGCGGTTACCTCGTGAGCCAGGTCTAGGTACTTGCTGGTTTGTAATTCTCGGCTTTCACGAGGTTCTCGTCATGGGGGAAGGTGATGTCGACGAGCACTGCCTGGCGTTTCGATCGATCTGTTGGCACGATATCAGGCCTATTGGCAAGAATAGTCCTGTCCATGATGACAGATCGATCCCAATAGAGTGTGGCACGACCATTTTCGAGAACTGGCGCAGGTGTGTACTTATAGTAAGGTACTTCGGAGACCACAAGACCGTATAGCAGAGCAAGTTGCTGGTGAATAATTCTGGCTACAAGGTTATGTCTGTGCAAGTACTCGCCGTTAGCAAGATGACCACAACCGGAGATAATATACCTAAGTGACTCCCCTGGACGGCGGCATGCCCGACAAATGTCGACCGTACCGTCCTTCAGGATATACTGTTTTTGTGATTAATGAGGATGAGGTGTCGGGTTTTGTATTTTTACAGACCTTACATTAAAAATAGATAATGAATTCTGTATTAAAAAATGTCAAGTAATTCAATATCAAAAATGTTAAATAGGAATCAAACTTTCCCATATCTGCACCTGGAAAGCTAGCTTCAATAAGCCGAGGGCAAGTGTCGAAATGAAAACTACTAAATTTCGTTGATTTTTGATGGGAGCCCCTTAAGAATAGGACTATTAATTAAGAATTGATCCACATATGGTAAATGTCTGAGGTAAAAACATACAGCAGGTATAAGAATTTAGGTTTGCTCTAATTTTTTCAACAGAATTTAGTCTTACAGTTATTTCTTCTAAATACAAGCTGAAACATAGAACTTTGTTCCCTTCACTTGCTTATTCAAAATAAAAACCGGCCACGTGCGTGTCGGGCCACGCGCAGTGTAGGGTTCCGTAGTTGCCTGTCTGTCTTAGTTACATCGACATGCGGTGCGGTTGCGTCGGCCCCATCTCTACGAAAATTGGCCTTTCCAAGTACACACTAAGTTGGTTGACTATTACTCGGTAACTACTTATGCCTACTTGTTTGTGATAGTTTTCCTTTTAAATTCATTATATGTACTACTACCACGAATTTTTTCACATCCCCAGTAGTAGCCATTAAGCCGGCAGGGGGGGGAGGGCCACATGACTCGAACAAAAATTAGGGCTTTAAAGCCCAATATCTCGCAATCGAATTACTAATTTGAAATATGGTTTTAGGAAACCCATAATATTTTTACTAGCTATCTAACCACATTATGGGTTTAACAAGAAAATAAAATTACATCCCTGCTTTAGGTGTAGGGGAGGAACCCTGAAAAAAATTTTTTTCTACATTTTATTGGACTGTTTTGTCGGGGTGATTGATTTATATACCCATGCCGAATCACAGTTTTCTAGTAGGTTACTGAGCTAAGCCGAAGACAGACAGACAGACAAATAGATGGACATGTAATAAACTATAAGGCTTCCTTGTTGACTACAGCACCCTAAAAACATTTCTCTAACAAACGGGTATGCTAATGCAATTTATTAAACCTTACATATTTGTTATAATATAATATAAGTTTATATTATAAAAAGGAAAAGTCTGAGGCTGTAGCTTTGTAAGTTTGTATGTAATGGGTAATCTCCAGAACCACTAGACCATTTTTTTTTCACTTATGTATAAATTGGATTTTCTGGATTATACAAATCTGTTTGTGTTCTGGAACTCATGTCTGGGAATGAGATTTAAAATCGTACATATTTTTCAAGTTGACCATTATATTTTGAATCTGGGTTGACTGAATGTCTTTTAAGGTAAATGCAGTACAGCTTAGTTCCTTCTTAGCATCTTTCACTGGTTATTTTCTTTGAAGGGGCTATCAAGGTCAGAAGGTCTTAACTCACAAGTCTTTTTTCAATAACATATCTTTTCTTGAATGATTTACAAAGTACTTGAGATATTTGTTTGGCAGCAGATATCTCCCACTATCAAGATAATCTCAGGTGTGTTCTATGATAACAGCAGTCAATAAGAATTTTAACATTTTAGACATTCTTATCATTAGTCAAATAGGCATGAAACTATTTTAACCGAGTATAAGTATTATTGTGATATATATTTGGGAAGGGAATAATTTAATGTTTCATCATGTTCAAAGCCAAGGTCGCGTCACTAGAGCCCGTTATTGATACAATTTTACGTCTACAACGGTGAACACGAGATGTCGTAGCGTAATTCCATAATCAATACCCCACTATCAACCGTAACTCGGTGTTTATATCAAGAAACATGCAAGACACTCCGAGCGACCACACATCGAAAACACTTCATACCTGGTGATAATACGCTTCGTATATAGCGCTGTGGGTCCCTGCCACCTGCAACGGTTCAAGCCACATTTTGAAAACACAAAACTCCCGGCGTATAACTTTTAAAACAACTATTTTCAATCACACGTAGGGTGTGACATTTGGTCAGTTCATGACATTCAGTTCACTAAACCCGAAATAATTACGGAACGATTACGGAGTTATGGTTTTAAACTGCAGAATACACCACAAATATTCACTACACTTTATAACCGCGATAACTATTACACACAGACTGCCTGAAGTAGCAAATTTCAATATTTTTCAAAGTAGCGTAAACCAACTAAGTACACGAAACTTTGTCACTAAATATCTCAGTATATTTCTGTTCTTTGCGCAACATTAACTGCTCGATACGGTAGATCACTTAGTTAACTGTTCTCTGTGATATAACTGTATTATTTGCACTACACTAGTTATTTAATTTTAATTAATTCTACCTGAGTAGGAGAAGGCAAGGCAGCCATTTTTTACATCTCCTCGTTGACCAATCAATAGAGTCCATAGGCAACAGAGTTTTGACGTTTGGCGTGCGTGTTGCCAGCAATAATTAATAATTGTTTTTGATTTGGTATACTTAATTATTCCAAAGTACAATCAAGTAGGCAATATAATTAAACTTTTTTTTGGTTGACAATATTTTACCAATAACATATTTTCATTAACCGCGAAATGGGCAAGAAATTAGAAAAAAGCCACCATCGCTTCATTTATAATTCAATACAATTAAATCGATTTTAGCCCGCGAGCTACGTGCAATTTTTTTTCAGTCACTTCCTCCCAGTCGACAACTTGTGAGTAGCTTAAGAAAGTTGTATCGTAAGGCCCCGTGGACGTCAGCTGCGGCTTGGCGAGCAGCAGCATCCCAAACACGTAAAAAAACCCGAAAAATTAATCAGGGGTAAATAGCATTTTTTTTTCTTTTACGTTTTTGTCAGGCTGTTGCTGGCCGCAGTTGACGTCCACGGGGCTTCATGATAGAACTGTCTTAAGCTTCTGATAAGTTATGGCAAGGGGGTCGTTTGGTCACGAAAATCAGTTGCTAGCTCGCGGGCTATTTGATCTGGCTCCACAAACTACTAAGAACCTTACCTATTTAAATTACATGCATAAATAATAACAATGAGTAGGTAAATTAAGAAAACAATAATGTATTAATTCATTGAATTTATTAAGAACTGAGTACAAAAGTTTCCAAATGCTCTAGTCCACGTGAATTAATTTCATAACAAGAAAGCTTTTGCAATCTTTCTAACCATTGTCTAACTTTTCCATGCCGGTCCAAGGGAGGAACCAATAGCTGCAGCGAGCTAACAGTCGCTGCACAGCACAAGTCGGCAAGTGTAACCTGGAAGAAATACATCGCATAAAAAAATCTCCTGTACAAGAGACTTCTCGGTCACAACAAATGCTAATATTTACCTTATCAGATGCCAGCCAGGTACGGATGGATAATAAGTACTCTAAGTGATCAACTGCAGAATACCAATCTTGAATCTTCATTTCATCAGCTGGCCAATCGCCCCGGAAGTATTCCGTCTTAAAGGGAAAAAAACCATGGCTTGATTATTATTTTATGACCAAATTAGCAAGTTTATTATGTCAATATATTACCATTATACGGATAACAAATAATGTACCTTGACACAAATGCAGACAAGAAGCTGTCGGGCTATCAGCGGCAAAGTAATGCCCTACCAAACTTTTCATCCAAATATACATGTAATCTTCAGTGTTGATCATACTCACAGAAATTCCAGAATTCATTTAAGATAATTTTTCTGTTGGTTTATGTAAAATAATATCTATACTTAATATTACTTACAAATATAAAACTGTCGATAGGGAATAAAGTGCTTGAGTTGAAAAACATAGTCTGGTTGACTCTGGCTCTTGTTATGGCATCCTTTGGGTACAGGCGTTCGCTATCTCCGATCTGGCACAAGTAGAGTGCTATGGCATGACTATCACAAATGACGTCGTCACCGACTTGCAATGCTGGTACTTTTTGCAACGGATTTATCTAGAAAATTATTACAATGTACGAGTAAGTAATATAAAATTAAAATTAAAAAAACCCTAAGGCGTTGTAAAAAGGATAGTTCAGTTGGCTCTGTGGTCACCGGTTAAAATCCGGCTCGGAGCATTACATTTAAAAAAAAATCCTTTCATTCATAATTTCGTTAGCAGCGTTACTGCTTAATACAAAATTTTTAATTAATAGAATGCAAACATAACTTATTTTCTTTCACCTGTGAATCAGGATAACATAATGCAATCTTACTAATAGATACGAATTATACTTAGGTACTGCACTTATTTCATGAAATAAAAGGTTTTTTCTTCGATGGTGTATGCAGTAGGTATCCACCGTATTCTTCATAACATAAAGTCGCCATCAGAAGTGTCGTAGCAAACTGGTCACGCTAAGCGTATTTAGATATTTTTGGCGACTGTAGGTACTTCCCTGCCCATTTATGTACAATTCTTATTTTATAATGAAATGAACCTGTCCACCAGGAATCATTGGTAGCCCTAGTAATCGTTATGTACCATTACTTTTTTGAAAAACGAAGATTTGTTCTCCGACTTGAAGAGTTCTATGTTATGGTAATCCAACTTGATTTCCAACACGGATGCGGTCATCAGCACGAACCGGACGGGAGGAGACACTTCGTCTCCATACAAAACCAGTTTATTATTCGCAGTATTATTCCTAAAAATAAAATCAATATGAGTACCCAATTCTAAATACAAAGAAGATTATTCCATAATCCCTAGGTTATTTAGAAATAAATTCTTAATTCGATAAAATAGACTTAGGAACAAATATTCGTGCTTATCGCCAAAACTTTGTTTCATTCATTTGCTTGTCGCAAGCTTCATATAAAAAATAGTTCAATTAAAAGAAATCAGTAGCTTTGGTTTCCTTTGAATTTACCACTGCCGTCATAATTAAACTTAAGAAATGTGTGCTCGTTGTATTGCATTGCAGAGATCACATGCACGTGATGCACGTTTATAACTTCAACCTTAAATTATCATTATCAGTCGCTGCTTGTAAATAAAAAACAAATAATTGTGTACCAAAGATATTCCACAAATAACTTACAATGCCCCTGTTGCCTTCGTGCTACAGTACCGTCGTGTGCAGTAACGGAAGAGGTTATTAAAAATAAAATAAACCATTATGATGTCTCTCCCAACGAGATCTTCACTCTCCGAAGATAAACCGACCAATGACACCTTCTGAAACCAAAACACCGTCATAACGTTAACATACATATGTAACTAGGTATTGTAATTTGCATATTATGTAGATATATAGGAGGGTCAGTGTTAGTAAAACGCATAAAAGTGCTCTACAAATTCTACAATGGCATACTTGTTTAGAATATGTACTTCCTTAATAGAAACAAGATAACGTTATATTTGACGATTACTATTTTTGACGATCATCAACATCCATTGATTAAAATGTTCACAGTTGATACACATGTCTTTATTTAACCAAACAAGACTAAATGCGTACCATATAATTAGGTACATCTATTTCTTTACCTCAATGACCAGGACGTCCTGGATGTTCATCTCTTGAAGAAAACGAGAATACACGTATTTATAGCTTTATAAATTTATCAAAGTACAAACTACCCGCGCTTTTGTCTATGGTTTATAATTTACTTATAGACGCTATGCTACTACTACAGTCAAGTGCAAAAATAAGTTTCCATGTAATCCTCTCATAAATACGCATAAGAGCATATTTATGAGTAAGTTGTATGCACTAGGGTTGCCAACCGTACTATATTATATAGTATTGTACTATATTTTGACTCTTTGTTATATATACTGTTGAAGAAATATATAGTACGCAAAAATAATATATTTTGAGGGACCTTACGAAGTGCTTCAAATTGACGAGATTTTTACTAATTAGCAACAATGCCCAGCCAAGTAGGTACTATATTTTTTTAGTGTACTATATTTTTGTCGTTTTTTATGGAAAATATTATATCTCCCCCAAAAAAAGTTGGCAACCCTAGTATGCACCCAAATTTTAGACTTGGCTTTACAATAATATCTGGATGGACATAACATGCTATTTGACTGATTTTTAGATTTAATTTGGGACAAAAATGTCATAACTAATTTCCTGAAAGCCTGGCATAATATTGCATACCGAATAAAATTAAAAAAAAAGAATATTTAACATTCTCTCTTGGTCAGTTGCCTTCAAACACCCGCGGCCAGTGGAAATTGTAGACTTCTATATTTATGTTAAGGCTTGTATACCCGCTAAAGTCCTTGAGCGTATGGGCGGAGCCTCAACCCTCTCCCCGCGCAAGTCGCACAACCCGCCGTCGTTTATTAAGCGTTACGTAGATTAAGTTACAGACGCGTCATCGCGCATCGTTACCAATGCAAGGGTGGACGTGGGTGGGTGACATTCGTCATGCTTAATTGAAACGTGATATTTGTCATACATAAATTACATAATTGATTAAGTTCAAAAATTATGTCCCTACTATTATAATACTATTTACTTACGATTAGTGTAGTTCCGTCAGCACGGCTAGCACGAGACGGCCGCGACATACACTCGATTTTTCTCGCACTATCGGTCTCTCTCTTATTAGAACATTATGAAAGAGAGGTATAGTGTGAGAAAAATCGAGTATGTCGCGGCCGTCTCGTGCTAGCCGTGCTAGTGAAAACGAAATTCGTTCGAATAACTCTCATTGTCGCTCGAACTAGCAAGCGCGACAGAGAGGGAGATACACGAACGAAGTTCGGTTTCGTTTCGCGGTAGGCCCTCAGCACGCCTAGCACTAGACGGCCGCGACATACTTTCGATTTTTCTCGCACTATACCTCTGTTACTAAATATTCTAATAAGAGAGAGACGGATAGTGCGAAAATAATATAAAGGTAATAATAATAATCCATACCTACTGTTGCCCTTAGGCCATTTTTTAATGTCACTATTAATAGGGGCCCTTCTAGCAGTTAGCGAGTCACCGTCTGCCAGAGATAAAATGTGAAACAGTTTTATTGGGCAGGCGTCCGATGTATTTCATCCAATAGCTCAGCTACTAGTCCATAATTTTCACCCAATAACCCGTTTTATTTAGACTCCATCAACTAGCAATAGACTCTTACACCCCAGCGGGTGCTGTTTCTGTGTGCGTCCCATGACACGGGCAGAGACAGCATCCGCTTGGTGTACTCCTTGCATTTCATTAAATTGTCAAAAGGGCCTCTACGTGTTGGCTCAGAGCTCCACGCACGCCTCCCAAAGGTCCGGGACATCATTGTCCCGTGAGCGGGAAAGACATATAATCCATACTATCCATACTTCCATATCCATACTCCATACTAATATTATAAATGCGAAAGGGTAAATATATACTTATAGATTAGTTGTACGTTAACCATACTTTGTTTCATATCAAATAATAACTCTGTATCGAACTTGGAGTTAGCATGCAACCCATAGGTAGGTACTTACAATATTTGCCAAGCCCACTTTTTTATTAGAACTTATTCTATTAACACTTGACAGTCATTAATACGAGCAGATAAAACAATATTGTTTCTATAATTGTTCATGCTCCTAAGCAATAGATCTTGTAAATATATTTACTAATAAAATTTCTGGTTTTAGCGATTTCCCAATTTTGATACTGTTTAGATATTTGATCATCATCATCATCATCATATCAGCCGAAAGACGTCCACTGCTGGACATAGGCCTCCCCCAAAGAGTGCCACAATGACCGATCCTGCGCCACTCGCATCCAGCGGACTCCCGCGACCTTTACCAGGTCATCAGTCCACCTTGTGGGGGGCCTACCCACGCTGCGCCTTCCGGTACGTGGTCGCCACTCGAGAACCTTTCCGCCCCAACGGCCATCGGTTCTACGTGCAATGTGCCCCGCCCACTGCCACTTAAGTTTAGCGATTCGAAGGGCTATATCGGTTACCTTGGTTCTGCTGCGGATAGCCTCATTTCTGATGCGATCGCGCAGAGAAACTCCCAACATAGCCCTCTCCATTGCCCTTTGCGTGACTTTGAGCCTTCTTATGAGGCCCATAGTAAGCGACCACGTTTCCGTGCCATACGTCATCACTGGCAACACACACTGGTCAAAGACTCTCGTCTTGAGACACTGCGGAATATTGGACGAAAAGATGTGCCGTAGCCTCCCGAATGCTGCCCAGCCGAGTCTGAGATATTTGATACTTTGATAGAATAGGTATTTACTTGTGTATTCTTTTTCCTCTTCTCTTGTAAAATTTCTTGATATTACGTATTTTCCTCCTGCGCTTATTTAACCCCAAAATAATTATTGAAATTTTTTATAATATAAAATTAACTCTAGTATCCTAAGTTTGTATGTTACTAACAATCTATGGGCAAACTGGCCTGAAATAAAGAATTTATTATTATTATTATTATTATTTCCCATCTTCAACTAAAAACAAAATCTAAACTATACCTACGTAAATGTTAATTAGGTACAAACGCCAACACAGTTAACTAACCATCCTGTATTTATACAAGAACCTTATTACAATGCACATAAAGTGCACGGATGGTCAGTCAGCTGTCTTGTCTATAGTACCTACTACTTTACAAACCACGAAATAGATTGTCCACTCTATGCAACAAAATTATCTGTCAATAAAAACTAAACTATACGCAAATGTTTATTAGTTACCCACTATACGAATCACAAAATGGATTGTCCACTCTATGCAACAAATATAGTCCACAATTTCCACAAATATTTAACAATTTCGGCGCAGCGCAAATTGACACAGGTCCGTCATGCAACGTGTCTCGTCCCGCACTGACGGACGAAAACGGGGACGCGTAGGAACTTTGGCGGAATATTTCAGAAAACGAGATAATTTTTTAAGAAAATAAAGAAAGTAAGAAAATGATGCCCTTGTTCATTATTGTATGAAGAAAGTTATACAATTTCATATTATTCTGATAAAAAATGGAGCAGTAAAATGGTTACAAGTGAAAAAATAGGGGTGACTAGATTTCTTTTTTTCTAATTTTTATTCTTAAAATGGATTTCTACGAAAACTATGACCCGTTGCATATCTTGGAGATTATGATATATTTTTTCCGACAGTAAAAATGTTACGTTATAATGTATAAAACGGTTACAAAACAACTCATTTTCACGAAAATTTTGAATGTGCAGCCTTAAGCGTGACCAACCTATGTCACACGACAGACGCTCGTCACATCGTCGGCAACTAATGCAATATTCATTACGTTTTTGCGTATCGTGGCTGGAAACCTGGAAACGCTTACCTACGTTAGAAATCAAACTTAAAATAGAAAAGTTATTATAGTTTTGCCATAAGGCATCCAAATATCAAGATGGAACATGCGTTTAAACATGTGAGAAAGAATGACAGACAGATCAATAGCTAAAATTATAAAAAAATAATAACAGACCCATCAATCCTATGGCCAACTACTCTCATTATTTATTTATCGCAGTTATTTATACTACAGGTAGTCTATGTAGGTAGGTACATATCGAAATAAGTTTCTGTCAAAAAAATCATTTTTGGTAGAAGCATTTATTGCCTACTGTACTTTTCAGTGTACCATCATCAATTACTCATTGAGACAATTCTAACGAGCCCAAATTAAATGGGGTTACGTCGGTTAAATACTGAATTCCCATGGCCACCTTCTGTCTGGGTGTGTAATGATGGGTATAAAAATTAATAATATAATTTCATTCGCTATAACAACATTTGATATATTTTCAAGGTACATAATCACTCATTGTATATAATAAACGTTGATTATAATTTCAAAATATATATGTTTATTTTGTATAACTTTTATCGGGTACAACACTTATTTTGTATAATCATTATATATGGTATAATGCTCATGTTATATACAAGTTATATCTCATAACTATCAAGTAGAATTATATTTTATTATCAAAAGAAAATGTAGCAAACACAACGGTTTGCGAATTGTATTATGTAAGTTTATATTAGGGAGTAAAAAACTGTTCGGTTCTGGCGCTTCGCCGGCCGCTGCGGCGGCACGCTCGCTTCGCTCGCTCGGCTCGCGCACTTTAGGGTCGCAGTTCAACCTAACACTCCTTCCTCGCTTCGCTCGTCGTCGTACCTACACCGACCTGCCTTAGAGTCTACCAATAAATATTATGCTAACTGTGCATTAGAAGAAATTAGCGTTATATCATTTGTTCATTATAGGAATGCATTATATTTAAAGTATGTTATATTAAATATTACTACATCAAATGATCATTGTATAAAATGATCATTATTTCGTATGTAAATATATTAAGTGTTGTTATATGACTCAAGAATTATATGAAAAGAGTGTTATTCTCCATCATCAGATCAGCTCGATGGTACCATAATATTGAATTGTCATCCAAACTATACAAATACCCAAAATTTCAGCTCAATCGGATAACGGCAAATGACTGAAAAATAGATTGCAAATTTAGACAGACAACTTACATAGGTACTTATATACTTACATACAAACGAACAGGTCAGGTCAGTGTAAGTAGGGTTATTAAAATAAATGATATAATTTCATTCAATATAATAACATTTGATATAACTCATTGTCTTCTCATTGTATATAATAAACATTTGGTATAATATCAAAATATATATGTTAATTTTGTATAACTTTCGTCTGGTATAACACTTATTTGTTATAACCATAATATGATATAATTCTAATGTTACATAACTGTCAAGTACCTAGTATAATATTTTGTTTTTATTACAACAGCTTGGTAACGCCAATAAAGTAAAGAAAGTATAGCATACATTACGCTTTGCAAATTGTACTTATATACTATCAGTATTAGGCGGTAAAAAAAGTGTTCGGTTCTGGCGCTTCGCCGGCCGCTACCGCGGCACGCTCGTTACGCTCGCTCCGCTCGCGCGCTGTAGGGTCGCGGTTCTACCTAACCCTCCTCCTCGCTTCGCTCGTCGTCGTACAGTCACGAACTTTAATTTGGGACCCACTTAAGGTTCACAATCCTGTCAAATTGTATAGGATTACAAATAATATTTTAATAAACCGACTGCCTGAGAGTCTACCGAAAACTATTATACTAACTGTACAGTCAAGTGCAAAAATATGTATCGATAACATCCTCTCATAAATAAGTACCAAAACCTTAATCCGCCAATATAAGAGTTATGGGACATATTTATGAGTAAGTTGTATAAACCCATATTTTTACACTTGACTGTACATAAGAATAAATTAACATTATATCATATGTTCATTATACAGAATATGCATTAGACTTAAAGTATGTTATATTAAATGTTATTATTATTAGTAATTACATCAAATGATCATTATATAAAATGATATTTATACCATATGTAAAAATATTAAGTGTTGTTACATGACTCAATAATTATATGAAACGAGCATTATTGCGAATAATATCTTTAAAAAAAATATAGGCATCGTTACGCACCCGTTATGTTATAAAAATAGGGCCCACATCCAGCCTAGCTCGCGCGTCTGTCTGATAATCAACTGTGCGTTGCGTCTAGAATGTCTCTATGCTTACATGCCAAAAAAAGACTTAAAAACCCTGGCCAAGTACGTGTTGGGCTACGCGTAGTGTAGGGTCCGTACAGTTAATAGTTACCAGTCTGTCTTTGTTTGTTACCCCGACTCGCATGCCAACAAACGCCACTGCACGCCACTGAACGTTGCGTTTGCCTCGCTCAAGTTTTATAACAAGCTAGATAGCTTGTTATAAAACTTGAGCGAGGCAAACGGTTTGTCGTTAGATAACGACAATACACACCACGGGGATGATGAGAAATACATCTCCGTAGCAGCAAAGGTAACCTAAAATATTTTTTTTTTTTACCGCTTTGTCGGCGTGATTTACTGTAAGGGTCAGTGAGCTAAGCCCAGGACAGACAGCCGGACATGGCGAAACTATAAGGGCTCGTTGTTGACCTTAAAAATCCGCACACACGTTAAACTTACGCCCATCCCTCGTCTTCGTCCGGGGTTAAATAGCAGATTTTTCTTTTTTGACAGAATTTGATAAAAGTGGTTAGGTTGGTAGATTCTGTGCAAAATAAATACAATACCATCTTTATATAAGTACGATCCCTCATGACTAAGGACTGCGTGTATTTTTAACCGACGAAAATATCGAAGGAGGTTCTCAAGTCAACGCGCGTCAAACTATTGTAAGTATACCTAAGTATATATTTTTGTAATTATTTTATAGAATAGAAAGAAATATTTATTATCATACATACATTATGCGAATACATGTAACTTAATGTTATTATTATATGTAAAGGAAAACAACAGCACTGACGGTATCTATTGGTCCCAAACTAGGCACAGCCTGTATCTTGGGCACCAGTGGTACAGATTTAACAGTATTTTTTTACATTTAAACAATAACTTAAGAGTTAACAGAGACAATGTAGGTAAATATCTTAACAACTATGAAGTGTATTTTCATGTGTATATATTATGTGAGATTGATTGTGTTTGTTTGTGTATGTGATGTGTGTGTATATGCGAGTACGAGTGCGAGTAGGAGTGTGTGCGTGCGTTTGTGTTTGTGTGTGTATGTCTAGGTTAGGTGCGTTTATGTTTTAGTGATGTCCTCTGTTTGTTCATATGTCTTTGAAAGAAGCCATTTTTTAACTTTGCTTTTTAGGATCGCGCAGGAGAAGTCATCAACTGCGCACTGTTTAGAAACCCTGTTGTAAACTGTAGGATGCAGAAAATAAGGCAGCCGCCTTGCGAATGCGGTTTTGACTCGAGGGGAGCAAATGATCAGGTGATTAAGACGTTTTTGTCGGCGCCTGTCATGGTCAGTAGAAGTGACTGCGATTTTATGAGACTCAGCCACAGCTTTTACTATGAAAAGTTGGCGAACTCTAAGAACTGACGCATCTTCGTACAACGCGTTCGTTGAGAAACGGAACGGCTTCCTGAGCATGACTTTTAGCACAGCTCGCTGTGCCCGCTCAGCCTCGATCATTACTGTTTTTACAGCGCCGCCCCAGGCTGCAAGACAGTATTGGAGTAGGGATTGACAGAGTGAAAAATACACTAGCTGCAGGATATCTCTGGATGGCCCGCCTCTCAACAGTTTCATGACGTAAATTACTTTTCTGACACATCCAGATAATGTATGAATATGTTGACGGAAGGACAAATTCTGGTCAATAATAACCCCAAGGTACTTGATTGTCTCAGCCCGCCCGATGCTGTCGCGAGCGCCGTTGCTAGAGAAAAGTTTCAAAGAATCACCAGATGGGGGTCCAGAGGAAAGCGTTTTGAAAAAAGTGAGAAACTTGGTTTTCTTTGTATTCAGTGTAAGCAATACAAAGAAAACCAAGCAAGCAGTCAAAACGCTTTCCTCTGGACCCCCATCTGGTGATTTCGAGTATTTAATTAACTAACCTTAATAACGAAGTTCTTAAATTAATCTAAGTGTACCTAAGTAATTTTGAGTCGGCGCCAAACAATCAATGAACAGAGATTACACCAAACAAGTACAAGTTACACCAAATCAAATCTTTCGTATAACGCATTTATGACAAATATGTTTGACATACATATTATTTAAAATAATAGCGTTTTCATATAACAATGTCTGCCAAGAAGTTGACGGAGCCCCGCTTTCGTTTCTGGGACTGAATCTCCCGCCCTCCGCCGTAGATTTTTGTAAGTACTTATATAATATGTAATGTATTACAAAAAAAATCGGTTCTGGCCCTTCGTCGGCCGCCGCCGCGGCACGCTCGCTTCGCTCGCTCGGCTCGCGCACTGGTCGCAGTTCTACCTAAAACTCCTCCTCGCTTCGCTCGTCGTCGTACCTACCTGAGACCTGCCGTAAGGTGGATTATGCTATATGTTGAAAGTGCAAAGGGACTTTTCGGTATCGTGACATTGATGTCAGTATAAAATGACATTAAAATCTTGATTATATTGGATTTTTGTGTTATAATTTCTATATATCAACCTAAATTATTAAGAACCCCTTAGCACAACAGAGAACGAGAAGTGCTTTTTAAAAGGTCTTGCTTATTTATTGTATTATTAATTATATAATGATTTTTAATGATTTGTTTATATCTAAAGTTATTTATTGTAAAATCAACATATCTTCTGAAATTTATAGCATTGACGAATTATGTCAAGTAAGTCATTATGATATCCACATTTTATACCAAGTGATAAATATAGTAAATGTATTTTATACTAATCGTAATTATAGCCTTAAACCATTATATCACTTTTTACATTAGATAATTTGAAAAATATCTGAAACAATATTATACCATCCGTTACATTATAATAAGAAATGGTATATCAAACCAAAATAGATTAAGTGAAATTATATAAAACGTCGTGCACCCATTTTTTCCTCATAAATTGAAATTAAAGCAGTGTAGAAAAAAAGGTTTCAGACTGTGCAACTCAAGCCCGTTTCTGTGATAACTGATAACTCTCTTGATCTATTAACTAGACTTTGAATGTTTACCCCCTCCTCATGTTCATCATTTTAGAAGAACAATCAAATTATTGTTTAAATTTTTCATATTCCATTCACGTGCCCCAGGTAAACCTTTCTTTAAAATTATTTTAAATTTGAAATTTATAGCATAAATAGTTCCTGAGATATTGAACGTCTTGACAGACGGATAGAGTCGCACCATACGGGTTCCTTTTTCACCTTTTTGGAACGGAACCCTAAAAAGAAAAATATCTATTCTAGTAGTAGGTAAGTTCGAAGTTAGATCAGTTAGATCATGTTCGTCACGACTGTACTTCTTTTTTATTTCTAGCAGTTAAATATTGCGATATAAAAAAAAAACAATAATAATATTGCGATACCTACATGGCTGCGTTGAAGCATGCCTATAATAAAAAAAATATGACAATTAGGGTGTCTATGGTAAATCCGCGGAATATTTGGGGTCGATTGTGGTGCAGGACATGAAAATTCAAAAGTAAAGTTAAAGAAAATGTAATAATCTCAGTGAATAAAAAAAATGCTCTTCCGTTTTCATTACCTCGGTTACTAGGTTTTCCGTAGTCGATGAAAGATGGGGGGTTCACCTAGTAGACCTTTAGCAACCAGCCTGAAGTTAGCATTTTTTCATTTTATTTGCTCTTTCTTTACCCTATACTTAATCCTTGTAAATGGCTTTTCGATTTCCATTTTTCTTTCAGGCACTGTACGCTATGGAAAGCAGACCGAAGCCCTGCGTGCCGTGCCGTCATGATGGCGCTGGATGCTATGAACATCGATGTTCGTGAAGTGGATGTTAACTTGGATAAAGGAGAACAGAAAAGTTCAACAATATTTTCCGTAAGCTTAAGCATATTATTTGTGACAATCAATCGATTATGTACATCACTAGCTTATTCCAAATGACGCCTGATGAATTTTGCAAAGCAATTTCCGTTGGGTTATTTTTTAATGTTTGTATATTTACGTAACTACTGCTACTCAAATTCGTCTCGATCTTATTTCTACTCATTGTAATGAAATTATTAATTTACCAAAACATACACAGGTGTTATAAATGTACATGTCAGTAGAATTAATTTACATGAATGCCTTCATAGTTTTCCGCCATAGTTTGGCATTCTACTCATTGTATAATGTATAAAGCTTTAAGGGGATGCCTTGATTTAAGTGGACCACGCCTCCTTGACAGAGACACACAAAAAAAGAGATGCAACACTCTTCGGGAATGGCTTTTTTGGTCAAATTTCGATAAATACGTATTTTGATGAAGTTTTATTTATATTTCACTAAGTGACATTTTAGATGAGATAAAATACTATAGTATTAACTTGTTTGTATCGTAGAATAATGTATTGTTTGAGTAGGCTGAGTAAAAAAAGGAAAATAAAGACCCAACTTTGGTTTTTTTTTCTATCGAGGAAATTTAAGGCAATCATGTACCTATCGATTAAATCAGATAGACAATGATATACACTTGGGAGCAAATAAATCGAGCCACCCTAACAATTTTCACATTTTTATGACTTACCTATGTTAAAACCGCAAATAGTTTTTTGATACCGTTTGAAAGATATGTCTTCCGCATATTAAATGAGCCATTTTTCAGTAGTGGGGATGAATGTTTCAAGAAATTGTGGGCGTTGACTAAACCCCCTTCCAAGCGGCTCATTAGCGCACATACTGATTGGGCTCCTATCATTAGGCATAAAAGCAATAGTTTTCATTGTTTCACATCATTTGGTACGACAAGTCTTCCTGTACAGTTCTCAGCACCGTTAAACGCCAAAGCTCCCAAGGAAAATGGATAGCACCCCGGCTAAAGCCGCCCAAGTCCTTGCTTTGTTACAAACAGGGCTTAGTCAGCGAGAAGTGGCTCGTCGACTGAACCTATCGCGATCGTCGGTCCAGCGAGTGTTCCAGAGGTTCCAAGAAACAGGCGCTTTCTCAAGGAGACCCGGAACTGGCAGAACACACTGTACCTCGGGGACTGATGACCGCTACATTGCTGTTACATCTCTTCGGAATCGCCAACTCAACGCTGTTCAGCTTCAACAAAAGCTACGGGAGACCAGGAATGTGTCCATTAGCCGATGGACAGTTAGGAGACGTCTGCGAGAGGTGAATTTGACACCACACAGACCTGCAAATGGGCCTAAGCTCACCCCAGCTCACCGAACAGCACGTCGTCTGTTTGCTCAGGAACACGAAAATTGGACCCTTGAGCAATGGAGGCTGTACTCTTTTCCGACGAGTGCAGAATATGTTTTTTTGGCAATGATGGCAGAGATAGAGTCTACCGAAGGCCCGGAGAGCGTATTTCTCAATGCTGCATCGAAGAACGGGTCGCATATGGAGGCGGATCAATCATGGTTTGGGCCGGCATATCACTGGAAGGGAAGACGAACATTGTTTACATCACTGGGCCTGGTACCAGGGCAAATTCAGGGGGTTTGACTGCTCAATAATACATTGAGGAGGTGCTGGAACAACATGTGGTCCCATTCGCTGAAAATATCGGCGAAAACTTAATGCTCATGCAAGATAATGCCAGACCCACAGACCAAATATAGGTTTACTGGTCTGTGGCCAGACCGCATACGGCTCCGATCATTACGGAGTACCTCGAAGCCTTCGGTATCACCACAATGGATGGGCCAGCAAGTCCTGACTTGAATTCTATCGAACGCGCCTGGGACGAGCTAAAACGGCGGATCCGGGTTAGAAATCCCGCCCCTGAAACGTTACACCAACTGAAAACTGCAATCGAAGAAGAGTAGGCGGGCATCCCTGAAGATTTCCTTCACAAACTCGTCCGTTCAATGAAAAATCGCATGCGTGCGGTTAGCTAGAGGAGGAAATACACGATATTGAAAATTGAAAATTTCCATTTATTCCAAATTAAGGGCGGCGCGGACGTATTGAGGGCGGTAGGTTTACAAGGCTTGAAAAAAGTGAAAACATTCTTATTTTCCTAAAAAAAAGTACGAAATTACAGATGCTGAAATGAAGATGGTATCAATATGTTCATTATCCCGCTCACAGTTTTTCCAGAAATGGCAATAATATGAAAATTGTTAGGGTGGCTCGATTTCTTTGCTCCCAAGTGTACCTAGTCAAAAATCATATATCTGAAAATCAGACCTTACTGTTTTTAATCTAGTCAGAACGGCGATTCAAAGCAAGCGATAATTTCTAGTCCGCCCCCTTAATTTTTTGCCATATTTTATACCACGTCGGTGGCAAACAAGCATACTGCCCGCCTGATGGTAAGCGGTTAATGCAGCCTACAAACGTATTTGACGTAAGACCATTGATCGTCTGGTCTGTGTAAAAGGTTTTTAGATTAACAAGTTATCTACTTCTGGTCGTCGACTACTACTAGGATTTATAATATTTTACATTCGTAACTTAGACAAAGTTTTTAATCAGTAGAAATTGAGCTCTCGAAAGATATAATACCTACACATGTTGATTTGCAGATGAACCCCCTTCAAACGTTGCCAATATTGAAGGACAAAGACTTAATATTATGTGACAGGTAAATGAATCCTAATCAAAATAATATTTTTATGGTGGACATCTCCAAAAGACCAGGCGTGGTTTGGTTTTTAAATATATCAAATATTTTTTATGCATATTACTCGTATATCATTATTTTATCAAACAAATTATACCTATCTAATATTATCAAGATGACGATGATGTCACCATCGTTCTCGTAGTCTGGCCACTGGCTACCAATCGACCGTCTCCAATAGCAAAGTAGCTGAGAATGTTCACTAATTTCTTTTGATGTTATCATTATTATGGAACAAACAAAAATAAGCGAGTGTTTTAAAATAGAAAAGAATAAAAATGTTTATTGCGTGTCACAATACAGCTTATAGATGGTGGAGGCAATAAAAAAATATGACAACCTGTAAAGGCACTGCAAACATGATAGGGCTAAAATTGATACTAGGTATGTGATGTGATGTTGTGAAGGGACGCCTGGCCAGTAACACGCGGGCAGTCGATCGCACGTCGCGTTCATTCAGCCACATTCCCGATAGGTTGGAGCTTAAGGTTACTGTCCGGGAGCGTTCCCACATCAGATTCTTCCCTTCTTCTCGTTTTCCTGCAGAACAGAAGGACATCTTTAAGGTTGACATCCCTCAATTACCTCTCCTGTAACACATCTTTACCGAATGTATTAAACCGCGGTGCCGCGTACATAAAACATTCCGCTAGTACATGGTTACCTGTTTGCTAATTCCTCCCCACATCCACAGTGCGGGCAATAAAAAAAGTATTATGACCGGTCACGATAGACCAGTCAACAACCTCAGTTCAATACTTGGTTCTTTTGTGATCCATCTCTCCTATCATCATCTTTGATGCATGCTTCCCTCCATTCTCTCTCCCCATCTTGTTAGGGGGTCATAGAAAGGCTAAAATTCTATGACCCCCTTTGTGACTTGAGCGGAGAAAGGAAGCACCAGTTCTGAGCCTACAAAATCCCTTCCCGCGCCCTCCCCCCGCGCCAGCTCATTCACCCTCTCATTGCCCGCTAACCCCTAACCTGATGTCCTGGAACCCACGCCACCGTAACACCTTCTCCTATCTTGTTATTATTATTATTTTATTTAATAATCCTACTAATACACGACTGGTTAGCCTAGTGGGTAGTGACTCTGCCTACGAAGCTGAAGGTCCTGGGTTCGAATCCCGGTAAGGGCAAATATTTGTGTGATGAGCATGAATATTTGTTTCTGAGTCTTGGATGTTTTCTATGTATTTAAGTATTTATAACTATTATATATATCGTCGTCTAGTACCCATAACACAAGCCTTACTGAGCTTACTATGGGACTAGGTCGATTTGTGTAAGATTTGTCCCCTTATATTTATTATTTATTATATTTATTAATATAAATGCGAAAGTTTAGATGTTTGGATGTTTGTTACTCAATCACGCTTAAACGGCTGAACCGATTTGAATGAAATTTTGCACGAAGATAGTTTATAGCCTGAATTAAAATATAGGATAGTTTTATCCCGAGTCCACGCAGACGAAGTCGCGGGCGGAAGCTAGTTTATTCACATAAACAATTAAAAAACACATTACAATAAATGCGCCAAACTGGAGTGACCAGTTTGTTGGCGCGTCGCGCTCAATTTACATGACTTATATCATTGTTTACACGTGTGAGTTATTTTCTATTGTTACTAGTGAAAGGGCATGCATATTTAACATTAAGATGTGGTTAAGTATTTTCGTTACTATATAATTCTAATAGTGTATTTTTAGCTTATTTTTAAAGGCTGCTTTGCTAATAATATCGTTTCCACATAGAAAGGGTATGTTATTAAAAGATTCGAGGAGTTAAATAGTGCAACGTTCTCTCACCATAATAGTTACAACTTTTTGGTTCGACATAATGCAGTCTCTTATCAAGTCTAAGTGACCGAGTGTTTCCCTGTCTAGGCATTTATAGTCGTTGCAGTCGTATTGATCCACGGCTATAAGATACCTAAACTTTTCTTGCACGGAAACTGCTCATAATTGGTCATAATTATATTTTTGTTTAAGTCTGGCTTTTTTACTAGCAAGCAGTTTCAAAAATCTTATTTGTAATGACTTAACTTTGCTGATGTAGGAAGGAAAAGTTAAGCTCTTCCTTACATTTTTTCACTAAGGCGGATGTTACTGTTGCTTTCAATGCTGCCCGACTGTTCGTGTATATCACTACCCTTCCGGTCTGTTGCTCTCTCTTATAATCTGTGCGCACCTCGTTATATCGCGCACACTCCTGCTTGGGAAACGCTGGCATACCTCCCGAGTGGGCTAGATACTCTTTCACGCAGTTTAGATATAACTATACCTGCCCCCCCCCCCCAGCACACTAAGTTTTATGTCCGACGTAAAGTATTCGTCCCTCTTGCACTCGCATATTTACCAGAATGGGACGAATGCTTTATATCCGACATTAAAACTTAGCGTACTAGCCCCCCTGCTCCCGCTAGCTTTGTTGATTGCCTTCTTAATCCATCTGTGAAGCAGACCGTACCCGACGTCTACCTTTCAGCTGTTTCTTTCTCCTATGTGTATTCTATACTTCTTGTCGAATATGTCCTGCCTCTTTATAAGGTCATTATTGGCTATCATCACGTGTAAGTTCGAAAGCGCTTCCTCCTGTATCAGCGAGTGTCTTTTGTCCACGCAGCTTCCTCTCCATTCTTTACATGCTTTTATCCTGTACCATTGTTCCATGGCCCTTTTCCACTTCAATTCGCATTCTTCAAACCCAGCAGTATTTCCATAGCTTGCGTCGGGGTCGTCTTCTTCTTCGTGTCGAGGTTCCTCAAATATGAGATGCCCAATGGGCAGCGGTGTGGACAGCTCTGGCAGTCGCGTCTCTCAGGTCGTGTTCCGAGCAGGAGTGTGGGCATGTGGGGCACGCCATCAGGTGCACCATGGTTTACGTTGCTGTACCGCAAACACATTGGGTTGATTGGCCACGATGCAGTCCCCATCTGGCCATGTCTTCCTTACAGCGGCCAACATGCGTTCTGAGCCTATTTAGCGCCCTCCAGATGGGCCATGGCTCCTTGTGGCCGGGTGGCAGTTGTTCCGAAGCTAGCACGTAGACAGCAGGCAGCGAGCATCTGAGGGGCTTTGCAGGGGGCTAGTGTTCCGCATGAAACTCCTGCGACTCTTGAGACGGGCAGATGGCGAGTTATGACCGTACAGTGGGTGGCGCTGGTCAGTCTCCTGTTTCCCCTTTTCCACAGCACTTGCCACCTCTCTACGGATTTCAGAAGGGGCGAAACCCGCGAGTGGGTACAGCTTGTTGAGTGGAGTTGGCTTGAGGCATCCGGTGATGGTGCGGCAGGTATCATTGAGTGCAGCAGTCACCAGGCCGGCGTGTACGGACCGATGCCATACAGGGCAGGCGTGCGCAGAAAAGCACAGCGCCAGCCCGGTGGTGCGCACAGTGTGCGCAGATGGATCCCACAGTCAAACTGTGCAAACAGTTTTGTGGGACGTTGTATTTAGTTTTAAGTCATTGTACAGTGTTTTACTGAAATAATAATAAAAAAAGATGATCCCCAGCTTGTTGACGTTAGTCTTCGCAGCCAGTTGTTACGTGCGCTGACCTTCATGCGGGTGTTAGTACAGTGCGTATTATACGTCAGTGCCCTGTCCAGCGTAATTTCCAGGTATCGTGGGTTAGCAGTGTTCAATCGCCGCTCCCTCCCACGTTATATTTAGGGGTCTTTGCGCGTGATGATTGCGCAACTGGAACGCGCAGGATTGTGTTTTGCTCGGGTTTGGCCGGAGGCAGTTGACCTTGTAGTATTTTCCAAAGTGGTCCAATGCCTCAGACAGTGTCTCCTCTACCTCTTCAAATGAGCGGCACTGTGCTGCCAAGGCCAGGTCGTCTGCATAAAGAAAGCGTTGTGTCCCTGGCGGGCTGGGCTGGTCGTTGGTGTACAAGTTGAAGAGGGTTGGGGCCAGCACGCTACCCTGAGGGAGACCATTTTTTTGGCGTCGCCAACGACTTTTGCCGGTGTTGAGATGGACCTGGATGGACTTGGGGTCGTTATAGCCCCCGTCACCATCAAATGAAAATGAAAAATGAAAATTATTTATTCGCAACAAACAAATATAAATATCACATACACACATATAAATTATAATACTATTTAATTATGTACTTAAAACTATTTATTTTCTACGATATGGTCCCGCCTCAGCATAATGCTGGCTCACCCGTGCCTGTGCAGTACCCCAGGGATCCAGCATGGGAAATAACCCTATTCTCGTGCTGTTAAATGATATCACCTCAGCTTCTCCTGAGTCTGAGTTTGTGATTTATGCTGACGATACCTGCATCATAGTCCAAGCTGACAATGTCAATGCTCTTAAATCAAAACTTAGTCAAGTGATATCGAAGACAGACATGTGGATTGCAGCTAACGGAATGCTCCTAAACCTAGAAAAGACAAACATAGTACATTTTCAGTTGCGGCACACTAATGTAGATGAGTTGAACATCGAGATCAACAGCATCTCTGTCCCTCAGGTGAACACACTAAATATCTAGGTTTTGTAATAGACTCGGCGCTGACCTGGTCCCCCCACATAGATTACCTGTGTAATAAGCTATCGTCGGCGTGTTTTGTCCAGACTCGCCCCAAGCCTGACCGAAAATAACTTAAAACTTGCGTACTATGGATATTTCAACTCTATTTTTGATCCAAGGTGTGGATCTGTGGATCTATGGGGCCTGTCTGCTTAGCAAATTAAGAATAATAAGAATGCCTGAGACTTGGTACTACCAAATATCTCACAACTTTTTGCGGTGGAATAGTTTCGAGACTTGGCCTCTTTATTACATGGAATGTTTTTTATGGGATCTCACTTCTTTTTGTAGGTTTTTGTGTCAATATCCCATTCTTGATTTTTTGTGGGATTTTAATATGGGATTACAAAGTTATTTATGCAGTTTATTTTTTGCCCCATTCACTGCAAATATAACTTTGTAATCAAATAAAGATACTTCAGACCTTCGATTTTTGACATCAAATAAAGCGGCCCACCAAGTTGAATATTTTTTGTAAAGGCGGTATAGATATATCTCTAATAGTTTGGTTGGGCTCTTGTGTTTTCTAATCAGGGTCACCAGGTACTCCAGATCTTCCATTATCCTAGTTTTTTGTGGCCCTTTATGTGGCCATTAAACCCTAACTCTGTACCTAAATTTCAGCTCTCTGAGTTTATGGGAAGTACTAGTTCTATTTTGATGATCATGAGTGAGTGAGTGAGTGAGTGAGTGTCATAAATGCGAAACTTTGGTTTCGCTTAACTTCGGAACTAAATGACCTACAGACTTGAAATTTTGGATTTCAAGTATGTGATTATAGCTTACTGGATGACGAAAATTTCTGCGTTCTGGTCTTATCCAGAAGTTCTCAAATAGGGGCCTGAAAACGCGGTTCCAGTAAAGGATGGTACGGCAGTGTTTGCTTCGCGCTCGACTTGGCGGGGGCACTGCTGTGCCCCCAGATTAGTTATTTTCTTATGTTATGATCATTGTCCTTAATTTTTCTAATGAATCATTGTAATCGTTATTTAAATTTTAATTGTTATTTTATCCATAATTTGCTCACTAATTTTATTTCAACCTAAGTAACATAGGTTGTATGTATCAATTGTATATTTGAAATTGTATACCTATTGACCTGTAAAAACATTTTTACCAATAAATAAATCTGAATCTGAATCTGAATCACGAGCCAGCGCTGGTTTTCCGGCGAGACCATTTTGAGTAGGTATTACGTTCTCTGCTGAGGGGCTACCGCGAAGTGAAAACGAACTCCGTTCGAATCAGACATGCTAGTCTTTGCACCTTATTCAGTACCTTCTGATATTCTTTTTTACGGGCCCTATGCCACCATACCACGGCCCCGCACCCTGGGTAAGATGATTGCCTTATAAATCCAATTGATAATTTCGGGTCCCCATCTTCTTCCCACTGCCCTTTTACATTGGTAGAGTGTTCTAATGGCTTTCGCTGATTGCGACTTAATGTGGGTTTTATATCCGAGTGAAATTAATACTAATACCCTTATTCATGACTAGCTTCCGCCCGCGACTTCGTCCGCGTGGACCCGGGATAAAAACTATCCTATATTTTAATCCAGGCTATAAACTATATTCGTGCAAAATTTCATTCAAATCGGTTCAGCCGTTTAAGCGTGATTGAGTAACAAACATCCAAACATCTAAACTTTCGCATTTATAATATTAGTAGGATAAGTGAGTCGGTAAATGAACGGAAAAAACCTATGCCCACAAATTCTTTGCTGTGTCACAATTTTGGTTATCCGCCTATTGTACGATAAGATTTTGTTTAAAATACAAATTAGATAAATAAATGTTTGTGTCAGTCACGCCATCACGACGTACATGGCGTCCCGCTACGGCTCGGAGATGAGCAAGTTCCTGCTGCCAGCCACGCCGCGCCCGCGGGCCCTCGTCGACCAGTTCCTGCACTTCAACAGCAGCGTGCTCTATCCCCAGTACAGAGCGGCTGCCGTAAGTCTTCCACTCTTGTTTACTTTACAGTGTATTCACTGCCTGCTTTGGGGTGAGCAGAGGTGTGCAGGGTGCTATGCTACATACAAGGTGTATAGGGCGCCGTAAAATACAAAAGGGCGCCAAAGGTACGACTCGGCCAGGCCGCCTTTATGGTTAAGACCAGCTATGAGTGCTTTAACGATGATATTTCTAAAGTAAACCCTGTAGTTGTTGAAAGAACCCACAAAAAGTCTATAAGTACTCCGCCTCATATGTGTTTGTGCGTGCTTCGAAAAATGCCACGCTTGTTATAAAAAGTAGCTTTAAGTTATAATGTTATGAGTGGTCTACTGTATTTACTACGACTATAATTTTCGATGCGTTACAACGTATTACAAAGTAGCTACGCTGCAGAGGCATCCTTCTTAGAGGAAAAACTGGAACTTCCGTGTATGTTTTCAGAAACCAATCCTGTACGGCTCGATGCGCAACGTGGGCAAACACACACACGACGAGATCCAGAGCGCATACGCCGCCATGGAGCGCATGCTGTCTGATCGCGCGTTCTTCAGCAACGGCAACTGGCCCTCGCTCGGCGACATCTCGCTGATCGCCACGCTCAGCACGCTCCACGTGCTCGTTCCCGTCGACGTCGCCAGGTACAGTCCGCCGCGCTTTATTTAAAGCCATTTTTTTCTAAAACTATTCACACCAAGGCAAGTGTTATATCATTTTCGGATAAATGAAGGATGAGGAATCTATTTTACGAACCAAAATAATACATTTTGGAACAAAAAAATTAAATAAAGTAGAAAAACATATACAGTGTAAATTATTTATATTCAATATTAGCAATTATCTTTTTAACTACATACTTAAGAAACATCAAAACAAAAAATACGGCCATAAAGCCACATTAATTCTGTTTTAGAAAATATATTATTTTGTGTATAAATATGTTAACAGACCGGAAAAAATATATGCGTGACTCAGGGTGACCTCAATGCATGTGTCGTCCGGGAAGGACATGAAGGGGTACCATACAGTTTTAAAATACGTTCGTTGTCAATTATATAGTTATGTCATTAATTGATTATTTTGGGTACTTAGGTATTTAAAATTAAAATGCGCAATTTCAATTAATTTATGTATAATACGATACGTTCAACTACAAAGATATAAGTAGCTCAGATCATTTAAGCTATCTTTTTTTGCAATTGCATCTGCCTTGGCACTGTTTTTTGCACTTGCACCTGACTATTTCTAAACATGCTTCCGCAGCAACCGGCAAGTCCGTCCATGTAGGATCCCAGTTGTCGTTGACTTTCGTCCACCCCCAAGTAGACGGACAGGGTAGATTTTGAGCCGTCTGACCCCAAATATGAACCTCTTGATAAATGGACCTTAAAATTAAACCTGAAAATGCTGATATAAAGCGGTTTTGGTCGGTAGGATGTGTTCGATCTGCCGATCTTTCTCCGTAAACAGATATTTTCGGCACTCGTTTACCGAAGTACACGGAGCTGATCTGAAATATTAATTGATATCATACAATATTCTAGTTTACTCTTTAAAAACGTATACCTGTTTAGCATAACTGATAATCTGACCTCCCATACAATATAGCGACGTATTTCTCGATGAAAGTCATTGCCTCTTCAATGTGCCCCTCACTTGCTGTCACGAATCCATCAGTAACATCCGGAAAACTTCCCATGCATCAAAAACACTTTTCTTTCCTTTACCATTAAACGAGGATACGGTATATCGCTATATCGAAGTGCTGAAGTTTTTGTACGAGAACGCCACTATGTCAGTCCGACTCCAGGACCAGAATTCGAAACCTTTTCCGCTGCAGGCAAGGAGATGTCATTTCTCCAAAACTGTTCACCGCTGCACTGGAGGACGTCTTCAAGACTCTGGACTGGAGAAGGCTAGGCATCGACATCAACGGCGAATACATCACTCACCTTCGGTTTGCTGACGATCTAGTAGTCTTGGCTGAGACCACGGAGGACTTAAGTACGTTGCTCGATGACCTCAGTAAAGCTTCCGAGCGAGTTGGTCTAAGATTGAACATTGAACATGGATAAGACAAGGATCATGTCAAATGCCCATGTAGTACCAACTCCCATTACAATCGGACACTTTACGTTCGAACTTGTAGACGATTATGTATACCTAGGACAGACTATGCAGTTAGGTAGGTCCAACTTCGAGAAAGAGGTCAATCGTCGAATCCGACTCGGCTGGGCAGCGTTCGGGAAGTTACGGCACATCTTTTCGTCCAATACTCCGCAGTGTCTCAAGACGAGTCTTTGACCACTGTATGCTGCCAGTGATGACATATGGCACTGAAACGTGGTCGCTTACTATGGACCTCATAAGAAGGCTCAAAGTCACCCAAAGTGCAATGGAGAGGGCCATGTTGGGAGTTTCTCTGCGTGATCGCATCAGAAATGAGGCTATCCGCAGCAGAACCAAGGTAACCGATATAGACCTCCGAATCGCTAAATTTAAGTGGCATTGGGCGGAGCACATAGTACGTAGAACCGATGGCCGTTGGGGCGGAAAGGTTCTCGAGTGTCGACCACGTACCGGAAGGCGCCGCGTGGGTAGGCCCCCCACAAGGTGGACTGATGACCTGGTAAAGGTTGCAGGAGTCCGCTGGATGCGGGTGGCGGAGGACCGGTCACTTTGCACTCTTTGGGGGAGGCCTATGTCCAGCAGTGGACGACTTTCAGCTGATATGATGATGATGATGATGATGATTGTACCCCTTCATTTCCTTCACGGACGACACATGCATTGAGGTCACCCTGACTCACGCATTTTTTTTCCGGTCTGAACATATTTATATACAAAATAATATATGTTCTAAAACAGAATTAATATGGCTTTATGGCCTTATTTTTAGTTTTGATGTATCTTATGTAGTTAAAAAAATTATTGATCTATATTGTACACGCTGCTTGGGGTGTACTTTTGAAGAGTAGATCTTGGGGTTCGTGATGCGGTGAGAAATGACACTCGTAGTCCAAGACATGCACGTATAATGAGGATTTAACTATCTTACAGGGTGATACATAGATGTTAGATCACGTATTTATCACGTATGTTTGGGCACGAGCAGCCCGTTGAACGTTCGTTTTGCTACTCTCCCTGCCGCGCCCCTCTTCCCCGCGCCCCGCACCATGCACTGCGCCGGCGACGGTTACCGATGATTCCCGAACAAGAACGAGGCGTAGACATACTCCGCGGCGTTGAAAGCATTGCTTTCAAGACATCAGCTGCTGAAGCTTTGTTATTGGGAATCAGGATCAGTAATTGGTAGAAGACACATCTTGTGTACGGCCCTTTTGATTGGCCCCTTTTCAGTCATAATATCGGCGACACGACACACGTCGTCTGGACCTGGATAAAGACGAACGACGCGTCCTCTACGCCATTGTAGCGGCATTAGGTTGTCTTCTTTAAGTAAGACGAGGTCTCCAACTTGAATTCCTCTCTGTTTATTCTTCCACTTCACGCGCTGTTGTAACTCCGCCATGAACTCGCGGCGCCATCTGTCCCAAAATTGCTGCCGGATTTGCTCGATTCGCTTATATCTGGTCGTTGGATTGCCGGTGACGGGCAATGAAGGCACCGATGACGTAAGTGGCCGAGTAATCAGAAAATGCCCTGGAGTGAGTGGACACATATCGTTGGGGTCTGATGAAAGGGGTGTAATTGGACGAGAGTTAAGGATTGCCTCTATTTGTACAAAAAGTGTGGCAAAAAGGAGTTCCTCAAAAGTCAGGTTTGCGTTTCCGGCAATGCGTTTTAAATGAAACTTAGCTACCCGGACGCCAGTTTCCCATATCCCCCCGAAGTTTGGTGCGTACGCTGGTATGAATTTAAAATTAATCGCCTCGTTAGTTGCATAATCCGAAACTGGATAAAGGCTGGATCGTAAGACCCTGCCAAACTCATTGTGCGCACCCACGAAGTTCTTTCCGTTATCGCAATAAATTACTTCCGGTTTGCCACGACGCGATACGAATCTACGTAGACAAAGTATGAAAGCCTCTGTGGTCAAATCGCTGACCACCTCGAGGTGAATAGCCTTGGTAGTTAGGCAGACAAATACACACAGGTATGCCTTAGTGGTACGACTACCACGCCCCTTTTTATTGGCGATCATAAAAGGCCCGGCAAAGTCGATCCCAGTATAATGAAAGGGGGTGCTAGTTGCAACTCTTACGTTTGGTAAATCTCCCATTATAGGCTGAACTGTTTTACCTCTCAACCGAACACAGTTCACACATTTTTTAGTAATATTTCGAGCCCAATTCCTCCCACCTACTGGCCAGAACTCTTCACGGAGGGAAGACAATATTAGTTGTGCGCCTGCGTGATACAGATGCAAGTGCTCGTAATTAATTAATAATTTCGTGAAATGATGCTTAGCATCTAACAATATAGGATGTTTTTTATTATAGTGATAATTTGAATTACTGATTCTCCCTCCCACTCGCAAAACGCCACTGGGATCTACGAAAGGGTTCAGAGATAAAAGTCTACTTCTGTGATGAAGTGGCCTACCCTCACTTAAATTTTGTATATCCTTGTTAAACGACTGCGATTGACATTTTTTAACTAAAAAGGCCGATGAGTCTTTAAGCTCCTGAGCAAGCAAAGGTCCTGTTAATTTTGCATTAGGTTCCCTACTGTTATGTATGAACCGGAAAACGTAAGCGTAAATTATTTTTAATCGTATGTAACTAGAATATCGATCAAATGAGACGATGGGATCACAAATGCTTGAAGCGTCGTCTGTAGTAGTTAGGAGAACCTTTACTTCAGGTAAATTTGAAAGTGACGTATGAGGTTGCACGGGCCACTCAAGAGGATCCTTCTTTAGGAAAGAAGGACCTTCCCACCAGGCAAATAAAGACTGCATATGCTGCGGTTCAACACCCCGCGATGCCAAATCTGCTGGATTTAAATTAGTCGGTACATGATACCATTCAAAACCCTGGGTCAACTCATTAATTTTGTTTACTCGATTGCGCACAAAAGTTTGCAAATTTTTGGTCTGTGTTTTGAGCCAACCAAGTACTACAGTAGAATCTGTCCATGTTACATATTTCGAAATATTCGTTTTTATTGACTGTGTCACTTTTGTGCACAATTGAGCGCCCAGTAAACTTGCACACAATTCCAAGCGAGGAATTGTTAAAATTTTAATTGGTGCTACTCTGGCCTTGGCACATAGCAATCGGACTGTGATGTGATTATGATGATCTACTGATCGCAAATAAACACATGCTCCATAGGCCTCTTGAGACGCATCCACGAAACAATGCAGTTCCGTGCGTTCTACATTAGGCACTTCACAAAGAACGTGTCTATCCAAATATATGTGAGACAAGTGATCCAAATTGTTGATGAACTTCAACCATCTTTTTCATAGACTGGGGGAACTGGATCATCCCAACCCAATTTAGCAGACCATAGATTTTGGAGAAGAATTTTAGCTTTAACAATACAACAACATAGAAGCCCCAATGGATCAAACAACTTACAAGTTGTAGAAATAATGATTCGCTTTGTTATTTGGTTTGAAGGTTTTAAGTCAATCGGAAAGTGCAACTCGTCCGACTGAGGGAACCATTTTAACCCCAAAACACTAGCCTCGTTATTTAGGTTAAGACAATTTGTAGATTCCGACCGACTTTCTAGAATTTGCGGACAATTCGTGCGAAACTTACGCAGAGGAAAGCATGCTGAATCTAGAACTTTAACCACATTTGTATAAATATGTTTCAACTCTTCTACTGTTGAGGAGCCCGTAATAAGATCGTCAATATAAAAATCTTTTTCAATGACATTAGAAGTGATTTCATCTTGACATTCCAGAGCTAGCTGCTTGAGACACCTTGTGCTGAGAAAAGGTGCCGAAGCCGTTCCATAGGTCAGGGTATTGAGCTGAAAGATCTTGATAGGTTTATCGACCTGATCTCTCCACAATATGAGATGTAAATATCGTTGTTGCTGATTAAGAGCAATTTGCCTATACATCTTCTCGATGTCAGCAGTAAGAACGTACCTATTAGCTCTGAAACGAAAAAGTATTGACAGCAAATCACTTTGTACGACGGGCCCAATAGCCTGAATATCATTAAGAGACTTGCCTGAACTTGTTTGGGCAGAACAGTCGAACACAACCCTAAGCTTTGTCGTCTCTCTTTGCTCGCAAACAATGCAGTGATGTGGTAAATAACACCCTGACCCTGGCCGCTCCACTTCAGTCATATGTCCCAACTCAGCATACTCTTCCAAGAAATATACGATATTGGTCCTTCAAAATTCAACTTTTATTCAATTTCTTCTCTAAACTAAGAAAACGTCTCATAGCTATAGAATATGAGTTGCCGAGAGACTCCTCGGGCTTTTCCTTGAATGGCATCATTACAGAGAATCGACCATTAGGTAAACAACTAGTATTTTCGACGTAGTGAGTTTCACAGAACTCTTCATCCACAGATAAAGAATTACAATCGGAAGGCAAATCTTCCACCTCCCAAAAGCGTTTTAGAGAGTCATCGACATCTTGTAGTGACGTCCTGTGCCTTGTAGTGGCTAAATGACAATTGATATTATTTTGGTAGTAGCTTTCTCCCGTGAGTCCAACTACTATCCATCCCAGTTTGCTATCTTGTAGGATTGGCTTGTCCTTGCCTAATTTTATTTTCCTTGAATAATAATTTCGAAAAACTTGTCAGCACCTAACAAGATATCAATCTGTGATGGCTTGTAGAATTGAGAATCAGCCAGCTCGACATCTCGCGGCATATCCAATCTTTCGACATCAATTTCAACATTGGGTAAGTTGCCTGTAATTGTCGGGATAACCAAACAATCAGCATTCAATGAAAATGAATTAACGCGCGATTTTACCCTTATTTGAACCCGTTCAGTTATTTCAGTCTCTTTATTATTGATCCCAGAAATTCTAAATGAATTTATTTTATTGGAGGGTAGGCCTAACTTTTTTCTTAAATTTTGTGTCACGAAAGACGACTGGCTCCCAGTATCCAGCAAAGCACGAGCAAGGCAAGTCAAATTACTATTAGGACAACAAACTTCAACCTGAGCTGTACACAATAGCACTTGACCAGCCGTGCCAGTCGACAAATTACTTGATGTATTTATTTTTCCGCTATATCTGTAGTAACAATATTATTACTGGTTACCTTGTCACAATGCAAGAGCGAGTTGTGTTTCTTTCTACAACTACGACAGGAACCTTTCAGAGTGCATTGAGAATTTCAAAAAGTCTATCTTCGAGACTCATTTCCTTGAACTTATGGCACTGATAAACATGATGGCTCTGCCCGCAGACCAAACACGGCTTAATTCGTGGACCCTCCACAGAAGTGACAAAGGATTTGGGATATTTATTTTTTTATGGACATTTTTACTATCGTTAGAACGACTAAAATACATTGTCTCCAAAACATTTGCCCTATTCCGCAAAAATTCTTTAAAATGCTCCAAAGTACATCAGACGACAATTCTGTATTTTCTTGAGTTGAAGAGAGACGTGAAAAGCTGCCCTTGTACTCCTCCCACTTTGAATTTGTTTTGGGATCTAACTTCGCCGAGACCAAAAATATAACTAGAGGGTCCCAACCCTTGGTAGAATAAATACCCAACGCGTCCAATGAACTTAAATTTTTCGTTACAGTATCTATTAGATACCTCAAAGCCATGAAAGACTCCTTTTGTATAGGATTAACACTAACGATCGCGTTTAAATGATTATTTATTAAGATATTTTTATTATCGTATCTTTCACACAATGTTTTCCACGCAAGTTCGTATCCGTTGGCAGAAAAGTCAATTGACCTTATTACTAAACACGCACTTCCTTGTAGTGAATTTCTTAAATAGTGAAACTTATTCGCCGTTGCAATCGAATCATTACTATTGATCAATGACTCAAACAATCCTTTAAATTCCGACCAACGCGTATAATTTCCATTGTAAGTTGGCAAATTTATGGTTGGCAAACGAATCGCACTGTATTTATCATGTCAAAAACCCGATTTATATGAGTCACTGTCCCTACTGCCCTTTACTGAAAACGTATCAATTATATCTTGAGCTAAGGCGATTTGCGAGTAGAAAATACTTTCAGTTTGAGTTCTTTCTAAAATCTGTACCTCTGACTCAGGCGAAATATCTTCGATTTCGATCTGGATTTTATCATAATCGGTCATTAATTTCCGTAGTCCTTCCAATCGTAAATTTAACTCCTTAATTCGCAATGAAGTGAGCTCAGACTGTTGTACCTCTTTGACAAAGTCTTTGAAAACGGTTAATTGACTTTTAATACCACCGCGCCTTCTATTAAGTTTTTTAATGCAATCGGCAAGAACAGCGGGGTCCGATTTGTCAACCATTTTTAATCAACAATGAGCTAGGCAAATAAATAGGTGCAATCAAACCGGTAACACGATCCAGCCGTCTAGTCCAGCACCGCTGCCGCTGAGCCCGCCAACAGCACCTGCCGCGCCAGGCAAACACAGCTCACAACAGTTACCCGTTCCCGCGATCCACTTGGAACCGCGTAGCAACAGCGCGAGCAGCCTTCCGGCGAGAACAAAGGGCGTTGGTTATACTGGAACGTACCGAATGGACTTTGAACCTTAAGCGTAATCACCAGCGAAATACGAGAAATTATACTAAAGTGCACTTTTAGATAGTTAATTATAATAAAAGCTATAACATTTACTTGCAAAGAAAAAGGCAACACGAAGTTATTGCTTAGAAATATCAAACAAAGAATTTGACTAACGGTAATCTAACGGTACATTTATGTACCTTCCTACAACGACTAGAACATATTTGTCCAATTTTAAATGCTTATCACTAGTGCACTGTTATTGCTTAAACTTCCAATATTACTTATTACGTAAACTTAAACTTGTAAGTACTTATTGCTTAGTTGATTTGTATAGAAATCATTTGTTGCGAAGCGATAAGAATGAACAAAGGATGCAAAAAATAAGCCAGCAAGCTATAGGCTAATTACTGAGTTTGTAAACAACTGCACATCGTTAAATTGCATTGATTTATATAGAAATCTAGCGAGATAAGTCTTAGTGCTCAAATAATTGCAAATTGGCTGGTACGCATAAAGCTACATACACAACCCGACGTTTGCAAGTAGCCAGGCACTAATTATACAAATAGAAGTTATTTAATTAGGGATAAGGCATAACAAAAGGAACGGGCTTACTTCGATCGGCATAGACTTTCGATGATTATGTCTTGTAGTTACTAGTATATCCAAAGCGCCACGGCAGCATTCCGTTTCTTTGTTCTTGCGTAGTTACAAATTTCCCACGGTCGCCATATGTACACGCTGCTTGTGGTGTACTTTTGAAGAGTAGATCTTGGGGTTCGTGATGCGGTGAGAAATGACACTCGTAGTCCAAGACATGCACGTATAATGAAGATTTAACTATCTTACAGGGTGATACATAGATGTTAGATCACGTATTTATTGTATGTTTGGGCACGAGCAGCCCGTTGAACGTTCGTTTTGCTACTCTCCCTGCCTCGCCCCTCTTCCCCGCGCCCCGCACCATGCACTGCGCCGGCGACGGTTACCGATGATTCCCGAACAATAACGAGGCGTAGACATATATATATATATATATATAACTTTGTTACTAATCTATGGACAGACAGCGCACAGCCTAAACCGCTAACGATATAAGCATGAAATTTGGAACATATATTCTTTACAGTACGTGGACGTGTGCTAAGAAAGTATTTTTCGAAATTCAACCCTTAAGGGGGTGAAATAGGGGTCAAACCGTTGTATGGAAATCGTTCAAGTTGAAAGAATCTTTGTATGAATGTTTCTTACTTAAAAGCAAAGCAAATGATTAAGCGATGTTACAAACATTCATCGCCTAAGGGGGTTAAAAAGAGTTGAAAGTTTGTATGGGAGACATGTCGTTTTTAAAATTAGCCATTTAAAACTTTGGCCACAAGCTCCTAATGTACAGTCAAAAACATTGATAAGGGATATTTTCCTAATTCATCCCTTGAAGGAGTTAAGATAGGGGTTGAAAGTTCACATAAGTAATGTGTGATTTCCTAAACCGCTAAAGTTATAAGCATAACATTTGGAATATATATACTTCACAGTACATGGACGTGTGCTAAGAAAGGATTTTTCGAAATTCAACCCTTAAGGGGGTGAAATAGGGGTCAAACCGTTGTATGGAAATCGTTCAAGTTGAAAGAATCTTTGTATGAATGTTTCTTACTTAAAAGCAAAGCAAATGATTAAGCGATGTTACAAACATTCATCCCCTAAGGGGGTTAAAAAGAGTTGAAAGTTTGTATGGGAGACATGTCGTTTTTAAAATTAGCCATTTAAAACTTTGGCCACAAGCTCCTAATGTACAGTCAAAAACATTGATAAGGGATATTTTCCTAATTCATCCCCCGAAAGGGGTTGATAGGGGTTGAAAGTTCACATACCTAAGTAATGTGTGATTTTTAATATTAAACTGTAGCTAGAAACATGAAAGCAGGAAAGCAGGTTTCTTTTATAATATGTAGATGTATTTGCCCCCTAAAGGGGTGAAATAAGGGGGTAAGGGGGCTTAATCAAAATAATTTATTCTCTAACATCGTTAAATAGGGACGGTGGATGGAGTTGGAAAGTTCTCCGTCTTTTAGCATTCAGTAGATAAGTTTGCTTTCAAAACTATACAGGTAGCCCGAACTAACGTGAGTAAAACTACTGGACGGATTTACTTAAGCAAAAATTTCCAGTCATGTTGCTATCTTTAATAGGTACCTACATTATGAAAAATATACAATTTAAGCAGAAACGTCTGTTGATGATTCTTAGATTAGATTAGATTAGATTTATTTATTTCGAGATAAAAATTACAATATAGATTCGCATACAATGTCAAAATTATAAGAATCCTTATCACGATCGTCAATAATAAATAATAAGAAATAAAAATTAAATAATATTCAAAATGTCAATACAGAAAGTGGAAATAGTATCTCCGATTACGGATTGTCATTTAACAACTAGTGGATAATAAATTTTAAACAAAAATAAACAATGTCAATTTACGTATTACGATTTCGCAGTAGAAATACAATATAAATGTTACACAAGAAATAGTATCAGAATTAGGTATCAATAAATCAAATAATTACTTAAAACATTATTTCCATGAACTCGTGAACAGAGTACAGAGGGTTATCCAACAAAAGATTTCTCAGTCTACGCCTAAATGTTACGTCACAAGGTTCGTTTCTTGTATCGGCGGGTAGGTACTCGAAATAAGTAGGCCCAATAACCCGGGGATTTTTCTTTGAAAGCGCCATGCGACGAGGAACTGTCATTAGGCGCCCAGTTGAAAGAGCTCTTTACCCGTTACGTTCACACGCGCAAACTGGGAGATGTTTTTTCTTACAAATAAGAGGAGCTCGAACAAATGTTGTGAGTAGTGCGTCATTATGCGTTGCGTCGAGAATAGCTCCCGACAGGGGTGCCGATGCTGACTCCTACATCAGGGAATGAAAATATGCGAAGTAAACTTGTTTCAGTGAATCACACTTAAGATATTATATTTGTAAAAACGGAGTTTTCAATTGAAATTTTGCAATTTAAACTAATGAACTCATCGCATTGTTACCTTTTACTCTTAATCCGCCGTGAACGGATTTAGATGAAATTTTTCGTACAGATGAGTTGAGACCCTTGGAAGGATATAGAATAGTTTTTCATATCAGAAATCATCCCTTAAGATGGTAGAACCAATAATTTAATAGCAATCAAGTTCTACGCGGACGAACTCGCGGGCACCAGCTAGTATTGAATAAAAATAATTTACACTGTATACGTTTTTCTACTTTATTTAATTCTTTTGTTCCAAAATGTATTAGATTCCTCATCCTCTATTTATCCGCAATGATATAACACTTGCCTTGGTGTGTATAGTTTTAGAAAAAAATGGCTTTAAATAAAGCGCGGCGGAGTCGAACTTCTGTCTGTCTGTTACCTTACCACGCTTAAACCGCTAAAACCGATTTAAATGAAATTTAGTATAGAGATAGTTTGAGTCCCGAAGAAGGATAGAGGATAGTTTTTACCCCGGAAATCATCACCAAGGGGGTGAAATGGGAGGTGAAAGTTTGTATGGAGCTACGATATAAACATAAACAAGTTCCACGCGGACAGAGTCGCGGGCAGAAGTATACGTCGGTCGCAGGCTCGCAGGCGAAACAGCAGCCTTGTAAGTGCCACTTCGATGTTCAAGCTGTCACATGCCTGTCACGTGACACTGGCTGCATGAGTCAGGTACTCTGAGTAATAGCTATTTACCCGACTGCAGCAGAAGGAAGGTTTCGACTTGTTGGATTTTAATATATGAGGTGTCGTTAGATTCCTCGTAAGCCGTTTTTAGGCACAGGCTTCACGACGCGCGCGCATCATTACACCTGTGTGTAAATGCGAGCTTAGTCGTGGGAGTGACGCAGGCTATTATATTGGAAAAAAAGCATTCAAGTTTAAAAAATAACTGTTAATTTCACTTGTTTGATCTACTTGTTGATATCATATTTCTGTCATAGTCATAGCATAGAGCTACAGGCATAATCGAGGCGACATGTTAAAGCTCTCATTTCACAGGCGAGCACGGGCGCTACATTTGATTTGCTTGTAGTGTAGTGTCGGTCACTAAAAGTAGCCTTTTTGGTCTAAGATCCGTTGAAGAACTTTATATAGTCGTTCGGTTTGAATTTTGTCCAATCCATTGTCTCATTGTGCGGTGCGGGTTTGCTACCTCATTATTCATTATGGTCCGTCATAAAAGATAAGCACACTTCGTAGATAAAAACTGCATGCATTAACATTTTACTGGATTTTCAACTCCTTTGCCAAAAGTTTAAATTGCTTTAATAGAATTATACATCCCTGGCGTTTACCTGAGCACTGAGAATCGAACAAGTACAAAGGCACCTGGACCGCCATTTTCCTATTAGTGCACTCGTAACCTATTACTTAGGGACATAGAGTCGATATTCAATTGAACTTTCTAGGTGGCTGTAACGACTTTTTACAATACGGTAATTTTGGTGTTTTGCGGTTTCAGTCAAGAAAGGCATTGTTCCTTTAACTAGATTGGACACAACTCAAACCGAACGACTATACCCTCATCTATAATGATAAAAAATTATGTCATAATGATGCGTTTTCGATCGGAAAAGATTTATACCTATAAAAACGGCAAAAGAATCACGTTTGTTGTATGGGAGTCCCCTTAAATATTTGTATTTATATGTTAGAGTCCGAAAAGTTGTTTAAATAAAACATGCTTATTGTGTATACGTGTATATATCTAGACAATAAAACCATAAAAAGATGGCATTAATATGACAACAAGCTGATCATTTTTTTTGTCAGGATCGCCTTTGAAAAACCTGACTTTTATCTTAGCCTATCTTTTTTGTGTCCAGGTTTAGCCTAGGTAACCCTATACCGTTTGACAGGACATAAAAAACCTTTTATTTCATATAACTATTTATTAAATAACAGATGAGGGTATATTCAAAACATGCTGCAGTCTTCAGCAGCGACGTCAGCAGTCCAGGCTAAGAGTAGGCAACCCCTATTTTTCCTATTCCTTATGTCGTATTCTTCCAGCTAATGCTCGATTTTTGTGAAGTTACTTTGTTTTTAGGGTTCCGTACCTCCAAAGGAAAAAACGGAACCCTTATAGGATCACTTTGTTGTCCGTCCGTCCGTCTGTCAAGACACTTTTTCTCAGGAACGCGTGGAGGTATCAAGCTAAAATTTATACCAAATACTCAGGTCTACTGTCCCTTGGAGCTGTGAAAAAATCAAACTTCTGAGCCAACGCAATCAAAAGATACAGCCGTGTTCCGCAAATTTTCGAAACTCGCAAGGGAATCAAAATCTACAGGGTACTTCCCGTGAACCCAAAGTTTTGAAATTTGGTACGAAGCAACGTCTTATAGCACAGATAAAGGAAAAATTGCGAAAACCGTAAATTTTTAGTTACATCATATCATATAATAAAAATATTTGTAATATTTTTTTATGTTATTACTTATATACCTACAGGTTCGTACGGAACCCTAGTTGTGCGAGTCCGGCTCGCACTTGGCCGGTTTTTATTTTATTAAGCAGTTTGTGTGTGTTATTATAAATCATGGATTTCGCTAGGCAACCCATGTGCGATTTATCAATCTATATATTATCTAACATGTAATATTAGGTTATTAGTCATTATCAAATACTTAACAAGTGTATCTGTGTCTTCAACGTATCTCTGCATATTTGCAGTTACTGTCTGCAGGTCACCTATAGAACTAAATAATTAACCTTTATTTCAATTTTTGTAGTAAAATCCCACTTCATATTATTAGATATCCTAAGTTGACCTGCTGGTTGCGTCGCATGTCCGAAGAGAAGTTCTACTGCACAGCGAACATGAAAGGTCTCACCGAGTTCACCAGAAGAATAGGCGAGTTGACTCCAATTCAAAATACCTGAAGATGTTAGTTTAGTTTTTGATTCTTCATTATTATATTTCTTGTACACACTGGCGTTGCTACCGAAGGGTTAGGCGGGGAAGTGGCCCAGGGCCCTCACCCCAACCTCGGAGGATCTCCAACACCTGATTACAAATTAGCTTTGCATTTTTAGGGTTCCGTAGTCGACTAGGAACCCTAAAGGGTCGAACAGACTGCCAGCGGGACGGTAGCGCCTCGCGCTGGCCTCGCGCCATCGACCCGCCAGCATCACGTACGCACCGCGCGCTCCGCTGTCTGGCGTCACACTGACGCGCCGCGCTCCCGTCGCGGGCGCGCGGCGGGAGACTGGCGGGGCGCGACAGAAGCGGGGCGCGTTGCCGACGGGGCGCAGCCTGTTTGACCACGCTAGCGGTTTGTAGGGAAATATCGCGCTGCGCGCCCGCGACGGGCGCGCCGCGCGACCGCGACGGTGCTGTGTGTTCGACCCTTTATAGTTTCGCTTTGTCTGTCCGTCCTTCCGCGGATAATCTCAGTAACCGTTAGCACTAGAAAGCTGAAATTTGGTACTAATATGTATATCAATCACGCCGACAAAGTGGTAAAACTTTTTATTAGGGTCTGTCCCCTATACGTAACGTGGGAGTGTTTTTTTTTTTCATTTCAACCCTAACGTGTGATATATTATTGGATAGGTATTTAAAAATGAATAGGGGTTTGCTAAAATAATTTTTTGATAATTTTTATATTTTCGGAGATAATCGCTCCAGAAGTAAAAAAAATGTGTCCCCCCCCCTCTAACTTTTGAACCATAAGTTTTAAAAATATGAAAAAAATGACAAAAGTAGAACTATAAAAACTTTCTAGGAAAATGATTTAGAACTTGATAGGTTGAACAGTTTTTGAAAAAATTACAAAATTATTTCTGAACTAAGTTTGTAATTTAACCGTATAAGCAGGTGTTTATTGTACCTGTAATTTCTACAAAATCACAATGAAATGACGTGCTTTCAAATAAAGTAAAAAAACGGTGAAAATTGGTTCACGCAATAAAGAATTATCCCATAAAAATCATCTTCCATACTTTAAGCTAAAGCTTTAAGCTCGCGCGCAATAGTTTACTTAATTTGCCGATAGATGTCGCTGTACGCGGAACGCTCACATTGAACTAACCCGCTTCGCTAGCTCGGCTTTCAACACAAGCACTTGTGCCGAATACAAATAACGATTAAAATGTACAATACAATACAATACAATACAAATACGCTTTTCATCTCTCATACTCTGAAAACTCTGAAATGACCTGCTTTCAAATAAAGTAAAAAATCGGATTTAGGGTTTTAGGGTTAATATGTCAACTCAATGTAACAAATAGCCCATTTTTTTAACGCTTAAGTGGGGACACTTACTGTGACGGACGAAAAACTACGGAACCCTACACTGAGCGTGGCCCGACACGCTCTTGGCCAGTTTTTTTTTAATGTGAGTATATACTCGTATATTGATAAAACCTAAACAGTTTAGGGCCCAGTTTTTTTTTGCCCTATAGGGCCCTTCGTCTGCTAGCTACGTCAGTTGTACATTTGCCATTATAATTTGTCAACTGCCTTTTTGTTATGAGACTATGTTGTCCATGATACATATTTTTTCATGCCCTGTCTTGTTTGGTCAGGTTTTTTTTGTGGACAAATGATCTCATTGTGACTATTCATTTAATTCGGAGTCACTTCTAAAGAATTGATTTAGGTACGTGTTATCCTGAATCTGACTTTATCTTTTCTTTTTAGACAAAAGTTCGGATCGGGTACCTGAAGAATTCAAGTGCCCGCGAAACTCTGAAGATCGCAGGAATGCGGCTGCAACTTCGATTACGGCAAACACGGAGCACAACATGTAAACAATTTTCAATACTAACTGTTTGTCTCTTTTCACTATTATCTGTTTTAAATTTTTTTCTGGTATAAAAAAATAAGAATTATTAGTAGCAGCTGGGTTTTATTTGTGTCATGTAATTACATATCGCGTACAATCCAATCAACGTACATCGCTCTTGGCAACCATCCCTCTCCACATGTAGCAGCGAATTTTTCTATAAATTTTTCACTATTATATTATATTGGGCGCATACACGTCGTAATTTAAGTCGGGCTCTACAAACTACAAACCATACAATTATCTTATACAGCGCCGATATAATAATATAATATAATAATATGTAATCTACATATTATACTCTTTGGCAGCCACTGAATAGACCCCAACATTGGGGTTCCGGCATGTACTTGTAGCGATGAACGTAAATCGCGGAGTGTCCTGCGCCTGACCTAGTTAGCAATTTTTTTCAAATTCTTTTGTAGACAGATTACTTATTTAAATAAAAAAAAACTAAGCGGTTTGGAAAAATCCACCCGTAAGGGGGTTAAAAGGGGTAAAAAGATTGTATGGGGGAAACTTTGTTTTTTAGCCAGAGACTTAAAATTTTGTAGAAAGATTACTTATTAGAATACAAAAAAGTACAATTAGCGTTTTGGAAAATTCTATCCCTTAGGAGGTTAAAAAGAGGAGCAAGGTTTGGATGAGAAACACTCATTTTGATCTGGAGACCTAAAACGTTGTATAAACATTTCTTATCAGAATAAAAAAGTACTTTCAGCATTGTGGAAAAATTCCACCCGTAAGGGGATTAAAACGGGATCCAAGGTTTAAGTATATGGAGACCAAGAAAATGTTATAGTAAGAGATTTGTAAATTCGGTCTTAGCCTGTATGTTAGACTACAAAACTGATTTCAGAGTTATTTATAAATTCATCCCCTATAGGGGTTGAAGGAGATTCAAAGTTTGTATGGAGGGCAAGACATTTTTAAAGTGAGAGATTTGTAATTTGTGTTTTAGACTAGACAAAAGAAGTTAGATGTTTGTACGGGGAACAAGACAATTTTAAAGTAAGGGATCTGTAACTTCGCTTAAAGACTAGCGGGCGTATTCATAAACATTCTACAAGCCTGTTTTAACGTAAATGCCGTTAAAATTAGTTTTTCCTTATCTTTCACTTTGACATTTGTGTTCGTAAGAAAGGGACAGAGCACATTTTATTTAGCAGAGGCATAAGTTTTATGAATAAGGGGGTTAGAAACGAATAATAGCGTTTCTTAAAATTCATCCTCTTTTAAGCAGGTTAAAAAGGGTTGGAAGTTTGTATGAGGAACAAGTAATAGTACATACTAATAAACCGGCCAAGTGCGAGTCGGAGTGGGGCTCCGATACAACAGACATGATTTTGTCGCCGTTTTTATAGATAATGGTACGGAACCCTGCGTGCGCGAGTCCGACTCCCACTTAGCCGGTTTCCTAAGACGGTAACAAGTTCTATGCGGACGAAGTCGCGGGCAACAGCTAGTTTGTTATAAAAATAAAACTTCGCTGTAGGTATAGGTAATTTAAATAGTTACAGCTACAGTGACAGGCTAGTGTTTCTCTTTGTTTGAGTTTTATTCCATACTAGCTTCTGCCCGCGACTTCGTACGCGCATATTTTTTTATTTACATGGTATTCTTATGTTTAACCATACTACTGACTGAAAATAAAGATTTAATTTCCATAGACTGTGTGTCCAGGAGTGGGGCTGAAGGATAGCAGCGGCAGCGATGAAAACAACCCGGGACATGTAAAAGTGTATATTAATAGTACATTACGTACCAAGGGCGGTGAATCCGTGAAAGGCCATAAATATGCGATCTGGGGCTTTACGAATTACCGCCCGTGGTGAGTACACAATTTTACGTCTTCACCTGACTACAATGCGAGCTTTACCGTACGCGCAGCGTGCAGTAAAACTGGCATTATAGCCAGGTGTGACGTAAAAAATGTTAATATAAAAATCACGGACGCGTCATTGCGCCGTGTCGTTCGATCTAAACGGCTAACATGAGTTTGACATTGTCATTTTTCGTTAACGAGAATCGAGTTTTCTATCTGTGCATCTCTATTGCACTTTGACAGTACGAGCGGGATGCACAGATAGAAAACTCGATACTCGTTAGCGTAAGCCGTCATTGTCAAACTCATGGTAAGCGTACTGGTAGTGGGTCGTGTCGCGGCTCGCGCCGCGCCGGCGCCGAATGCCGATGCCCCGCCGCTCGCCCCGCGCCGCTCCCAGTTGCCGCCGTCGGTCTTCATGCGGTGTCCGCGTGAACAGGGTCCCCGCCTTGGAAGCCCTGGCTTCCAAGAGAGTGGTCGTTGCCGGTGTCACCCAGTGGAAGCAGGCAGACTCGGTTCACTGCCCTTTTAACGATGCCTTTGGCCGTCTTGAAGTCCGCCACTCTGGTTATGCCATCCAGGCCTGGCTGAAGTTGATGCACGCGTCCCAAGCGCCATCGCATTGGTGGGACGTTGTCATCTTTGATGGCCACGAGGTCACCTTCTCTGAGCTCATGCTTCTTGACCCGCCAGTAGGTCCGCTGCTGCAGCTCGCTCAGGTACTCGTCATGAAATCGTGCCCAGAAGTGTTCTCATCTTTTGATATCTGTTTGGACAGTTCGTTGTAATAGGTGGCTCTGGTAAGGCAGTTAGTGGCCGCCCTATCAGGAAGTGCCCTGGAGTCAGAGGAGTCAACGGGCGGGAGTTTAGGATTCCCTCGATTTGTGTGAATAGTGTCGTTAGCTCCTCGAACGTCAGATTTAAAGCACCTACTACACGTTTCAAAAGTGATTTAGCTGATTTTATACCCGCCTCGAAAATCCCTCCAAAGTGAGGGGAGTATAATGGACTAAAATGAAATTTTATGCCCTTATCGTGGGCGGCCTCAATCATGGACCTTTGGCTTGCCCGTAACATTCTGCCCAACTCATTATTAGCACCCACAAAGTTGGTTCCATTGTCACAATAAATGTCATGAGGCCTGCCACGACGTGAGATAAACCTGCGAAAGGTCATTAGAAATGCATCAGTACTTAGGCTACTAACAACCTCCAAATGCACGGCTTTGGTACTAAGAAATACGAATACTCATAGTCAACACTTGGACAGCGTGCACCCTCTACCCTTGCGGTTTGCGATTGAAAACGGGCCAGCAAAATCTACTCCAGTTACTATAAAGGAGTATAGGTAAGAGTAACGCGGGGAGGGGGCAAGTTACCCATCATGAGCTGAATTGAGATGCCTCGAATACGCACACACACCATACATTTTCTGAGTTTGTCTCGCTAATTTCCAATCCTATAGGCGGGATAGGCCAATATTGGTTTCTGACTATATTTAACAACAATTGAGGTCCACAATGCATGGCATGTTATCTAAGTGTTCTTTTTGAAATAAAAGTTTGGTAAAGTAATGCTTAGAACACAACAAAATTGGATGTTTCTTTGAATAGTCACATAAGGCTCCTTGTATGCGTCCTCCAACTCTAATCAAATTATATTCATTCAAAAATGGATTAAGTGACAACATTTTAGATTTAAGTACGATGCACAGGCTGCTTAGTTTTAAGGCACCGTAAATCATTTTCGAATTAATCACGTTGAGAGATTTTGATTAGAGTTCGAATAGATCGTTCTAGCTCGGCGTTTGATAAAAATCCGCTTTCGCGCACATTTTTAAGTTTTTTGCAATTGAAGATAAATCTTAGAATGTACCCTACGACGCGGATCATTCGGTGATACTTAAAAAATCGAGCAAAGTCAAAAGATGACTGCTGTGGAACCAGGCAAGTAAATACCTTTAGTTCAGGTAACTCGACATCAATAACTTGAGTGGTTGGCCACTCAGATTCAGGTTTCATTGAAACAATGGTCCGTTAAACCATGGCGAATTTTGCAACTAGCTGGGGCTACTGCCGCGATTTGCATGGCCGTGGGCACATGATTCCACCAAGATTTAACAGTCAACTCGTGTATTTCGTTCACTCTATTGTATACAAATTGTTTAAGATTGTTTGGGTACCAACACTATGGTGGAACGCTCCAGAAATATTTTCTGTCGAATTTACACGTGAGTGACTGACGTCTTCGCACTCAGTTGAGCTCCAAGCAGCGCAGCGACTAGCTCCAACCTGGGAGTCGTGCATTTCTTTATGGGGGCTACTCTGGCCTTTGCGCAGAGCAGCTTAATCGAAACATTTCCTACCATGTCTACACAACGTACATAAATGCAAGTAGCGTATGCGAGTTGGGATGCATCCACAAAACAATGCAGATGTGTAGATAACGGTGCATCCTGCATGACAAAGCGTGGAATATGCATTACTTTAATTTCGTTTAAATTTGACAGGAAACCATTCCGCTCCTTGCCTATATCAGAAGGCACCGGGTCATCCCAGCCGAGTCCAGAAAGCCAAAGTTTCTGCAACAACATTTTGGATACTATTGTACAGGGATCAAGCAAGCCAAGTGGGTCGAATATCTTACATGTTGTCGCGAGAATGTTCCGCTTTGTGAATACGGGATCTATCTGAAAGTCGACAAGAAAATTTAAAAGCTATCTTGCGAAGGACTCCAATTCAACCCCAGGACAGACGACTGATTTTGTAAGTTTGAATACTGCTCATTTATCTGTGATAAGTCCTTGTGTGCTGACACATGTGTTCGGTGGGGTCGTTAGCAAATATGCCTGGTACATTTGTTCGGAATTTCCTTAGCGGAAAACAAGCTTCTGCCAACTTGTCAACGACCGAATCACCGAATCACGCATCAGGTCATCACAATAAAAGTTGTTTTTTATGACATTTGCCCCTTTTGCGTCTACGTACTCCTTTGACAACTGAACTATACATCTCGTGGCCAGAAACGGAGCAGAAGCCGTGCCATAAGTGATAGTGTTGAGCTGTAATGTTCTCAAAGGCTGAAACTCATCGTCCCTCCATAATATAAATTGTAGGTGACGTTGAGACTCTTCCAGAGAAATCTGGTGGTACATTTTAGCTATTTATTTATTTAAACTTTATTGCACAATACAAGATATAGTACAAATGGCGGACTTAATGCCATAAGGCATTCTCTACCAGTCAACCATTGGGCAAAACAGAAACATTTGGTGCAGGCATTTAAATTTAAATGAAAACTTAATCCAAGATAAACTTTTATCAAATACATACGAAAAAAAAAAACATACACATACAAAATAATATACACTAATATATATACATATTACTACCTTTTGTACCTAGTGAAAAATACTATGTTGACAACTATCCTACGCGCTTATCAGAAAGATACTTGCGTAACTTGCGCTTGAAAGTCAATTTGCTTTGTGCTTGACGAATAGGTAGCGGAAGAGCATTCCAGAGTCGAATTGCCTGAACGGTAAAAGAACCAGACATAAAACCGGACCGGTGAGGGAGAACAGACAGCTTTAGGCTACGGGAACTGCGGAGTACGCCTCCGGGTCAAGCAGGAACAAAAATAAATTTGGACCTGAGATATTCTGGCGCGGCAGGGTCGTATAGAAGGGAATAAAGTGTGCAAAGGACTCGTAATGACCTGCGTTCACGAATGGGGAGCCAGTTTAGTCGGCGGCGAAAAGCGGATATATGGTCATACTTGCGAAGTCCAAAAATAAATCGGATGCAGTTATTCAAAAGACGATCCAGCTTACTTAGCAGAGCCTGTGTTATATTGGAGTAACACACGTCAGCATTCATTCGTCAGCTATGTCACCGGTTAGAACATTTATGCTGCCGAAATCTCAACAGAATTGACAATAAGTCATTTTGCACCACTGGACCTACATACTGACGTCCGTGCGCGCCGAGGCATTGAAGACCGCTCTCAGCTTCGTAGTTTCGCTCTTCTCACGCAGCACTGCGTGATGTGGCAAGAATATGCCATTAAGTGGCCTCTCTATTTCAGTTAAGTGGCCCAGCGTTGCATATTCTTGAATAAATTCACTATACATCTTTTTTAACACAGGCTGCTTTCGAAAGCGGCGTTCTAGATTGAAAAAAGATCTCTTAGCTAAAGTAAATGAGTCTCCTAAGACTTCTGGTGACTCTCTCAACGGCATTGATACTTGAAAACGGCCGGATTCTAACCGAACCGTATTTTTGTTAAACAAATCTTTACATATTTGCTTTTTCTTTAGTTTTGGGATGTCGTTTTTTTCGGGACCCTCATTTTTTTTCGTGTAACTACAAACGAAATGCTTTTCATTACAATCGACTACAAACGATTTTGAACAAGATTCAACGATATTTACGAGGGCTGTTTGATAAGTCCTTTTAAAAACTATTTATAAAACCTTTTTTCTGGTAAATGGCATTAACACTGGTAGGCACAATCTTTCAAATGAAGACTGTCAAAAATTCAGCAAAAAAGAACAAGTTTTTGTCAGTTTAAAAATTATTTGACTGTGATCACTCGTGGAAAAATCTGAATTTCGTGCCGTTTTAAAACATTTTTATATGAAGAGTTGCAGTGCTGCCACAATAAAATCTGAACTTGATTCTGTTCATGGCACTAACGCACCAACGTTGCAGACTGTTTATAACTGGATAAATCGAGGTCACTACTGAGGATGTTGTTGAAGAAGTCTATAATATTGTACTCGACGACCGCCGAGTAAAGGTGCGTGAAATAGCTGAGAACACAGGCATCTCCAGTGAGCGAGTACATAAAATCCTGCGTGAAGATTTGGGTATGACAAAGCTGTCTGCACGATGGGTGCCACGTTTGTTGACAATTGTTGTACCACGAAGCCCCGTGGAAGTCAGCTGCGGCTCCGTTGGTGGATTGACCAGCAGCAGCCACCCAAACACGTAAAAAAATATATAATTTTGCCATTTACCCTCGATTCATTTTATCATATATACCAAGCTTCTCACAAGTTGTCGACCGGGGGGAAGTGACTGACAAGAAAAAGCTCCTAGCTCGCGGTCTATTGATAAATATGAAACTTATTTCCATTACGCCGCAACTTATGATTATGGGCTTCGTTTGCAGATGCTTCCACTGATCACATAAATGCTTTGCCTCCTTAGTCGTGCTACTGTAGCGCATCAGGGATGTTTGCAGAAGCTAGGGTGGATTGCTTCTATGCCACCGTGCGCAAGAGAGCTGCATCCCTGGTGCGTCGGGTACGCGCCAGCCCCAAGATCCAACACCATCTTAAGGATGCTTCATTGTAGTCGGTTACATGCGCCGTACTCAATGAAGCCAAGTGTCTAATGTTCTTTCTTTTTTTTACTTTTTATTTATTAATTTTATATTCTAAGTACTAACATAGTCTTTTTAAGACTGCGCCGAGCTTTTGACGCGGGCACCGATTTGGCATTTGCACCTGTGTGTGCGTCATCACGCACACTACCGCCGGCTCGCTCGATCGGTACGGTCGGTCACAAGCTAAAAGTCAGTAGCTCATCATTCTCTAATAATAAATCTCAACTCCGCGTATAAAACCGTGGATGGTATAAGGAATAAAATACAAAACGCAATTATTATTTTTATTGAAATTTGTCCGTTAACTAAGGAAAAGAAAAAAAAGTAATAATAACGCAGTGTTACCGGTGGACTAGTGTTGCAATTGAATTAGCAATCAGCAGCGACGTGCACAGTCTTTAGACGGGATAGACAAAAAAATTGCCAATCTAGCCAAGTCCACGAAAAGCTAGCTCTTGTTTCTCCAAAAAAAGCAAAAATATCTTTGAGTGAAAATATTGTCGATTTCGGCCATTGAGTCCGTTTCAAAAGATTCCTGTAATAAGATGCAAGTGCTACATATAAATTTAAGTAGAGCATTTAAAATCGTAAGTTTCCATTTTTGCCATTTTGGCCATGGATTCGTCATGTCCGTCTGTCTGTCTATCCGTCCGTATGTCTTAGAATTTTTTTGTAAGTTGCAAATGCAAACTCGACTACAGATTGAAAAATCAACTCTAAAAATGTAAATCAACTAAACATACTGTAAAGTCTTTAGTTGACACGGAATGTTCGTTCTGGACCTTTTCCTCACATGACGATTCCTAAAAACAGTTCAATACATAGTAATGTTGATAATGTTGATATTAGCTAGTTTCTTTAATGTTAAATATATTGTAACCTCTTTATTATTTGAAAACAAAACCTTACCACAGATTCATTGCGTGCCGTAACATTGGACGCTGCACTTTTTCCATTCTCATTTTTTGTTCCCAATACTCCAATCGGATTATTCGATGATTTCTAAAAACATAATTAGTAATAAGTACATTGAAAATAAGAAATTTCTTATTATCTGCCAAATATCTGCTTATCTGCTTAATACAGGGTGTACCAAAAATGATAAGAAAAAACAGAAAAAAAAAATCTGACGCGATTTTTTTTACCTTACTATGGAGCGTTGGCCGACTGGGGCGACAAGCTCCATAGAAATGTAAAAAAAAACGCGTCAATTTTTTTTTTTCTGTTTTTCCTTATCAGAACACGATACCTGTTAAGCCCTTGATCGGTTGATACCCCGTTTTTGTTACACTTTGTATAATGCCAAAAGTATTAAAAAAAATATAGTTACATTGGAAATTCCTAATTCATTTTGTCTCTTTGTTCGTGCAATAGAAGCAAGAAGCCGTTTGTGGAAATACTTAGGGCCATTTTTACGTGTATTATATCTTTCCTTGCGTCTTCCCATTTTAAGGGGCTCCCATACGATACGCCAATGACCTTCGATCTGAATCCCTTAGTTTTCTAATGTCTTTTATAGCTTAAGAACAACGGCTTTAAGCAATATAGTATCCCAAATTTACTTCAAAGTTCATTGTTTTCGAGGTATTTGGCATCAGTTGAACAATTATAGGCCAAAAAACTGGTTTTCTGGCCATAACTTTTGTGTTAATTAGTTTAAATTGAAATGCCTAGACACGTTTTCAGAGACGTCATAGACGAACCCATTTGTAGATTTCGTATTATGTTAGGTCTTTCATGTCAATAGTGTAGTGTAGTAGTAATCTTTCACGAAATAAGTGTTTTAAGACAATGTTTAAAACCGATAGCCGTTAGACTTATAATTCTATCTGTAGTGCAAAAGTAGGAGATACGATTATAACTCGGCAAAAATCGATGAAAACCTCGGGTACTTAACCCCTTAACTAAAACAATAAATAGTTGGTGCACCATCAATAGGTTAAATGTTTCCTCTATTATCATTTATCACTAAATGTTGGACACGTATGTTTTCTTTTGTCAAGGAAAAAAAATTACAGAAAAAGCACGTCAAAGTTCAGAGCTGCGGACTAGTGACGTCAGTTGTGGTAAAAAGTGTGGCACGGCGTGACGTCACGCGGAACTTTAACGGGCTATATCTTCATTACTTTTTTAATTGAAAAAATAAGAAATACCTGTCTAATATTTTTTTGATTTAATAACTGACTATAGAGACTATACAGGAATAAGCTAACGAGCTTGAGTTTGAAATCGACTGTCTTAGCCCCTTCCATCATAGAGTCCCACTAGCCATCTTCCGGCTTCGTCATGAGACCCTCGCCATCATGTTTAATGGTAAGTACTGAAGATAACAAAGCAAACGAGCCCAAACTCGACTATCTTAGCCCCTTCCATCATAAAGTTCCACCAGCCATCTTCCGGCTTCGTCATGAGACCCTCGCCATCATGTTTAATGGTAAGTACTGAAGATAACAAAGCAAACGAGCCCAAACTCGACTATCTTAGCCCCTTCCATCATAGAGTTCCACGAGCCATCTTCCGGCTTCGTCATGAGACCCTCGCCATCATGTTTAATGGTAAGAACTGACGATAACAAAGCAAACGAGCCCAAACTCGACTATCTTAGCCCCTTCCATCATAGAGTTCCACCAGCCATCTTCCGGCTTCGTCATGAGACCCTCGCCATCATGTTTAATATTAAGTACTGACGATAACAAAGCAAACGAGCCCAAACTCGACTATCTTAGCCCCTTCCATCATAGAGTTCCACCAGCCATCTTCCGGCTTCGTCATGAGACCCTCGCCATCATGTTTAATGGTAAGTACTGACGATAACAAAGCAAACGAGCCCAAAGTCGACTATCTTAGCCCCTTCCATCATAGAGTTCCACCAGACATCTTCCGGCTTCGTCATGAGACCCTCGCCATCATGTTTAATGGTAAGTACTGACGATAACAAAGCAAAAGAGCCCAAACTCGACTATCTTAGCCCCTTCCATCATAGAGTTCCACCAGCCATCTTCCGGCTCCGTCATGAGACCCTCGCCGTCATGTTTAATGGTAAGTACTGACGATAACAAAGCAAACGAGCCCAAAGTCGACTATCTTAGCCCCTTCCGTCATAGAGTTCCACCAGCCATCTTCCGGCTCCGTCATGAGACCCTCGCCATCAGTTCTCGTTGCTCCTGAGGGGCAACCACGTAACGTTTCGAACGCGCGTCAGGTAGATACAAGTCTCATTTTTCCATATAAAAATTGACATTTAGATCTAAACTGACGCGCGTACAATGCGTTACGTGATCGACCTGCTTAGAAGCTTATAATATCAAAAATAATACTTACCCTGTTTTGCTGCGTATGACTGCTGTATTCATACACAATTGACATCGAAGTATTTTTAAGTGTCACAGCGCCGCATTGAGACGTGCTCTCTCTCTGAGCTCTCGGGGGTGACTGAATATGTCATGCGTTGCTCGCGTATTATATTTCATCATTTTGTTCCATAGTAATTTTATATGGCGGATTTGAAGGGCGTTTTTAAAAAATCATAAGTAAATAACCAAAGCACTTTGAAATGTCAGGATTGGATTCTTTTGTAGTTAATACAATGGAGATTCGTTTGAGTAGGATTATGAAACTAAAGTATATTTATTTTTATTCAATTTTACCTAAACGCCGACACACGTTCTTCTCATTTTTTGTGCAACTTTACGGAATTGTATTTATTAAACTGTAGATGATTTGAGAATATTTATAGTTTATTATTGTAAACTCACTCTTTGTGATTATAATTATATATAATTTATATTTTATTGTAAAGAATTGTGAACTCCACCGTCGAAACGGTGACTGCCGTTTTTGCCGATTATGCTCGGCGCAGTCTTAAGGATAATACTAACAAATAATGGATCTTGTTATCTGACTTAATAAATGAATTGAATTGAATTAGTGTTAAATCAATGTAAACAACACTTTTTTAGTAAGTTCCACTAAATATACTTTTTATTTCCAATCTTAGGAACACAATCGCAAAACTTGCAACCTGAACCTGCGGCGTGAGCCGGCCGGCGGAACCGGAACAGTATTGCCAGATGGCTAATTTATATTACCCCCAAACCCTACTCAGAATCCCCTCAAGAATTACGGATTTTGTTAAAAACCCCCCTAGTCATTTTCTAGCTTCTAATTACGCTTTTTAAGTAAAAAACATGAAACTTAAGCTTGATCAGAAATATAATTATGAGGCATTAAATTAAAACTAATTTCTTAAGTTGGTAACAATTTTATGACTGCTTGTCAGTCATCGAGGTGGTCACAAGGCCATTACACACCTTGCAATTTGCAGCAATACATACCATTTGAACTATAGCTACGTCTCTGTCAATTGCTGCGACGAATTGCATTGTTTGTAGAGTGCTATGGCTAGCCATAATAGACCAAGGCCCAATTCTATTCTATCACACTGTTAAACTTCGCTGTTTTGGTTGTTTTGGGTGCGGTCACACATTAAACAGTCAATTAAAATTTCATTTATTTTGATTCTTTTCAAAAATACCCCAAAAGACCCCTAACTCATTTTTTTTCCCTCCAGGAAACCCCCTAAATGTTTTATCCCCCCATTTTTTCTCCCAAGCCTCTAAAAACCCCTCAAATTCGGGGGGTTTACCCGCAATCTGGCATCACTGCGGCGGAAGGAACGAAGTTTTTATTCTTAAATAAGTGTATTTAGTATCTATAGAACTATCTATTACGGTTTTAATATTTCACCAAAAAGAGAATGTTAAATGTGAAATTGGTGACATGAAATCCCGACGTTGTGTGATAGTATCCGAAAGCATATAGTTCACTGCGGTGCTCCAGCGTGTTCGGCGCCGCCGTCGACGCGGCCGCCCGCCGCGCGCGCGACGTGTAACGTGACGTCACACACTGTTTGCGTTTTCTCTCTCTAACAAGCAATATTAAAACGGTTTTTGCTTCGTAATTCTTTGAGATATCTGAATGGGATTTTCGTCACTAGGCATTTTTTTTGCCTTTTTTCTTTTGAAGTAATAATAACTTTCTAGTCTATCTACACCCCTATTGATTTAGGCACCTACCTAAATCAATAGGGGTGTAGATAGTGTTATCCTGAATCTGACTTTATATTTTCTTTGTAGACAAAAGGCGAAACTCTGAAGATCACAGGAATGCGGCAGCAACTTCAACTACGGCAAACACGGAGCACAACATGTAAACAATTTTCAAAATTAACTATTTGTCTCATCACTATTATCTGTTTTTAATTTTATATAAAAATAATATTTTGTATAAAAAAAATAACAATTATTAGTAGCAGCTGGGTTTTATTTGTATCATGTAATTAAATTACACATCGCGTACAATCAACGTACATCGCTCTTGGCAACCATCCCTCTCCATAAGTAGTGAATACTTCTATTTGTCGTTCGGTCCCTTATAATGTATAATCAATCGATTATAGTCTGACGTTGATTTTGATGGTTCACAGCACTAGTCGGAATTCACCTGTCACACAGGAATTTGTTATGAAGTAAGTGGGGACCGACCGAGGCGAGGCGGGGAGAGCTCGTTCGCGATTGCTTGCTCGTATGTCTGCACAGTAGTAATTTAATTATTATGTAGATTATCAAATCTTGCCCTATTGTGTTCGGTTCACATAAAATGTAAAAACCACCGCGTATTCTCACGGAACGAAGAAAGTTGAGCGGGAAAGGTATCATCCAGTGCAACAGTGTTGTTTCCAAGTAGTGATTGGAAATTTGGATTTGTTTGTTCATGTGACCATGCAGTGCTAATAAATAACTTTGAAACCGTGAGATCAAGTAGTAAAGCGAGGAATTTTAGTGAATTTGGCTATGGCGGGTTTCCAAGCAAGTGACACGATGCCTAAACTTGGGCATGTGGGTGACCTGCGAGAACAGTGGCTGGTGCGCGCAGACGGGGCGCTCGCGCACCGCCTGCAGGACCGCGAGATCTCGTCGCACCTCTGCGAGAACAGGTACAGGAACCAGCAGATCAGGGAAGACTTCCCCGTGGCGCTGAGCGAACAGCAAGGCCTAGAGCACGAGGCTCAGCTGCGGGAGCTCGCGCGGCGCCGCCAGGCTGATATTGACGCTGAAATCGCGAGGGAAATGGCCGAGATTAACCTTAGACGACAGCGGAGACAAAACACAGATCTCATACAGCCAAGTTCGTCCCATGCCCCCCCGGAGCCGGCTAGGGCTGCTCCTGTTAAACCACCTACAATCTTAGATGGCATACCGCCGGAAGAGCTAGGTCTGTCCCCAGCAGAGGTAGAAGAGTTAAGGCTGAGGCTTGAACAGGAGGAAAGAGATGCACGGCTAGCGAGACAACTGAGTAGCGAAGTGCAAGACCAGGATGGTTTACTGGCCGACATGCGCTGCGCTGTAGAGGCACAAGACGGTGAGCTGGCCCGCTTGCTGCAAGAGCGAGAGTACAAGAAACTCCAGCGAGCTAAAGAAAAGGCCCGTCAAAAAGCTCTTCTAAAGAAACAACAAAGATTAGTGGCCCAACAACAAGACACACCGGACACCAGCCAGGCCACACTCTGTGATGCCTATAGTAATCCGAGAGACATGATATGCGAAAACAGGTTAAGGCTCTGCAAATCTGTGGACTCAGATTTGAACTATGTAGAGCCATTTGAGAAGGAGCACATACAATCAAAAGCTAGTGCCCTGCAGGCTCGAGAACTCTCTGAGCAGTACTACCACGATCAACCTGGCACATCCACCGTTAATATTAATAATGTGACGCATGTGCATACAAGGTCTTACGAGTCTGACCGCACAGCTTCAGGGACATCCTCACTCCAACACAGGCAACCTCCCCCGCCACCCACATCAGGCAAGAAGCCCCGTTTCCCTGACCCAGTGAGTATCCGACCAGCGTCCCACTATGCTGCAGAGACAAGCGACAGCCCTCCGCAGATCCCGCACAGCTATAGTGAGAACAACAACCTGTACAGCTCCACCTTCCCTCCGGACCTGCCGAGCCCCCAGCGCATGGACCGGCACGGACAGGATAACTCTAAAAGATTATCAGTAATTTCTGATATCACCGCCGAGGGACTAGCCAAGAAAAAGAGCAAGCAAGCTGAGATGCACAAGAAGAGGAAGGGATGCAAGATACAGTAGAAATGTATGGTTGCCATGCAGATTTGTGGTTGTCATGCAGATTAGATGTCCTAGTTTAGAAAGATTGTTTTGTACAAGTATGCAATGTCTTCCTGTTTAAATACAATGTATTCAAATGATCTTTCTCAACTAACATGTGCAGGCCAGTTGTGGACAATTAATATACTTTATTGCTGCGCCATTCAAGCTAAGCTTTAATTTGCTGTCAGAAAAACCTAAGCTATGAAGCTTTAGTGGAAAAACACCCTTAGTGGTAGAAATGCTGTTAATGAATATTTATGCTTCCATCAAGGCGCATTCAGTTCACACGATCCTGATCTTGCGCGTGGACTGCAAGATACCGAAAGAACAAGATGAATCCCCATATTCATTAAATAACCTCGGAATTCATATCCCTGCCTCAATATATTTACAGTATGCTGCGCAAGATTATCTGGATGCACCCTCAAACTAAACATGACGATTTCAACTAGTAATCTCAAATAAAGGCTCAAAATTTTACTCTATTTCAGGTAAAAGGTATTTTATAGTATTATATCTATTATAAGGCAGTAGCTATTATAAAAACATGTATTCACGTGCAGGGGCCTGCAGAACCAATGAATGAGCCATTTTGTAACTTTAAGCCATGTGCCTTGTAGTCTAGGATAACTTACATTCCATTTTAATTGTGTTTATAGTAGTTGTTATACAGAATTGCGATGATAGCATCATGCCACGTTTATGTTCTGTAGCAAGACTTACACACCGTTCATAAACAAGAATGATACGTGACTATATTGTGATAGGCTAATTAGTTATTTAAAAGTAAAGGTCACATTTCCTTAACAACGTACATGAAGATATTTAAGTAGCTGTTTACTAATAACTGGGTGGGTATGCTGCAACATTGCCTATCAAGCCTAACTTTGCATACCTTATAAAACGGCTTTTTGTTACCTAAGTATGTAACCTGCTTTTTTGTGAGAAGAATGCGAGCAGCTGCCGGGAACAACCATTTGTATCTTACTCACCCAATCGAGTTAATCCCAGTTTTATAAGGTAGGCAAAGTTAGGCTTCATAGGCAATGTTGCAGCATATGACGGTAACTAATAAAGTTGTCTTGTAGACACGTTCAAGAAAATTGAGACTAACCAATTTCTACCTTATTGCCATTGTATTAAGATACAAGGTGGTCTATTATTTAATTTAATCATCTGATCATGCACAATGCATATCTCAATACTCTATTACTATTCATACCTAAAAGTCTCTATTATCATTCTTTTACATATTTAGTCATGTCATGGTCATGACTCAGCCATCTCATTGTAACAATAGTGTTCATGAATGCTCAACATGTGTGAAATGAATGAAACATAATCTCAATTAGGTATTTACATTTGTTTACCATTGGATCTGAATTGCACTTAATAAGAATAAGCTTTGAAATTGATTGAGACTGTAGTTAACTTTTTATACAAATTACTTACTGTACTTGATATTTGATACAACATTAACAATGATTATATTGTATCACAATGATAAATAATGAATTCCACTAATATAAGTACCAGCATGGCTACCACAGGACGGCCCGCGGGCTGTGTATTTCGTTGCGACAGACTATCCGTCTCTCTCTAACCGTTATAATTAGAAAGGGACGGATAGTCTATCTCGCCGCGACACAGCTCGCGGGCCGTCTGTGATAGCCGTGCTGAGATTGGTTAGGAGTCTGTTTATTAAAATGGCAGAAACCCTGCCTCCAAAATCTTTGGACATTGTGAAATATGAATCACACTAACAAAAGTCTAACTATACAATCCATTCCAACTCATTCCATCCTTCTAAGTGGTGCTTAGAGAAATACTCTCTCAAATGATACTTTAAATACTAAAACGTACATGAGTATACAAAGCTATTTATATTATTATGTAATACTTGGAAGTGACCAAATAATCACATCGCTTCATGTGGTGTGGACAGGGTTATAATTATAGAATAATTTAATTCAGTAAGTTAATATGCATATACTCTCTCTTGAATGGTAGGATTGTGTAATGATAGTTATTTAATATGCAAATAACATGTGCGGAAGTGCTCTAGGTGGAGAGGATATTTATATTATAATCATAATGCAATCGGCGCGAATCCTTAATATCTTGGTGGTCAGGTCAGGTCATGTCACGTAAACGTATTTGTCAATAAATAAATAAATGAATGGATCAGAGACAGCTCAGACAGGATATCACAGGACGGACGGCCGCGAGCTGTACTGTCACTTTCTAAGCGTTCTAATTACACATGGCTCGCGGGATAAACTTGGTTCACAATTCATACGCAATCTTGTCGCGTATTGATCCTCCCGCCCTTTGAGACAGAAGTGTCGGTGAACTCGTACGGACCGCGTACGGCTTCGCATCTCGGATCGGATGTCCTTGTCGGCGCCACTCGAGCCGCGCTATCTAAATCGCAGTTGAAAAATGTAGGGATTGTTTTCGGAAGCTCGTTTATTTGATGCCTTGACTACACGTGGCGAGTGCAGAGGCAATTAATACAATTCTTTCGGATGGGTGCTCAAGAAGTGTCACTGTATAAAGTGTGCCACGGAGACCTATTTCCTGATCGTTTTATTACTCCAAATGCTGCTTTAGCGGTACCTACTCCTACTCGTGTAGTCAGGGCATTATCGGGCTCTCGTAGTGTATCGCAAGTAGCAACTCTTACGGCCATTCCCAATAATCAATCCACGGATAGTTTTCCTTACCAGCAGTTACATTTTGATAGATTACCCGTAGAAAATGTGTCAAAATGCAACTGCTGGTAAGGAAAACTATCCGTGGGTTGATTATTGGGAATGGCCGTTAGAATATAGAAACGCAGTTGTTTTGTTCATTAGATTGTACTGAAATCGGCTGTGACCTAGTAGGTACAGTCAGCTCACATAGTTAGCAGCAGTCGAAGTAGCCAAATATTTCAGTACACGTCCATATCACTGTAAGAGTAAGTATGTGTTACGATATATTTGGCTACTTTGGCTGGCTGGTCCGCCCATAGATGGACATTTCGGTTTGCCCATATATGTATGCGCGGACCGAAATTACGCGACTCACAGCTCACAAATTATACGCTCCTCTGGCACCCTTATTGTTAGTTTGCTTGAGTAACTGCGTGACTAAGATGCAGTGGTAGCGATGATTTTAGTAATCTTTTTAAGTATCAGCTAGTCTTCTTATATTTTTGAAGTCCTGTTTTTTCCATTTGTGTTTATGTCTACCTACGTACTTAATGGTAAAAAAAGATTATTTTTTATGTTTGTTTCTAATGCATCTTGTATTGTAATGTGATGCGGAAGGCAGATTTATTTTGGTTCTACAATTTTTATAGGTCCTAAGTAACTGATAGCTTAACTCTTTTGTAAATCACTTTCTAGTATGTTTAATAATCCTATATTTACTATCTTGTGTAACGAAACAAGACTTTTGTAGTGGTACATAATGACTTACTTACTAAACCAGAACATTAGGAGTCATGCATGACAAATAGTGGGGCAGAGTGGTCGAACAAATTGTAAATATGGACACGCTGGACAAAAGCACCAATTTCAGGCACCTGTTAGGTCCATAGCTTTAAGTTTTTGATGAACCAAATCCATATTTAATTTTAATGCGGCCAATTTGAATTATAGTTAATTATTAATATCCCGAGTTCTAAGTTACTTAGAATCACAAACACGCTCGCTGCACATTATTACCTGAAACGCCCTATTACTAAAATATACGCATCGCAAAAGAAGGACCACAGGTAGGTGGAGCCGAGATGATTGTTGGTTAAATTGACAGTGAACGCGGGAGTCGGCCTATAAGGCCGCATTTACGCGCAGGCGTAATTTTGCGCGACACAAAGCTCGTCAATGGCGCTTCCATAATTGCCTGAAAAGCGTGCGCGTCGTGTCGCGTAAAATAACGCCTCTGCGTAAACGCGGCCTAAAAAGGACACAACTGTCTATCTATAGAATGAGAAATATACCGGGCAGGCGTTACTACCTTTTGATTCATTCTAGTTCTATCGGATAGCTGTTTTCCTCCTGTACACCGTAAAAACGTTCATTTTCTCACTCTCCTTATTCAATGGCTAACTTGTCTGGCTACTTGGGAAGAAGTATTCACGAGATGTCCCATCTGATAGGCGCACTCAGTCCCTGACGTACACCAGTCTTGTTTCCATCTGATAGTCGCACTCAGTCCCTGACGTACACCAGTCTTGTTTCCATCTGATAGGCGCACTCAGTCCCTGACGTAAACCAGTCTTGTTTCCATCTGATAGTCGCACTCAGTCCCTGACGTACACCAGTCTTGTTTCCATCTGATAGGCGCACTCAGTCCCTGACGTACACCAGTCTTGTTTCCATCTGATAGGCGCACTCAGTCCCTGACGTACACCAGTCTTGTTTCCATCTGATAGGCGCACTCAGTCCCTGACGTACACCAGTCTTATTTCCATCTGATAGTCGCACTCAGTCCCTGACGTACACCAGTCTTGTTTCCATCTGATAGGCGCACTCAGTCCCTGACGTACACCAGTCTTGTTTCCATCTGATAGTCACACTCAGTCCCTGACGTACACCAGTCTTGTTTCCATCTGATAGGCGCACTCAGTCCCTGACGTACACCAGTCTTGTTTCCATCTGATAGGCGCACTCAGTCCCTGACGTACACCAGTCTTGTTTCCATCTGATAGGCGCACTCAGTCCCTGACGTACACCAGTCTTGTTTCCATCTGATAGTCGCACTCAGTCCCTGACGTACACCAGTCTTGTTTCCATCTGATAGGCGCACTCAGTCCCTGACGTACACCAGTCTTGTTTCCATCTGATAGGCGCACTCAGTCCCTGACGTACACCAGTCTTGTTTCCATCTGATAGGCGCACTCAGTCCCTGACGTACACCAGTCTTGTTTCCATCTGATAGTCGCACTCAGTCCCTGACGTACACCAGTCTTGTTTCCATCTGATAGGCGCACTCAGTCCCTGACGTACACCAGTCTTGTTTCCATCTGATAGTCGCACTCAGTCCCTGACGTACACCAGTCTTGTTTCCATCTGATAGGCGCACTCAGTCCCTGACGTACACCAGTCTTGTTTCCATCTGATAGTCGCACTCAGTCCCTGACGTACACCAGTCTTGTTTCCATCTAATAGGCGCACTCAGTCCCTGACGTACACCAGTCTTGTTTCCATCTGATAGTCGCACTCAGTCCCTGACGTACACCAGTCTTGTTTCCATCTGATAGTCGCACTCAGTCCCTGACATACACCAGTCTTGTTTCGCTAGACGAATACGTCACTCATAAAAATATCTGACCCGACAAACTGTTGAAAAATATCTCGAGTGTTAGATTGACTTTAAAAATAGTTGTCAGATATTTTTGAGCTCTTAGTCCCGTCAGATATTACAGGTGACTGTACTTTTAATGAATAAGCTTTAATCGCAATCATTGGCCTTGAATGTGCCTTAACGGAACCGAACCAAACTCGATTATTTATTACTTATTCAATAATTAGCAATAAGATTTAGACTTACTTATTTTATGGGGGTTTACTTGGATCACTATAATACTATCTAGCTGTAATAATCCTAGTAAATATGTACTGGATCTTTATTTACTAATCTCACGAGTGACATTTAATTTTGCAGCTTTCTAATTGAACTCTACTGGAGCAGTGTTATATTTTTACACGATATTGATTGTATTTATCTGAGATAAATGATGACCGTTTTTTAAAGATTGTATTTTAGTTATTTTATACGATTATTGATTGTAGTAATGACAAATAGTACTTATATAAATCTGTTTGTAACAGAAACATTGTTTTCTTTAGATACCTTCCAAGGTCTTAAACACACCGGCAATGTCCTCAAAATATAAAATAAAGAGACCGAATCATCTGCGCGATTTTCATTGTAAAAATGTATTAGGTACTCATGTGAATAATTAATGATATCGTTAAAATTTAGGTTTCTTTCATGAAATCTCAGGTCAAAAAAAATGTGCAGATACTTACCGGAACCGGAGGTACCTAATGGAAGCGCGATATAGTGAGGATATCGTAATATAGTGAGGACACCGTAATATAGTGAGGACATCGTAATATAGTAAAAAAAAAGGTAGTTTTAAAAGTAGATTTAAAGAATGCTTTTAACAGTGTGGAAAGGGACGTGTTGTTGGAGGACTTGGAGGAGGTAAAAGATTTGGTGCCTACTTTGTACCCCTTTCTCTATCAGTGTTAGGCTTCATCAACCAGTCTTTTTTATAATGACAGTACTCTCTCATCGCAGGTCGGGGCCCAACAGGGGATCCATTGGGTCCATTGATTTTTTGTCTGGCCATACAGAAACTAATAACTTCTTTGGAATCCCCGTTAAACGTATGGTATTTGGACGATGGCACAATCGGGGGGACGCCAGACGTAGTTCTCAACGATGTAAGAAAACTTTTACCAGCTTTATCGGCGATGGGGTTAGAGGTCAGTGCAGAAAAGTGTGAGTTGTTCCCGTGCAGCTCCACGGTGTCTACTTCCGACTTTAATGTTTTGTTACCTGGTATAAAGGTGGTAGATAGGGCATCATTTTCGCTTCTGGGGGCACCTATTTTTTCAGAGGGTCTTGCCGTCACAATGCAGAGAAAAGCGGATGCTTTGTCTTCGTCAATAGTGCATTTGCAACAGGTTTCGTCTCATGTGGCTTTGGTTTTATTTCGTAACTGCTTTTCGATGCCACGTATGGTTTACTTTTTGAGGACGGCACCTTCTTGGTTGTTGTCACAACAGGTTCAAGCCTTTGATTTGATTATTAGGCGGGGTCTTGAAATTATAGTGAATGTCAACTTGGATGAACCACAATCGATTCAAGCAACCCTGCCTATTCGATATTGTGGTCTCGGGGTTCGTCGGGTGCACGATGTCGGCCTGGTTGCTTTTATAGCACCTGCTCACGGAACTAGAGAACTTGTCACTCGCATGTTGAACACAGATGGTGGCAACTATCAGGTTCCGTTTTTGCAGGAGGCTATGGTTGAGTGGAAGATTAGGTGCCCCAGTGATAAGGACGAGTTAGCGTCACAGCGATCCTGGGATGACATCTTGAGTAGGCAGACATACGATAGCCTTTTGGGTAGCTTCGGGAGCTGACGAGGCCCGCTTAAAGGCTGTTTTGGAGCCAGAGTCTGGGGCATGGCTTCATGCGTTACCCTCGTCACACTTAGGTACGTTGTTGGATAATGACACTCTTCGGATGGGGGTAGCGCTAAGGCTGAGATGTCCGGTGTGCGAACCTCATCAGTGTGTTTGTGGGGCCACAGTCGAAGCAAATGGTCATCATGGGCTAAGTTGCTTACGTCGCGCTGGTAGGTTTTCTCGGCACCATTCAATAAATGACATAATTCGGAGGGCAATGGTGTCTGCTAACTTACCGTGTGTGTTGGAACCTCAGGGTTTAAGTAGAACGGACGGTAAGAGACCGGACGGATTGACACTGGTTCCGTGGGCAAGGGGTCGTAGTCTCATTTGGGACGCAACATGCGTCAGCACATTTGCCCCCACACATCTCGCTCACACAACGCGACGGGCAGGTGCTGCTGCAGAGAATGCGGCGAGGCTAAAGCATGGCAAATATGCTAACTTGGAACCAGTGTACGATTTTGTTCCGGTCGCAGTGGAGACATCTGGGCCGTGGTGCGAGGAGGCAAAGTCGTTGGTGAAGACATTAGGACGACGTTTGAGGTTCGTACTTGGTACAACGGATTTCACTGACAATACAGAGGGGAAATGCTGCAAGTGTATTAGGGACGTTTTCGCCGGGTACGTATCGGGCCTGGTAATCAATATCGTAATTTTTTTTTTTTTATTCTTGTGATGTGTCTTGACGAAGCATGTTGCTGATCACTGGTTGTAAATATGTATTATTGGACGAAGTTTGTTGCGGATACTCGCTCTGTGCTCATTTTTGACGAAACCTGCGCTGTGGATATTTAACTTTTTGGATGGTTTTTAGCTTTCAATAAATATTTCTCTTTATATAGTTAGGACATCGTAATATAGTAAGGACATCGTTATACAATATGCAGAAATAATCATCATCATCCATATAAGCCTAAAGACGTCCACTGCTGGAGATACTCCTGCCCCAAACATTGGATTTAGTTAGTTAAATATTTCTTTTTAACAGAATTCCAGAATAATATCCTACCCAAGGTACCATTTGAGGATCGAGTTTGCTAATTCTTGTGAAATTATCATCGGAGGGTCGAGATAACTTAACAAATATTACACGTATATGATATGGGCAAGTACTCTTTGTTTTTTTTGTAAAGCAATGCGACTCATGCGCACATCATTGCCATCGGATCGGATTGTGTAGTCTGTCCGTATTTTTCCCCAATTCTACACAGACGGCTAGAGATGAGACTAGATTGCGTAACAAGTCAATTACCGTTTTGCAAACAAATCCGCCAGTAATCGCGAGCCGCCGAATCGGGCGGAACTGCGACTTTCTCCCCATTGTGGCTCGATCCATCATGATCGGGAGATTATGTCGGGTGTGTGTCGAGAAATCGGCCTTATGGAGCTTTGTCACGAATAAAAATTGCGACTGTTTAATGGGGTGCCACTGGCTTTTAGGTGGGATAATTTACGAAGAAGCGCCCCGCTCCAACCTATGCAAGCGACATAAACACACACTAGGATATACCTAAGTAGTAGGACTGAAACTAAGGCCGTGGTTACGCACAGGCGTAATGTGGGGCGACTAAGGTGTTTCCCGCCTCAGCCGTCGCCCATAGCAATAGTGAGCTGACGGCACACGTGGGCCGGCGACGCGTGCGGTGGTGTGACACGCGAGCTGTCTGGCAACTATGTAAACAATCACGTACATTAATATACTTATTATACTCTTTGCCCAGTAGGTATAGGTACATACGCACTCCTAAGCAACGCGATATAGGTACTTGCTGTAGCGACGCGAGGCCCGCGTCGGCTGTCCATAAACGGGGCCTTAGAATAATTGCTATAGCGTCGCTATAGCAATTATTTAATATAAAAATAGCGTATTTTATGTAAATATAGCTAGAAAGTGGACAATAAGTCGCCGTATTACCGCGGCCTGATAACGCGCCGTGTCAAACGACTCGTGTCGGGCACACACGTGTCCTGTCAATACACACTTTAGTTAACCTAAGTAGTATTCCCCACCCGCTTTTCTTACCGAGCAGAAACAATGTAATAACAATAATAACAGTGCTGCAGTGTCCCAGCGCCATGAACTAACAAAAGCTAAAGGGCCCGTCAGTTACCAGTACCAACAGTACAAACAAGACATACCTACGATTAAGAAAAACCTCACTTAAATGATTTCATTAAGGAGCTAATATCGTACGATGCCACAGAAAAACACATAGATAAGTACACTATACTATACGAAATTGTGAAAGTGACAAGGTACCTACTAAGGTTGTCGACTACTTATGAGTTGGACTGTACGTGGACTGTACCTATACCATGTTAACGAGCAAATAAATAATTTTATTAGGTAGAATGTGAATTACAGCCCCTCCCTGGGGCACAAGGTTCTTGCCTTCGTTGGGGTCATTATCCGACGGTTGCCGACCGCGAAAGGACCCGCGACCCCGTGACCTCTTTTGTCGTCGTGAGGCATGACCCTATATAGCCCGATTCTTAACCGGGTTACAACTAAAAGGTACTTACCTTGTTTGAGTGCATCTTATCGCCCTTCGACGAATGTAGGTAGGTACAGTCGACGTGAAAGATATGTTTACCTTGTACCTGAAGTATTCCATTGACATGAGGCGAAAAGATTTTAACTGAGCTCATGAATGGCCATTGTACTGAGCTCATGAATGGCCATTGTACTGAGCTCATGCTAATCACTCGTAGCTAATTTGGAATCTATTGTATAAGAAGATAGAGTTCATTATTCAATGAACATTTTAAGTGGCAGTAACATTTTAAAAGTTAAAAGCTTTTATTCACTTGCAATGTATATATGTAATTTGTTCGGGTGGAATCTTTGAACTCAATTTTGTATACACGTTTAGTTTGGATGACAATGCACGATAAGGTACGTGACGTCATTCTAAATCCAATATGGCGGACCATCCAAGATGGCGGAATAGTTATTTTTAATGCACTTCTACAATATGGGTATCAAATGAAAGGGCTCGTTGAGAGCAACTCGAAAAATAATATGACGTCATTCTAAATTCAAGATGGCGGAATAGTTATTTTTAATGCACTTCTACAATATGGGTATCAAATGAGTTGGACAGACTAAGAAACCTATCCAGCGATAACTAAAAAGTAAAAAATAAATTAAAAGCAAAAAAAACTTTAACAAGTTTCATTGAGACGATTCTAACGAGCCCAAACTCAACGGGGTTACGTCGGTTAAGTACTGAATTCCCTTGGCCACCCTCTGTCTCCATCATCAGATCAGCTCGATGGTACCATAATATCGAATTATCATCCAAACTATACTTATACCCAAAATTTCAGCTCAATCGGCCACCAGGAAGTGGGTCAAATTTAACTTGCAAGATTTGATTACAGACAGACAGACAGACAACGGGACAGGTGAAACTATAAATAAAAGCTTGTAAAAATAGGATTTATTTAAACGCTCTAAAAAGAAGAAAATAATTTTTTCCTTTTAAATTTTAACTATGAACTTACAACCTCATTATACACAACTTATATGGTCATAAAAGCTTGTCGCGATGATCAATATTTAATGAATTGAAATTTTATTAATTTCAATTTAGCAGTTTTTACATAAATCAATAAGTAGGTACTAGTTTATTTACACACGAAAATCGCGCGACAAGTTTTTATGACCATATAAGTTGTGTATAATGAGGTTGTAAGTTCATAGTTAAAATTTAAAAGGAAAATTTTATTATCTTCTTTTTAGAGCGTTTAAATAAAAGCTTTTTTTTAAGTTTTTTTTGCATTTAATTTTTTACAAAGGAAAAAAGGCAAACAAAGGCTATTCATGAGCTCAGTTCAAATAATAACATACTTTGCTTCTGCCCGCGACTCCGTCCACGTGGAACTCGTTTATATCGTAGTTCCAAACAAACATTCACCCCCTTAGATAATAATTCCGGAATAAAAACTATCCTATGTCCTTCCCCGGGATTCAACCTTATTTAAACCAAATTTCATCTCTATCGGTTCAGCGGTTTAAGCGTTAAGAGGTAACAGACAGACACACCTTCGCATTTATAATATTAGTCTGGATATGTTAGACATCGCCTGCGAACGTGCCACGTGTTGTTCCCCCATAGGTAATAGTTTGAACGGCTCGCGTGGGTAATTTGTAGGAAGGGGTGGAATTTAGCTCATTGCTAGGATAAGGCACAATTATCCTAAGTGGAACTCCGCGAAAGCAGGCCATTGTTTAGTTGTGCGCATAAGTTTTTAAGTACGCAAGTACCTACCAATTTGCCTAGCTGATATTTACGGATTTTGGAGTATTGAATACACTTTTAATTTTCATAAAGTAGAATACTTCGAGAATGAGACCGTACTTATACCTGTAGAATGACCTACACTGGAAATAATAACATATGGATACACTTCAAAGAAGGAGGCTCCATGCAGTGCCCTTAACTTTGAGAAACAAGAGGGACCTTTGGTTTCATTTTTTTTCACTTTGATAACGAAGTAGGTTTTTCAAAGCCAACTTATTGTATAATCCTTACTTTTAATAAAACAAAGACTACGAGCGTATAGATACAGATCTCTGACAGACTTGGCAGTGCAATGATTCATAGTTGTATCAAGGGCACCAACACCAACTCAGGCGGACCAAAGGAGTATAAGTAGAGCCAAAGAACATGCATACTTTTATTAAACTTCCTGATTATAATTATTTACCTTGACGTTACTGATGTAGTTGTAGTGATAAATCGCGCAATAGATTCGGCAACGCACATGTGATTCTCTGGAGTCGCAAACGTCCATATATTAGTTCCGCGATCCATCAGGGCGGGTTGCCTGCAACCATCAGGGCGGGTTGCTTGCAACCATCAGGGCGGGTTGCTTGCAACCATCACGGTGCACGGTGTAAACAGAAGGGATTACTACATGCGAAGCGTGGATCTATCTAGCTCCCACAAGGTGGACTGATGACCTGGTAAAGGTCGCGGGAGTCTGCTGGATGTTGGTGGCGCAGGACCGGTCGTTGTGGCACTCTTTGGGGGAGGGCTATGTCCAGCATTGGATGTTTTTCAGCTGATATGATGATAATATTACTACATGATTGGGACGTAAGTAGCATATAGGCCCTAGGGCTAGCTTTAGTATAAAACAATATCAGATCAAATCTCATTTCATTGTGTTGTGCTCTAGTCTACAGCATAGCAAAATCGATATTTTTGTATGTTTTTGTAATACTTCTACATATAAAATTAGATATGGAATAAAGACTCCTCATTACAATATTATTTGATGAAAGAAATTGAAACTAAGCATCTTAAAGTGAAAAGTAGGCTCTGGGAAAAACAAACAATCAAAAAATCTCTTCAATCCCATAAAAATATGTATTTTACAATTTGATACAGAACTAGGCGTCATTTAATGTTATTTAGCTAAGTTCGCCGCTTGCTTCTTGGCTTTCACTAATTCTACTAGTTCCTTGTATCGCTTCATGCAGTCCTTCTTGGACCGGTTGGGTATGCAGTCCGCGATCTTGTCCCAGCGCTCCGGGGTGCTCACCGGGAACGTCTTGATCGCTTGCTCGAGCAGCTCCTGCTCCGTTTTGGTCCAGACGACCTCTTTGACTTCTTTGACCTCTTTAGCCACGTCGCCGTTCATCTTGGGCTTGGCTGTCCCGTTGACTAGCTTCGAACCGCTGTCGCTCTTTGATATGCCTTCGTCATCCACATCCATGGTCACCGGTTTCTTCTTTTCCTTCTCGAACTGGTCGAACGCTTCTTCGTTGGCGGCCTTCTTGAGGCTGCTCTTTGAGAAATCTGAGCTCTGTAGGTCTTTGGCCTTGGCGAGGACTTCTTTAGCGTTGAACCGGCGGTCGTCTGTGAAGCTGCCGTGCTGGTTGAGGAAGTTGGCGACGACGTCCCATCGCTGGCTGGTGCCGGCGGGGAACAGGTTCACGGCTTTGATGAGTAGCTGGGTCAGATCAGGAGTCCACTCCATGGGTATTTTGGAGACTAGGTCCTTCTTGACCTTATATTCTTCTGTCTTCTTGGTCTCGAAGAGCGACCGGCGCTCCTCCTCGAGTTTGTCGTCTGTTTCCTTGGCGGTTTGTACGAAGGCTTCTCTGCCGCTGCTTTCGAGTTTCTTGACGAAGTCCTGCAGCTCCACGACCTTCATCATCTCGCAGATCTTCTCGACGGCGGCCATGTGCGCGGCGGTCTCCTCTTCCGTCTGTGCGTAGTAGTTGTTCGCCTTGCAGGTGTCGCGCAGCGCCTTGCGCTCCTGTAAAATACACGATTTCTTTATAAATAGGATGTTATCAAATTCTTAAAGGAGTTTCTTCAGCCGCAAGTCGTAGTAAATTGACCAAATTCAATTAAAATTCAATATAATGTGATCTAGTACCGTACAATTGAGAAAAGTGATGGTTTGTATATTTAATTGATAGGAACTTTACGAATAATTATGGATACGACACGAGTGCTGCGGAGCTAGCACATATGACGCTGCGACCCTTTCTAATTTGCACAGTGCGAGTAAGACAGAAATCGCTGAGCCGCGCCCTCGCGACTTCGCGGCAAAATGTGCTAGACGTACTGAGCGGCGCCTACTCATAACTTGAGTAATACCCTATACACCTAGGGGGCATCCACAACAAATATAATAGTAAATGTGATGGTCTCATGTTTGTAGTGGTGTTGCTAAATTATTTGAATTTAAACAATGATTTGGCATAGGGTGGTATTCCACTTGTCCAAGATCTTTGTCCAATGTGCATTTCGTCTCACTTACTCTTTAAGCAAAATGTGACATGCAAATACACATTCTGCACGCACCGGCACCCACCGAAAACGCTCTATATTAAACGGGCATAGACTATGACGTCACAATCCATGTTCTCGGCGCGTTTACCATGGAGTTAGTTATTAATTTGCAATGATCTCCTTAAAAATTGCGTTTAAGTCTATATTTGTGATGCAAACTATCATTTCTAATTCAATATATACAATAGTTTTTTTAAAATATTTCTTCGTATCAATTGAATGTGATTTATTCAAAATTGAAGTCGATGGAAAATATTGAAGAAAAATGCTGTACGCACTTTGCGCAGGAGTTTCTTAGTCTGTTCGCGTTCGGCGCGCGCGGCCTCGATCCGGGCCCGCTCGGCCTCCTCGGCCTTCTGCTTGGCTTGCAGGGCTTCTTTGACGAGGCGCTCTTCTTCTGCTTTCTTGGCCTGCACGGCGTCCTGGAATCAGACAAATTAAGATAATAATGAGATAACTTTGAATTAAGTCGTCATACGGTCAAGTCGGATAATATGTATACGATTTTCAATCCTATTCCCCAGACATAAGTTAGAAACCGTATGTATTTAGAAATGACTATACTAACAAAATTGACGAAGCAAAGCAACTAAGTATGGACAGTTCAACTCAATAGGCTATTCTACGATTTTTTTAAATATATTTTAAAATGTTCGTATAGATTCGATAGTCAACTGGTATTTTTATTTCCTCAAAATAATATCGCTTTAAGCAAATAAATAATGGTTGAAATTTGAACATAATATATTCGGGCCAAAAAGGCAGCCGCCATTATCGTGACGTCATAACTGCAATAACAAACCACAGACTACTAAGAAGATACACGTCAAATGTGCATGTACTTCTATTACTTAATCTATGCCTTCTGATGGTTCTGCTTTCATACTGGTTATCGTTGGTGTTGCGCCAACTTGTAATAGTTCAACGTTGAAGACTCCTCAAAACATGTAAACTTATCATCGGAAATATACAATATTATATTGTTCTAATATAGTTTCAGAAAATGAAACAGAATATACTTACAAAGCTGTTTTGATATTTCTGAATTCAGCAGAAAAGAAATCTGTACTATACGCAAAGAACTTTGCAATCATTACTGCGTCTATTTTCGGTAGATTTGTATTGTCAACTTTTACAAATCCAACCTCCATCATAGATGGCGTAAAATAGCGTACCAAAGTCCAAATACTTAAATACAATTTGAGTCCACAATATAAATATTTTTTAACTTTTTGTTGTTGTTTACACCGAAAACTTGTTTTAGTATTTGCTGTTCTGACGTCACTCACAGAAGACAAAATGGCGGTCAGCGTTTTTGGTCACGTGACATACAGATAATAAATATACGATTTTAATTTTGTCCCCACGCCGGACCAGTGCGGGCTGCGGAAGAGAAAAATCTGAACGGGTAGGAGTCCCCACGCCAGCCCAGTGCGGGCTGCGGAAGAAAAAAACTGAACGGGTAGGAGTCCCCACGCCGGCCCAGTGCGGGCTGCGGAAGAGATAAACTGAACGGGTAGAGTCCCCACGCCGGCCCAGTGCGGGCTGCGGAAGAAAAAACTGAACGGGTAGGAGTCCCCACGCTAGCCCAGTGCGGGCTGCGGAAGAAAAAAAACTGAACGGGTAGGAGTCCCCACGCCGGCCCAGTGCGGGCTGCGGAAGAAATAACACTGAACGGGTAGGAGTCCCCACGCCGGCCCAGTGCGGGCTGCGGAAGAGATAAACTGAACGGGTAGAGTCCCCACGCCGGCCCAGTGCGGGCTGCGGAAGAAAAAACTGAACGGGTAGGAGTCCCCACGCTAGCCCAGTGCGGGCTGCGGAAGAAAAAAAACTGAACGGGTAGAGTCCCCACGCCGGCCCAGTGCGGGCTGCGGAAGAAAAAAACTGAACGGGTAGGAGTCCCCACGCCGGCCCAGTGCGGGCTGCGGAAGAGAAAAAACTGAACGGGTAGGAGTCCCCACGCCGGCCCAGTGCGGGCTGCGGAAGAAATAACACTGAACGGGTAGGAGTCCCCACGCCGGCCCAGTGCGGGCTGCGGAAGAAATAAAACTGAACGGGAAGGAGTCCCCACGCCGACCCAGTGCGGGCTGCGGAAGAAATAAAACTGAACGGGTAGGAGTCCCCACGCCGGCCCAGTGCGGGCTGCGGAAGAGAAAAAACGGAACGGGTAGGAGTCCCCACGCCGGCCCAGTGCGGGCTGCGGAAGAGAAAAAACTGAACGGGTAGGAGTCCCCACGCCGGCCCAGTGCGGGCTGCGGAAGAAAAAACTGAACGGGTAGGAGTCCCCACGCCGGCCCAGTGCGGGCTGCGGAAGAGGAAAAACTGAACGGGTAGAGTCCCCACGCCGGCCCAGTGCGGGCTGCGGAAGAAAAAAACTGAACGGGTAGGAGTCCCCACGCCGGCCCAGTGCGGGCTGCGGAAGAAATAAAACTGAACGGGTAGGAGTTCCCACGCCGGCCCAGTGCGGGCTGCGGAAGAGAAAAAACTGAACGAGTAGGAGTCCCCACGCCGGCCCAGTGTGGGCTGCGGAAGAAATAAAACTGAACGGGTAGGAGTCCCCACGCCGGCCCAGTGCGGGCTGCGGAAGAAATAAAACTGAACGGGTAGGAGTCCCCACGCCGGCCCAGTGCGGGCTGCGGAAGAAAAAACTGAACGGGTAGGAGTCCCCACGCCGGCCCAGTGCGGGCTGCGGAAGAAAAAAACTGAACGGGTAGGAGTCCCCACGCCGGCCCAGTGCGGGCTACGGAAGAGAAAAAACTGAACGGGTAGGAGTCCCCACGCCGGCCCAGTGCGGGCTGCGGAAGAAAAAAAACTGAACGGGTAGAGTCCCCACGCCGGCCCAGTGCCGGCTGCGGAAGAAAAAAACTGAACGGATAGGAGTCCCCACGCCGGCCCAGTGCGGGCTGTGGAAGAGAAAAAACTGAACGGGTAGGAGTCCCCACGCCGGCCCAGTGCGGGCTGCGGAAGAGAAAAAACTGAACGGGTAGGAGTCCCCACGCCGGCCCAGTGCGGGCTGCGGAAGAAATAATCTCAACGGGTAGGAGTCCCCACGCCGGCCCAGTGCGGGCTGCGGAAGAGAAAAAACTGAACGGGTAGAAGCCCCCACGCCGGCCCAGCGCGGGCTGCGGAAGAAAAAAAACTAAAAATATTACATTAACTTCAAATACGACATAGCAGATTGACCATTTTATTTGCCATTTCTTATTACTGTTTTCAATGCCTAACTGCCACAAACAGCTCTAAATTTGTTAATTTATTGTGGTGCCCAATAGAAACACAATAAACATGGTGTTTTGGCCGGGCTCATTAGAATCCTCTTAATGAGTAGTTTATCTTATCATTCAATCATCGTCATATCAGCCAAGTCGTCCACTGTGGAACAAACGCCTCCCCGAAGGATCTCCATAATGACCAGTAAATGTGTGATAATGACTGGCAATCAGCCTGCACGATAATTTAATAAATACCCAGAACACAGACCAACAGATAATGAGTTATTACAAACACCAATTACAGCATTTAGGGACCCTTTCTCTAAATCAGGGAAGGCCGGAAAGGTGTAAGAAGGGGACCTAATTTTTTACAAACTAATGTAATTCGCAGTCTGTTTAGGTAAAATCTTCAAGTCAAATTTCAAACCCATACTTGTTGATATTTTGCCCTTCGGCCGCGTATGTAACCGGAGTTTTGTAATCAGTTACCTAAGAAGGGAAAATGATCGTCATAGGATACTGGTATCCAAATGATATATTTTTTTCCTTTCACGTAACCGAGTTACAACCTAGGAAAACTTCCTAATGTTTACGAGAAAGTACTTTATATTTGTATGCTTGTGCAAGTCAGATAACAATGCAATTGTACCATAAAGCTGGTCTGATGATGGAGACACAAGGAGGAAGTAGCAACTCCTCAACTACACAAGATAAACCATCATGTTTAGGGTTATTTTATCCTCTCAATGACTAGGTGATGGACTGATGGATGACTGTGCACTGTGCAACAAAAAATATCAATAAAAGCTTGTACCAAAAATTTTATTTTCGAAAGTATTTCGTTATAAAGGAGCATTGTATTTTCGACGACCGGTTAGGTTAGCCTAGTGAGTGACGCTACCTACGAAGCTGAAGGTCCTGGGTTCGAATCCCGGTAAGGGCAAATATTTGTGTGATGACTGATGAACATGAATATTTGTTTCTGAGTCATGGAAGGTTTCTATATTAAACAACTTCAAAAATGGAGTTTGACCTGTATATTTGTATGTATGTTCGTCCGTGATTTTTTCGCGTTTGGCTGAACTATTATATATATCGTCATCTAGTACCCATAACACAAGCCTTACGGAGCTTATATACTATAGGACTAGGTCGATTTGTGTAAGATTGTCCCCTATTATTTATTTATTTATTGTTAGACGTCAGTTTTAAATCTTTCACTGCCAAAACTAGTTGTGTGTCGTCTTTCCAACAGCACCAAGAACCCGTTTAGGTGTTATGACGTTAGCTGTCAAAGCAACCTTCAGTCTTCCACATAAGGTGTGTATTTGCTCTTTTCACTCTTACAACAGTGATTGTGGCGTGACAATTCCACTTTTGGTATTTTGTCTTGGTGGCGAAAAGGTTAAAACAATTGCACATCATCAGCTCTGTATGTATTTGCATAGTTTTAAATATTAATCAGTCTAGATTATTAGACCCATGCGCAGTTCTGAGAATATCTTCTAGTGATATATGCGAGTCATCAATTTATGTAACCTGATCAATTTAAGATGCAGCATTTTTTGTATGTGTGGGTTAGAATCAGAACTACTATGCATAGCATCATAAACATGTACACACTGTTGACCCTTATCTTTATGCAATAAGGTACAGTCAAGTGCAAAACTATGTATTGATTTAATACTCTCATAAATATGTTCCGAAACCTTAATCCTGACATATGAGCAATGGCACAGATTTATGATAAAGTTGTATGCACCCTTATTTTACACTTGACTGTCCTAGAACCAACTAGAATAAATACATGTTTATAAGGCTCAATGTCCAGGCAATGTAAAGGATATGTACTCAGTTTTCGCCTTATTACAAAGGCATAAGGTTCAAAAGTGAAAACTGAGGGGCTACCGCGAAACGAAAACGAACTTCGTTCGTGTATCTCCCTCCCTGTCGTTCGATCTAGCAAGTGCGACAGAGACGGAGATACACGAACGAAGTTCGTTTTCGTTTCGCGGTAGCCCCTCTGTTCTTTGATGTTGTTCATACTAATCAGTTAAAGTAGTGACACAAAAACCTTTCTCAAAATGGTGTGATAAGCAACACACGACTCTATTGCTATTTAGAAAAGAGTTCTTATCTTGCTTTGCTATTATCATGTATTGCATTTACATTCAAGTTGGCTATGGAATGAGGTTGAGTTCTCTCCGAGGTTTTCCCAAGGGACTACAGTATGGGGTTGTTCAGGAGAGAGTACAGGTTTTTGAAGGACTCGTACAAAAATGTGTGTTGATAGATTATGGTTGCTTACCATAATCCTGATCATATGTTTGTTTAACACAAACATGATTAAAAAACAAGCTACTGTATTTCCTGCAAACATTTCATTGTTCTACATGGAAACTCTCTTTTCCACTCCCATTTTTAATTATAAAGGATTTTACAACAGAACCTGAATATTTACTAGATACATACAAATCAGCCAGGTGCTCCCAACACCGGTTATGTCTAGTGCTCTAACATTAACTTAAATAGCCTTTACCAATATTACCTCATGTTTTTCAAATTGTGGCTTTTTGTCAGCATATTTAGAGGGTGAGTTACTTAGAGTAATCGAAATAGCAGCATTTATTAATAGCCGTTTCCACACCGGATGAACGGCTCGCCCAAACACCGTTCGCCCAAACGTCGCCTGAGCCTTCTGACGGCTCGCCTGAACCGTTCCGGCGAGCGTTTCTGATGGCTCGGGCGAGCCGTTCGTCCGGTGTGGACACGGCTAATGGAAATGGTGAAAATTCACAATGGCACATGCAAGGTGCCAATTCTATATTCATCTTAAGAGAGGTGCCTGATGATTAACAGTGAGCTACAGTAAGCATAAAGGGTTACCTGTCGGGCGCGCTTGGCGGCCAGCTTCTTGTCCTTGTCATCCTGCTTGAAGCGCTGCACGCGCGGGTCGTGCGCGTACGCCAGGTCCACGAGGCTGCGGATGCGCGCCATCTCCTCCTTCTTCAGCTTGGCTCGTGCCGCCTTGTTCTGCTTCTCGATCCAGCGGCGCTCCTCTCGGTCCTGCCCGCGCTCCTTCTCCTCCTCGTCCAGGTACGAGAACTCGCGCCACGAGTCGAACTCATACCAGCACGCGTAGAAGCGCTCCACGGCCTCGCGGGGGCTGTCGTCGTCCCCCAGCAGCGGCACGTTGCGCTTCTCCGACCAGCGCGCGTTCTGCTCGAACAGCTTTGTGAATGTCTTGTAGAAACCCTCCTTCTTCACGTCGTTGGCCGTGGGCACGGCGTCGTCGAACTCCGGGTCGACGGAGTCGTACGAGCGCCGTTTGGCAGGCGTGCCCAGCGTCTCGTACGCCTTTGTGATGCACGTGAAGTAGTCGTCGTCGCTACGCACGTCCTCGCCCTGCGCCTTGCGCTTGTCGGGGTGGTGGCGGAGCACCTTCTGGCGGTACGCGCGCTTGATGTCGTCGTCCGTCGCTCTGTACCGCAGCTGTTTCATCCCCAACACCGCGTAGTGGTCCTGCTGCTTCCATTCCTTAGGGTCCAGGCTTCGTAGGTACTCCACGTCATCGTCGAACACCACCTCTTCTGACTTCTCGTTTGCCTTCGACGTTTCGAACAAAGCATCCTCACCGTGGCATTTGACGTTGAAGTATCTCAGGAACGCGGCTCCCACGCATTCCACTCTCCTTTTTACGAACGGGCATGGCACGGCCACCGTTCGTGTATTGTTACTAGACTCGCCCTCCGTCATTATAAATAAGGTTTCTTTATAAAATATGGATTCGACCCTAACATAACCTAAAACTGGGTAAACACTGCGGTATTGAGTTGCGCACCGCCAATTTGGTAATAGTACTGGTAATAACTAAAACTGTATCTACAACTACAATAAATTAATAATTTTAATGTTAACTTAATGAGCACATTATTTAATAAAAATTAAAACGCGCCATGAAAATATCAAGAACTACTTCAGTTCATTTTAATTTAAAATGAACGAATGTTCTGAATGACGGAATGTGACCGACCCGTTCCTTGTAGTGACGTCACTGATTTTGCAGTTCATTGTGCGCATTCATATGGCAACAATTTCTCAACAATGCCGCCAACCTACTAACGCTACTTATCACCTGACAATGACATTCTTATCATTAGATGTCAAAACATTGTAGAACAACAGTTATTTTATGCTCCGTTTTTATTATATGTTAGCATAACAACTCCCAACCTCAGTGTAGGCCACTTCTCAGCCGCAAACATGTGTAACGACCTAGACCTCTTCAAGCCGATAGTCCTCGTGACGGGTTTCGGTCCGTTCATCGGGCACCCTGTGAACGCGAGTTGGGAGGCGGTGAAGCTCATGGATAAGGCTGCTTTGGAGAAGGAACACAACATAGAGCTGGTGCAGCTTGAGCTGCCCGTAACGTACAGCAATGTCGACGAGTTCGTGCCAGCACTTTGGGAGACCCACGAACCGAAGGTATCCATAACCTTTATCACATTATCCTACTAATATTATAAATGCGAGTTTAGATGTTTGGATGTTTGTTACTCAATCACGCTTAAACGGCTGAACCGATTTGAATGAAATTTTGCAAGGAGATAGTTTATAGCCTGGATTAAAATATAGGATAGTTTTTATCCCGGGTCCACGCGGACGAACGAAGTCGCATGCGGAGGCTAGTTTTCAATAATTAAAATATTTTTTTTGTTATTCATTAGCTATGTATGGAACTTAATGCGGCCAGTCAGAGACAATAATTGCTATATTTTTTACACAAACTTTATAATTGAGTCCACAGGGGACCAAAAGTCTGGCAGCTTCCTTGCCCAGCGCATTAGCATTGCGACCCAGCAAGGAAATGCTGCCAGCATCTTGGGGACAATGCAGAGAGGGCCCAATTATAGAAATACTTTTTAGTTCTATTGGTAATATTTGTCTTAGTTTTAGTCATTGTGTATATTATAATTTCTTGTTATAAATAAGTGGTAAATTAGTTCAATGTCAATTACTTGTTAAATGGAAATAAATTTTAACTTTAAAATTCTTGTTTATACAACCAATAAAAAATACTTGAAACAATACATTACAAATAGTACAGTATTAAACTCTGATGATGATGATGATGATGACTCTACTTTTATGCACATAGGCTTTGGAACAAGTGGCTAGGCTTCTAGATTTTTTTTTGGATTTTCAATATTTTATGACACAATTAAAGAATTACACGGTACAATACAGTCTGTACAATAACGCTCCCTTTGTATGCAATTTGTAGGGATTAGGTACGTGCTTGTGACGTCACAATCAAACAATGTCCTTATATTGTTACTTTTATGAAATTAAAAATCTTAATATCATCATCATCATCATCATCATCATCATATCCAATTCAATTCAATTCAATTCAATTATTTATTCTGCAAATAGGCCACAAGGGCACTTTTACATGTCAAACCGTAATTTACAATAAAATAATAATAATAATCTTACACAATAATAATTTAAAATTATATATAAAAGGTTAACAAACTAAATGTCACTAAGTTAATGTAAACAAAACAAAATTCTGTAGATCTGTATCAGCATTAACAAGAAGTTAATCATATTAATTCAGTATTCCAGAAATGTATAAGGTCTCTGAGCTTCCAAATACAATTAATAATTATTCTAATATTCTAAGAGATGTATATGGTCTCTAAGCGTCAAAACAAGAAAGGAACAATGTTGTAATATTGTCAGAGATGTACAGGGTCAATAACACTAAAACGTGTCAAGATCAGAATGATGTCTCTCGTCAATAATCGTATTGACGAGAGACATCATTCTGATCTTGACACGTTTTAGTGTTATTGACCCTGTACATCTCTAGTCTCTCTATAGTTAACTAATTACATACTAGTGTTATCGAATAATAACACTAGTATGTAATTAGTTAACTATGTACTATGCCCTTGCAAGCATGAACAGTCCGGACTCCACAAACAGCACCCGATCACGAGTATGACGCATATCTCAGCCATCGCCTCCCTCAACCATATTTTAGGGAAGGTGGCGACCCGATCAACGACGCCACCGTAAGCAAAGCCCTTTAAGCGAGCATGACATATTCAAGCCACCGGACATTGATAATAACAAAGATTAAGCGACTTGTTCGGCGAGAAACAGCATTATGTGCTCTCTTCTTACATAAAACGGAACAGTTATTTCAGGTAGGTACTTATAATGATTACGTATATTTAGGTATATTCCTAATAGAATTAGACTACTACTGGCTTAAAGGCATTTTTGTCGTTTAAGAAATCGTTGACAGTATAATACGCCTTGCTCAGCAAATTACTTTTAACATGAGACTTAAATTTACTGAACGGTAAATTAACAATTTCGGTGGGTATTTTATTGTAAAAACGTATGCAGTTCCCCACGAACGACGTGCTAACCTTGCGGAGACGACTAGCCTTCACTGCGATCTTGTTTTTACTTCTGGTGTTGTAGTCGTGGATATCACTGTTGAGTTTGAACTCATGAAGGTTTTTCCGCACATACATGATATTCTCAAGAATGTATTGGCATGCTAGAGTAAGAATGTTTGCCTCCTTAAATTTGTCCCTGAGAGAATCTCGAGCTTTTAGTTCGTATATGGAGCGTACAGCTCGTTTCTGTAGCACGAATATGGTCTGGATATCAGCCGCTTTCCCCCACAACAGGATTCCGTAGGACATAACACTGTGGAAGTAACTGTAGTACACCAGCCTGGCCGTCTCAACGTTTGTTAACTGTCTTATGCTTCTTACTGCATAGGCTGCCGAACTAAGTTTTACAGCTAGGGCGATGATATGCGCATGCCATTGTAGTTTTGAGTCCAAGGTGATACCTAAAAACACTGTTTTATCTTAAAATTCCAGTTCATCGCCCTTTAATTGGATCTTGGTATTGTTTACCTGCTTGACATTAGGTAAAGTATTCACTTTACCTAATGTCAAGCAGGTAAACACAAACACAAACGAAAGCAGGTGTACACTGATACACTTTGTTTTCTTGGAATTTAGCAGTAAATTATTTGCTGTAAACCATTTCACAACAGTGTTGACCGCATCATTAATACCATCGAAGCTTTTCTCTTTCCTGTCTACCTTGAAGATAAGCGACGTGTCGTCAGCGAATAACACTATATCATGTTTATCTTGCAACACATTTGGTAGGTCATTTATGTAAATCAGAAATAGAAACGGACCCAGAATCGAGCCTTGAGGAACACCAAGAGCAACAGTTGTCCCTGCTGATTGGGTCCCATTGATGACTACTCGTTGTGTTCTCTCCGAGAGATACGATGACACGAGATCAAGAGCACCGTTTTTAATCCCATAATGTCTCAACTTTCTGATTAAATTCTCGTGATCAACGCAATCAAATGCCTTTGATAAATCACAGAACACTCCAATAGCATCTTGAGCCTCTTCCCAGGCATCAAAAATATGTTTAATTAGTACCACACCGGCATCAGTGGTAGAGCGACCCCTAGTGAATCCGAACTGATTGGTATTGAGCAGTTTATTGCAACTAAAGTGGGACATAAGCTGATGAAGAATAAGCTTCTCAAAAACTTTACTTAGTGCCGGTAGTATTGATATTGGCCTGAAGTTGGTAGGGTCAGTTTTCGTTCCTGATTTAAACAACGGGATAACTTTACTGTGTTTCATGAGGTCAGGAAATACTCCAGTATCAATACTTTTATTGAAAATATCAGCTAAGAAAGGTGCAATTGATTCTACAATGGAATGTAATACTTTGACTGAAAGGCCCCAAAGATCTTCAGTCTTCTTCAAGTTCAACAATTTAAACGCTTTTATAAGAATTGGTGGGGTCACGTGAGTGAATCTAAAGATTTCTGTACATTCAGTAACATTTGCTTTCAACAACGATTCAGCGGCATCTGGTGATGAATTTAAAGACTTCGTGGTCTCAACGGGTACGTTAGAAAAGAACCGCTCAAAATGATCCGCTACTTCATGGTCAGAACTTACTAAAGTATCATCAATTCGTAGGCTGTAGTGCGGATCTCTTATCTTGCGTTTTCCAGTTTCAGTGTTGATAACTTGCCATACAGTTTTAACCTTATCATTGGAGTTCTGAATCCTTATTGACAAGTAATCGGCTTTGGCGGCGACACACATCAACTTAAAAGATTTCGAGCAGTTCTTAACATACTCTAGAAATTCCGGTCTTTTATCAGTAGTTCTCGAATCGTACAAGTCGTAGAGACGGCGTCTTTTTTCGTGAATATGTGGGGTAGCCCAGTCGCTAAATTTAGTCTTGACCTTGCTTTGAATTTTCCTTAAATTAAAACAGGCATCAAATTCCATTTTAATACAGTTAAACAAATGAGCACACAAACGATTAGGACATTTCTGCGTAAATGGAAGATAACGTAATCGTTTCGCAATATTATGATTGAATAAATCTAATCTCTTTTCGGAAATAGGTCTGCACATGGTGTCTCGTGGAACTTTGTCCGTTTTCCCGCTGAAGGAGACTTGTTGTCCACAGTGGTCAGAACGCAGGTTGTTTATAATAGATTTATTAACTGCATCCTGATTACTGAAAACGTTATCTATACCTGTGGCACTGGTTGCTGTAATTCGAGTAGGTTAACAAAACAGGTTCACTAAGTTAAACGATTTAAAAGTATTCACTAGACTCACACACATGGGCGATTTCTCGAGTAAGTTAACATTAAAATCACCACACACAATAACACATTTTGTACTTAGAAAAAGACTACTGAGCACTTCATCCATAACTGACTCGAATAGACTATAATCCGCCGATGGAGGTCTGTATACGCATACAATTATGAATTGATCCAATTCAACACACGAGAGTTCTATTTAGCGCTCGATGGATTTGTCAACAATATCTTTACGTTCCTTACTTTTCAAATTGTGTTTTACCATTATCAAAGACCCTACACGCCTACATGTCTTTCTACAAAATGAACTGACTATGCTATGATTGCTAAAATTAAACATTAATTCATGACTCCTAAGCCAGTGCTCGGTTATACAAAGAATATGGATATTTGAGCATTGTATAAACAACTCAATTTCTAGTTCCTTACTAGGGAATCCCTGAATATTTTGGTGTACCATATTAATAACATGACTGTCTTTATGAATACTAGTGTTACATCTATCAAGGGGTTGGGAGCCGGTGTGGTCAGTTTAAATTACCCGCCGGCTCCGACTCCCTTCCGGATCCCACGTTACTAAAACGTAACACGGGGTCCGCCTTACAACTGTCAGTTATCGTGCTAGTCACGACGGAGTCTACAATATTGTATGCTAACAGCTTAGCACAATCGCGTAAGAACCTCCTTGGTAGATAGGTACGATTACGAGTCAAGACGAATTTTTTTATAAATTTATTCGTGTCAAAATACGAAATCGTACGGCTGTACAACGATAATCTAAAGAATATGGAATTGAAATAATCTACTTTTTTACATTGCTCCTCCGACATGGTCCCTGAAAAGGGCAGTGCGCAAAAAATAATTTTGCTCACACCTCGTTGGTCAATTTCACTTAAAGTCTCGCATAGTTTGGTGACGTCCCGCTTGGTGCATCCTAAGGTATCTCCGATGAACACTACCAATGTATCAGCCGAAAGACGTCCACTGCTGGACATAGGCCTCCCCCAAAGAGTGCCAAAGTGACCGGTCCTGCGCCACCCGCATCCAGCGGACTCCTGCAACCTTTACCAGTCCAGTAGTCATCAGTCCACTTTGTGGGGGGCCTACCCACGCCGCGCCTTCCGGTACGTGGTCGCCACTCGAGAACCTTTCGGCCCCAGCGGCCATCGGTTCTACGTGCTATGTGCCCCGCCCACGCGCCCATGCGCGCTATGTGTCCGAATCGCTTAATATGGCAAAGTTAAATGAAAGATTGATATTTTTGAATTTTTTATCTGTTGCTAATGAAAAAACAAATTATTTTCAATGTGGTCAAATACCCTATTGTCGTAACACAATGGACTGTAATTGTATGAAAATAAATATTTATACCTAATGGAAAACTGATGGAGCATAGATTAGATTAAATCCATTCATCTATTTTTTTTGCAATCCACCCATAAACGGATTAATTTATGTATCTTAATAATTATAAACACCTGATATTTCTTTCTTAACACATTCACTGGTCAATGCCATAGCCATAACATGCGACATACCATATATATGTAGACGAAAGCGTTTACGAGCAGAGCGCCAACCTAGCGCGTTCCTGGCACTGAAAGTGTTAATATTTCAATTTGAATTTCAGCTGATGATCCACGTTGGAGTGTCAAGGCTGGCCGGGTGTTTGACGCTGGAGACACAAGCTCACCGCAAGGGCTACCAGCGTCAGGACTACCTGGAGCAGTGTCCCGCCGACCACGCGTGCGCGGCGCCCGGGGGCGGCGCCGTGCGGCTTCACACGAAGCTGGATGTGGCACGGATATGCGCCGAGCTTAGTGAGGATGAGGAGCTTACTGCTGTCGAGTCCAAGGACGCCGGGAGGTGAGTGCAAGACTAGCAGGGTCAGGCTAAGTGGCTAACGTTGAAGATACAAGGTTACCGCAAGGGCTACCAGCGTCAGGACTACCTGGAGCAGTGTCCCGCCGTACACGCGTGCGCGGCGCCCGGGGGCGGCGCCGTGCGGCTGCACACGAAGCTGGATGTGGCGCGGATATGCGCCGAGCTTAGTGAGGATGAGGAGCTTAGTGGATGCGGGTAGGTGATTGTATGAAGGTTTGATAAAGTGTCTTACTCCGAACGCATACGCTGCACCCAAAGGCGGAGCTGTGCAGCAAACGAGGCTAGGTCAGCTCGATATATGTGTCGCGAAAAAGCGCCGAGCTCAACCAGGGTGTAGAGCAAATATGAAGACTATTTGTCGGAGAAACTTTCGTTACTCCGAAATAATAGTTTCAACAGATGGCGGTGATCACGCGAGGACTTCCGACATTTATGGGTCTGTACCTTTTTGCAGAGGGTAATAAATATGTCTTTCTGTGACACATTGGCAATCTTTAATTTACTTACTGTGCCCATATTGTTTGACAATGTGCCGTTTGGCTTGGCGTCAACTTGTCAAGGTTTTATTTAATTTATTTACACGTAACATAGAACAAAAGACATTTATAAGATTACTAACTAATAGTAAATAACAACACGTGGCAAACTTGGTACTTTATCAGTGAAAGTAATTAAAGTAAATTCTCCGACATAAGATAAATGTTATGACAAACATTTACCCGAAGCTGTTGCGTGGTTAGGAATACCAGGATAATAGATAAACATTTCTTTGTAAGGTCAGTCTTGATAGATAAAAAAATCGCAATCAATATGACGATGGGGGCAACAACCCGGCAAACCCTAGAGTAGTACTATGTCAATACAGGTATTTTTAAAGATAGATGTAATTATTATATTTTACACCCAGAGACGACCGCAGCCTTAATAACGCCACTAAATCAGAGCATAGAAATGGTTTTTTTTTGGGCTGAGGCCACTACTTGCTCTGTACGTGGTGTTGGGTTCCTGGTGGTGAGTAAGGTCGCTAAGGCTCCCAAGGATGTGTTGTGTTGACAGTGAGGTACCCGCGTTCTGCTCTCAATATCAACGCAACTAATCCTCAGTAAAGGGTCGGCAACGCGCTAGTGATTCTTCTGGGATCGTAAGGGTTCATAGACTACTTACGCTGCACGTTTAAGTACCATCGGACAGACCGTATGCCTGTTTGCCAACGTCGTCGTAGTATAAAAAAATGGTTTCTTTATTATTGCTTGTCTATTTGTTTAATTGTTGATTACCATTTACATAATTGAAGTGATTGTTGTATTGTTGTATTATTAAATCATGTTGATTAATCAATTAATCATAACATCTCATTCTTTCTAATATCATCTCTTAACACAGCTAATTCGATTTTTGTTTAAAGAAGATTGTTTGCAATAATAGTTATTTATGATACAAGTGCAGAAAAAAGGTAATCCCTAACGAGTGACGATAATAAAAAATTTCGTTATCGTTAGGAATTAGTATTTTACAATGCACCATCCAAGGACATAAAAAAATATACTTACATAAAAGGTGAAATTTTAATTGTCATGAAATTTCATTCTCACGTGGCCCCACCCCGCATTACCGTGCGGGTATAGAGGATTTTCCGTGTTTATGTTGACCCATATAAAGGCGCACTTTCAGAGCAAGTGCATTGCAAACTAAGTATATTTGTGTTATTGCATTGTGTCATCTCACCGACATTGTACACGATTGATGACAGATACCTGTGCGAGTACACCTACTACACGTCCCTCGCGGCCGACAGCACGCGAGCGCTGTTCGTGCACGTGCCCGACACGCACGTGTGGGACACGGCGCGCACCGCGCGCGGCCTCGAGCGCGTGCTCGCGCTCTGTCTCGCGCAGATGTGGGAGCGGGACCGGGACGGCGTTAGCGACGTCGCTGGCAAGATGGCCGATGCTAGTTTGCAGGACACTAATGAAGTTTAGGTTTCGCTGCATAGGATATAGTCAGACTAGCCTTTCGTATCACTGACATGATTGGCTTTCTAAAATATTAGGTCAATACAAAATTGTTATACCTTGGTTTGTTTTACCAAAGGATCTTTTAAAGTAACGAACAATCTAGTTATGATAAATATAATTATAATAGTCTAATGCTCGATTCACACGTATAAAGTAATAAGTTACAACTAAATTTATTGTTTACACGCATTTAGTCACTTAATATTAAGTTAAAATTTAGTTAATTACGTAACAACTTACTACGTGTGAATCGAGCAAAGCCGGCAACATTGGTCTTGATCATGAAGACCACTCGTCGATGGACCTTTGGTCAAACAAAGCACTCATTTGTTATTGTTACTAACTAGTAACAACTGAGTGAGACATGTAAAAATCTAAAAAACCTGCCAAGTGCGTCTTGCGCCACGCGCAGTGTAGGGTTCCGTAGTTGCCAGACTGTTTTTGTTACACCAACGACACGCGCGCGCCAACTAAACTATGTGGTTGCGTCGCCCGACTTTGTACAATAGTTGGCCTTTCCAAGTACAGTTAAGTTGGTCCACTATTACTCGGTAGCTAGTAAAAAGAAAACTATCACGGAGAAGTAGGCATACTACTTATCCGTGATAGTTTTCCTTTTAAATTAATTATATGTACTACTGCGATGAATTTTTTTACATACCCCGTAGTACCTAAACATTTAGCCAGCAAAAAGTAGGGCTTTAAAACGCAATATCACGCTGATCCCTGAATAGAAGATGATTTTTGAGACCCTATAATATTTTTGAACTAACTATCCAAACGTGTATCCTACCCTAAAAAAATATTTTCAAATTGTTATTCTACCATTTTGTTGGCGTGATTGATTTATTTACTCAAGCCGAGCTTTCTAGTAGTACCTAGGGTCAATGAGCTAAGCCGCAGACGGACACGGCGAAACTATAAGGGTTCCTTGTTGTCTAAACCCTAAAAATGCGCCCGTTCTTGGCACATTGTTGGTTTATTTACTATCGTATCGTGCTAGTAGTACGCTACGCGTATGAGTTAAATGTTAATGTATTGTTTATATTTTTACTGGGTATTTATTCAGGCTATGCTACTAATTGATCACTTGTTCTTTCATTCTATACGTAATTTAGGCTGTATTATTATGTTGTTAAGTTAGATGTAAATAAATATTTATTAACAAATTGTTGAATTTAATGAGAATAAGTAATTATGAGAAAAACAAAAAAAAACTGTAGACATACTTAGATTTCTTACATACTTAAACTAGTTATATATGTCAAAACACTGTCACAAAATCGTCAAAACCACTTCACTTCTATCTAAATCCGCCTGGACCCCCAGGGCCAGGTCCACCGAAGCCCCCTGGGCCTCCCGGTCCGGGGCCGAAGTGCGGGCGGCCGTGGTGGTGCGGGGGCCCGTGGTGGTGCGGGGGCCCGTGGTGGTGCGGGGGCGGTGGAGGCCCGCAACAAGGCCCGCAAAACATGGACAGACAGAGACCCATATGTTCTGAAAACATAGCACTCAGATGCAGTCGATAATGTTTATGATACAGTCGATAATGTTATCATAGTCACAAAGGCGTCGACTTAGATATCGTTGTCTTTGTTCGACTGCCATCAGTCGTGTTGGAAAGTAGGTGGCGTTGCCGTCGTTGGTTAAAAAGATAGGGTCCTTGTGCCCGTTACGCGACCACTCAAAAGGTTTCTTCAATAAAAGATTTCTACAGCCACTACTACACAAAAAACACTGAGCCCCTTTTGATCCAATTGTTGAATAGGATAAAATAACCTTCGGATGATACATGAGGATATAGTCGAACGTTAACCTTTTCAATGCGCATGACGCCGGGGTCGGCGCCGCGCCGTTTGCAAGTCCGCCGTACTGATGACGCCGACTCGGCGACATAACATTTTTGCATTAATATCATAAAATCGATTAAGTGTGGTTACTTTTTCTTATTTTTTTGTACAATTAACCCTTTCAGTGCGCATGACGTCGGGGTCGGCGCCATGCCGTTTGCAAGTCCGCCGTACCTACTGATGACGCCGGCTCGGCGCCATAACATTTTTGCATTTATTTTTTCATATATTTTTTCTTATTTTTTTTGTATAATTAACAGACTGAGCTGTAATATTCAATACGACTAAAACACAAAATTATCCGTATATATATATATTGTAATATTTCACTCCAAACTTTCATTTCAGTTTTTCTGTATATAATGGCTTGAAAACATTTCTGAAGTCCTTTAACAAAACATAAAGTAGATAATATAGGTAAGAAAAAAGTAATTTTGAAGAAAATATGTCTAAGTTTAATAGGTTTAAAACCTCTTGCGCCCAGCACGTCTAGCACACGACGGCCGCGACATACTCTCGATTTTTATCGCACTATACCTCATCTTCTAAGTGTTCTAATAAGAGAGAGACGGATAGTGCGAGAAAAATCGAGAGAGATCGCGTGCCGTCGCGTGCTAGCCGTGCAGGTCGGCGTCATTCAGGCTTGCGGGTGGACTGCGCATAACGACTCATTAATTACCCCTCCTCTCCCGTAGACAGTTTTCTTTTGTCTCCGTTGGCTCCCGCTGACACACATATGGGTCACTTTTTTTAACTTACTTTAAACCCAATTTTTTACTATTAAAATTCTAATCTAAACAACAACATGGAAACGTCGGTTCTTAAATACCCTGACCCACATATGGGTCAGCGGGAGAGGAGGGCTTTGCTACTTTCATAAATCACGTCGTTTGAGTCGGGAATAATGGTTTCATGTTATTGCCGTTTTGACCAAGCATATCAATGTTTATGGATAAACAAATAGGTTTTAGGTAAATACATATTTTATTGTATTACTATTCTATGACCAAAAAATGGTAAGTTGACGTGTCTATAGTGGGTTTTTGGTAGTTCCAACGATTTATTGTGATGGTAGGCCGCTGCTCTATTAACTACAACAGCTACGTAACGTAACAAAGGTTCGTGTTATTTTTTTTATAAAATAGTCATAAATCATCATATCTGATACTGGTGGTCTGCGTGGAATGAAAAAAACCCGATAAGGACAGATTAGATTAATTTATTTCTTGACGTACCTAATAAATTACAGTACAAAGTTGGCTTAGTCAAAATTATAAGAATTTACCGTCTCAATCTCACAATCGTGTCAAAAATTAAAAAATATTCAAAATTACAGATACAATGATCACCAATAAAATTATTTCGTATAACCTAATCATCAGATCGTCAAAGTACAGTTTATTGTAAAATATAAATAATAATATACGAAAATGTCTATCAATCCTTAGCAGAAATAAAGTAATATTAAATAAAATTAAGTAAATGTCATTTCTATAAATTCCCTAGTTGAATACATTGGGTGAGCCAATAAAAGGTTTCTGAGCTTGCTTGAAATAACCATATAGGTAGTATAGTCATTGTGTGATTTATGGCGTCTGTGACCCTTTTCTCGCAAAGAGCAGCGGTAAAACATAATACATATTATTATTATTTGTCACTTCTCCATGTTTCCCTTAAAATTAATGCATTACTTATTTCAAGTTTTTGGCTTGTGGAAACAAATAACGCATCAACCCATCCATTTAACGATTCGAACCCGTCGGCCGGCATGACGCCGGCTCGGCGCATCGGGTTTACCAAGCTTTTTGTTAGTTCTGCGTCTTAGCGGTGCGCAAAGCGCTAACAGCGTTCGCCCTGAAAAGGTTAACCTATTCATTGCCGCTCCAAATCTCTACTTCACCCGGTGCCGGCGACTTGCAAGCGATGACGCGTATTCGCGTCCGTGGCATACAGTAACCGTTTTTGACGACGCGATTTCGCATCCGCAGCAATGGGTTAACTACCCTTGGTAAGCTGTTTGAGGCCATACTTCACCGGACTCTGTCCTCACAGGTTCGGCCCTTCTTGTGCGACGCGCAGCATGGCTTTCGTCCCAGTCGCTCGGTCAACACGAATCTGCTGATACTAACAGATAATATTGCTGTGCATCTTGATAGAGGTATTCAGGTCGATGTGCTCTATTTCGATTTCACGAAGGCTTTCGATCGCGTGGATAACGATGTGTTGCTTAGCAAACTGGACAAAATTGGTTTCTCTCCCAAATTGCTACCCTTTTTCGCCAGCTATCTGCGTGATCGACAGCAGTTCGTCCGACATGGTTGTTTTGTCTCGGCTCCATACCACACCCGGTCTGGTGTCAGCCAAGGCTCCATTCTAGGGCCCTTGTTATTCGGGATCATGATTAACGATCTTCAATCGGTTCTTAGGGCGGCTCAATGTCTCTTGTATGCCGATGATCTAAAGTTGGTATACGGGGTTGAGCAGGTAGCTGATTGTAAGACGCTACAAGGGGACATCGACTTGGTGTTTCGGTGGAGTATGGCGAACAAACTGCATTTTAACCCTTCCAAGTGTTATGTGTGTACATTTAGCCGCTCTCGTGCCGCCATATATGCTCAATATATGTTAGGGTCAGAGCCGATAAATCGTGTCTTCTCCGTCAAGGATTTGGGTGTAATGTTCGATTCGCGGCTCACCTTTCACGAGCATATTTCTTCTCTTGCCACCAGCTGCTTTCGGAGGCTAGGTTTTGTGGTCCGAAACCTCCGCCACTTTCACGACCCGGTGGCCATAAAAATGGTATATAATGCCTTAGTAAGGAGTAAGCTAGAGACTTCGTCGATCGTGTGGAACCCCTATGAATCAACGTATGCGTTACTTCTTGAGAAGGTTCAGAAAGCGTTTTTAAGGTTCCTTTATAAAAAAACTTTCGGATATTACCCGTATCTTTACCCAACGAAGTACCTTCTCGGTTCCCTTGGGTACAACTCCTTGGAGGTCAGGCGAAATTGTCAGCTGATGATCTCGGCATGTCAGGCCTTGCGTGGCGAGTCGGACTGTCCCGAACTTGTAGAGCGTCTGGTGCGATTGTTTGTCCCGGATGTCCCGAGGATAGCCCTGAGACCTCGACAGCGCGACTTATTGGCTGTGCCGCCGTCGAGCACCGTGTCGCTCAGGAACTCGCCGTTGCCTCGCGCCCTCTCACTTCTCAATGCGCTCCTGACATCAACACCCGAGTGCGACTTGTTTGCGTGGCGATGGGCTGCAGTGTATAGTGAATGCTTGAGATTCTGCGAGGCGATGGATGCTAGATGTTCAACGGTTCCAAATTAAGCTGTTTGATATTTATTATTGTGAACCTTTTATTATTATCTAAATTTTGTGACGCATAGGTTTATAACTGTAATGTCATAAAACTGTTTTATAAATAAATAAATAAATAAACTATAAAAGCCTGGACCTTCCGGAAGGTGACGAACAATTTGGTTTACGATTCGATGTGAATGTCCCAGAAAAACCAATTTGATTAAGTACCTTTTGTCACACAATGAATTTGGAGCACTTACTCGTTTACACTATTGCAGGCACTTTAATTTTGGTAAAATAGGTATTCAATGCCGCTAGACAGACAGACAAATACATAGGCACTTTATTTTACTTGTTGTAATCAAAAAAATAAACTTACCTATTAGATATTTACTCTCACAAAATATAAAAACTAGGTACTTCGTCGAACACTGCGCGTCGAGCGCCCTTTTTCGATATGATCTATTTGACGGATGTTTGATTGTGTAGTTAAATTCGCGGCGATAGCATATCGCGATATCGGCGATTAAGTAGTTCTACCAATAACTTATCTGACATGAATAATACTTAGCAATGAGTCACACTTCTGTAAATGCTGCGCCTATCGGTTGTTTGCATCCGCAACAGTAAGCGGCACAGTAAGCGGCAAAGGGGTCAACTACTTTTGGACCTTACAAACAACGGCCTTTCTTGGCCGACTGTACTTGTCTTATAGAAAGACTAGCTGCCCGCGTATTGTAAATGACGCAAGCCAACCCGCGGTATAAAATATAGCCTATAACCATCCAGAAAGTCCATTATACATGCAGGTGAAACAATTTTCGAGATCAGATAAGCGGCTCCGGAGATTACCCATTACATTATGTATTACATTACGTTACGTTAGCGACTGGATTCGCTAACGTAACGTAGTATGGCGAGGCGTTGCGGTGCGTGTGCCGGGTGGGTCTAGTGAGCTGTGACCCTTACAATTTCAGACTTTTCTTCTATTCTGCCCGCGACGCCGTCCACGTGGAACTCTTTTAGGCGCTGGTCCCACCGCCGGCTAGTAAGCTAGAAAAGTTGGGCGGGTATAGCATTACATTGCGGATCTGTAAAGGTCGATTGATCACACTGTGCCTGGTCAGCACGCAATGAACCGTTACTCGCCCAAATTTTCTAGCTTACTAGCCGGCGGTGGGACCAGTGCCTTATATCGTGGTTTCGTACAAACTTTCACCCCGTTATTGGATGATTTCCGCGATAAAAACTACCCGGGATTCAAAGTATCCCCATAAGTACTTAATTTCATATCAATCGGTTCAGCTGTTTAATAAACGTGAAGAGGTAATCAGGAAACCGTGCGTCTGCGGCCAGCCTTAATCGAGTAGCGATCGAGGTAATTTGTTTTTTGTCCTTTGCAGAAATTCACAAAGGCCACGTTATATGTCAATGTGTTACTGTAATTTGTAATGTACCATCGACAACACAGCTAACTGAACATCGGTGCATTGTAATAAGGTTCTATATAAACACAGGATGGTCAGTTAACAGTGTGGTCGTTTGTACCTGTTTTTATTTTCTGTTTTGTGTTAATTTCCATACTGTCGAATTAGGATAGCCTGCACGGCTAGCACGCGACGGCGCGCGAACTCTCTCGATTTTTCTCGCACTATCCGTCTGTTATTAGAACACTTAGAAGAAGAGGTATAGTGCGATAAAAATCGAGAGTATGTCGCGGCCGTCGTGTGCTAGACGTGCTGTAATGTAAGGATGGTTGTATGTTAATATATATATATATATATATGCTAATAATAATAAAAATCTTTTATGTGGTGCACAATGTAGTGCATTACATAAATGAGGCTCGACTATTAGGGTTTGTACAAATAGGTCTACACGCTTCCTCCAAATATATAGTAGCTATAAAGCTGCGTACGAATTTGAGCGGCTCAGCCTGAGGCATGCTCGCCCCGCGCGGCGCGCTGCTCGCGAGACAAATTGTTGCACATAAACATGCGCGGTTGAGGCAGCGTGCTCGCGGCGAGCCGAATTGTGCGTCGTTCAAAATGGCGTCGGACACGATGACAGCCGCGGCTCTGTTTATCATATTTCACCAAATTATATTAATATATTTACGAACAAAATCGATTATAAACATGCACGGCTCATCCACTTGCTCAAATGCATACGCGCCTCGCCCACAAACAAGTCAGAAGTTCAGAACGTGTCGTTCTGCCCGCGGCAAGCTCGGATACACGTCCAAATTAACCGAGGCACGCACACCGAGGCACCTTTGAGCACGGTCAAAAGACCGCCTCTGGCCGGCTCGCCGCGCGCCGCTCGAGGCTGCTCGCGCACGGCGCGTGAGCGCGTACGAATTTGAGCGAAATAGGTGAGCCGTGCGTGCCTCAACCCGAGGCTGCTCTAATTCGTACGCAGCTTTAAGCTCGTGCGTGGTGGATTAAGGCTGGGTTCACACGGCATTGTCCTGCACGTATTCGGTTTGCTTGACAAGTCCGGTGAGTATTCGTTTAAGGCCTGCATCACACTGGCGCGGCCTGCGGTGGCGGACAATAGTAAATTTGACAGCTAATGGCAAGTTTACTATGCTCAATCACAAGTATTATATTCTTCGTTACTATGGTCCGCCGCGGCAGTGTGATGTGGGCTTAAACAACATTATTTTGTACGTGCCACTATGTATAACAATACTCTTACAGGTACTCTTAAGGAGTACCTGTAAGAGTACACAGGCGATAAAAATTGCCGGAAATTCGGGGCAATTTTGACGTCACGGCCATTTCAAGCAATTCGAATATTGCTCAAAATGGAGCTATCACTGCTCCAGTATGGCGCCATTCTGGCCGCATTCAAATTGCCCCATATACAGCAACTCGGGAAAATAGGCAATACGTTCATACACGAGAAATTCAGTGGAGCAACAACTCTTGACTGCGATCGCGCCGTTTCCCCTCCCCCTACGCCCGGACCGCACCGCACGCACTCGCCCCAAAATCTCTCTGAAGACTCTATGGACGAGGTAATTCTAGCTGCGGCAGCTTGCAGTGCATTTATAATATTGGCTTTAAAAAGGAAAAAGAAAAATAGACGAGTATGGATGCGTTCATATCTGGCAAGAAGAAAACCAATTATGATGTGTAAGGAATTAATAAGTCTTATTCAAAAATTCATTTTCAAATTCAATCATTATCACATAGTAGCAGCCAAATATATCTTAACACATCCTTACTCATATAGTAATAAAGACGATATTTGGCTACTTTGGCTGCTACTAACTATATAATGCTGACTGTACCTAGTCTATCTCGCTTCGCGGCCTTGTGTTGACCGTGCAAACGATACTCGTAGTAGGGCCACGTCGTGAACAGCGATCAACACGCAAAATAAAAGAGTATCACTTGTTAAGAGTAAGTTTATTGCTTAATCCTCCTCCTCGTCGTTGGCGGCGCCGCCCGCCTGGCCCTTGCGCAAGTTCTTCCTCTTGACGCGGCCCGGCCGGCCGCCGCCGAATGGAGACTTCAGCGAGAAGTCGATGTGCTTGCCGGAGTCCAGGCGCACCACGAACGACGGGATGTTCACCACCTGCTTGCGGACGCTGCGGAAATTTCAATTATTGTTAGCAAATAATTAAAATGCTCCATTTTATTATCCCTTGAATGGGATCCAGTTTAGTCGCCAACAGAGGCTTAATTTATTTAAATTGACAATGATTGCAGAGCAGCTGAAAAAATATTATAATTATGCAATTTATATTAAGGGGCTTCCCGAGGTTTTCATCGATTTTTGACAAGTTTTGAATCATATGTGGAGATATGATTCAAAACTTGTCAAAAATCGGTTACAGTTTTTTAAACATTGTATAAAAAACACTTATTTCGTATCTCTATTGACGTGAATGATCTAACATATACGAAATCTACATATTTGGGTTCGCCTATGACGTCTCTAAAAGGGGGTAAGGGGTTTTCATTTTAAACTAATTAACACAAAGTTATGGCCAGAAAACCAGTTTTTTGGCCTAAAGTGTTCAACTTTGATGCCAAATATCTCAAAAACAATGAACTTTGAAGTAAATATGGGCTACTATATTACTTAAAGCTGTTGTTGTTAATATAATAAGCTACAAAAACATTAGAAAACTGAGGGATTCAGATCGAAGGTCATTGGCGTATGGGAGCCCCTTAATATAATTTGCAGAGATCAAGTGCATCATCATATCAGCCGAAAGACATCTCAGACTGCTGGAAATAGGCCTCTCCCAAAGAGTGCCAAAGGGATCAGTCCTGCGCTACCGGAGTTCATATCAAGATATTTGTGAGCATAGAGTAGATATTTTTGCAGCAGATTGCACCTAGATAAATGGAATGGTATAGATACCAAATGGCCATTTCTTATTCCAAGGTTTTCCCAAGGCACAGTGTGTTTTTTGATCCAAAAAAGTGACATTCTCCTTTTATTAGAGAAATCTATTGCTTGTCATTATTAGTGACAGACCTAGGACATTTTTTAAAATCTCATTTTCTCTAAACATCCGCGTATGTAGAATGTAAAAAAATTGACGTTATACAACCAATTATAAGGAATCTATCCCACTCATCCAGAGATTCTACTTTGACCTAGAAATATAAAAAGGAGAAATTCTTTTTTAAGACGAGTCTTCACATTTAAGAGCAAATGAAATCGGATTAATATGCGCAATCAATTACCACATAAACATAAAACAATGCCTGGTTAAACTGACTATAGTTTATTTATAGGAATTAATTTTCGTTTGCCATTCGTGACAGTCAGTGACTGTCAGTCACACAAACTTAAAAAATATATATTTGAAAAAATATTGAAATCGGCACAGGGGGTCTCGTCTCGTCTTGCATTTGTAATGATACAAGCAATAGATTTGTCTAATAAAAGGAGAATGGGCATATTCATTAATTTATCACCCTCAAACGGATAGTTACGGATAGTAACAAAACAGACAGTCAATGTCAATCGCATACATTTAGTAACAGAACTGACAGGTTAGACGTGACTTAAACATCACTTTAGTTAACCTTAACCTGCCAATTTTTTTGAAACTCCCCGAATGTCTTTTTTTTGGGTCAAAAAACACACTGTGCAAGGTACAGGATTCTCCAACACACAGGTGGTGTAGTGGCAGTCGACAGGCGATGGTAACCACCAGGTGGGCTCTGTCTCGGCCACAAGTGGTGCTATAATAAAAATCTTATTCCATTTGCATGCCCTAATAAAGATGAAGGAACGAAACACATTACCTGCAAATAGTCTACAAGAGACGTAATTTCAAGACATTGAAATCAACACAAGGTTGACCAAGTGGTCTTCATGAGAATGCAGTTCACATCAGAGCCGTCACGGCTCGGTCAGTGCTTTCACCTGTGTTGCAATGCTTTCATGAGAGTTGATAATGTAAATGAAGCAATCATGTACTTACTTGTAATTCATTGTTTTCTTATATCAGTTTTACAAATTACAAGAACAAATACTTGTTTATTCAATCTGGGGCCCATTGCATAATAAAATACAACTTATAATACAAGCAGGTCTCTTTCTAATTAAAAAAGTTGAAAAGAGATTTCCGTTTTTAATACAAGTTACAAGATGTTATGCAATCGTCCCGTTTTAGTAAAAAAGTTACAAATAATCAGTCAAATTTCATAGGTTATTTTTTTTTAAAGAATCCCGGTTTAGAAACTTGGAGGTATATTTTTTAGAGGTACAGTTTCAAAATATGCAGAGTAAATAAGCAAGGAGCTTACCGGATATGCCTCTGTCGGATGAGGATACGCGCATGATGGATGGACTTGGCGAGACCAGCCTTGAAGACCTGGGTCTGCAGGCGGCGTTCCAAGAAGTCCTCAATCTTGAGGCCCAGCACGTAATCGAGTTTCATCTGCTTCTCATCCAGCACTCCGATGCGGACCAGACGACGGAGGAGGGCATTGCCTGGAGGATACATTTTGGGGTTAATTTAGCTTGGGGTGGTTGTGTAAGGAGACATAGTTACTGTGGGTAAGATCAGATAATTAAGGTATCAACATTAGTTTGATCTGACAAGAGGTGTCATGGTAATCATCATTTAATAAATTGACTAGGGGTGGAGATTTGTTAAACTATTTTTTTATATAAAATTACTAATTATGAAATTTTCGACATATAAAGCAGACCCTCGGCAAGAAATAAATTTTCAATTGATCAGCATGGTGTCATATCGTTTTAGTTTTACCGGGACTTGCCAGCACCTCTAAGTCCAACTACTGCTTCTACATCTAGCTCTCTGGAATTATAACAAATTGTTAGCCAACCCTCACCTTCGAAGAGCCTCTTGGGGTCCTTCTCTTCCAGCGTGAGCAGTTCACGGGCAGCCTTACGGATGCGCGCCAGCGTGTACTTGACACGCCACACTTCACGCTTGTTGCGGAGGCCGTACTCTCCGATGATTTTCAACTCCTGGTCAAGGCGGGCCTTCTCGAACGGCCGCCGCGGGGTAACGTAGGTCTTCGAGAAGACCGAGGGCACTCGGTTGTTCACCATGTTGGGCTGGAAGTTGAAGTTCGTTAGTTATGTCCTTACAAGTGCTATTAGGTTAGACCATGCGATGCGCATCGCAAACCAACACGTGCCATTTGTACAAAAACTACGTAGTTGTGGATCTCAATGGACACTTGGTAAAGATAATTTGCTTACTATTCATCGGAATAAGAATATATCGTGGGTTTGTAGCCACGAACCGTTGCAAACGTAAATACTCTATACCGATAGCCGCGGTTAAGAGATATAGTACGCTTGGGTTTCAGGTCCGTGGCCTGACGACGGAGTCAATACTTTAGCCTTTTTGTCCATACATGCTCGTCAATGGAATACGACATGTTCTACTCAAAGGCCGCATTGTGAGGTCAGGTTATGCCGCACAAATCCATTTAAATCACAGAAACAAGCACCGATTACAAATATTCACGTATATTTTATACAGCACAGTTACGTTTATAACCTTATTTAACACTAATTTTCAACTTTAAGTCAAATAATTTTAAATATTCACCTAACTCCGTCAGCACAGCCCGTGGATCAATACAGAAAGAATGTAATATGGCGGAAATGTCAATGTCAAGTCAAGATTGTCAAGACAAAGACACGGACATTATTAGGGTTGCTAGATTAAAGGCAAAAATGTTCCCGAAATTTTATAACATAGGGCATAGACCTATACCCACAAGAAAAGACACCCAAATCCAACTGTTCGGCTCCGATTTGATTTATTTTTATATGTTATAGAGTAGTCAAAAATAACTCTTCTTTGTTGGTAGAAATTGTTCTTCAAACTACTGAAAAGTGACCAAACCCTCTAACATCTATAGAGAGATTTGATCAAGCAAACTATGAAACTTTGACGTGTCTTGTTTTATATAAAATATGATAGTGGGGCAGTGCTCGAACAAATGTCGTAAATGTGGACACGCTGGACAAAAGCACCAATTTTTTTCCACACTTGTTAGGTCCATGGCTTTAAGTTTTTGATAAGAACCAACTCCTCCGTCGGCCAAACTTACATTTATGGCGGCCATTTTGAATTATACTTAATTATTATTATTGAGTGCATAGAAAGCGCGCCGAGTGAGTCTGTTCTTTTTAGGTTATCCCTTCAAATAAAAATCCTTTTTTGTGTATCTGGTGGAGGTTTATTTATATAATTTAGGTAAGTTTGTTTAGGATTATATCAATACAGTGTTAGATTAGGTCTAAGGTGGCCTAGGCCACTACAATGGAGGGGAATGAGAAGACGAAGCCCCCAGACGAAGGTGGTGGTAGCTGTAATGTTGTAAACATTGAAAATAATTCGCGTAAGCGAAATATAGAGACATTACAATCATCACCGTGTGCACCTACATTAGAGCCATTCCCAAAAAAATCACTACAGGCGAACACATGCATACAACTGACGTACAGACAATTGTTGTTAAGTCCAACCTACCTAACGTGAAGGATCCCAACCCACCTAGCGTGGACGACCCCACAACTATTGCGGACTCCTGCCAAGTTGATACAACAAACTACATCAAACCCAATCCTGTAACTGTCAGTGAGCCCAGCCAAACGTTGGCCGGCGAAGCGAACCCACATCTTTATACACACCCGTCCAAATCAACAACGAATGCCGCGGGTACAGTTCGGATGACCCTGGCCCATTTGTGGTGCATATATCTAGGAAAAACTCTAGCGAAACGAATACACCTCTAAAAGCAATTCACATTGGTAAAATTCTAACTCAGGCCAATATTAAAAATATCAGAAAAGATGGAGGAGTCAAGTCAGTGGGTCGGAACAGGGTTGCAGTGACTTTTAAAAATGCAAACGACGCCAACCTTTTGTTAAAAAGCCCCATTTTAACTATTAATAAATTGTGCGCAGACATTCCGTCCTATCACATCTCCAGGATGGGTCTAGTCAGGGGTGTTCCAATCGATTGGAGCATGCACGAGTTGTTGATGGAACAGAACTCAAGGAGGGAAAAGGGAAAATTCTGAAGGCACGCCGACTTCAACGCAAAGTTTCCAGGGACGATGGTTCTCCGGCTTGGGTTCCGACCCAGTCAGTTGTTGTAACCCTTGAGGGACAGTCCCTGCCGCCTAGAATCTACGCATACTACACCTCCTTGGTAGTCGAGATTTATTTGCTACCCACTATCCAGTGCCGAAAGTGCCTCAGATTTGGACACATCCAAACTCAATGCCGTTCAGATGCCCGATGCTTTAAATGCTCAGAAAAACACACCGGTAGTGATTGTAATGTGGCTCCAGAGCCAGAGTTAGATGTATTTTTTGTGCAGGCAGTCACCATGCCACAGATCCACGTTGCCCGGAGCACTCCAGACAAAAGTCCATCAAATTGGTTATGTCTGAAAATAATATCTCTTATGCTGAAGCAGCAGCACAATTTAAACCTGTTAAGAGGGCATACTCAGACATGGCCCAAGTTATGTTTTCTCCCGTGCAAGACTCCTCTGGAGCGTCTCAGTCGCCACTCCATCCATCCGTTATTCACTTTGAATCCCCAACCACTACCTCGTATCGCAAAACTATATTCCGCGCGCCTCGGGCAAGGACTCCTCTCTCCCCGGGTTATGACCGGCTGGCCCATGAAGATATAACTCGTACCCCAACTTCTCAAATGCCAAATGGTCAGGCCTTCGCTGGCCCATCGCGCAGTGTAGGGGCTGAGCCCAAATGAAGATCTTTTTGAACTGCTCTTTAAACTACTCACTAATATTGTCGCCAAATGGAGCGACTTCTTACCGAACAACGTTGCTCCTCTCATGATTAAACTCGTTAAGGCTCTTTCCTTTTGTGATGGCCCCCCTGGCCACCTTTCTACAATAGAATTCTAGAAGTATTGTTCCAAAAAACCTGATCTCATCCAGCTGATCAACCATCATTCTGTCTCCGTGGCGGCGATCTCGGAGACATGGCTAAGTCCCGGTGCTCTTTTTAGAATCCCGGGCTTCTCGTGTCTCCGCGATGATCGTGATGACGGACGTGCAGGATGCGCGCTATTGATTAAACGCTGTTTCCCCTTCTCCCAGATTTCTCTTCCTCCGCATACACGTGAAATTAATGCAATAGCTGCCAAAGTTATGGGCATTAATTTTATTTCTATTTACATTCCTCACCCTCATATAAGCCTTATCCCTGATCTCTCAACCATCCTATTTTCTGTCCCACCTCCTCTCATAGTACTAGGAGACTTTAACTGCCACCATTCTTCCTGGGGGTCATATCACTCGGATACGTTTTCGTCATTCCTCATTGACCTGTTAGATGACATCAATGTCTGCGTGATCAATGATGGGACGCCCACACACCGAGTTTATCCAGGTCAAAACCCGCATTCTGTACCGGACTTGTCGGCTTGCTCCCCTAGCCTGTTCTCCTTGTTAACTTGGGAGGTGTTGCGACAGTCTTTTGGAAGTGATCATTTCCCTATTATCATCTCGAAGCCCTCATCTGTTACCCCCCTACCAAAACCAGAACCCCTTCTAAAACACAAATTGCACTCAGCTGATTGGCCTAGTTTTTCGCTATATGTGGATAGTAAAATAAAAGAGATAAGCTTAGACCTTGAACGTTATTCAGAAAAATTTGGAAAATTCAAAGCAATATTACTAGAGGCTGCTGACAAATTTATCCCTCTGAAAAAAACCACAAGACCAGATTCCTTCCCCGCCCTGGTGGAACGCTGAGAAGTAAAGGAGAGGGATGATGCTGAGACAACTTTCAACGAATCCGGCAACTTGGATGACTTTGTTCTGTTCAAGAAGACTTCGGCCCGCACCAAGCGACTTTTAGCAAAAGCCAAGAAGAGGGGATGGAAAGGTTTCTGTGAGAGTTTATCTCCCAGAACCCCTCCTTCCGTAATATGGAGAAATATCAAGAAATTCAGAGGATCCTTCAAACAAGACACTTCACCCCCTGCCGACCCATAAGTATGGCTGACGAATTTTACAGACAGACTGGCTCCACCTACTGTCCCTAAAGCGGCTTGCATTTCGGCTACCCCTTTCCCCTTGGCCTCAAACCCCCTCGACGAGCCTTTCTCCTTTGCGGAACTCAGTCTAGTTCTGGATGGATTGAGAGATTCTACACCTGGTGAAGATGGCATTCCGTACTGTTTTCTATCCAAGCTGAATGCTTCCTCTCAGGAACATCTGCTCGACATCCTGAACCATGTCTTCGCTACTGGCGTGGTTCCAGAGGAGTGGAAGACCCAAATAATAATCCCAATCTTAAAACCATCTAAAGACCCTGAAGATGCAAGCTCATACCGCCCAATTGCCTTATCGGCAACCATGGGGATAATCCTGGAGCATCTGGTTAAAAATAGATTGGAATGGTTTGTTGAGAACAGAGATATTCTGGCCGACTCCCAGTTTGGGTTCCGTAAGGGCAGGAGTACTATGGACAGTGTAAGCATCCTCACGTCGGATATCCGATTAGCATTCTCCAAAAATGAACACTTACTGGGATGCTTTCTAGATATATCAGCAGCATATGACAATGTCCTTCTTCCGGTGCTCAGACCAAAAATGCTACACCTGAGCATTCCCGTGAAGATTGTAAACATTGTCTCCAAACTGTTCATGGGTAGGTGTATCAAAGTCCGAGGTGGCAGCACATATTCTAGCCCCCTTACTCTATGGCAAGGACTGCCGCAAGGATCTGTACTTAGTCCCCTCCTTTATAACATATACACACATGATCTGGAGCAATCCGTGTCATCGTTTTGCAGTGTATTACAGTATGCTGACGACCTTGTGCTGTACACTTCGGATCAATCCATTGATAAAGCTGCTACCAATATCAACTCAGCCCTTAGGTACTTTAAACACTGTCTCGATGAACATGGGCTAACTCTATCACCATCTAAGAGTAGCACAGTAACATTCACCCGCAAAAGGAGCATCCCCAGCTCAACTATTCTATATGGTCGTGAAAGCATCCCCAGTAGGGAATCAGTCAAATTCCTGGGCGTAATTTTAGATGGTAGAATGTCTGGTGTATCACATCTTAATTACATTATTGGAAAATGTGAAAGGGGTATCCACATCCTTCGTGCTTTGTCAGGTGTATGGTGGGGTGCCCATCCTTATTGCCAAAAGCTGCTATACAATGCTATCATACGCAGTCAAATGGACTATGGCTCTTTTATCTTGGAGCCCTGCAATAAGGGGGCCCTCAATAAATTGGATTTAATACAAGCAAAGTGTTTACGGATCATACTAGGTGCCATGAAGTCTTCTCCAAAGAACGCCATGCAGAATGAGTGTGTGGAACCCCCTCTTTCTCTTCGTAGACAGTATTTGGCCGATAGATTTGTCATTAGAGCAAGCGCCTGCTCCGGTCACCTGCTGCTTCCTCGACTGCGGTCTCTTGCTCTGGAAGTCGCTGAAAACAAATATTGGGACCATAAAGAATTTCCAAAAATAATAATCAGTTTTTCCAAATTAAATAATGTAAACACCATTTTATACAGATCACAACATAACCCCCTATTTGAATGCAGCTTTGAAGCTATAACTTACTCCCCGAAGGTAATTCCGGATTTTGGCATATTTAAAGATGACCCAGGAGCAAATACTAAATTCATTAAACTCCTGAAAAAGTGGCCAGAATATTTACCGGTATTTACTGAATCCTCCAAGATGGATCCAGCAAGGTGTGTTGGAGCAGCAGTATGGATCCCAAAATATAACGTTGTACTATCTCTGAAATGTCCTCCACAATCTTCCATATTCACTGGAGAGTCGGTAGCAATCCTGGAAGCTGTATCATATTTAGAGTCACATCACATAGCAAAGGCACTTATTTTCACTGACAGCAGGAGCTGCTTACAAGCCTTAGTGAGTAATCAGTTTAAGGCCCAAAATAAGTCCCCTCTAATTCTGAGCATTAAAGAGAAACTTTTGCAATGTGACACCCAGGGCCTTGATATTGTTCTTGGGTGGATCCCTAGTCATTGTGGCATCTCCGGCAATGAATGTGTGGACACTTGGGCAAAACAGTCAATTGAGACAGGCACACAACTCCACAACAAAGTTTATTCTTCAGACCTACTGACCTGTGCTCAAACCAGCTTTACTGACTCATGGCAAAACTTGTGGGATGCATCCAAACTACATACAGGACGCTATTACGGTGGCATTCAACCCTTGATTCGCTGCAAACCATGGTTTTTTAAGTTCCGGAGTGCCCCCAAGTGGGCTACATCAACCATCTGCCGCCTACGACTCGGTTATAACTGCACTCCGGTGTTCCTCGCCAAGATCAGGGTGCGGGATAACTCTTTGTGTGAATGTGGGCTCGATGAAGGTTCGTTGGATCACATATTTTTCAACTGTCCTAGGTTTAGTTACTCAATGTACGACGTATTACCAAAGAAAATCCCACGTCCTATAAATTTCTACTCGCTTCTTTGTTCAATGGACTCTCCCATAACTGCTATTCTTTTGAAATATATTCAAGTACACAACATTAGACTTTAAAACATACTCCACTGTGCATGTAATTTCTTCTATTTGACATTTTAATATATTTCTAATGATATATGATTAAAGGCAAAAATGTTCCCGAAATTTTATAACATAGGGCCTATCCCCTTTGTTATAAAATTTTAATAAAAATAAAATTTTTACCTATACCCACAAGAAAAGACACCCAAATCCAACTGTTCGGCTCCGATTTCATTTATTTTTATATGTTATAGAGTAGTCAAAAATAACTCTTCTTTGTTGGTAGAAATTGTTCTTCAAACTACTGAAAAGTGCCAAACCCTCTAACTTCTATAGAGAGATTTGTTCAAGTAAACTATGAAACTTTGACGTGTCTTGTTTTATATAAAATATGATAGTGGGGCAGAGTGCTCTAACAAATGTCGTAAATGTGGACACGCTGGACAAAAGCACCAATTTTTTTCCACACTTGTTAGGTCCATGGCTTTAAGTTTTTGATAAGAACCAACTCCTCCGTCGGCCAAACTTAATTTTATGGCGGCCATTTTGAATTATACTTAATTATTAATATCTTGAGTTCTAAGTCACTTAGAATCACAAACTTGGTGTCTCAATATACATATTTAGGGTCAGGGTATTTTACCGATATCTCAGTTACTAAATTACTTGAAAATACAAAATTGGTAATTATTTATATATTTGAGGTCAAGGAATACATTAACGTTATTATATTTTTATTACTTGTTATTATAGAGGCTATAGTAATACATAATCTGCGGAAATTTCAAGTGTACATATTACGGTTCTAGAGATATACCGATTGTTATGGGCGGGCAAAAAAACGCTATAAAATTACGTTTCATGTATGTGAGCACTGGTTAATTTTTAATGTGATTTTTATGAATGTATGTTAAAGCAACAATAGAAAAACAACTTCTGTGAAAATTTTAACCGTCTAGCTATTGCTGATATGCCGACAGCCGGATGGACAGCGGACGCTTAGGAACAGGGAGTTTGATATCCTTTGGGAACTCGACTCAAAAATATCTAGTTGAATTTCTTGACCCCAAATAAGTACCTATACCTATATTTAGACGATAAGTTTGTAATTCTACGTTACGAGGGATGATCCAAAAGTTTTGATAATCGGTATTAAAAACAGAAGTTCTCCGTATCATATCATTTTTAATTATTAAATACACTCTTTATTAATTTACTTACCTATATAATATATTAAACATGTTTTAATTTTGCTACATATAAAAAAAAACTTTGCATAGACGAAATGAAGCTTAGTTTTTACATCGACGCAATTGCACCGACACAGAACCAATAAAATTTAGGGCTCAAAAATATGGAATGTTGTCAATTATGAAATTCTGATTTTTGAACTTTGTGTTTTTAATAATCGGGATTTTATTTTTTAGGAATTATGAATTTCGGTCTTGATTAGTTTCAAGTAGTTTCAGATAGACTCCAAGGCAGGTCGGTATAGGTACGGCGACGAGCGAAGAGAGGAGGAGTATTAGGTTGAACTGTGACCCTACAGCACGCGAGCGTGCCGCAGTGGCTTTTTTATTACCTACTATTTACATTTTATAAAAGTACAACTTGCAAAGCGTGATGTTTCGAACTTTTGAGAAGTCGGATTTTTTATTGGTCGATGATATTCGGAATTTTGAAAATCGGTTTTTAGTAAGTAATGGGAATTCGAATTATTGATATTTTGGATTATTATTCAATCGGATTTTTTATTGTTCTGTGACCAACCTTTTTGAGATACAATCTTCTCGTTGATAGGTTACATATATACCCATTTTTCTTGGAATTAAAACTCTAATGGCAACATTCAAGTCAAAGACAAAACTTAGTTTTTCTAGACTTGAGCATTGATTACACTGCCGCCATTATACTCAAATATTTGTAAATTCAGGCCGGCCGTTCGTGTCAGTAGTACAAAAGCTGAACATACACTCTCCCCTTTATTAGGACAACTGGTAATGTGAAAGAAACGGGTCATATGAGTACCGTATGAGATCCGGGATAAAAAGTCCTTTGTCTTTCCCTGGACAGAAACTAACTCTATACCAAATTTAATCTAAATCGGTTCAGCGGTTTAAGCGTGAAGAGGTAACAGACAGGCAGACAGACACACTTTCGCATTTATAATATTAGTTTGGTTTATAGTTAAATACGTTTTGAGTAGCGTAAATAAATTCATTTATTTACAAAAACATTAAAAATAATTCCTCTCCTACTTAAAACTTTTTATACTTCATAAATCCTTTATATTTCTTAGGGTTCAATCCATACGCTTTCAGCCGCTCATCAGATAAATTACTGTAAGGATTATCTGTTGCTTTGGATTGATTTTGCTTCTTTTTAAATGCATTTGAACCTTTCTTGTTTTGATTTTTTTCTGTATTATTTACATTGGCACCCGATTTATTTTTCTTTTTCTTCTTTTTCTGTGGGACTGCAATACTGGTATTATCTTCTAATTTGCGCTTCAAGTTTTGTTTCTGGGTGTTCTGTTCTACATTTCTCTTCTTCTTTTTAGGTTTCCCAGAATGATTATCTGTATCAACACCACCACTCTTGTTTAAAGATATGGAGCTGTCATATTTCTGGTTGTTGTGCTTTGTTGATACACCAGTGCCAGGAATATTCTTATTGATTTGGCCATGTTTCTTTTTCTTAGGACTATTCTCATTTTGTACACTTACGTCATGAATATTTACTTCATTAGGATCACTGTAGTAAGTGTTATTGTCGTTACTCTTATTTTCGTTCTTATTAGAAACTTGATCTCCATTTATTATATTTATATTGCTAGCACGGGTGTCAGTTTTAGCTTTTCTCTCTTTATTTTTGTGTTTTTTCTTTTTCGGAATTGGATCATCATTTGTTATATTTACTACACTAGGATTGGTGTCTGTTTCTGAGTTTCCTCCAATATTGTTGTGTTTTTTCTTCTTGTTTGTATGTTCAGTCTGTACATTGCTGGGTTCACTAGTAACTAGTCTATCAGCCTCAACTTCTATATTGTCATTGTTTGAGATATTACCTTCTGTATCTTTATTTTTCTTCTTTTTCTTCTTCTTCTTTTTCTTTGTTGCTTCAACAGGAACTACTATATCTGGTTCTCTGTAATAAAGAAAAAAAACTACACGTTAAAAAAGTTTCCACCATCTTTATCAGTCAGGTTCCTGCTTTATAGTTTGAAGCTTAGAAGTCTTCCAACTCTTCAAAACAAAGCCTTTGTATTCAAACAAAGGCATTTTGTGTCGCCTCTCATTGCCAAAGAAGGTTACAACTACATCAAATGTTCATAGAATTATCAACTTTATGTTTTGAAGATAATTGAGATAGGATCAAATCAAATTATAAATAGATACTACAATTTAAAATGTATTAATTGTATTCTTAGCTTGGAGAATCTAATTGCATTCAGTCAGTTGTGTTGTTGCATAATATTGTTACTTACTCCGGCAGGTCCTTGAACAGGCTGGGAAGCACTTTCTTCTTCAGACGAACATCTGCTGCCTTCTGCTTGTATGTCTTTACTTCTCCCTTCTCCACATTCATGGGTTGGTGCCGCACTATCTTCTTCAACGGCACCCATTGCGTCAGCTCCTTGTCATCAGCCAGCAAGATCTGAATAAGGTATTGATATTAGATGTTGTTATTATACGTTTATGTGTTTTTTGTACTGTGTATATGTAGTTATTTCTTGTTCTAAATTGTTAGTGCAAATGGTTTTTTATTTTATTACACAAAATATTTAGGTTCATAGTTTAAGAGTCCGCAGTAAGCTCGGCCGAATTTCACCTTCCCATACAAACGTAGTTATGCTCTCATTTTAAAACTACGTGTTGGATTGTGACGAAACTTTGCATATACAGTGATATGAGGAATATCTATGTCTGTAATTAGTTTATATGGTTCCAGTGTATAAAACAAACGAAATACAGCAAAAACTAATTTTGTATGAAAAACTCGCTGTATTTTTTTTGCAACTACGTTTGTATGGACCTGCGGCCTTGCGTCCACACGGCGCGAGCGCAGCGCTGCGCGGCGCGGACGCGGCGGCACGCTGCGCCGCGCTGGGTCACATCAGTCGGACGTTAGGCAGCGCGCAGTGCATAGTGCGAGCGTAGCAATATATTAATCTCGTAAGAGATCATAAAGTTAAATATGACTCTGATCTATGGCTTCGGAAGGAATGAGCGACCGTCCGCGCGCGCATGCTCTATCCGGTCGCGATCACGCCCGCATCGCGCCGCGTTCGCGCGCGCGTTGAGGGCGTGTTGAGAGAGCGCGAGGCCGGCGCGATCCGCGCGCGCCCTGTTTGAACAGTCATCGCGTCCGGGCGTCGCGCTGCGCCACGCCCACGCCATGTGTTTGGCCAAGCCTTAAGAGGAAACACTAAGCTAATTGAGAAATAGGTATTTGTAAAATGTATTACTGTCGCGCCAACCTCAAGCCTCCCGCCACAGTGCGCGAAAGAGACAACTACAGCTTGGACAGAAAATACCTATTAAAATTAAATAAAATCAACGTTTCGTAGTCCCCTGATTTCTTCTCCAAAACTTGACCTACTTAACTATTTTTTTTAAATTAAAAATCTAAGAAAGGCTTTGGCCGTGTTCCTATGTTTTCCTTTTTTTAAATAATCTAGTCAAAATTATTTTCTGGATATTTGAACGCAGCGGAAAATCTGGCATTTTTTTAGGTTTTTGAAGGTTAATATCTCTCTTAAGAATAAATTTATGAAAAAAAAGAAAACATAGGAACATGTCAATAGTAGCCATAGATTCATGGAAAAAAATTATTGCTCTACTGCCATTATCCAAGGAGAAAACAGGAAAAATTCTATGGAAAAATGGCCCTTGTGTTTCTTCTTAAGGGGCTACCCGAGGTTTTCATCGATTTTTGACAAGTTTTGAATCATATCTCCTATTTTTGCACTACAGATAGAATTATAAATCAAACGGCTATCGGTTCTTCAATCTTTTATCTCCATTTTGGTCTACCGGATTTTTAAACAAATTAATACTTAATTTTGTATGATTTACATTGTCTAAAAAAACACTTATTTCGTATCTCTATTGACGTGAAAGATCTAACATATACGAAATCTACATATTTGGGTTCGTCTATGACGTCTCTAAAAGGGGGTAAGGGGTTTTCATTTTAAACTAATTAACACAAAAGTTATGGCCAGAAAACCAGGTTTTTGGCCTAAAATTGTTCAACTTTGATGCCAAATATCTCGAAAATAATGAACTTTGAAGCAAATATGGGATACTACATTGCTTAAACCCTTTGATGTTAATATAATAAGCTACAAAAAACATTAGAAAACTAAAGGATTCAGATCGAAGGTCATTGGCTTATGGGAAGTTCATAATATTTACAGTCAATAACATGAAAACTCATATCAATCATCATGTATTATTATCTTAATTAAAAATTATTATAAGTATGTAGTTAAACATACAAACCTCTTCAATAGTCAGGCCATAGTTGTTGGGCACCACTTGCCTGTACTTGAACCGCGTGGGCAGGTCTCCCCCGATCACGTCCTCACAGTCCATCTTGTAGTATTCATCCATGTACTGTGAGTAGGTCTTGTCTGACACTGTCGGCACAAACTTTGGCTTCTCAGTAGTCAGCAACTCTGCTAACTTGGACTTTCTCTTACGATTTCTTCGTTTCTTCGTCATATTTTGTTGCAATTCCTCTAAAAGGTCTAACCTGGCTTGTTTTGGGTCGTATTCTGCATCCATGTTAAATGCATCATCTTCACAATGCGGTTCAGTTTCTCCTGCTCCTTCCTCTTCTTCATATTTCTCCCAATTCTCTATTTCTAGCTCCTCATCAAGGTCCGGGAACACAGGCTTCTCATTGTCCGCATCACCATAATACTCCTCATCAAAAATTTCCTTCATCCGTTTGTCATGTTCATTTGGATCAAAGTCACTGTCCATATCCTCTTCTCGGAACGCTAATTCCTGGTTTCCAGTTACTTCTTTAATTTTAGCAATCTTTTCTTGTATCTCTTTCAGTTTAAGGGCTTTCATTCTTGCAATTTCATCCATCTTCCTCTTCTTCTCCTCTTCCTTCCTGTCTCTGACTTCAGCCCTCTTCTTGGAGCGACGGTCATCTTTGGGTCTAATGTAGTTCATTGTGCGGGGAAATCTTTTTAGGTATTCTTCATCTGGCTCTTCAAAGCGGAAGTTGTAAGCTCTTTCAAACTTGCCCTGCTCCTCCACAATGGCCTCGTCAGCCTCCAGGTCTGCGTCGTCACGGATCTTGTCGACCGCTTCACCGGCATCTCCTTCTTCTAAATATTTCTTGTTCAAAATGTAGTCCCTAAGGAAAGCCTCTCCCTCATTCAGCTTGGGGTCAGACCAGAGAGCCTTTAAGGGAGCTAGATCTCTTTCTACAGGATTATTGATATGCTCAACTTTACCTGTTAGGAAATCTTTTAGCTTTTCTGTCTTTTCTTCTGGTTTAGTAACTTTCTCTAGGGGTTTTACTTCGGCTGCCTTTTCCACTTTAAATATATTTCCATCTTCTTCATCGTCATCGTCGCTGTCAGCGAAACTCAACGTCTTCACTTCAGGTTTATTCTCCACTTTGTTGTTCTCCGTTTCGAAGAATTTGAATTCTGGATCATAGATCCTAGGGTCCTTTGTTTTTAATAGCGCTAGTGTTTTCAAGAACTGTGTTTCCGTTTCTTCGGACACTTCTGGCGGTTCGTCACTCTCGTCTTCACTGTCTGAAGATAGGGAAGCATCAGAATTCAGTGCTTTAGGCCCATATTTCTGCTCCAACTTGTGAAGCTCTTCCTTTTGACGCCACGAATCATATTTCTTTGCATAATCATTTTCCGTCTTCAGTGTAACTTCATCTTCAGAATCTTCGTCAAATAATGTTTGCTTTGGCATATTTACACCGTCTCACAACTAATTTATAACATTTTATAACCAATAAATTCACGCACACATTTTGCACGCACACGAACACATTCTGCTCTGCAGTCTGCATGCATGCGAAATACCACAGACTAATAAGAGATACTGCGAAATACGAATCATAAATCTGTCATTGTCATGTTGACGTTGAATGAATGGACAGAAGGGATGAGTGAAAATAATTCTTAATAAACTATTTCACCACATGTTAAAAACGTCCAACATCATTTCATTATATAAGTAGGCTTTGGCAACATTATTGTAACCTAATTGACTCAACCTCGGAATAAGGATAAGATTAGATAGGATAAGAGAAAAATAAAATAAAATGGCCGCTGTGATGGGGTATCCACATTATGTGATTTTACCCCAATTTGTCAGTACAACATGTCGAAGTCAGAATTGGGCGTAGCGTACAGCACAGCTAGCACACGACGGCGCGCGAGCTCTCTCGATTTTTCTCGCACTATCCGTCTCTCTCTTATTAGAACACTTAGAAGAAGAGGTATAGTGCGATAAAAATCGAGAGTATGTCGCGGCCGTCGTGTGCTAGACGTGCAGCACGGCTAGCACACGACGGCGCGCGAGCTCTCTCGATTTTTCTCGCACTATCCGTCTCTCTCTTATTAGAACACTTAGAAGAAGAGGTATAGTGCGATAAAAATCGAGAGTATGTCGCGGCCGTCGTGTGCTAGACGTGCTGGTGTTGTGACATATGTTATACACTCTGTGGCAGTAGTATCTCTTATTAGTCTGTGGTGGCAGCGGCCGGCCGGAGCATGCCTGCTGATTGCAATTTGCATAGTTTCTGCCAAGTTTCTGCACTCGATAGTTAATTTTATTCAAGGAAGCTGTTTTCATGTGTTAAATGTGCTTTTTATAGATTCCACAATAATATTTAATCATGACGACGAATCCGAGAAAGGGTACCGAGCCTGGGCCCTTGGAGGAAAGCGACCAGCTTACAATTCGACCATTGTAAATATAATTGTTTTGCATCAATTTATCAAACTGTTATAGTTTCTACTCATTGATCGTCTTTAATGAAATTGCTTTGATTATTTGCTGCATTTTGCATATTGTCTTAAGTTTCCAAATCTTTAAAATAGCTCCGCCATTTAGTGGCAATTTTACAAATTATATTTGTCGGAGATGATAAAATAGCACAGGCAGCGGTGCTTTAAGTTATTTAATGTTTTCAGGGGAGCAGGCCAGGAAGTGGGAAGATCATGCATAATGCTAGAATTCAAAGGAAAGAAAATCATGGTAAGAACATTCATTGTCAGGAATTCTTTATCTTTGAAATTTGGCTGTGCTAAGATTTAATCTTATAAAATTGGGCTACTAATGTTACCGAATTTTAATGTCTTCAACAATGATATTTGATAGCATGGTCACAGATTAAGCTTAGTGTATTATTTTCCAGTTGGACTGTGGCATCCACCCGGGCCTGTCAGGCATGGATGCTCTGCCGTTTGTGGACCTGATAGAGGCAGATGAAGTGGACCTACTTCTAATTTCGCAGTAAGTGTTCTTCATACTTTCAATGTAGCAAAATCTAATCCTACTAATTTTATAAATGCTAAAGTTTGGATATTTGTTACTCAATCACACTTAAACGGCTCAACCGATTTGAATGATATTTTGCACAAAGGTAGTTTGAGGCTTGGATTAAAATATAGGATAGCTTTTATCCTGGGTTCACGCAGATGAAGTCACAGGCGGAAGCTAGTGTAATATAAACAGAACAGCAGTCAGGGACATATTGTGGTTTCCTTTCATGTCTTTGAAAAGACTCCCTTCTTCCTAAATGAGCCTACTATGGGGCTAGTTTAGAATAGTTAGATTTTTCCCCTGTTATTTATTTATTTAAAGAACTAGCTTCTGCCCGCGACTATGTCTATATGGACCTGGGGTAAAACTATCCTATATTTGAATGCAGGCTATAAACTAGCTATTGGGGAAGAAAAGCTAGAGACAGGGAAACCTGGAAAGCTTTGGAGGAGGCTTTCACCGCTATAGGCGGTCCTTATACAGAAGAAGGGTAATTATTTGAAAAAACAGTGATGTTAAATAGTGATTTATAAGTGAAATAAGAAGAAACAAACAATTTAAAAACTTTATAAACTATATTAAATAAGTGCAAAAAATATGTTTACAAACTGTGTAAGGAAATAAAGCTTATCTTATCTTATCTTATCTTATCTTATAAACTATCTTCTTTCAAAACTTCATCCAAATCAGTTGAGCTGTTTAAGCATGATTGATTAACAAACATCCTAAAATCTAAACATCCACTTACAAACTTTTGCACTTATAATATTAGTAGGATTAAAATCCATTGCAAAGATTGTGTTTTGTATGTTCTAGTAAATCATTAATTTTAAAGGTCGGTTTAGGCGACGACTATTTACAGCCGCCTAAATTACGGCGCCTAAAAAAGACACCGTCATATCTTCAGACCGTTTAGACAATGACTATTTTCAGCCGCCTAAATCTCGCCGCCAGCGACCAGCAAACCATTTACACGGTGCCTTTTCAGTCCCAGTCATTAGCACTCCGCCACAACCGGTCCTAGTTTTTGCGCCAGTCTTTCTACGCTAAGATCACCATCATTTAAAATGAACTCAGGAGCTCAGAAGTTGTAAAGGCAATGTATAACCAAACTATCCGCGTTATTTTATTACGAGAGAAGCCGATTAATATGTTGGAGGAAGAAATACATAAGAAGAGACGAATGTGAGTACCAAATTCGTCTGCTGCTGCTAATGGTTAATGCTACTGGATCCTCAGCTTTGATTTTGAAACAGTTAAGATTGGAAGATCCCTCAGAGTAGGTACAGGTTGGCGTTACGACTAACTACTGAAAATTTTGACGAACTACTTTCTCTCATCGAAAACTCTGTTCAGTGTCAAGACACTATGATGAGAGATGCTTTACCAGCAAAAAAAAGCTGGAAACATTGACTTTGTTTTCGCTGGTTTCGGCGCCATTTTAACCGAAGAATGTATACCCTATTTACTTTACGGCACGGAGGCGTGCTAGCGACTGGCAGCGTAATGTTTACACGAGTCCGAAAAATAGGCGCGGGGGCAGCGAGAGACGCGGGCGGAGGTCACTGGCGCCGAAAAATAGACTCGTGTTCTATTCCGTGCCAGCGCTGGCATGCCGCGAAAAAATGGCACCGAAAGGGTTTATACGGTGCCTTTTTTAGGCGGCTGTAAATAGTCTTCGTCTAAATTGACCTTAAATGATTTGAGCTTTTGTATAAGTTTTGTCTTTTAAGTGAATGGTGATGAATGTGTATTGTCAATGTCCAGTTTCCACCTGGACCACAGCGGGGCGCTGCCCTGGTTCCTGACCAAGACGTCGTTCAAGGGGCGCGTTTTCATGACGCACGCCACCAAGGCCATCTACCGGTGGCTGGTCTCCGACTACATCAAAGTCAGGTTGGTGATTTTGTTCTGGGCAGAAAAATTGCTTATGACATCAAACATATCTTGGGTAACTTACAATTTATCCATAGTCAAATTATTAAATGATATTTTGATATTAGGCACTATTTAACAAAAATAAATATTTTCGCTTATGAATGACATTGGAAAATACTGTATAATGGCTGAATATGATTGGCTCATGCTCATGTTTCAGCAACATATCAACAGAGCAGATGCTGTACACAGAATCTGACCTGGAAGGTTCCATGGACCGGATCGAGACGGTGAACTTCCACGAGGAGCGCGACGTGCGTGGCGTGCGCTTCTGGGCGTACAACGCGGGCCATGTGCTGGGAGCCGCCATGTTCATGATCGAGATCGCGGGGGTCAAGGTCAGTGCAGTGTCGAGGTGTCGCGAGCCTGGACTACGGAACGAGGTGTTGGTTGTGGGCGTACAACGCGGGCCACGTGCTGGGCGCCGCCATGTTCATGATCGAGATCGCGGGGGTCAAGGTCAGTGCAGTGTCCAGGTGTCGCGAGCCTGGACTACTGAACGAGGTGTTGGTTCTGGGCGTACAACGCGGGCCACGTGCTGGGAGCCGCCATGTTCATGATCGAGATCGCGGGGGTCAAGGTCAGTGTAGTGTCCAGGTGTCGCGAGCCTGGACTACTGAACGAGGTGTTGGTTCTGGGCGTACTATCGACAACACAGCTAACTGACCATCGGTGCACCTTGAGTGCATTGTAATAAGGTTCTATATAAACACAGGATGGTCAGTTAACAGTGTTGTCGTTTGTACAGCGCGGGCCACGTGCTGAGAGCCGCCATGTTCATGATTGAGACTGCGGGGGTCAAGGTCAGTGCAGCTTAGACCTGACTTAACTAAATTTGCAGAAGTATATCAAAAACAATACTATACATATTTACCACAATAATATACTATACTTAGTTTTGGATAATAAATCTAAAATACAGTTTTTCTTGCCAAGTTGTATTTATTTGTAGGTGGCATGTATATCTGAGATGCTTTCTTTCCAGGTTCTGTACACGGGCGACTTCTCGCGGCAAGAAGACAGACATCTGATGGCCGCTGAGATACCAACGGTCCACCCGGATGTACTGATTACTGTGAGTAAATATAAATGTGCTTTCTTTTTATAGAAACTAAAGAAACACGTTGTTACAACTAGGTTTTGCCATGTGTTCAATTTGTTAGTGTCAAAATTGTCACTAGACCTATACCTGTAAATTTGCATCCCAAAAATCCTGAAAGTGGTGACTCCAAATATGTCTATTACGAAAATCCTCATCATATTCGCCATTTTGAAATCTAATATGGTTATCAAAAAGGTATATCAGCGAAGACCCTGAAAATTACTTCTATGACGACTCGCAGGTGAAGACTGTCACGAGAAACAGCAGCCGCATATTGGACCACTAGCAGCTGCTACAAGTTGTGGTCATTTGTTCATACACTCTGTTTCAAAATACTCTTTCAGAATACTTTTCCAAAGTATAAAATTACAAATTTCTTAAAAATATCAGTCACCCATCCGGATATGGAGTCGTCACATTATTCATAAAAATTAATCCATTGACTTTTTAACCGACTTCAAAAAAAAGGAGGAGGTTCTCAACTCGGTTGTATTTTTTTTTAATCATTTTTGTCTTCAATGTTTGTTACCTCAGAACTCCGTCATTGATGAGCCGATTCGTAGATTTTTTTTTTGTTTGTAAGTATATGCATCCAGGTGGGTCCCATTTTTTTCAAAAATTCAATTGGATGATGGGATCCATGAGGAATTGAGGGAACTCCTCAATTATATTAGGCACGCGTGTAGTGATTTTGGTATTTTCTATTATAACTCGTGTATTTACTTACCCGGTGTTTAGTTGCAATAAAATTGTCATAGAAGGTTGACCTGTTTTTAATTTCGCGACACACTTCACTCGAAAATGTACCTTAACTACTAGTACATATGGTCCATCGACCCAGGATATCATTAACGGTGATCTATTTTACGGAGTGAATTTTGTGTAATTTGGAGTTTAATATAATAATATACGTAGCTAACAGCAAGTAAATAGCTATCGGACATTACATTCAACGCGAACATACTTACCTATCATATCGTACTTACGTACCTATTTACGCGCTTACCCTACACTGAAAAAAGATAGTGCCGCGTTGGGACATTCGAGAACTTGGATATTCAGTATACAACTTGGTGGTTTGAGAGTGATCTTACAAAATGGAACAAGTAGAAAAACGTGTGCTTCTTCAAAGGGATACTTATGAGATAGTAGATAAAGCTTATAGAAGCTTTACTCTCAAACCACCAAGTTGTATACTGAATAACCAAGTTCTCCTTCGGTGATTTTCTGTAATTACTATTAATTACAGAAAATCACCGAAGGAGAGGATAACTGTTGGATATGTGCACGGAAGAATGGATGCTTTGGATACCTATTGGAAGGAATTTAAGATAGCACATGAGAAAATAATACTAGCGATTTCAGTAGAAGACAGACAGTTACTGCCTTATTTTACGGACAACATGTTCGATAATTTCGAAGAGTTATATTACACGTATAAAGGAGAATTGAAGACGGCGTTACTGAATTTTAGTTCTGAAATCGAAAGGGTGGATGCACCCAGGCAAAATGTGAGTAACCCAAGTACACCCAGTAGTGAAATTCGGTTGCCTCGCATTTCCATACCTACGTTTAGTGGAAATTACACTGAGTGGCAATCGTTTCATGATCTCTTTAGGGCGCTAATTCATAACAATGCATCTATAGAAAATGTACAGAAACTACACTACCTTAAAAGTAGTTTGACTGGGGATGCATAAGTATTACTACGGCAGTTTTCAATTACTGGAGAAAACTATATGGAGGCGTGGTCGATATTGAAAAAACGATACAACAACAAAAGATATATCGCGAACAACATTTTTAAGAAGTTTTTTGGGCAAAGAGCGTTATCTCAAGAGTCGGCCAGCGCTATAAAACAGCTGTTAGATACCACTGTGGAATGTATGAACGCGCTTAAGAATTTGGGTTTACCTACCGAAAAGTGGGATGCAATCGTGATGTTCATCGTAGTATCCAAGCTAGATGTTAACAGTCATAAACAGTGGGAAGAGGCGATTAGTGGCGATAGTTCTGATGACATACCGGAGTTTGAGAGATTGAAGCTGTTCCTGGAAACACGGTTTCGCACGTTAGAGATGATCGAGCCTGCAAGTAAAGGTTACAAACAACCACAAGGTGTCAAAACGAAGACCTTTCATGCGACGGCTAGCAACGAAGTTCTACAGTGCACCTTCTGCAAAGAAAATCACTACATATATAGTTACAAGCAGTTTGCTAAGTTACCCATGGAAGAAAGATACAGCTTCGTTCGAGACAACAACCTGTGTTTTAATTGCCTCATACCTAATCACACCGTGTTCAAGTGCAAGCAACGAACAACATGTCAAATCTGCAAAAGAAAACACCACTCCTTATTACACAGAGAGAAGAAGCAAGTAAGTGAAGAAAAACAGGTTACAACTGCAACGATAGAAGAACAACATACACCATTAAATGAGAAAGAGACATTTACCAAGGTCACAGGGCATGTGGCTAATGGAGAACAGCCTGGTCAAAATATATTGTTAGCAACGGCACTGGTGGACGTCACGTCGAGTTCAGGTCAGTCACACGTCTTCCGTGCTCTCATCGACCAAGGTTCGGAGGCGTCGTTCGTGACGGCGAGGGTCGTCGAGTTATTGGGCTTAAAGAAGACCCAAATCAGCGGCGTCGTCTCTGGTGTTGGCGAAGGTAATCAAATGTCTCTTAAACATATAGTAGATTTACAAATAAAGTCTAGGTATGATTCAGGTTTCATATTAAATGTAAATGCATATGTATTAAGGTCTTTAACGCGTAGGTTACCTGCAAGGGAGATCCGAGGTTATATTTGGCCTCAGCTTCAGGAGGTAAAGCTGGCTGATCCCACCTTCAACGTACCAGGTAGGATAGATATCCTACTTGGCGCGGACGTCTTTGGTGGGACCATAGACACAGGGCTGATGAGAGGGCCGGGCAACGTAGTTGCACAGCACTCCCATTTAGGTTGGATATTATCAGGCGATATTGATGTAATTCCAAACAGGCCAAGAAATGTTACAAGCCTACACATTACAAGACAGGTTGAAGAAGATAATAACCTACTGAGGAAGTTCTGGGAATTGGAGACAGAGCTTTATACAACCAAGAAAACTTGGTCTAAAGAGGAAGAAAAATGTGAAGAAATCTATAAGAGTACAACCTGAAGAGATGCGGCTGGAAGATATGAGGTTCATCTACCACTGAAACAAAATATAGAAGAAACGCTGAAGCTCTGCGGTGAGACGAAGCACCAAGCCATTACAAGGTTCAAACAGCTAGAAAGGAAGTTCATTAGGAATGACAAGCTGAAAGAGGAATACACGAAGGTCATCAATGAGTATTTACAATTAGGGCACATGAAAAAGGCAGAGACGGAAAATGAAAGCGTAGCGTTATACCTTGCACATCACGCTATCGTCCGAGATGGCTTAGGCTGGGCCATGTCTGTTCCCTTGAATTTCTATATAAGATTAAAGTTAAAAATTGCGCAGAATGTCTGTGCGGGCATGGTATTGGTTCAATTGAACATATTTTATGCGAGTGTCCTACAACTCAATTCTCCCTCTATGACCTGCTAACAAAACTCAAAGTTCAACTCCCCACCAACGTTAAAACCCTCTTGGCCAGTTTTGAGCCCAAGGTAGCCAAGGCATTGGCGTATTTTATCGATAAAAATAAAATAAAATTATAACTATTCATTAATAATAAGTATCTTTTTATTCACTATTATTATTGCTATTCATATACAGTGTTTTTTTTTAATGGGACAGTATGGGGAAATCCGAATCTAAAGGAGATAGAGGAAAAGTGTCCAAGGAGACATTAAGTGTTTTTTTATGTAAACAAATTTGGCTCATTAAAATTTTTGGTCAAGCGTGAGTTGTTCTTAAAAAATTATAAAGTTGGACAATTTTTTTTTTGACGCGGGTCGGCTCTGTTTCATAAATTATTCCATTTTTAAATTTCGATAATCGATAAGAGCTCCAGATGATTCAAGAGAAGAACATTTTTTTAAATCTTCGTAAACATCATGGCACGCGATAGTCTTGAAATTATAAAAAAAATAATTCAAATTTGGAACGTAAGTTATTTCTGCAGCTGTGATTTTGTTTCCAATCAGTTCATGCTTGTAATTTTATTCATCGTGGCGTTAACTAATTCACATAAAGTTGATTTGATTGCGCGCGCGGGTCGAATTTATGAATCCCGATACAACTCCGTACAAGAATTAAAAGATGCTGTTTACAACACTTTAAACACAATTCACCATAAGTCTCTGTTAAATGCAACTAGAAGTGTCTTGAAGCGTGCTCGTACCTGCATAAGACAAGACGGCGGCCACATCGAACATTTACTCAAGTAATAAACCAACTGTACTGCAACTGCAACTGTGTTTGATCTATTGTGTGACATGTATATTCTTTAACCTGTTATTGTGTACAATAAAGTGCTTACATACATACATACTGTATGAAGATTAGTTTTCATTAAATTTGACCAACTTCTGCTGTTCAGATTTTTTTCTTTCCATACAATGAAATAATCCTTACATGAAACAGAGCCGACCCTCGTCAAAAAATAAATGACCAACTTTATAATTTTTTAAGAACAACTCACGCTTGACCAAAAATTTTAACGAGCCAAATTTGTTTACATAAAAAAACACCTAATGTCTCCTTGGACACTTTTCCTCTATCTCCTTTAGATTCGGATTTCCCCATACTGTCCCATTAAAAAAAAACACTGTACAGTATTTCTGTATGATTATTTATGTGTATGTTTTTTTTTTTAATGGCTTCGCGCGCTCGGCGCATTCAGCCAAAAACAGGGAAAAGGGATTTCAGGAAAATGTGTATGTTTAGTCCCCAGAGCAAAATTTTTACGTGTTACTCCACAGTTCCGTAAATACAAGTGCCTAACTAGCAAAAAGCCACAAACTACTGAAAAAAAAATAGTTCAGGAGGGGAGGAGAGGAATTCAGTTCGGAGGATTTGAACCGGATAGATCTGAATCTGAAGATAATGGATTTAAATTCACGTCCATCTACATCCACGTTGATAATGACGATGGCGATGGTTACAGTGAAAGTTCAACAACTTATCCACTTATTCTAATCGGCAAATACAACAAAGTGACGACGGGCTCGAGTGTCCCCCTCCCCGGTGGTAGAAGCCAAGATCCAGTAAAAGTTGAAGCATCTTGTTGTGCTCTTCCAGTCCATTTCATTGGCTGGATACATTCATTCACCTACTAGACGGAACTTATCTGACAATACTTTTACGAATTTAGTTTTTATGAAAGGAAATTCCTTCTTCACTATAAAAACGTGTAAAAATTGTTGTGAGATAAGTTTCAAAGAAGTTCAATAATGTATTTTGTATTTTATATTTCAAATACATTATTTTGAATACTGTATTTTGTATTTCAAATACCTGTCACCAAGTAGTTTGTAGTTTGTATTTCAAATACATTTTTACATATATTTTGTAATTTGTATTTCAAATACAATGAAGCCAGTATTTTGCTCAACCCTGACCATATGTGTCTAGAAAGTATTCGTCTAATTTATATTAAAGTGGCCGTCAATAGAATTTGCTAACCATGTAAACAAACCGCCATAGTGAAAAACAATTTCAATATGGCGGGTTGTTTACATAGTTAGCAAGTTCTATTAACGGCCACTTTACGCTCTACTACTTTTTTTTTACAATGGTGTTTAACTTATTCTCTGGTATACTTGGAATAGCACTGGGTATTGGGTAACTTATTATAATACAGTGTGCCGAATCCCATAAATTACTTCTGGGCCTTTGAGTGGCCGTGTCCAATCCCCAACCTGCGTGAGTCGCTCGCGCTCGCTACTAGCGCAGTCTAACAGCGTGCAGTCGGCATGCCCGGCGCTGCGCGAGCCAACGGGAGGCGAGGAGATCTAGCGCCAACTCATGAAGCTGGCCTACTGGTTGTAGTTCTTTATACTGTGCTACTGGAGGCCGCGTTTTGACGTTCGACTCGCGCGCACACTCGGCCAAAGCCTACCAGTGTTATTGCCAGCTACTGGTGGCCGCATTCAGCTACCAGTGGCGACGTGTAGTGGTTCGACTGAACAACTAGCGGTCGCGTTTAGTGGCCAGAAGTGGATGGTCAATGAACTTATCTGCATACAGGAATCCACGTACGGCACGCACATCCACGAGAAGCGAGAGGAGCGCGAGAGCCGCTTCACGACGCTGGTGTCGGACATCGTGACCCGCGGCGGCCGCTGCCTCGTGCCCGTGTTCGCGCTGGGCCGCGCGCAGGAGCTGCTCCTCATACTGGGTGTGTATGTGTATACTGATATGATATGTATTGACATACAGGAGACACACCCTCGAGGAGAGAGGGCAAAACTTGCTTGGATTTCTTTTCCCAGAGAACGACACACAGTATTACCTGATACTTGGCAAAATTACTCCCGTCTCGGACAAAGCTGTTAGAATCCCTCACAACGTATGACGTTTGAATCCCTTGCTATTCTTAGGATTCCACTTTGGAATTCTTTGCTACACTCGTAATTTTCCTCTGATTTAACAATTTAAATCTACTGGACCCAAGGCTCCTTTTGGGTAAAACTGTAAAAACGCATGTGGGATCGTGATGATAACAATTCGAATCTACCAGTTTACCCAAAATATTTATTTGGATAAACTTATTTTCATTCACTCTAAAACAGGAAATTGAGCTTTCCGGAAGTCAACCGCATGTAAGAAACTTTAAAATGGCCTTAGTACAAGATTTTTGTTCATTTTGAGTCTTTGCACTTAAATTTATCATCATTTAGACGATTGTTTGTTGCAGACGAGTACTGGTCGCTCCACCCGGAGCTACAAGACGTGCCGATCTACTACGCGTCCTCGCTCGCCAAGAAGTGCATGGCGGTGTACCAGACGTACGTGAACGCCATGAACGACCGCATCCGCCGGCAGATCGCCGTCAACAACCCCTTCGTGTTCCGACACATCTCCAACCTCAAGGTATTTAAGTATACACATTGGGTAGTGGACACAGTGGACTACTATTGGCCGCCAGCGCCACAAGTTGCGGACGAGAGCTGTCATACATTTTGTATTGTAGCCGCTGGCGGCAGCCCCTGGGGGCCGCATGCAACCACTAGCAGCTGTGACTGGTGGCGGCGCGTAGTGGCTTGACTGGACTACTAGTGGTCGCGTTTAATGGACGGCCATTAAACGGATTATCATTCGGAATGTGCGGCGGCACCTTTAAGTATAAACCATAGTATTGTTTAGGTTCGACATACGCACATTTCTAGAGTTAAGAATGTGGACGATGTTCATTTTCCATCCATTAAGCATGAAGTTAACGTGAGAAGACTTCATTCATTTGCTTTGAAAATTTATCAAATTACTTAAAACAATGTATTGTTTGATAGCCTTTTATTTTTTAATAAGTATGAATTTCAGGGAAGAACAAAAAGGAAAATTTATCAAATTACTTAAAACAATTTATTGTTTGACAGCTTTTTATTTTTTGATAAGTATGATGGTGATGTGACTGAGGTGGTCCTCTTATCCCTAATTTAATTACAGACATAGCGCTCGGAGAAGAGTTCTCCATTTGTCCGGGCTTCCATAAAACTTAATAATTCTCTAGTCACATTATTTTTCTTTCCGAATAGCGTTCTCTTCACCAATAGCGAACACGTCTAACTCGGGTTTTACCTTATCATACAAATGAGGAAAAGCGTCCTCCGCCCCATATTGCTTCCTCACCCTCTCATACAACGACAGATCGAACATCTCTTCAAACTCCTCTTTGGTCATGAAAATATCAGCATAGAGGAACGAGAAGCCACCAACATCTCTTGTAAACTTTTCCATCTTCCTCATAGCATCTACAGGGTTGTATGGTTTCTTCTCTTTCACTGTCCCGGGCACCCCATACACGCCCAAGTCGTTGTACATAGCGTAGTGGGTCCCAGGAACGATGTATTTTGGATCTGGTCTTCTGAGCTGCCCTGAAGACGGCCCGTGGTCGATCACTTTGCAAGGGTATACTAGTAAAGGAAACTTGTCGAAGAGTTTAGTGGTTATTTCGATTTGTTTTTCCAATTCTTTGATAGGCAGCACTATGTCTTGGAAGACTTGCTTCGTGTAAGTGTATTCGCGTACGCCAGGCGTTGTTGTGAATTTCAAAAACGCTGGTTTAGGTGGTAGAAGCCACCCAAATAGCGACCTGAAGAGGATATTATTCCCGAATGAGAGCATGTCTTCAACGACCCAGAATATAGCTCTGTTGTGTCTCAACAAGTAATCCCTCAAAGGTATCAGTTCTTCTGATTCCCCCTTCTCTAAAAACGTCTCAACGTGCTTGTAGAACCAGGGCTTGTACCATTTGGAGCACTCATTGACCGCTACATTCGCGTCGTAGTCTGAATAATCTCCAGACATAATGACTGCCTCGTCTTTGCTGAAGACCGTGCCTTCTATATAGTCTGGGAACTGCTTTGGTTTCTCTTCATACGTTCCTGATAATTCCCTGATCAGGTTACAGTACTTCTCCTGTCCTTTAACCGGGGTGTATTTAATCTTGATGTACGGTTTAATTTTGACGATCCTCAAAGTCAAAGCTACGAGGAACCCGAGACTGCCGTGCGACCAGGGCAGGGCTTGGAAAAGTTCCTTGTGTTCGGTAGCCGTGGCTGTCACCACGGAACCGTCGGCGATGACGACTTCGTAGCTGCTGATGGTCTCGTGGTACAGGCCGGCCTTGTGGGAGTGCGTGGACATGCCGGTGCCGAACGCCAGGCCTGGAGGGAAAAGGAAAGCTTGATTGTATGTTCACCAGATGCTATACTTACTAAAACCATAGACACATGACACACGGTATTAGCATATAAAATTTGCTGGAAGTGATTGGATTGGCCCGTACAGATTAGCAAAGCCTTATCTTATCTTATCTTATCTTATCTAGATGAGGGCCCTTTCGGATGCACTTCGACCCAGCGGGATCTTTAAGCATTTGCCCTCTCCTTTATGCCTACTCCCAAGCTCGCTCCATCATTTCCACAAAGCGGATGATGCAGCTCAGCGGGAGCACCTTGAACTCCCTTGGTTGCGGATAGTCGCTACCAAAGTAATTCATTCTTTGTCTGGCAAGGGCATGACATTCACACAGTAAGTGTTCCATGGTCTCATCCTCCTCGCCACACATTCTACAGTCTAAACGGTCCAACAGTCCCATCTTGGCCAAGAGATCCTTGACCCCGAAGTAGCAAAGCCTTACTAAGATCTAGGATACAGCTAGTTAGCGCGCCATGGAAGGCTTTACTAATTGGTAACCAATGCAATCACTTCTAGCGATCTTTATGTCGTACTATTGTCCTAGAAAGGTCTGGCACGGTTAGTTGGCGCACAATGGGAGGCTGCGCATAGATGTCACTTCTAAGAAAACATCTCTGCCATCAGATGGTGGCATGTACAGCCTTGTAAGGCTGATATTCCGCAGTGAACTGCTATATATTGATGATGTACTGTAGAGTAGAGGTTGGGTACAACGCAATCATCTCGCGGAGCAACTTGAAGCAGCCAAGCTTACAAAAAGATCGCATCAACCATAATAACACCACTACTCGCTCTATGTGGTGTTGAGTTCCCGGTGGTGAGTGAGATCGCCAGTGCTCCCAACGGTGCGCTGTGTTGATAGTAAGGGACTTGCATTTGTCTCTAGCTCTCAACACAAAGAATCCTCAAATCAATTAAAAGTTTTCATCGCGTTTGTTGTCTGGAGTTGCTTAGAGGTACGTGTGCTTAGAGGTACCATCAGGCAACACGTATACCGGTTTTCCGCCGTCGTGGCATAAAAATACATTGTGTACTGTACTGACCTCCCAGCGTAGCATCGTCCAGCTCGATGGTGACCGCCAGTGAGTACCCGCGCGGGATGAGGAACTCCGTGATGTCGCCTATGGTCACCATCGGTTCCACTCGCACCGTCATGTTAGCCTCGTCGAGGTCCAAGATGTCGTACAGGGGGATTGGGACCTGTTAATAAATTAAAAACTTTATTTTATTCTGCAAGGTTAGCGTTTCTGAAAAAAGACACCCCTGTCAAGAAGAAACTCCGAAACAAACTGAACAGTAGTATGTCGTATTCCTACAACTTTTAAAATTTAGAAGATGTTAGAAAAGATGGGTCGAGGATGTTGAGATCCAAGAGAACCATTGCGTGGAAAGTGGACGAAAATGCCGTCAGATTAGTGGCCCCTTTTAGGTGAAAGTAGCTTCAGGACCCAGCAAGATGGGATATTAGGAAGATCGCAGCTTACTCCTGGATAAGATAACCTCAGTATCGCGAGGGTTGGCATACTCGAGGAGAGGCCTATGCTCAGCAGTCACAGATTATAGGCTGAAAATGATGGACGTTTATGAACTCTGTCATGACTTGGCTGGTGTGGTCATGGTTCACTAAACCCACCGGTTTTGGTTGGATATACGCTAGCTGTCTTCATAGTCTTAGTCTTGACTGTTTGAGGCTTCTAAGATCCAAGAGCAACTTAGATACGGATGTGTCATGTCGGTTTGTATGCTCACCCGATGATGGAGGTGCTTCTGGAAGAAAGTAGTGGAGAGCGAGAGCCAGTTGGGACGCGCGGTGCAGAGCAGGCGCCGTTCGTTCGCCGGCAGCTTGTTCCATTCTTGTACCTGACACAATACCAAATACGGTGTTCGTAAAAGATAGTTATTATGAAGCCGTTTAGAATGGAAGTAGAGGTGACAGTACGTGCCACATAAGTTTGCGTCTGTGATGTTCACTACTGGACTTTTTAGTATTAGATAAAGTTTAAAATTATTTGACACTGAAAGTGCTCGCCGCGCCGTTGCCGGCCGCTGCCATTCCGGTCTGAAGCCGGCGCTTTGAGGGTGCCGGTGCTCGACGGGTGTGCGAGAGGCGACTTGACTCTAACTTCAGAGACGCAAGCAAATATATGTGGACACACTAGCACCACCAGCTCTCTGTGCTCTTCTAGCAGCTGATGTCGCGCCCTGTGGGAGCATGGCTGTTTGTCTCACCCGTCGCTGTATCTCTTGAACCCTCTGGTCGTGGCTGCCAGTCCGCAGGCGCCGGAGCAAGGCCCGCGCGCGCAGGAACAGTGTGAACACGCAGCTGGCCGGCAGACAGAACACCAGCACCACCAGCTCTCTGTGCTCTTCCAGCCATCTGATGATGCGCGCCTTCCACGACGATGGCAGCATGGCTGGAATACAGTTTATTTCAGAATTTCAGTATATGGAATACAACTCAAAAACTCTGTTTTAAAAGTTTATTCGGTAAATCCAAGTGCGTCACTCCATAATTTAAAGATTCTAGATACTTTAGTCTCATCTTCTTAATAAAATACTAAATACTGCCTTGCGCCGATCTTCTCAAAACTAAAGGACCAGCCTTGACATAGGCTCCATTAACACCAACTGATTCATAGAAAAAATAACTATGAAATTGATTACAGCAATGAGAAGTGAACTATTACAATTCTTTGAAGTCGGGTTTGTCAGAGAGAACGTGTTAAATATTTTTTTAATACAGTTTCTCAAAAAATCCTACTTTACGTAGCTGTGCGGAAAGTTGATTTTCGCGAACTAGTGCTTTTCACTTTTCCCATTCAATAATTGTACAAATTGTACCATTAATTATTATGTCAATAAAAAATAAATAAGATAGAACTGTATTTGAAATATATATATTTTTGAACAACTTCGTTATTATTCAAATGTGCTGCTGTATTACAATATTTACAATGATGTTACAGAATTAATAATATTAAAGTTTCGAATTCCTTACTTGTTGATTTCTTATTTTTTTCGCAACTGTATTAAAAGACGTCGTTCGGTACTCGTGACGTAATGACATACTTTCCGCACTAGCATCGAAATTAACTATTTTGTTACAAAATTCACCCAAATACACTTTTTCTTATCAGTCAGTATCACCAAAATAAAAATAAAATACTCACCATAAATAAACAAGAGGGTGCCGGTTATCAACATATTAAAATAAAAGTATGAAATTTATTGAAGTACTACTCAGGTCCAGTAACAACTCATACAGACTGTTTTAGACGATCTAATTACTTTTTAAATCCGGTTGACGATTATTTACCTACTATGTACACCTGCGGTGGATTAGGTACCGCAATGTGTTCCTAATGTACACACATCTACTGATAACATTATTCTCACTGATTATGAAATAAGGACTTTATTCATATTATGGAGATAAAGCTCAAGTGGAAGGAAATTACGATACTGACAATTTGATTTAGTCGAAGTCATTCACCTGGTCGAAGTTATTCATGATTAATTATGATTAACTTTACTCTTCACTCTTCTATCTTTAAGACAATGCACATAAACAAAAACAGACGGCTACCACATGCCCTTAAAGACGCGATGTAAGTATTTGAGTCAGAAATAGAGAAGTTTTGTGCTTAATACAAATAGTCTACTCATCTACTGAATGACATAACCTCAAATTGTAAACTCCTATCTGTGACCTTGAACGTGACCGATTCATTGAATCTTCTACTGAACAAACTTATCTTGCTTGGGAAATGAAGAATTTTAAACCTTATTTGCTGTACATAAGAGTGTTTGCAAGTGTATTTTGTATGTGGTACGATAAAGCGATGGCGCATTGTTAATAATGCCTTATGTTTAAACGATAAAAACTAGTTAAAACGTACTGTTATTTTGGTTAATTGTTCAATTTGTATGACATTCGACATATCTGTTAATTTATCTAATACTCATATCATATTATAACGAGTAAAAGTCTGTGAGGTTGTAAGTTTGTATATTGGGGGTAATCTGCGGAACTACGCATCCAATAAATAAAAACTGTAACCAATATAGAATGGACCTCCAGGATAGACATACGCTATATTTTCCCGCGGCTCCTCCTACGATACGAGGCGAGGGCTGGACCCTACTTGGCCGGCATTTCCTATAATATATATATATCTTCAGTTGTCCCGTTGTGGGTGGTAATTGGTAAATAATTAATAACACTGCACTTTCGGAAACACACTTGTTTATTATTTTACGTCACACCTGGCCATAATGCGAGTTTTACTGCACACTGCGCGTACGGTAAAACTCGCATTGTGGCCAGATGAAGACGTAAAATTGTGTACTTACCACGGGCGGTATTTCGTATAGCCCCAGATCGCAGTAGCCGTCACCCACCCACGAACCGAAGCTCGGGCCACAAACAACTGCGATCTGGGTCATTCACGAATTCACCGCCCTAGGTACGTAATGTACTATTACGTCACAACTGGCCATAAATATGCGATCTGGGGCTTTACGAATTACCGCCCGTGGTAAGTAAACAATTTTAGGTCTTTATCTGGCCCCAATGCGAGTTTTACCGTACGCGCAGCGTGCAGTAAAACTCGCGTTGTGGCCAGGTGTGACGTAAATTATTTTACGTCACACCTACGCGTACGGTAAAACTCGCATTATGGCCAGGTGAAGACGTAAAAGTGTGTAATCACCACGGGCAGTAAAAAAGAAAGCCCTCTATCGCATATTTACAACCCTCGGCTGCGGCTCGGGTCACAAATACCTGCGATTTCGGGGTAAGTAATGTACTATAACTTTTAAATACAGGATTGAAATCAATATTTCAATACCTGCGATTTCGGGGTAAATAATGTACTATAACTTACCCCGAAATCGCAGGTATTTGTGACCCGAGCCGCATACACTGATACAATTATCAGTCGACTATAAAGACATCAACACGGCCGAAAAATATGTATACGCGAATTTATTGCCTTAACATTACGGTCGTGTATACATATTTTTGTAACTTTGGCCGTATCGATCTCTTTGTAGTCGACTGTACACACGCAAGACCGGGTGTAACAGAGAGAGCAGCATAAATGACTGAATGTATGTATATCCGCATGACTGGCTGGATGTATAACGCCCATCTCCCGGCCTCTGCAGTAGCCTACTATTTGTTCCAGGGCATCGACCACTTCGAGGACATCGGCCCCTGCGTGATCCTGGCCTCGCCCGGCATGATGCAGTCCGGGCTCTCCCGCGAGCTCTTCGAGTCCTGGTGCACCGACCCCAAGAACGGGGTCATCATCGCCGGTATTATTAAAATATAAGAAGATATGTCCACGCCATACATAAAAATGAATCCGCCTTATTTGCTGTGAGCACCAGGGGGCGTTAGTGAACTGGTATGTACATTTGCTCTCAGCAAAAGATGTCGTTTATATCAATATTGCCTTTTACGGATTATCGAATACACTAACGACATCTGTACCTACAACAGGTGATGTTGTAAAAAATCTGTTTTACGCAGTCAATAGATGTCACTTTGCAAGATAGGTTTACACAAAGTAAAATAATAGTATTTTTTCTGTTTTGTTAGAGCACACGCGAGCAGTCAAAAAAATGCTCAATTTTCGTACCTTTTCTTAGAACCTCCACCGTACCATCATGTACCATAAATAAAGTACCTATATAAGCAACCTTACATAAGACCGCAGCCAAAGTTCCACTACTTGCTACTTAGGTATGTGGTGTGTTCTTGGGGGTAAGCTTGCCAGGGCTCCCGAGGGGGGAGTTATGTGGATCCCCACTATCAACAAAACTCATCTTGTTTGATGATGTGCATTTGTACTATCAATCTCAAAGCTGTACCTTGATTCGTCTATTTGCTGCCATGCGATTTATTGTGCTAGTGGCTCTATGTGCTTTCTTTAATTTCTAAAAAGTAACAGAAAAAACTATACACTAAACCGAACCTGCTCACAAAATTTCACGGGAATCGGTTAAGAATGCGACCTGTAGAGGAGAACAGCCGGACAGCTGGACAGACACCGGACATACGAACGATTTTCGGCCCAAGCTGAAGCGTAGAACTTCGTTCGCTTCGCTCCCTCGATCGATAAAACCACAGCACATTGAATACTCAATTCAGTAAAGGATCGGAAGCGCGCTTTTGACTCCCCTGGATTTTTCAAGATTATTATTACCAGGAACAACTGTAGGAGGAAACTTAAGGAACAATAGGAAGGTACCTTAATATACAAAATTTAGAAACTATTGAGGTTGAAAGCTTCAGTTATAAAAAAAGGTGCGAACACCACAGGCAAGGCAGTAGTAAAAAAGCCTCCGATCGCATTTTGTTTGCCCTTGCGTGCATTACATGCGATCCGAGACATTCTTCTATTTACTGCCTGTGAGTAATGCAGATTTCCTTGAGAAAAGTAAGGTAAAAGGTAAGGGTTCAATAACACGTATTATATGTAAATTATTTCATTTATTTTGCAGTAAGTAGCCTAATTTTTTGCTGATTTTGTAGATTTCTTTTGTGAGATTTACAAATATATATTTTTTAGTAACAATATATTTTTTTAAAACATCTACGTGCTCTGAACAAATACAATTTGAATGTGTTTAAATAATCTGTCGGATGTGTTGCTCGACGCCGCCGCCTCCACGTCCACGCAAGAGGAGCTTTCTTCCAGATGTCTTTTTATTTGAGGAGCCTCAGTTGGACGTGATGATGTGATGAGGGCTGTGGCGATGCGGGTTGTGGTGCTGAAGTTGGCCACTCCTCAGGATCATTGTCAGGTTTTCTTACTTTGTCCGGTAGGTCGCACGTCAATGAATGTAATTTCAGTACCAGATCCTGAAATTTAAAAGATAAATATTAAACTAAACAATATTATCAGAGCATACTTAAATTTTGTTAATCGTCCCCTTTACCCCTTCCGTTGAGTTGATAGAATTAGGACTCATACGATAGATCGATTAGGTAGTGTTTGTATACGTTTGTTCAGTCATTCATGTGTAAAGGAGACACATTTTTTTAAGTAATTTGTAATTCAAAGGTGTATGTGAAGTCCCCAACACGCACTGGGCCAGCGTAGGCACTACTGCCCGTTCCCTCTCATCCTTGAGAGGAGGGCTGTGCCCAGCAGTGGGACGTATATAAGCTGATTTATTATTTATATTATTATTAAATTATACTGCTAATATTTTCAAATATGCTTGCCGCCGTATGCGAATAAAAACCGGCTATATGTGAAACCTAACTAACCTAACCTAACAATCCTAACATCTTATAAGCATTTTTTTTAGTTCTGCGTGTTTAGCTAAGAAATTCAATACATTACATACATAATTCATTACTTACTAACTGTAAAAAACGCTGTAATGGAATTAATAAAGCTTTTTTATTTTTATTTATTTTATTTATATATTATATAAAAAACACCACGTGCTTTTATGATGCCAATAAGTAAGCTAAAAATAAAGAATGATTTCGTCTAAGTACAATTTAGCTTAAAAGAAAGGAGTTGGATTTAGTCGGATCATAAATAAATATTTCCTTTATGGTCGGATTGACTCCCAGACGAAGCAAGCAATTTTATGAAAATCTTTGAGTGCAGTATTACTTACTATAAAATATTCAATAATATCTCCTTTCAGTAAAATATCTTATCTACAATATTTAAGGTACTGTCCCTTCAAGTTGCATAGCGCTGGGACAGCCTGTATATATTTTCAAGTATAAGTTGCTTGGACCAACGACACCGACGGGAAGAAAGGGTGTGGTGCTTTTGTAACCCGACACCAAACGCAATATTTTCTTAAAGCTATCTCGTTTGACATGAACGGATACCAATGCCATCCTGTTTTCAATGATAAACATTTTTTTTGTACATTTCCCATGTGTGCCTTAAGGAGGAGTCCCTTTTCAGAAAAATTGACATCATGTTTTTAAGAAAATACTATTTGAACAATAAAAAATCAAGACATACCTTGCATTGGGTGCTCTACAGACACAGAGCTAATAACATCAATTGATTTATCTTCACAGTGATAGTGTCTAGCAATAGCTGTCCCGGTCAACCTTCTCTGGTTATCATTGTGACTCATAGCAGGATTCAAAATACACTTCACAAAGATAGCAGTACTTTAACTGCGGGCGTAGCACGGTTGCCATTTTATCACTTATCGTTGTGGATAAGGCATCCGTCACTCTCGCACTCGCATACTTGTCAGAGCGTGATGGGCGTCTTTACCACAACGATAAGTGATAAAATGGCAACCATGCTACGCCTACTGATCAGGTGTCAAAGATGTGAGATTGATGTTGCCTGAAATTAAAAATAAATAATAAATTAGATTAAATATATATTACGGGGCAATCTTACACAAGTTGAACTAGTCCCATTGTAAGCTCAATAAGGCTTGTATTATGGGTACTAGACGACGATATATATAGTTCCAGTAGATATAAATACATAGAAAACATCCAAGACTCAGAAACAAATATTCGTGCCCATCACACAAAAAAAATCCCTTACAGGGATTCAACCCCAGGACCTCTTGCTTCATAGGCAGGGTCATTACCAACTAGGCTAAAGCAGTCGTCATAAAACTAAATACTTAGATATTTTTAATTTCCATCAAGTACATTTCTTGTAAAAAAACCTGCCAAGCCTTCCGGCCCGAAAAGTAGTGAAATCTCAAGCTAAACCAAGTACTTCAGCCATCATTTCCGGTTAGATATTTTCACGAATTGGCAATCACACTGCGACTAAGTAAATTCAAAAGATTCAAAATAAAATGCCAACAAGCAAACTCCTAACTAGTTTATCATTACCATTAGGTACAGTGCAAACATGAAATGAAGGATTAATAAGGAAACTAATCAGTTTGAAGCGAGATATAAACTTATTTTAACGTAAGTAACGCGATAAAAAACTGAAGTACAAAACGATGTTTTGGAACATTGATAAAAAGTCAAGTTGACTGACGCATGTCCGACGTCACCAAGTATGTATGTGCTTAGTTGTATAATTTTATTTATTGTAAATAAAATAGAGCTTACCTGAATTGTTAATCCAGATCCGTAGGCGATTTTTATCACTAACTGGAAAACGAAACAATGTGTGACAGTTTATGAATTGGCACCGATGTGCCATTTTGGTAAATGCAATAATATCAAATCAGTCCGGTAGAAGTCCAAGTGGTCGTATGTAAATCACTGGCAAAGAAATCCGTTTCTAAATCAAATCGTAGATCCATTCAAATAAGCGGAGGTCAAATTTTAAAAGAATAACATTAAAATTATGTTCGTGGTAGAGTAGATACCTATCGTCTCTGAGTTTCAGTGTGGCCAGTTAAGTCTCTATCTTTCCATATACTTCTGACGTTTTGACTTTGCCCATGTAATTACACATATATTTTCACTACGCTTTTATAAAAAAATATCATACCGCACGTTATCTTTATTTGTATTTTTAATTGAGACAATAAACTCATACTAAATAATTTTTTTCGCATTTTTACAAATGGACAAAGTTTATTCTGTTTACCTACAATTTAAAGGAATAATTTTGTAGCAACATTTTCTCATTTCGTCTCTGTAATCTGTGTTTCGTCTGCACTGAGTCGTTTCGTTGTACGCAGTTCTCTTTACTATTATACAGTTTCAAAGACGAGTGCGAAGTGATAAGAATGCTCCATTATTTATTAATAATTTAAGAGATTGTAGTCACTTTATGTTTATTTTAATTTAATGTAAAATATTTGTAACGCAGTAATTCATTTGTTGTAATATATAAGATGTTGAAATGGAACGTTATGCAGAGATGTTAAAAATAATAAAATAAATTGGAAATTAGTATACAGTTGGCGACGTTGCAAGATCGAACTACGGCGCTGCCAGCGCGAGCTACATATATAGGATGGCTGACAACGTCGCGCGTCGTAAGCACTTCGATAATTTTAGGTACTTATTGGCAATTTTAATCATAAATTGATACATACTCAAATGTGAATGGCAGTAGGTACATATTATAGGTATTAGTCTTTATTTATGGTACTAGATACCTATGTAAAGAAAGAATATTCAAATAAGTTGTAAAATAAAAACAGTTTTACGTATAGGTCCCGAATAAATGTATGAATATATTTTTTACTTACTGTATTCTGATGTTTTAGGGACTAGGTTACCTATTCTAATAATTATCTACTCAGTCGCATCACAATCCTCCTAGCGATATTCCCGGGTGTGCCCCTAAAGGAGCCAGGGGTCCGCTTTGACACCTAATCCCAAGATTTGGCATAGGCACTAGTTTTTACTTCATCTTATTTAAAAACTCTTCGTACGTTTTCGTTTTTCTTCCCGTGGGTGTCGTAAAAGTCGACTAAGGGAGCAGGGTTGAAGTGTGTTGTGGGCGATGGGCTAGCAACCTATCACTGCAATATCACATTTTGTCGATCTTTTTTATACCCACATTTATGCTAGAAGTGGCGCTGGAACATAAGTTTCATGTGCTCTGCCTACCCCTTTTGGGAATAAAGGCGTGAATGTATGTATGTATGTATGTATGTTTTCTTTTCGAAGTGAAAACTTCTTTAGCGGCGCTGAGCACTTTTTGGGATGGTGAAAAATTGTTAAACTCGCGACAGATATTTGTGACGTCAGATGCGTAAGAGGCCACGTGACCGTAGGAGGATGGCGAGAGATTCGGGACGTGGCTGGGGGGCGGGGAGGGGAAAACGGGGGTTTGACCAGGGGCACATAGTTCTAATTTGTACTTTATTGTTAACAGTATAAGGTCGTAACACATTTTCCGTAAATGCAAATTCCATTTTGTTTTATCAAACTTTTATATTTTGCTGTTAGCCGATTCGACTTCATTCAAAACTGAACGCTATTCGTAAGAATATAAAGCCGTTAAACACTTTGCAATTGCATATTCTGCAAATAAATTTGTAATTTTGTCCGCGCGTCTTTTACCGCTTTGCTATTGAGCAAATTCGAATAGTTCGAATTTGGACGTTATTCCTAAAGAGATAAAGCTTTGAAAAATATTTGGCAATGGCAAAAACAAATTTGGGATTTTGTTTCTTCGTCTCCTTCATCAATTTTGCCGAGTTAAGTTGAACTATAGCGTACTACTAATAAGTTTGTTATTAAATATATTGGCACGCAGGGGGAGAGAGGGGGGAGGAAGGGATTTTTTTTGCAAAATTAAAATTATTCAAGTTTTCACTTCTGCCGGCACTCCCGGAGTGCAAAAACCGATAGGTCTTTTTACAAGCTTTATAGTAACTTGACTTGTTTCGTATGTAAGTATAAAAGTATGTATGTAAGTAAGTTGTCCGTCAAATCTTGCAAGTTAAATTTGACCCACTTCCCGGTGACCGATTGAGCTGAAATTTTGGGTATAACTATAGTTTGGATGACATTCAATATTATGGTACCATCGAGCTGATCTGATGATAGAGACAGAAGGTGGCCATAGGAACTCCGTAATAAAACCATATAACCCCATCGAGTTGGGGCTCGTTAGAATCGTCTCAATGAGCAGTTGATGATGGTATACAGAAAAGTACAGTCGGCAATAAAAGCTTGTACCAAAAATGAAATTTTTGACAGAAACTTATTTATATATTTTCGTAAAAACAATGCGTTTAGGTTTAGTAAATATATCAGGTTTAAAACAGCACCATCTATGGACACTTATCCTACTAGAATCCTGCGCATGTATACTTTGTCCACTTACAAGCTAAGCTGTAATAAAGGTCAAGCCGTTTACTAGGGTGTTTCATTTTTCCAAAATTTTGATTTATATTTGACTTCGCTTTTATTCTTGGTTCTATACCTATACAGAGTCCATATACCAAAAATCAGGGTAATCAAACAATATTTAGAGGTTGCGCTCTGTGGCAACTTTTGTCTGAATAAGTCAATATAGGTGCAGTAGAGGGTAGAAATAAAACGTATGTAACTTTTTGTAATAGGTGGTGTAAAAGTAATCTATACGAGTGGGTTTAATATCGAAGCAAGTTTTTAATTTAAAAATGAGTAGTAGACGTGGAATTTGGTTACTGGACAAGAGCCCAGGTGATAACTTTTTGGGCGCTCGACTTCCTTCTAAGGAACAAGTGTTGCTGGTTTTTATGTACCATCACAAGGAAAACAAAGAAACACTTTCAGAAGCTGCGAAATATACAAGTATAAAACTGCAAGAAGTGTGGAAGAGGGCCAATATACCTGTTAAGACAGAGGTAAATATTCGAGCCGGCATAGTAAAACTGTACAAGGAGTACCAAAATTTGGCAAAAAATAAATGTAAAAATACGGACACGGCTAATATGAAACGCCAAATCTGGAAAGGTGACCTCGTCGACCTATTTGATATTGCTAACCAGAATGTGATGGATTCGAAAGAAGTACTAGAAAAAGACAAACAATTTCTTATATCTCAGAGGGAGGATCGCATGAATTCATGCATGAGCGGTGTAGACAAATCGTTTTCTTCTAAAATGATGCTACGTGTAAGCGGGAATGAGTCGTAATTGAAACCTCCGGTAAATTACTTAGCATTTATTGCCGCTTAACGCCGCGAACACACGAGTAAGGTCGCAGGGTCAGGGTATTAAGCCGTCTGATTTTAGCTCCCGGTACTGAAGGGGTATGGCAGCCACCACGCTAGTACTCCCCTGGTTCTTCGGGTAGCCGCTGCAGGAGGATGAGCTGAGGGACGTCAGCGCGCGGGGTCGGCGGACTTGGCCTTAATTCGATACCCCAATGGGTTAAATCACTAGCACATAACTTAGGTGTGTACTAAATGAAATTACACGGGCGAGCAGAGCCCGAAAACTGCACTTATTATTCTCGCCGGCTACGTGCGAAGTCGCTGCGCTTAGGCAAACGAACGTGCGCCAGCGTCGAAACCAAATTGTGTCTGGCGAGGGCCGGCCGCGCTAGGACGAGCGCGGCAGCGGGGCGCGCGGCAGGAGGGTGCCGCTCGTGAACGAAGGCGATAGCATTCCAGTACAGTCGTCGCGGGAAATAATGCAACAACTACGATTCATAATTAATATTAATCTATAGTAGCAAGTTGTTATAGTATTTAAGTAGTTGTAAGTGTTAGGTAAGTGTTAATAATTAAGATTTTAGTGTTTGTGTAATAATAATTATATGTAATTTAGTGTAACCTAGGTTACGTAACGCTTTTACGTTACAATGACACGAAAGCTAACGAAACAAAAACAAGAAAATGCCTGTAAAATAAAACACTACAAAGAAATTGCCGAAACCAACACGCTAGTGACATTACAGCAAGAATCTTCTTCACCATCGTCAAGTGACGAGGATGATGAATTTTCTACGCCTCCAGCAAAAGTTCCTCGTACACGTTTAAATAAACTGAAACCTTTAGATTGGACACTTACATCTACGTGGGATCGGGAACAACTGTCGAATCGGCAAGCAAGTACTTCGTTTATTGCAACCGCAAAATCCTTAGGCCACACTGTCTCAGACATTTCAATATCTCCGGCGACTGTTTATCGAGCTCGGGCGGCTAACAGAGGCCAGATGGCCCAAAGAATTGAAGCATCATTATTTAACGATCCTCCGCCTTTAGTATTACATTGGGACAGTAAATTGTTGCCTGCAGTTACATCCACTAAAACATTAGAAGACAGAGTGGCTATTCTTTTAACTGGCAAAAATTTTGAGCACTTACTTTGCGTTCCTGTCACTCCAAGAGGAACCGGGGAGTTAATGGCTAAAGCTGTTATTCAAGAAGTGGACAGATTTGATTTACGTCGCCATATCGTAGGTATCTGTTTTGATACTACAGCATCTAATACAGGACTTCTTCAGGGAGCATGCACTAGAATAGAAAACAATTTTCAACGTACATTGCTGTGGTTAGCCTGCCGTCACCACACCCATGAATTAATCCTAAAGAGTGTGTTTGATGAGTGCTGTCCTGTACCTTCTAGCGGTCCGGATATCAGAATTTTCCGGAAGTTCCAAACTCAGTGGGATTCCATTAACATGATGTCGTATACGACGATGTTAGATGAAGAATCTCTGCATGAACTTTTGAAGGATCGTCGTGAAGAAATGATTATATACCTACAAAATGTCTTAGAAAATGGAACTCATCCAAGAGAGGATTAAAAGGAATTATTGCAGCTAGCACTTTTATACCTTGAGGGTTGGCCTCAAAAAGATTTTTCATTTAGAGTGCCAGGAGCTCTTCATCAAGCGAGGTGGATGGCAAAGGCCATATATGCACTCAAAATTACCTTGTTTAGCAGACAGCTTATGAATGTCCCAGGTATTTCCAAAAAAGAGCTGAATGGTATGAAGCAAGTGGGATTTTTTGTCTGTCTTATATATGACCGATTTTGGCATGAAGCTGTGGTAAGTCGATGGGCTCCCAAGAACGATTGGGATATGATACAGCTTCTAAACAGTTATCCTGATAAAAATGTAAAGAAAAGTGCCCTTGCGGCAGCCAAGAGACATCTTTGGTATTTATCAGAAATAAACGTGGGACTAGCTTTTTTGGATGAATGCATCACAGAAGATGAAAAAGAGAAGATGTTCAAGAATTTAGATAAACCAGCAAAGAAAAAAGAAATTAAACGGTTAGATGGCAAGTGTCTAAAATTGGAAGAAAAATCTCTTGGTGATTTTGTTACTACCAAAACAAGATCCTTCTTCGAACTATTTGGTGTTCAAGATGTAAGCGATTATTGTACCCCTGACACCAGAGACTTGGTCGATAATCTGAAAGTAGTTAACGATACCGCAGAGAGGGGTATAGCTTTGATAAAAAAGTTTAATGACTCAGTTAAAGATGAAGGGCAAAAACAGTTCTTACTGAGAGTAGTCGAGCATCATAGAAAATGCGTTACTAAGCGAACAAAAGGAGTGGTTGCAGCTTATGTAGCTGAATGATTACTTATTATGTTGTTAATGCGTGTAAAGACTGTTGTATTTTAAGTTTAATAAGTTTACTTTAACTTTCTAATAAGTTTCACCTACTGTATTGTTCCATTTCGTAATAATATTGAATAAAATTGATTCTTTGTGCCTTTTTTTGTATCTGTTCATCCAGCGCAACCTCTAAAAAATGTCTAATTCACCTAAAATTTGGTATATATGTGTTTAAGACAAGCTGGAACCAAAAACCGAGCGAAGTCAGAAAAAATATATTTTTTTTTTCTCCATAGAAGTATGAAACACCCTACCGTTCACTAGATGGCGCACAAATAAAGGATGTTATAAATTATTTTGAATCGATTTACGATCTATTAAGGCCTGTGTCTGGTTGTTTTTATAAAAAAAAATATATAAGTGAAAATGAATATCTATTAATGATAATATTTGAGATTTCGTATAACGTAAAATATTAATATCCGTCAGTGGTGCTCCAAGCGACATCTCTTAACGTTCTTCAGAAATATTCGACCGCAGTATGAGATAGTTACTCTATGTTATATTTACTTTATGGTAAAAGTTAATTGGTAAATTTGTTACATTTCTGGTTGGTTACAACAATTCTAATTATGTTTTTTTTCCTTAAATAAATTCGTCTATGCTTTAGCATGCTTGGTCAGCTAATAGGGTTTTTATGCTATTAAAACATATTGCATCGCTTGCTGAGTTAACTATTTCAGTTGGGAAACCGCACCACGCTATTTCGATTACATTGTACATGTGCCCCGTCCACAAAGCTACAAGTTACAAATACAAGTTACACAGCTCATAGCCGCTCGGTATTGGTCGAGCGTTTCCTGTTTGACTTTTTAGATTTGTAAAATTGTAACTGTCGTGAAATTACAATTCACAAATGACATAAGTATTACATATTCGAAAATTTTAGCAGGTGATACGATATTTTGCCACAAATCAATAATGTTGTTGAATAAAGTTTCGTGGCCCACAGCCATAATACGAGTATCACCACTTCTTGTTCTGTAGGTATGTGTTCCCGGTGGTGAGTCAGTGATGGACCTGCCATTGTCTTTAGCTATCAGCACAACGAATCCTTAAATCTATAAAGGGTCGGCAGCAGAGATTCTTCTGGAATAGCAAGCGTCTATAGGCTACTAAATTATGAGGCTTTTTTACTTACATACTTTCTTTGCGGGCTCGATAACCCAATAAGGACCTTGGCCTCTGACTAGAGAACGCCACTCTTCCCTATTCTGCGCCGTCTCACGCCAGTTGGATGCCCCAAGGGTGCTCAGATCTTCGAGGGCTTCGTCACTCCAGCCGTATCTGGGCCGGCCCATTGGGTGTTTTCCATTGGGACGACCCACATACGCTCTCTTCACTGCACGATCGTGTCCCATCCTCTGTTGTCTGGACTTCGCCAATTATGTTCAGCTAGGTTATCAGTGGCCTGGTGAAGGAGTCCGCTGGATGCGAGAGTCCGCTGGATGCGAGAGTCCGCTGGATGCGGGAGTCCGCTGGATGCGGGTGGCGCAGGACCGGTCTTTGTGGCGCTCTTGGGGGGAGGCCTATGTCCAGCAGTTGACGTCTTTTGCCTGATATGAAGATGGTTACGAGTGCTTCCAGCTTTTCCTCTCCGCTCCCAATTCCCGTCTTCATTCCGGATTGGTCCTAAAATCTTGTTTGCATAATTGTCATATTCCTGTGCGCAGGTTACTGTGTTGAAGGCACTCTAGCCAAGACCATCCTCTCGGAGCCGGAGGAGGTAACCTCCATGTCGGGGCAGAAGCTGCCGCTGCGCATGTCCGTGGACTACATCTCCTTCTCCGCGCACACCGACTACCAGCAGACCTCCGAGTTCATCAACTTACTCAAGCCGCCGCATGTCGTGAGTGTCTGTCTGTAGCAACCATCATGTTACTGTGTAGAGCATTCTACAAGACGATCCTCTCGGAGCCCGAGGAGGTGAACTCCATGTCGGGGTAGACGACCGCTTTAGCCTAGTTGGGACCCTCTCCTGGGTTCGAATCCCAGGAAGGGCGTTTGTTACTGTGATGAGCAGGAATATTTGTGTCTGAGTGATGTGTTCTATGTAGTATTGTTGTTTCCTTAAGCGGTCGGCGGCTGGCGACTGGCGACTGGCGACTGTCGAGTCTGGCGGTGTGTGTAGTATTGTGTATTGTGTGCAGGTGCTGGTGCACGGCGAGGCGAACGAGATGTCGCGGCTGAAGGCGGCGCTGGCGCGCGAGCACCGCGGCGCGCTGCTGGTGCACACGCCGCGCAACACGCAGCTGCTCGCGCTCACCTTCCGCGGGGACAAGACCGCCAAGGTGTGCAAACAACAAACACTGTTCATAGCTCGCTTGTTAGCTCACCTTCCTGCATCATTTACTTTACTTAGGTGGCACCGTCCATTCCCACCCATGCCCACCCATGGTTCATTCGTGGAGTGGAAGCATTAATTGCAGTTTTGACTTGCTTGGTCTTAGTGTTTATATGGAATGCAAAACGGATACATTGTAAACTAATGTGACAATCGACAATCCTACTTTGTTCAAACATCATTTTTTATACATATATCAACCCTCATGTACCGTCTCGTGTCGCAGGTGATGGGGTCCCTGGCGGAAGAGGCGCCCTGTGAGGGCAAACAGCTGCAGGGGATCCTCGTGAAGCGGAACTTCAACTATCACATCCTGGCGCCGCAGGACCTAAACAGTCAGTAATATTGTTTAAGTATGCTGTTCTGACTATTTCACTGAATATTTCAGGCACGATAAAGGAAATGAGAAGTAAGTTCAGTCTGTTGAAAAAAAGCGTATAATATCGTGAAATATCAGTTAAAATTTTCCCCAAAGAAGTAATATGCCAAAGATTTATTGGTCGATAGGTTTTCAAAGACCATTGAAAGTAATATCAAGGGCTCCCGATCTTTAGATGACATTTGTTTTACAACAACACTAAAAAGTTAGTTTATTGATTGATGTTTTTGTTTAACAGAATACACGGAGCTGACCCAGTCGGAGGTGTCCCAGCGGCAGTCCATCCACTACGCGGGCTCCGTGCCCCTGCTGCGGCACGTCGTGATGCAGGTCGCGGGCAACGTGGAGTTCGTCAGCGAGACCCGCTGGAGGCTCTACCAGTGTGTCGACCTCACGCTCGAGAACAGCATGATCACTCTAGAGGTAACAGAACATGATCACTCTAGAGGTACTCTTCAACACATGATCACGTTACAGGTCCTCTTCAGAACATGATCACACTAGAGGTAAACTTCAGAACATGCCCACACTAGCGGTACACTTCAGAACATGCTCACACTAGAGGTACATTACACTACAGAACATGATCACGCTAGAAGTATTCTTCAGAACTCTAGAGATCACTCTAGAGGTACACTTCAGAACATGCTCACACTAGAGGTACACTACACTACAGAACATGATCACGCTAGAGGTATTCTTCAGAACATGCTCACACTAGAGGTACACTACACTACAGAACATGTTCACGCTAGAGGTACACTTCAGAACATGCTCACACTAGAGGTACACTTCAGAACATGGTACACTACACTACAGAACATGATCACGCTACAGGTATTCTTCAGAACATGATCACACTAGAGGTACACTATACTACAGAACATGCTCACACTAGAGGTACACTTCAGAACATGGTACACTACACTACAGAACATGATCACACTAGAGGTACACTACACTACAGAACATGCTCACACTAGAGGTACACTTCAGAACATGGTACACTACACTACGGAACATGATCACGCCAGAGGTATTCTTCAGAACATGATGGAACTAGAGGTACACTTCAGAACATGGTACACTACACTGCAGAACATGATCACACTAGAGGTACACTACACTACAGAACATGCTCACACTAGAGGTACACTTCAGAACATGGTACACTACACTACGGAACATGATCACGCCAGAGGTATTCTTCAGAACATGATGGAACTAGAGGTACACTTCAGAACATGCTCACAGCGGTCAGTTCTCGCGGCGGTTCCTCTACACGTAACACATGTAGATCAATTGTAAATTGGCTGCTGCTTACGATTTAAACTATGAGTGCCGCTATTCAGAGCGACTCCATAGTGAATGAGGTCTTCGCTTTTCTGCAAGACAAACTACTGCTGGAAGGTCGGACGGACACGGTCTCCGCTATTCAGATCCGTTCATCGAGTTTCATTGTCGACGGCATCTGCGCAGCAAAGAAGGTCTTGTTCGAGTCCCTCGGGATCGTCGGCACGTATGTACCTCATAGCCGGGAAGAAGACCCAAGAGGATATCATAGATATTTTGGGGGAGAAACAAGTCATGCCGGAGTTCGTGGTGAAGGGAGTCTCCAGACTGCCATCCTACATACCGGACCATGTAGACGTTAGCCGCTCGCTGAAAGATATTGTGATTCTTAAAGCAAGTTTAGCTAAAGTTTTGTCAAAATGTGAGGCATCGCAAGCAACTATCACCGAACTGCGCAACGAAGTTAATAGTTTGCGTAATAGCGCCCCAGTAAGCCGGTCATACAAATTTGAAGTGCAATGACTGTCTCGGTACTAGCGTCAATGTATCAGCGTCAAGTGTCGAGTCGGTGAGTTAGCGTGTTGCTGGCACAGCGCGCGTCGCCGCCGCCGCGCCGAGTAAAGCGCGCCTGCATTACTCCGCCACGGCTGATCACATGCTGCAGAGAGGAGAATACTCCAGAAGACTGGCTACTCGCTGAGGGTTTTCCGGCTGCGTTCGCGCCACTACGTACACTTCAGCGTTTGTGGCCGAAGGGTGTCGTGTTTCGAGGCGACCTACCGAACTCTACACCGGACTTGACAACGCAACGGAGCCACACTGTTTCGTCGCCTAATAGATTTAAAAAAAAACAGCCATATAAGTTGACGTGTGATATAGGAAACCGGTGAAATATCGAATATAAGAAACAGTTAATGAAATGTTGTTGTCGCACAGTGGCAGGCGTCCCCGGTGTCGGACATGTACGCGGACGCGCTGGTGGCCGCCATCCTGTCCGCCAGCAGCCTGCCCGCGCCGCGCTCGCTCCCTCTCGCGCCCAAGCTCGACAGGATGCACTTCAAGGTAAGTAAACATTGTTATCGCACAGTGGCAGGCGTCCCCGGTGTCGGACATGTACGCGGACGCGCTGGTGGCCGCCATCCTGTCCGCCAGCAGCCTGCCCGCGCCGCGCTCGCTCCCTCTCGCGCCCAAGCTCGACAGGATGCACTTCAAGGTAAGTAAACATTGTTATCGCACAGTGGCAGGCGTCCCCGGTGTCGGACATGTACGCGGACGCGCTGGTGGCCGCCATCCTGTCCGCCAGCAGCCTGCCCGCGCCGCGCTCGCTCCCTCTCGCGCCCAAGCTCGACAGGATGCACTTCAAGGTAAGTAAACATTGTTATCGCACAGTGGCAGGCGTCCCCGGTGTCGGACATGTACGCGGACGCGATGGTGGCCGCCATCCTGTCCGCCAGCAGCCTGCCCGCGCCGCGCTCGCTCCCTCTCGCGCCCAAGCTCGACAGGATGCACTTCAAGGTAAGTAAACATTGTTATCGCACAGTGGCAGGCGTCCCCGGTGTCGGACATATACGCGGACGCGCTGGTGGCCGCCATCCTGTCCGCCAGCAGCCTGCCCGCGCCGCGCTCGCTCCCTCTCGCGCCCAAGCTCGACAGGATGCACTTCAAGGTAAGTAAACATTGTTGTCGCACAGTGGCAGGCGTCCCCGGTGTCGGACATGTACCTCGTAGGCAACTCTTCCAGTCATAATTTGGCAGTGCATGCATGCAGTGCATAACCTCTTAAACTTCTCGGAAATTATCGGTCGTAACAAATCAGTATTGAAGAGATGTAAAAAACTGACAACACATGAAACTACTCCGTCGAATAAAAAACAGACCTCATCTTGATTTGTGTTGATGATGAAGATTGTCCTAATATTTATTTGGTTGTGCGCAGGAGTGCGTGATCGAGATGCTGCAGGAGATGTTCGGCGAGGGCGCCGTGCCCAAGATGTTCAAGGGGGACAAGCTACACGTCATGGTAGCGGGGAAACGCGCGGACATCGATCTGGCGCACATGGTGAGTCCGCACTACGTCTACAGAGAGTAACTAGAGATGTTCACGAGGGCGCCGCTTCCAAGATGTTCAAAGGGGACAAGCTGCACGTCATGGTGGCGGGAAAACGCGCGGACATCGATCTGGCGCACATGGTGAGTCCGCACTACGTCTACAGCGAGTAACTAGAGATGTTCACGAGGGCGCCGCTCCCAAGATGTCCAAGGAGGACAAGCTGCACGTCATGGTGGCGGGGAAACGCGCCCCCATCGATCTGGCGCACGTGGCGAGTTGAATACATATCGCGGGTACAATTATAGAGGTATTAGGTCCATCGTTTGCCAAATTAAAACGGCTGGTAGGTTGGGTCATTTGCTATCTTATTCGGCCTCCAAAAAATGTTTGTGCCCACGGTATTTTCTTTGGTTTTAATTTTGGAAAATTCAAAAGACTTGTGCATTTTGACAAGAATTTAAAAAAAAGTGGTAGAGTAGTCCGGTACGTAAAATGAATGCACCTTCGATAACTCCCAAGGTCGCGATTTTTTGTTAATATTTAGAATATAATGAGTACTACTAGTAGTAAAAAAAGATAGTGGAATTTGACGTTGCTTTATTTATTACACAGCGTTTTCTTAGCGACCCTTCCCTTGTAAATCCAGGGATAGATTATACAAGTGGTATTTTTCTTCAATAGATTATCGCATTTTAGTATTACAATCTCTCCTTTAATTTGCTAAAACTTACGTCAAGTGCTTACGTCAGTATAATACGAAACCAATAAAAAAAAATTATTTCCTCTAAAAGATTATACAAGTGGGTTTTGATTACTGAATACTATTAAAAACTATCAAAGATAAGCCATGTTTGAATTAATAGCATATTTATCAATAGGTTAAATTTATATGAACAGTTTAATGTTGAAAGCCTTCTAATTATTTTAAAATAAATCTCAAAAAAAAAACAAGTCGACGCATATAATCCAGCTTTATCATAGTAATAATCTATTGATAAAAAATCTAAGCAATTCATCAATAGCTCCACATTGTATTCGTTTATCAATTATTTTTTAAATTTGAACGCACGACGATCTGCGCGCGAGTCTAGTGCGCCGACGGCGAGAACATCATGACCAATCACAGCACGCCGTTGCTTGTTTCCTACGCGGTAGCCTCCCCTCTATTGATCAGCTCACTTGCTAAATGACAAATATAGTTGATGTTTATGATTGTGTATATTTATATTATAACTTTTCCGTCTTTTAATTATACACTCATAAGCTTCATTGACCTAAAGAGTAACTACGTATTACAACGTACTTATGCAATTACTTATTCAATAATCAACTTATTGTGCAGCTTTAACAAGCTAGGTTGATCCACTGAAACAACGTATGAGGGACCGGTACGTCGATCACGTAACGCATTATACGTACGCTAAATGTCAATTTTCATATGGGAAAAACAGCATTGCACAAGTTGAAAGAAATATGAATTACGCCCAGCCAAATAAGTGGTTTTTCTTTGTCTCTAGCGATTTGTATGTAATCATATTATAGCCATTTGGTTTTGTTGTTATATTTGGTAAGGTTGGCCTTAAATATGATTAAGATAATGTTTCACATATAATATGATACCATAACGTGAAGGAGCGTTTACGTAACGTATGTAAGCAATAGGGAATGCAAAATGCAATTACCATTAATTACCATTAATTTCAATACCGGTAAATTACCAACTTTAGTGGGACAAAACCGGTTAACCGGTAAATTACCGGTAATTTCAATTTGGTTGATAAACGTTTACTCATCGTAAAAATAAGCTAAAACGTAGTTAGTATAAAGAGTTTCATGTTCCGTAAATGTCGTAATAATAGTATTATGGTGCATTGCCTGTTCCCCTTCACCCATCATTGGCGTTGGCGTTGGCTTCGGCGGGTCACACAGTGCCTGCGGTCATTGTTTTGACTTCCAAATCTACAGATACGCAATCTTACGGATTTACAATCCTAAAAGCAATAATTTACTGAATAAAAAAACATAACCAAAATAATACAACACAAACTACAAGCTACAAGCCCACGTAGTAGTAAAAAAAAGTATTCCACCAAATAGATGTTTCTACGGGATGTTCAACAGACGTATAACCAACCATACCAGGAGCAAAATGAGTTGGATAGAGAAAATGGTACTAATAGTAATCGTACATTTTTACTATAGAGCGTTCGGACAAATGGTTTATTTACTGTTGCTCATGGGGGTTCCAAATTTATGTATACTTTCTGCATCCTACTTCTCCCGAGGATAGCCTCATTAGTTAGTTAGTTAGTTAGTTATACTGGGCTTTTTTCCGCAAGTCGACATCCATTGTGCCTATTTTGCGTGAAATGGTGGGGTAGCGCTACTCTAACCACCCAAGCTCCTCTACAAAGTTGGTGAGTGCCTTTGTGTTCCTGACTGCGTTCCGTAGTGTGTCTGGAGACCCTAGGTGCTTTTTCCTGTATACTTCTACCTGCTTGCAGTCCAGTAGAATATGTTTGGTTGTTTCCTCCGCCTCCATGCAGGCTCTGCACATGGGGCTGTCTGTGATACCCATGTTGTACAGGTGTCTGTTCAGGGTGTTATGTCCTGTTATTATTCCTACTATCTTGCGTAGTTGGTTTCTGTGTGTCCTCAGTAGTGCGGTTGTGAGTTTGTTGTCGCGTTTTGACAGAATCTCTTTGGTCTGTCTGCATGTGTCTATATCCTCCCAATATGTCTGGTGTAGGTCTTTGGTGTATAGGTCAAGTTGATTGTATATGTAGCTTTGTGGCAGGGGTAAGATTGGTTCCGGTCCGTATGCCGCCGTTTCTGAGCCTTTCCTGGCCAGTTCGTCCGCTGCATCGTTTCCTCTTGAGCCACTATGCCCCTTGATCCATTGTATGGTAACGTTGTTTTTGTCTGCGCACACCTCTGTTAAGTTTTGGTGGCATTCGTATATCAACCTAGATGTGATGTTATCACTGTTCAGTGCTTGTAGTACCGATTTACTGTCTGAGAGTATCCGTATGTTTGTGTTCTCAACTTGTCGTCTCTTTATGGCATTGCAGGCTTCAATTATCCCTACGCATTCAGCCTGGAATACCGTGTTTTGTTCACCCAGTGGTTTAGATATGTGTATGTTTAAGTCCTCTGAGAACACTCCACATCCCGTTCCCGTATTTGTTTTCGAACCATCTGTGAAGATTCTGAGGTCTGTTTGGTTTAGCCCCTCCCTCGAGTCTTCTGTTAGTAATATGCCGTAGTCTTTCTTGAAGACTGCAGTTCTCGGTATTTTATCGATTGGAGCCTCCATAATAGGGAGGCTTGTGATCAGTCTGTTTTGGATCTTCGTGTGTGGTGTGTTTAGTTTTGTCCATAGGTTGAGGTTTTTTAGGCGTATTGCCGTCGCAGCCGCTTCCTTTTGTATGTGCATGTGTAAAGGTAGGAGTCCTAGCATTATTTCTAGTGCTGCTGTTGGGGTTGTTCTCATGCATCCCGTAGCCGCCACACATGCTAGTCTTTGTGTTTTCTGGATTTTGGTAATTGCACTCGTGGTTTGGGTACGGGGCCACCATACTATGGCACTATAGCTTATCATTGGTACTATTACCATTTTGTACAGCCACAGTATGATGTGGGGAGCCAGGCCCCATTTCTTCCCCACCATCCTTCTGCATTGCCAGAAGGCTACTGTTGCTTTGTTTAGTCTACTGTCTAGGGGTTTGCTCCAATTTAGTTTGTCGTCTAGTGTTATACCTAGATATTTCACCTCCTTCGAGAGTGTTAGTTTTGTGCCAAATAGTGTTGGCATTTCGTAGGTACCCAATTTACGTTTATTTGTGAAGAGAATTGTGTCGGTTTTCTTTGGGTTTACCGATAGGTCATTCTCCTTGCACCATTTCTCTATTATTTTCAGTGCTGTTTGTGTTAGTTCACATAGTGTGCTTGTGATCAGGCCGCTGACCAGTATAACTATGTCGTCCGCATATCCTATCGTTAGGAAGCGGTTATTGTTTAGTTTCGTTATTAGGTCGTTTACTACCAGGTTCCACAGCAGTGGCGAGAGGACGCCTCCTTGAGGGCATCCTCTTATGACTAGTGCCTGGTGGCTTTGGTTTTCGGATAGTTTTATAATTCTTTTCTTTAGCATGTTCATAATCCATTCTATGAGCAGCTGTTCGGTTTTATGTCTTTCTAGTGCTTTTTTTATGCTGCTAAAGTTGGTCCTGTCGAACGCACCCTCTATATCAATGAAGGTGCCTAGACAGGAGTTCTTTCTGGCGAGCGCGTCTTCTATGTTGGTTACTACAGCATGAAGGGCTGAGTCTGTCGATTTACCTTGGCTGTAGGCATGTTGGTTTGGGTGTATCTTTATGTTCTTAAGGGCCGTGTCTTTTAAGTCCCTGTCGCAGAGTCTCTCCAGGGTCTTTAACATGAAAGAGGTTAGGCTTATGGGTCTAAAGGATTTTGGGTCTGAGTAGTCACTCTTCCCCGGTTTCGGTAAGAATATTACTTTTACCTCTCTCCATTTTAATGGTATGTATCTGTATGCAATGCAACTGCATAGTAGGTTCGATAGATGTTCGATCAGCTTATGTCCTCCCCACTTTAGTAAGGCAGGGTAGATACCGTCTAGACCTGGTGATTTGTAGTTGTCAAAGCTATTTATCGCCCAGGCCGTTTTGTTTTCCTCTGTTATTCGTTCTGCTATCTTCCACTCGTTATCTTTTGGATGAAAGTTCTCGTCCTGGTCTGCCCAGGTTTGTACGTCAACTACCTTGCACCCCGGGAAGTGGGTTTCCACCAATAGACTTTCAGTCTCCGATGGATTGCTGGTGGTGGTATTGTCTGGTCTTCTCAGTGTGCCCAGTAGTTGACTGGGTTGGCTGGCTAGTATCTTCCTTGTTCTGTTGGCTTGTGTGCTACTGGATATGTTGTCACAGAAGTTCCGCCATGATGCAGATCTTCTGTATCTTATTCTCTTTTTGTAATTGGCTTTGACCGTTTTATATTTGTCCCAGTCATATTCAGCTTTTGTATTTATTGCTCTGTTCAGTAGTCTTCTCATTTTGGTTCTCATCCGCTCCATTTCCGAGCCCCACCAGTCAGAGTTTGCGTTATTGCCACTGGCTGGTGGTGTCGATAATGGGCATGAGTTCTCATAACTCTCTGTTATATGTTGCGTGAGTCTGTTTACCTGTTCCTCCAGTTCTGTGGTGTTGTGAGGCCTGTGTGTGTTTATGTTATTGTCTAGTTTACCTACCAGAATCTCCTTGTATGCCTCAACGTCTGTGCGTCTCGGATTTCTTCTGGGTGTTGGTTTGGTTGTGTCGGCTGTGAGGTCATAACGGATCCACCTGTGGTCGGAGCACGATAGCTCGTCCGACACATGCCAGTTGGATACGTGTTGAGCTGCTAGCCCTGTGCTTAAAGTAATGTCAATTATAGTGTTACATCTGCGAGTGACAAATGTAGGTTTTGCTCCTGTGTTTAGGATGTCCAGGTTAGTAGTCATTAGGTATTCAACAATATCGTTACCTCTTTTGTTGTTTGTTTCCATTCCCCATAGGTTGTGGTGACCGTTGCTGTCCGCCGAGACGACCAGCTCCAGCCCTTTGTGTTCGCAGTAGCGGATAAGGTTGTTCATTTCCATAGGAGGGGGTTCGTCCTCAGCCGCCATATAGACGGATGCGAGAACTATCTCCGGTATGCTTGAGTTTTGTGTTCTGAGGAGTTTTATAGCACACACGTCTCTGGAACAGAATTCAGTTAGTGGTTGTGCTATTATGTTACGAGATATATGTATACACGTCCTAGGTTTATTTTGTGTATTGTATATTAATTTACCTCCGGTGTTGCAGAGGCCGTTTATACGTGTGTTCCTGACCCACGGCTCTTGGATCAGGATGATTGATGTATTGTTAACCTCCAGCCACCGTCGAAGTTGAGCCGTTGCAGTCTCGCTGTGCTGGAGGTTAACCTGGAGGACCTTACAGAGCGAAGGAGCCATCGGTCGATGTCTCCTCCACCTTCTTCCCCTTTAGGTCCAGGAGACTGATCCCCTTGGTGCACCCCTCTTCGTCTTCGGAATCCAGCAAAATGCCTTCTTCCACGTCTGAGTCGGGTTCGTTATCGGCGCCATCGGTTTCCATCGCAGTGGGTGGGCTCTGGGTGTTATCCTCATCTGGGTTTGTGTTTGTTTCTGGTGGGGAATCTTTGAAGTGCCCCCCACTATGCTGGAAACGAATGTAGACTGACCCACACAGGTAGTTCAGTTTCCTGTTCCTTTCCAGCACAGCAGGGACCACACTCTCCGGTATGCCCACCAGCATCAGTGTGCATCCTCTCGTCCTCAGAGGGATGGCTTGGTGTATGGTCCATTTCCTCACCTCGGCCCACGAGTTCTGGAAATTGAGAACCCTTCCTACCTTGGTGAGGTTGTCTTCTATGGACGGGATGAGTATGCCACATCTAGTTTTTCTGACCATCTCGTCCTCCCTCTTTCCGACGAGACGGTCTCCGTTTGCTAGTGTGGCCGTTGTCAACCAAGTCATCAGCCACTGTTTGGTTTTTGCGTCCTGGCACCACAGTTTCAGGTAACCATCCACCACACTTGGTCTACCCGAAAATGCAGGGGCCTCCGCTATGGTGTCAAGATCGGTTTCGATGGCTGCCTGGAAAATCGCATCCCCGATCTTTCTCTCCACCTCCTCAGCGTCTTGCTGCGACAGTCTGCCCGTGCGCTCATTGGTGATAGCAACCGTCAGATCTGTCGCCGCTGCCGCTGCGTAGGTGGGGTATGTTTGCCTACTACCCAGGGAGTCCGTTTTATGTTTTTTGTGTTCTCCTCTGGGGGATATGGTTTCGTCCAGGCGTGCCCTTTTGGAGATCTTGGTTTCCTCCGCCTTGGTTGGTACTTTGGAGGTCGTCGCTTCCACTGCCGGTGTTATGGGGGCTTCGACCTTATCTGTTGCTGTAGAGGCGCGTCTCTCTGCCTGCTTCCTGAGTCGCTGCCTCTTTCTCTGGGAGACCTTCACCCTCGTGAGGTCTCCTTGAGTTGGTTTTTCCGGCTGGGGAGGTTTCTTGCCCCTCGGTTTGCACCTTATCTCCCAACCGGGATCTATCACCTGCTTCGAGGGTTCAACCAGGGTCGTCCCACTCTCAGCAGTTGTTGGTTTTGGCTGTGAGGTTCCAGCGGTCGAGTTCTTCATCGTCTCCGGATCGGTCACCTTGGCCGGGGTTCCTTTCGGTGCCCCAGCGTCCGGCGTCCTTTCTGGCTTCAATGAGTCCTCAGTCGGTCTCTCACTTTGGTGTAGCACCTCTCTCGGCGGTTCAGCTTTCGCCGTCCCAGCCAAGAGTGGCGTGGTTGGTTTGTTGTTTGTTTTTATATTTTTATTTTTCTTTAAGTCTGCCATCTATGTCCCACGAGTAGCTAGGGAAAAGTTTGTCCACCTACGCAGAGCCCCGCTTGCGTAGGTAAGGCTAGTTACAACGGGTTTCGCCCGGTCCCCGAGGTCCACCGTTTGCGACTGAGCTCCCTCTCAGCCACGCATCCATCAGCACGGTCGGTCACACTTTAGATTAGGGTTTTTAGAGTCGAGGTTTTCTCCTCCAGGATGGGGGCAGGAAATAGGGGGTTGTTGCGGTCAGGATTTGGTCTAGGTTGGGTGTTTTGGAAAGTAACTGGGAGTGGTATACTAGGAAGAGGAAGATTAGGAGATGATCTCGACTTGGGATTAGTTCGAGTTCATCCTTCCACTGTCCGGGTCCATGTTATTGGAAAACGGGCTATCCGCAACCTGCCCACCCGCTCGGTCGCTCTGGAAGAGAAGCGTGTCTTTCCAGGTGGAAGTTCCAAGTTCGCGTCACTAGACTGTTTCAAGAAACCTTCAAGCGTCACTAGCTCGTACCTTCCACCTAGACGACCCGAGGATAGCCTCATTTCTAATGCGATGACGCAGACAAACTCCCAGCATAGCCCTCTCCATAGCCCTTTGGGTGACTTTGAGCCTTCTAATGAGGCCCATAGCGCGCGACCATATTTCAGTGTCATATATCATCACTGGCAACACACATCGGTCCCGCTGCTCAGCTGAGTCGACAGGACTGAAACTGGACAGTTTGTTCTGGGTATATACATATAATGTCTACAACTTCGAACGTAAAACGTCCGATTGTAATGGGAGTTGGTACTACATGGGCATTAGATGATCTTTGTCTTATCCATGTTCGTTCTTAGACCAACACGCTTGGAGGCTTTATCGTACTCAAGTCCTCCATGGTATCCGAAGATGAGTGATGTACTCGCCTTCTCCAGTCCAGAGTCATTAAAGCATCCTCCAGTGCAGCGGTGAACAATTTTGGAGAAATCGACTCGCTGCAGCGGAACAGGTTTCGCGTTCCAATTCTGGAGTCGGACTGACACAGTGAAGTGGCATTCTCGTACAATCACGTCAGTACTTGATTGATTAAAACTTTATTCATTCCTACAACATACATGGCATTGATAAAATACCATATTATAACAATAAAGGTAAAAGAAAATAATAATAATAATATACATATCTAAAGATGGCTTCTTTAAAATGTACTTCTTGCATGCTGCAAGAAGTACATTTTAAATAAGCCATGTGTCGTAGCAGAGAAATGGCACTGGCTCAGCGTTATGAAGCCACATCGCTGGTATTCTGCCAGGACCTTAAATTATAAAATGAAAATATTTTAAATATGATATAGCGATAGTCTACTTGGCAACGCTGGAGAAACTGTAGTACCATAGCCCAGGTTTCGATTGACTCGTAGTCCAGAAACGCTAAGCAGAGGGGCAGGTTATACTCCGCAGCCTTCTTTATAACCTGACGGGACCATGGTCTTATCTAGGTGAGGGCCCTTTCGGATGCACTTTGACCCAGTGGGATCTTTTGTGCATTTGTTCTCTTCTTTATGCCTACTCCCAAGCTCGCTCCATCATTTCTACAAAGTGGATGATGCAGAGTACCTTGAAATCCTTTGGTTGCGGATAGCCGTTATCAAAGTAATTCATTCTTTTTCTGGCAAGGGTATGCCATGACATTCACACAGTAAGTGTTCCATAGTAACATTCTCCCCGCGACACATCCTACAGTCTAAACTATTCGTTAGTCCCATCTTGGCCAAGAGATTCTTGACCCCGAAGTGACCTGTGAACCCCAGATATAAATTTGAGTTGCTTTCTGCTGGATTTCCAGTTTTTGGTCAAGCCCGAGTCCAATCCTTCTATAAAAACCTGAGAGTGCCTTAACACGTTCACAACCAAGAACCTGCCTAGCAGGCACTCGTAATGTTTGCTCAGATGCCGGCTCAGCCCGATAGGCGGGCAGTAGCTATTAACCTACACGCCTAGCGAGTTCTGTCGGTTTCTGTTGTATTGTTCCATTTTTAGTCCCGTTGCGAAAGAATTAAGCCAGCCTCATTACTCCACTCATGTTGGTGTTTGGTTTTGGCGTAGGCTTCACAAACTTCAAAGGCCGATATTATGGTTCCCTGCGAGAGTTCCACAAATAGTTCTGGACCGCCAAAGTGATTTGTAGACCCTTCATGCAAGCTCATCTGCTCTTTCGTTGCCGATGAAGCCCTCGTGCCCTGGTATCCAAGCCAGTTGGTAATCTATATGGTGCTAAAGACTCTTCGGAAACTGGCGTTCGGGAAGCTGGAAGTCATCTAACCTGCGTACGAGATGATTTGTAATTACTCTCGAAAACAGCTTTTAGACATGGCTCAGAAGTGAGATGGGTCGGTGGTTCTTAAGCAGGGTGTTGTCACCATTTTTGAAGAAAAGCACCAGCACAACTCTGTTCCATGCCTTAGGCGTTCACTCTTCCATTAAGACGAAGAGAGGTATTTGCTTTATACTATTATGTACAAACTATGTTAAATAAGGTGCTCTCTGTAGTACTTATCCAAACAGATCATTATTCATAGAACGGAACCGGGAACGTGTATGTATTTTAAAAATCTTCTACAAACGGTTGTATTAACCTAGTCCTAGATAAGTTAAGATAACGCTAACAAGTTAATCAATTGACATGATAGAAGGAGGGTATTGTTTGATATATAATCATGACGATTAAGTATTAATAATCGTGAAAATGTATTATTTTACTAATAATTCATGTTTCGGTAAATTACCGGTTTTGGTTTAATTTTACAGGTTTTTTTATCGGCCTTATACTGAGTAAGTTTACCGGTTAACCGGTATGCATTCCCTAGTACTTAATATGCATCGAAATTCTATAATTTCAATAACTGGATTTCTTATTATTAATTAATTAAAAAAGTCCTCTTCCACATCGATGAACAACAATTTTCCTGAGGGTTATTGGTAATGCAATAATTTATTAGGCTCTAATCGGTATTTGAAAGATTCTTGCGTACAAACGCCAACACAGTTAACTGACCGTCCTGTATTTATATAGAACCTTATTACAAAAAATTAAAATAAATGCAACTTACATTATATTAAAATTAGAAATATTATGAGAAACAAGAAATATAACTACGAATATTGCCAGTATAGTGTTAATGGTTAGCAACGAATCACGTAAAATGAATGGTAATACTCGAATGAAAATCGGTTCTCACCGATTCGTGCGATACTCGCATGTACGTGAAAAAATGTCATACGAGAACGAGTTTAGACGAGTCGAGATATCGTAGGCAAATATCTCCCTAGAATGCAGCTCTCCGTGTAAACTATTTCACTGGCGATCATTTCCGTACGAGTATCGTATGACATAATCGTACACGAGTTTTTGTTTCTCGCATTAATAAGAATAAGAATAAGAATAAGAAAAATTTATTCACTTAAACAACCCTTGCTTTACAGTATTTTCTTCTGCCAAACTGCAGGACAGTTTGTTGGCAGAGAGACTCCCTTACAAAAAATTGATGTGTAGGCTTAGCTATTAGCTAGTTACTTAAGTTACATAATTTTGTTTTCTAATGTAATGGTACAGCTCACGTGATAACTTTACTTAGACTACATTTCCAGTTTAGATTTTATCTTTTCTAAGAAAAACTCCTTCACTTTAACTTTAAACATTCTAAATATGTTACATTCCCTTATATCATACTGTTGCGCCGGTGGTATAAACTTCAAACTTGATTTTCCATGCTTAAGAAGCGTTTTCAGCAGGCTGAAAAGTGATTTCAGGCCGTTTCAGAGGTGGCTCTTCCACATACTAGAAGATTGAAAATTCACCCTATTTGCCGTTGTTTTCAGGCGCCTGAAACATGTTTTCAGTCCGTTTCAGGACAGCCTCTATCAGATGGCGCGATAACCTGAAAACCCGTTTTCAGGCGTTTTCAGGACCCCTTATGGGCCTTTGAAGCACACTTCATTATATGGCGAAATTTCTCGAAGGAATGAAAGAGACAGCACTATTAGAGAGAGACATCTAGATTGAGAAGGTTCGAGAAGTGTGTGAAAGAGACAACTAGAAAGAGACAGCACTATTCTCTAGAGACATCTAGATTGAGAAGGTTCGAGAAGTGTGTGAAAGAGACAACTAGAAAGGGACAGCATTCGGGAATGTTCCAGTCGTCGGGTCGAACGAGCATCGAACAATCTAGACGCTCTGGAACATTCATGAATCGAGGGGTCGCCGTTCCTAGAATTGGACCTTGGACCGTTTATTCAAGATTTCTCCGGAATGTTCTAGTGCGAAGGGCTCCGGATATATAAGCCGCGCGCCAACGCAGCGGGGAGAGTTTGGAATTAAACTGCGAACAGTGCGAATCTCAAAGCGAAGTGAGTGAAAAGTGCGTCATAGTGAATTGAATTATTAAGTAAGCCTTGTTAATTAGTAATTTTGTAATAAAGTTTGCATTCCTTTTAATTAGTGATCAATTAGTGTATTTTCTATCACGTTACCCACCCCGTGGACGTAACATTTGGTGTCAGAAGTGGGATAGAAAATGTCGACTACATCACGTGAGAACGAGCAGAAGGGAGTGCAGACCCGGAGCCGAGTTGCAGCAGGTGAGGACTCTGCGTCGCGCGCTGGCCCATCAGACTCACCGACCCCATATAAGCAAGAGTTGGACGTCAATGCCATCTTAATTCTCTTAAAAGAGCAAGCTCGTCAACAACAAGAGCAAGCTCGTCAACAACAAGAGCAAGCTCGTCAACAACAAGAGCAAGCTCGTCAACAACAGGAACAGATCCGAAAAATCGTAGAGGGCCTGCGCAAACAGGAAGAAAAGCAAGAAGAACAAGCTCGTCAACAACAGGAACAGGTCCGAAAACAGGAAGAAAAGCAAGAAGAACAAGCTCGTCAACAACAGGAACAGGTCCGAAAACAGGAAGAAAAGCAAGAAGAACAATCGAGGCTGCTTCGAGAGGTACATGAGACCGCGACTGAATGGAAGCGCGAGATGTGTGAGGTCCAGGAGAAACTGATTGACTTGGACATTAAATTTGAAACTGGACTTCATGGTGTTAGAGAAACCATTGGGACAGTTAAGGAGGAAGTCGACACCTACAAGAATCGCCTCCAGAAGCTCGAAATAAAAGTGGCCAGTGGTACGAGTACCTGTGCAGTCGAGGTGCCTGTATCGGGAGGTGGACGATTCAAGGTACCTCCCTTCGATGGTACATCGTCGTGGACAGCTTATAAGCGGCAATTCGAGTCAGTCTCCAAGGCTAACGGTTGGAGTAAAGAGCAGGCCAGGACAGCCCTAACCTTAGCGTTACGTGACGAGGCTCTCACCATATTAGAAGCCTTGGGAGAAGAGGAGACTTACGACCGGCTTCTAGAGGCGTTGGAGGCCGGTTACGGTGACAAGCACCTGGAGCACGTGTACCGAGCTCAGTTAAAGGACAGGACGCAGGGGCGTAGCGAGACCTTGCAGCAGTGGGCCCTAGAAATTGAGAAGTTGGTCAGAAAGGCGTACCAACGTACATCCGCCTCCTTTGTGGACACCACGTTAGTGCAGGCCTTCGTTGACGGAATACGGGATTTGGAGGTACGGGCTGCAGTGCGATTAGGACACCATGGGAGCCTGAAGGATGCGGTGGCTCATGCCCTGGAAGTAGAAGCTGTGCGCCAGGACCCGTCAAGGCCTTATAGGGTACGTGAAGTATCTCTTAGGGAACCGATTGCTCCACATCGTGAGTTTGGGCCACGATGTTACCATTGTGGAGAACGTGGCCACATCCAGACCAGTTGCCCGAAAAGGGGCAGGAAAGAACGAGATCTGACTCCAGTGACAAGGGCAACAGGTACTGTGGCATCCGGGCCGCAACAGGTAAAAGCCAGGACTAAGGGACGAGTGCTGGCTGGTGGTCGGAATGTCCCAGTTATGATCTCACAGGCTAGTGACGGGAATAGTCTGGTTGTCAAAGGAAAAATTGGTGGAGTACCATGTCACCTTACCATCGACACCGGAGCTTCTCGGACGGTTATCAGTTCTCGGCTACTGAAGCACCTGACCAGAGATCATCTAGTCCAACCTAGGCATCTCCAGCTGCAAACCGCTACCGGCCAGTACATTCCCATACAGGGGGAGCGAGAGGTGGATTTAAAAATTGGTAATAAGAGCTACTGGCATAAGGTGATTGTAGCTAACATTATCGACGACTGCATCATTGGGCTGGATTTTATGAAAGGCCATGGCTGTAAAATTGACTTGAAGGTTGGAGTACTGAAATTTGGGCCTGATGAGGTGCCTATGGAGGGCGGAGTAAATGGGAATGTTTACTGTACTAGAAGAACGATCCTCCAACCGAGGGCACAGGTACTAGTTCCAGTGCGATTGCCGTACAGCACAAAACAAGGATGTCATCGTTGTGTTGTTGTGGAAAAGGTCAATGATGGTAAACCATGGATGACAGCCCGCACGGTGGTAACAACATCGACTAAAACCTTTGTGAGAGTTCTTAATTTAAGTGACACCGAGTGCGTCCTTAGAAAAGGAGCTCTAGTTGGATCATGTGAGGAAATCTCTTGGATACGAAGTTGTCAAGGTTCTACGGAGAGCGAAAACCCTGGGTGTTCTGCGCCTCCAATAGACATTGAAAGATTATTAGATGGCTCCAGAAACGATCTTACCGGGGAAGAGCTCAGTAAGGCACGTAAATTGCTGTTGCGATACAGCATTGTTTTCTCTGCGCATGACACTGACATCGGAAAAACTGGAGTCGTACAGCATGGGATCGACACTGGTGACGTCATGCCTATACGACAGCGACCCCGGCGAGTTCCAGTAGCCCAGGAGAAGGAAGTAGAAGACATGATCGAGGAAATGAAGAAGGGTGGCGTTATTGAACCTTCAACAAGCCCGTGGTGTTCTCCCGTAGTTTTGGTGAAGAAGAAGGACGGGACCATGAGATTCTGCGTCGACTACCGTCGACTGAATGATGCCACGAAGAAAGACAGCTATCCGTTACCTCGAATCGACGACACCTTAGACACTTTGAATGGAATGAAATGGTTTTCTACGTTGGATTTAAAAAGTGGCTATTGGCAAGTTGAGATCAAGGATAGTGATAAGGAGAAAACGGCTTTCTCAACCGGAAAGGGGCTCTGGCAGTTTAATGTTATGCCGTTTGGATTATGCAATGCACCAGCGACATTTGAGAGATTGATGGAACAAATACTAGCTGGATTGCTGGGAGATACTTGCTTGGTCTATTTGGATGACATTATCATCGTTGGTAGAGACTTCGATGATCACCTCGGCAAATTGGAGCAAGTATTGTCTAAGTTACGAGAGGCAAACCTTAAACTGAGTCCAAAGAAATGTTCACTTTTCAAACGAAAGGTTAACTACTTGGGACATGTGATTTCGAAGGATGGTATCCAGACAGATCCTGAGAAGATAAGTGCCGTGAAGGATTGGCCGATACCAAGGGACAAAACTGCAGTACGTGCATTTTTAGGACTGTGCTCATATTACAGGCGGTTTGTGAAGGACTTCTCGGATATAGCAAAACCATTGCACGAACTGACGGAAGAGAAAGGACAGTTTGATTGGACGCATCGGTGTACGGCAAGTTTCAACGACCTCAAGCAAAGACTCTGTGAAACACCAATACTGGGGTATCCAGATCCCGAAGTAGATTTTATTGTTGACACGGACGCGAGTAATACCGGAATTGGAGGAGTCTTGTCGCAAAAAAAAGGAGATAATGAAGTTGTAATCGCCTACTTTAGCAAATCGTTGTCGAAGCCAGAAAGAAATTACTGTGTCACTCGAAGGGAACTGCTGGCAGTCGTCAAGAAGTTACAGCATTTCCGTAGATACCTGTTAGGGCGGAAGTTTCGTATCAGGACTGATCATGCTGCTCTGAAATGGTTGCTGGAGTTTAAAAATCCCGAGGGCCAGGTGGCACGCTGGATTGAACAGCTTCAGGAATATTATGACTTTGACATCGAACACCGTAGTGGGAAATCACATGGAAACGCAGACGCCCTTTCTCGAAGACCTTGTCCCGACGACTGTAAGCATTGTCTTAGACAAGAGGCCAAGGAATGTTTAAGGATGCTGAGAACTGACACAGTCAGCGAAGAGTGGAGTGATGAAGTCATGCAACTAGCTCAGCAAGAGGATCCTGACGTAAAGCCGATTTTTGACTGGATTAATGCAGGAATACCCAAACCAAGATGGTGTGAAATAGCTCCGATGAGTTCGGTAACGAAAAGCTATTGGGCACAATGGGACAGCTTGGTTGTGCATAATGGCGTACCTACTATGCAGGAAATGGGAATCGGCGAATGGGAAGGATGCTCATCTACAAGTAGTCGTTCCAAGGAAAAGAGTGAAAGATGTTTTGGGAAGTTTCCACGACGGTACTTCTGGTGGACACCTAGGAGTGAAAAGAACCTTAATGAAAATCCGACAACGGTTTTATTGGATTCACTGCCGTGAAGATGTCGAAAACTGGTGCAAGAAGTGCGTTAACTGTTCAGCAGTTAAAGGTCCGCACACCCGTAGTAGAGGAGCGCTCAAACTGTACAATGTTGGAGCACCTTGGGAGAGAATTGCGCTAGACGTCGCAGGTCCGTTCCCGACATCTGACTCCGGAAACAAGTACATTCTTGTCGTGATGGATTACTTCACCAAATGGCCTGAAGCGTTTGCCATCCCTAATCAGGAAGCAGTCACTATAGCAGAGAAGTTAGTAAATGAAGTTTGTTGTAGATTTGGAGTACCTCTGGAAATTCACAGCGATCAAGGCAGGAACTTTGAATCTGCGGTTTTTCAAGAGACTTGTCGAATCATGGGGATGCATAAGACGAGGACTACGGCATATCACCCACAATCGGATGGAATGGTGGAGAGATTCAATCAGACTCTGGAGAGACATCTGGCCAAGGTTGTTGAGAGTCACCAAAAGGATTGGGACCGGCATATTCCACTCTTTTTGATGTCATATAGGTCAGCAATCCATGAAAGTACGGCAGTTACTCCAGCATATGCGAATTTTGGAAGAGAGCTTCGTTTACCGGCAGATCTTTTAACTGGACGTCCTCCTGATGCTCCAAGATCTATCACAGAGTATGCAAGTGATTTAGGGGATCGGATTGCTGACGTTCACAGTCTTGTTCGTGAACACGGGCTTTAAGCTAGCACGAGAATGAAGACCCGATACGATAGGAAGGCTAACCAAATTGGATTCGAGGAAGGTTCTTGAGTGTGGCTACATAACCCGATGCGGAAAAAGGGAAAATCTCCAAAACTGTCCCCAAATTGGGAAGGGCCATATAGGGTAGTCACAAAAATCAATGACGTCACATATCGGATACAGCGAAATCCACGTGGTCCCTGCAAGGTTGTTCATGTTGACCGACTGGCGAAGTACCACGGAAACAATGATGCTCGGGACGAGCATGTCTTAGGAGGGGGTAGTGTTGCGCCGGTGGTATAAACTTCAAACTTGATTTTCCATGCTTAAGAAGCGTTTTCAGCAGGCTGAAAAGTGATTTCAGGCCGTTTCAGAGGTGGCTCTTCCACATACTAGAAGATTGAAAATTCACCCTATTTGCCGTTGTTTTCAGGCGCCTGAAACATGTTTTCAGTCCGTTTCAGGACAGCCTCTATCAGATGGCGCGATAACCTGAAAACCCGTTTTCAGGCGTTTTCAGGACCCCTTATGGGCCTTTGAAGCACACTTCATTATATGGCGAAATTTCTCGAAGGAATGAAAGAGACAGCACTATTAGAGAGAGACATCTAGATTGAGAAGGTTCGAGAAGTGTGTGAAAGAGACAACTAGAAAGAGACAGCACTATTCTCTAGAGACATCTAGATTGAGAAGGTTCGAGAAGTGTGTGAAAGAGACAACTAGAAAGGGACAGCATTCGGGAATGTTCCAGTCGTCGGGTCGAACGAGCATCGAACAATCTAGACGCTCTGGAACATTCATGAATCGAGGGGTCGCCGTTCCTAGAATTGGACCTTGGACCGTTTATTCAAGATTTCTCCGGAATGTTCTAGTGCGAAGGGCTCCGGATATATAAGCCGCGCGCCAACGCAGCGGGGAGAGTTTGGAATTAAACTGCGAACAGTGCGAATCTCAAAGCGAAGTGAGTGAAAAGTGCGTCATAGTGAATTGAATTATTAAGTAAGCCTTGTTAATTAGTAATTTTGTAATAAAGTTTGCATTCCTTTTAATTAGTGATCAATTAGTGTATTTTCTATCACGTTACCCACCCCGTGGACGTAACAATACGGTATATCATTATATATTTTAGGGACCAAGTACTTCCTACTTCTCTTCCCATAATAATTATTACCACACGCCGGCACCTCTAACATTTTTTTACAAATTTTTCTTGTTAATTTAGAGTGACTTATTTTGATTTTAAATTCGTTTTTATTGAACTGCTCTAAAGCCATCAACAGCAATACCCCCTCATGAACCGGCAACATACGGCATTCCACGAATAATTCCTCATAATTACTTTTTTTACAGCGTGTTTTAGTTTTATTGTCCACTAATAGTTTCATAAAGCGTATTTGTAATGATTTGACCCTGTCTAGATAAGTTTTAAATGTCCTACCATAGCATGCCAGTCCATAAGAAAGCAGAGAGATGTAACCGTTTTTATACGATACTCGCCTGGCGACAATTGCATACGATAATATCATACGATTTCTCGCCCCAAAATGGGCGAGAAACTCGCACCATGTAAATGGGCCCATATTCTTCGATAGAACTGAAATTAATTTGCCGGCCGACAGTCCAAAAAATAACCTTAAAATTGCCATTAAAATGAAAAAATAACCGACACTGGCAAACATACACTCTTCCAAATGATGGACGAAGCTAGTTTTTAGCGTTATTGAGTGTCTATGTAAAATGTGTTTAAGTGTTTTCAAATCGTGGCTGTATACCGAAGGGTCTTTGCCATACGCGCCTCACGTCAAATTCAACAAAATGGACAACTGACATGTCGCAGTTTTTATTACGATTTGTATTAATTTCATCTAAAATGTATTTGTTTCCTCGCAAATGTGATGAAAAACATTGTGTATAACACGGGCGTAAGAATATTGCAAACTCGAGTCATCAAAAGCCCTCCGCCTTCGGCGTCGGGCTTCTGATAGACTCTTGTTCGCGATATTCCACTTACGCCCCTCGTTAAACAATGTACTATTCCAGGCACCGTAATATTTGTTGTTTGCGGGCAGGTCAGTGTTTGGACATGCGTCGGTCCATGCATTTTTGGCCTCGGTCATGCAAGGAATGTCGAAATGTTGGATAGGAGACTTTAGAATTTTGGAAGTAAGTTTTAAAGAACTGTGGACTGAGGACAGATATGCCGGGAGCAAAACACTAGAAACATTCCTAATTCCTGATACTATCACCTAGACCACCATGTCTTATTGGAAGGGAAGCCTGTGTCCACGAACGATTGTCCAAATTTACGTTTAACACTGACACTAAAGGGTTCTGAATAATTTGGTCAATTTTTTGTAATAGGGTGGGATATTTCCAAAAGTGGCTGCACCTTAAGACGTAAGTGAAGGATAATGGGCAAAACGTCCCCACCCACCAACACAAACGAGAAATGTCTCATTTAATAGATCTTTGTAAGAGGAGTATTTTCTACTATGACCATCATCTCGTAATGCATGGGGTGTTCTTGGAAAATCAGGTTTAATGTTAAGTATATAAACTGTTATTTTACAATATATAGGATGTGTTAACTACTGTAAGGTATTTTATTTAACAGGACGCGTAAAAGGGTACATTTTTGTTGTACAACTCTAATGCTGATATGTACACAAAGCTGAAATATATGTCTCTAAAAAAAAGACACACTATACCACGGTCTTTATAAGTGTTCAACACGATCACTGTGTATACCATTTAATAGGTTACGGCTCAATATATTTTTTACAAAATACATTTTCGCTGTATTGCATGGAGGAAATCAGAAAATAATGTTTATTTGCGTTAATTACAAGTTAATTACGCTGTGTTTTCCCTATCCTACACCAGATGTCGCTAAATTGACAATTCAGTTGTTAACTTATCGTTAATTACTGACATCTTTGTTGAAGTGCGTAAACAGTAGTTCTTCTACTCCATACTAGATGGCCCTAGAGTGACAGTCTCATTTGTAATTGAAATGTTGGTCGTATTAGGCCCGCAACGCACGCGTCCGTTCCCAGATCAAGTCGTATGACGTATGACACATTGTTAGGCTTGCTTTAAAGAAGTATCGCTCGTCTATTAATTGACTGATAAGTGTCAATGTGACTGAAAATAGTAACAATATTGACATGACACATTAATCGTCAATGTTGATAAAAATTAAAATTATCATTTTAAAAATATAATTGCAGGCCTAAATAGTACCACTAAGATGCTAAGGATTCCTAAGAAGGTATGTATCTACCCAAGCAATACTCGTAGCTTCAACAGAACCTGCGCCAGCATACATCTATGCAGTTGAAGAAAAAAACCTATTTGTTTAATAATTGGTTTCAAGACTAAGAAAATATGTTTTTAGGGTTCGGTACCCAAAGGGTAAAACGGGACCCTATAACTAAGACTCTGCTGTCCGTCCGTCTGTCACCAGGCTGTATCAAATGAATCGTGATAGTTAGACAGTTGAAATTTTCACAGATGATGTATTTCTGTTTCTATACCAACAAATGCTAAACCACAGAATAAAATAAATATTTAAGGGGGCTCCCATGCAACAAACGTGATTTTTTGTCGTTTTTATAGAAAATAGTACGCAACCCTTCGTGCGCGAGTCCGACTCGCACTTGGCCGGTTTTTTACTATCACGTCCGTGGCAAACAAGCTTACGGCCTGCCTGATGGTAAGCAGTCACCGTAGCCTATGGACGCTTGTGATTCCAGAAGAATCACAGCGCGTTGTCGATTCGTTGTGACCTAGAACGAAAGCGGATTTCTCACCCTCAACACAACCCTTCCTTCAGGAGTTCTAGCGACCTTTACTACCACCAGGAATGTAACACCACAGGTGGGAGGTACTACTCCAGTTGGGCTGTCACCTCTCCCAACTCCACGGGTACCAACTGCGTGTTGTCGACCCTTTAAAAAAATACACACACCTTTAAGAACCATACACTTACTGTATTGTAATTTGTATGTATGTCTGTTTATTATACCTCTTCAGTGGCAAGCAAGCGAGGGGGGCGCCTGATGGTAAGCGGTCACCGTAGCCTCTGGACGCTTTCTACTCCAGGGGTCTAAAATGCGCATTGCTGACCCTTTAAAATATTTCCACTCCTTAAAGAACCCCATGGGCCACAATGTAGTATCTTAGCATGTTGCGTTGTAGTTGTGTGTACAAGTGGTCGCGACGATCGCGAATCCGTCCAGACCGTGTCGTGTAGAGCGACACCTTTATAATAAACTGTACATAATATATGATGAAGAAAAACCAATGTTGCCAAACGCTTCCGTATCCTGTTGTGACCCTAGAAGCAACGTCTCTATTTAATATCTTAGCGAAGCAAATAATATATACCTGAGTTACTGTTATACCATTTATTTATTAATCTAAGGAACCCAGGCAACTTGAAGGTATGTGTGTCACGATCCCCTATAAAAACGTGGCAACACAAGTATGTGTTAGTTACCAGGCCTATCAATGGCAAGGTTATACCTAAAAGTGTCAAGTCTTATGGTGTTTTTGTAGCCAGGAACTACTTCACTATTCATCGTGTGACCATTTGTACTCTTTCAAGTAAGATTCATATTCACCTCGGGAAGTAATGTTGTCGTCTATGTTTTGTATACTACGTCTGTGGCAAACAATAGTAAGCCTATAGTAAGCGCCCGATAGTAAGCGGCCACCGTAGCCTATGGACGCTTTCATCACCAAGGGTGTCAAATGCAGTTGCCGACCATTTAATTCATACTGTAGTTTACCATGGAATGTTGTGTTTGTATGTGTGTATGTATGTATGTATCAGCCTTTCAATGCTAAGAACACCTAAAAGAGCCGGGTCGCAAACTCACGACCTCAAAAGTTGAACCTTGCCTGCCTTACTGCTCGGCTACAGACGCGTGGTTTAATGTGCGTGATGAATGATAGTGCACAAATTAACAAACGCGAATATAATCTTAGTGTAACCGATAACTTCCAACTTACGCAGGGTTCCTGTCAGTCGATGAAATAGTCCCAACGAACGGGTTTAAATTATAAATGCACCGACGTTACTATTGAATGAACCTTGTGGTGACACCAGAATCATTCGGCTGTGACCGGCCTAGAGACAACCAGGTACCTACTAAAATTAAGTTTAGGTAGGAAGCGTGTTTTTTCTGGGTTATTATCATTGTGGTACCGAGCCCTTTTAATAGGGCGATTCCAGGATGTGAACGCCAAGTTTGCACATACGAGTACCTGTGTACGTCCGAAACGAATTTCCCGTTATCCAAAAATATGTCATGAATCTTTTGAATAGATCTTCAAGGAGGACCAAGGCCTAATACTATCCCATCAATACAAAAAAGCCTTTGTAAAGTTGTAGACATTCATTATCAAATTATCATCATCATCAGTTTGCACGTTCGATGCACATAAGATTATTAGCAAAAGCCTTCAGTCATAAATGAGAAGGGATGAATATATGTAATCTCCACGCTGGCCCTGTGCGGGTTGTGGATTGGATTCACCGTTTTATTGTTTCAGTAATAAATATTTAAGCTACGACGATGGCGAACAAGAGTGCGGTGTCCCTCATGGTAAGCAGATAACGTAGCCTATGGTCTTGCGGATCCAGAAAAATCACAACCGCCTTGCCTTACTTTATTGATTTGAGGATTGGTTGTGTTGATAGAGACGAACGCGGATACCTCACTCTCAACACAATATATCCTTAGGAGCTCTGGCGACCTTACTCACCAGTCCCCACCAGGAACACAATACCACATACCTACACAGCAAGTAGTGGCGATGGCGTTATTATGGCTGCGGTCTTCTGTAAGGTGGTGGAGGTACTTCAACATTTAGGGAAGATGACGAAGAACACTATGATAACTAGAGTAGTTCACGGGTTTAACTCTTTCACTGCCAGGAACCCGCCTGCTGCATAGCGGGAAAACCACAGGATTGGTATATTAAATTCATGCCCAACATAGCAAAGTACGACTAAATGTCCAGTATTATATTGTGTAGGGTTGCAGAGCCGTTTATCTATGTAGCTATACACTGACTTATAGCATAATTATCTATAGTAAACGTCCATACTTTTAAGGTTTGAAGACCCGTCCAATACTATAACTAGTAACAGAGTAGCCGATAAAACATGAGGTAATACTTACTCGTATATAACTGTTTTAGAGAAATAATTGAAGAATTTGATCAGCCCTTATTGCCGACAATTTCATCTGCCTTGGCATGCAATATAATCCGATGCTGCTGATGGGAGGGATAGTAAGAGTTTACCCATGTTAGAAGTCCTCGGTGTCCATAATTAATGCTTTAATTTTTTTTAATTTTTTAAGTACCTATCAGTATTACTTTGGTTTATACTACTGAGTAATTTTGATCACCTATGTATGCAAAAAGTCTTTAGTTCATTCCGATTTTTACTAAGTATCAAAGATTTTCGCCAGCATGTGCAATATATGTAATTATTATATAGATGACAATACAATAATTAAGTGGGTACCTGGCTGGTCCGATTTGGTGTCAAAGCTGACCTGATGATGGGTGGCACCAGAGGATATTGGAAGTCTTGAACGGCTAACCGTCATCTAAACGTTTCTGAAATTCGAACTGACAACAATATCAAGCACTCTGTCAGGTTTTTTTTTACTTAAGGGGATCCCATGCCTTTGGGGCAAACTCGAGTTGACTCCAGCAATCCAGGATCTAGTATCAGCCAAAAAGCTTTGCATCGAGTGTACCTAAGTGCGTGTATATCAAATGAAATCTAAGCTCGTGGTGTGTCAGCTAATGTATGTTGTGTAAGTGTGATATGTATATGAGTGTGTGTCCATTGTAATCAGGCTAAAGCCACGAAATACAATGGGTGTGTATAAGAGTTTTTTATTGTAAGTTCACTATCTTGTCACAAATAATAGAAACAAAAGCCAATAAATGCGTAACACTACAATGCCTTAGAAAGATTTATAAAAAGAGCTAGTTATAAAATTGTGATGTGTGTTGTAGCGTTCAAAACAAGATTATTACCAATGAACCATTCTGCTACTGTTTTCAGGTCATCGTTAATTATTTCCAGTGATCTGTCTAGATCATGAGGTGCGAAGGAATAGTAGATTTGTGTGTCATCCACATACAAGTGCGCATGGCCATATTTCAGCCTTTTAGTTAGATCTGCCGTGTACAGGATAAACATTGTGGCGTTCCACGACTGATACTTCCTACTTCTGACTTTACTAATACACCTTGGTTGGTCTCTAATTCCACTTATTGCTTCCTCCTTGTAAGGAATGATTGAAACCATTTGCAAGACGTTGACGATACTCCATAGAAAGCCAGTTTGGAGAGCGGCAACGCTGAATTAAGAATTAAGACAGTTGAATGCACGTGAGAAGTCTAACAGTTACAGTCTTAGTTATATGTTTTTCATTCCTTTCCTATATCGAATCTTTAAGGACTAATAGCAAAACTAATCTGCTCAAAATCGCCATCAAGTATTATATTCAGAGCAATGATGCGTAGTTGCAGTGTCCAAGAGGCAACCGGATGGCACGCGGTATTTAAGCACCCGAAGTGTTGTTGAACCGCCCTTTGCAACCCGAACTGAGTCGAAGGGAGGCGGCCGGGGGCGGAAATAGAAAAAAAAATTTTTTGTCGCGAGGCAGCCGTTTGAAACAGCCGTTGCCTGAACCCCCCCCCCTCTCCAATTTCCGTCGCAGTCCAAGTTGGCTCAATTCAGTTTGCTCAGGGCGGTTCCACAACGCTTTGGGAACTGAAATACCGCGAGCCACCTGCTTGCCTCTCGGATACTAAAAACTACGCGTCACTGCCCCCCCCCCCCCCCTCCACGATACAAGATTGCCCCACACGCCAACTGTCACAGACGTCAAATGCGAAAGTAAACCTCATGTCAACGCACGTCAGTAGCTATATTAAGTCGGATACAGAAGGCGGTACTCCTGGGCACTGCGCTTATAGTCAGAAGGTTCCTCTCTCTGTCGCTGTAGCTTAAGGCTCCGTCGCGCCACCGGCGACACCATAGGTTAGGTATCTTTATATTTTTTACTTTTATTAGAATATTGAAAAAAGCATAGATATAGGATTTAAATCCTTTCTTTATGGTAAAAAGCCTAATTTATGGATTGACTGAAAAGTGTCAATAGATTGAGTGAAAAAAGTAAAAGTCTTGACATGACACATTAAAAGTCGGTGTTGATAAAAAATATCATTTATTTTTAATAAATTATAATATCACTTTAAAATAGTGCCCAAGGATCTGCTCCAAAAAGTTGGACTCAGATACTAAGGATTCCTAACAAGGTATGTATCTACCCAAACAAATCCACGAACAAAAACCAATCCCCAACAATTGAAATTGGAAAATACAGTTTCAGTAGATGGTTCCAAGACATGTATACAGGATCTGCGAAGTAGTGTTACCTACAGTCGAGCGTTTTTCAAATAATCTTCATAAGCTTGCGTTTTAAATTCCATTGCTATGCAGTCTGAAAGGCAGTGTCCCACTGGAGTATGAAAGATCACACTGTGTTCGACATATTTAGTCCATAGGGTCACATCATATTAGACACTATTAGTATGTTATGTTATATTAGAAATTGTGACAAAAAGTACAGTGGCTCCCTAGAAAGACGAGCTCCTTATCTTTACCGAATTTATAGTTACACACGCCACAGATACGCTATGCAAGCCAACACCACGAATCGACACTACTCTAGTAATAGTATATTACTTACCAAGGGCTGTAAAAGAAAGAAAGCCCGAAATAGCAGGTATTTGTGACAAATTTAACGTCACTCACTACTTATAATCAATAATCACGTCTTGTCTTACTTATAGTGGCAAAAAGAATTCACAATAAAAGTACATAGGTGTTCTGGAGTATAGGAACTATTATTTTATTCTGTGGTTCAGGCAAAGGTATGCTGTAAGTATAGTACCTAACCATTCGATACATTTTCAAGTAATTCACCTCTGGGAGTAATGTTGCCTGTGTAACTGGTATGCCGATATTATTTGTGCAGTTGATAGGCCCGAGGCCTCACATTCTTTCATCAAAACAAAAGTACTATTGCAAGGTCGCAGACATTCATTATCAAATATCATCATCAGTCAATGCACATCAGATTCTGTCATGTACATGAGACAGAATGAATAACAGTAATCCCCACGATGGCCCAGTGCGGGTGTTGGACTGCAGATTTATATTACGACGCTGGAAAACAAGAATGTAGTGTCCCGGATGGTAAGCAGACACCGTAGCCTATGGACGCTTTCGATTCTAGAAAGAGAAAAAACACATGCGTTGCCGACCCTTTATTGATTTGAGGATTCTTTGTGTTGATAGCTAGAGACGAACGCCTCACCCTCAGCACAACCCTTCTTCAGGAGCCTACAGAGCAAGTAGGGGCGATTTTATGGCTGCGGTCTACTGTAAGATATTACCCCAGTCGGGCTTCTTGAAATATGAGCGAGATGACATTCCGTTGTGCCCAACCTCTACTAAAAAAAATCTTTTTATATTTCTTCAAAGTGGTATTAGTCCAGATTTTTTACTGATATCCTCTGAATCTCCTCGAATGTAAAACGATAAATTATTTCTTTGAAACAACAGTTATAATCTACGCCTCTTTTCATCAAAACGTATGCGTTAAAGTCACACTAATGATGAATGGCATTTTTGAGGTATCTTTAAGTTCTTAAATATTTTAAACACTTTTTAAGTAGGTAATTTATGCACGACACAGCAGACTATGACTTAATCTCCAGTAGTAAGTATATTAGGTGTAGCTGGAGAGCCGCCTATTTACATATGTAAGTACAGTATGCATGCATTGCACGAATGTAAATGCTTTATTGTACCTATACTAGGCACAGGTTGTAAAACACTGACTTATAACATAATTAGGTATGTATGGTAAACGTTACGTACTTGTAAGGTTTTTACTATAACTAATACGCGAAACTCACTAACGAAGTAGTCAATAAAACATTAATACTTACTCGAAATATTACTGTTTCAGGGAAATAATTGAAGAATTTGGTCAACCCTAATTGCCGATAATTATGGATCTGGTTTAAAATGTAATAGGGTGAGGACTTCGTTCCAACAAGATGCGAGCAAGCGCAAGGCTTTTACCCATGTCAGTAAGAAGTCGTCGAGAATAATTCATGCTATCTCTTTGGTTCTTTTCTCCTTAGTACTTTGCAAGGTAATTAATGTTTCAAAAGGATTTAAATCCTAATAATATTATAAATGCGACAGGGAGTAGCAGTAACAAAGCTTTTGCAGACAGGAGAATATGGCAGCTTACCAATATAGTAATAGTCGTTAAGTTCACTTCAACTACTGGACTGGAAGACATTACTTTTGCTCTTATTTTGTCGGGTTCAGGTGCGGATATTGAGACTGTATTTATTTTGTAAAAGAGGACTAAACTAACTGACAGAGATGCAGCTATAATTTAAATGAAGAGTAAGACGTATGTTTTACTGTCACATATTAGGAGTATTTTGTGAAGTAACAAGTGGTTAATACCTATCCTCGTGTCCAAGTGTAGCCTTGTGTACAAGTGGTTAATGAACCAAGTGCGGGTAGTTCGGAATACCCACGCAACAAAAAGATGTCGATACCCGATTAAGCCAGGCGTCCCGTGGCCAAGGATGGTGTGACATATCGGACACGTCGGGAAACCTCAGAGGGGTAACTTAATATGTTAGTTATACGTGTTTAAATCCTGTTTAATCCTACTATCCTACTAATATTATAAATGCGAAAGTTTAGATGTTTGGATGTTTGGATGTTTGTTACTCAATCACGCTTAAACGGCTGAACCGATTTGAATGAAATTTTGCACGAAGATAGTTTATAGCCTGGATTAAAATATAGGATTGTTTTTATCCCGAGTCCACGCAGACGAAGTCGCGGGCGGAAGCTAGTAAGACAATATGTGACAGTCGTGAACGTTTAAATTAATATATTTGTGATGTAATTGTCATCATGATCATAATTTAAGAGCTAAGCTCTTGTCGGTGTAGTACTTTCCAACTCATTAGACAGTATTCAATTAGTCCCATGTAGGGCAGTGTAGTGTGGTGGTGGGGAACCCACTTGCCTTCCACATCGCAAGTTGTCACAGAATCTTCATCGGATATTGCAGCTTTTTATGGAAAAGCTTCTACAAGTCTTCCCACATCCTCATAACTTATTCTTGGCTTATACTTTTTAGTATAGACTAGTACAGATCTTCCTCTTTATTATATTAGTATAGATAATGCCTACGAAGCTGACGGTCCAGGGTTCGAATCCCGGTAAAGGCAAATATTTGTGTGATGAGCATGAATATTTATATCTGAGTCGGGGATGTTTTCTATGTTATTAAGGTTCCGTAGTCAACAAGGAACCCTTATAGTTTCGCTATGTTCGTCCGTCTGTCCGTATTTGGCTTAGCTCAGTAACCCTTATTACTAGAAAACTGTAATTCTGCATCCATACTAATATTATAAATGCGAAAGTGTGACTGTCTGACTGTCTGTCTGTCTGTCTGTTACCTCTTCAAGCTTAAACCGCTGAACCGATTTACATGAATTTTGGTATAAACATTAATTAGAAAACACATAATACAAAATAACAATTTTGGTATAGAGATAGTTTGGGGAAGGACATAGTATTTATCCCGGAAATCATCCCCAAAGGGGGTGAAATGGGGGGGGGGTGAATTTGTATGGAGCTGTGATATAAACGAGTTCCACGCGGACGGAGTCGCGGGCAGAAGCTAGTGGGTACCTTCCCTACACCTAAAATGGGGATGTAATTTATTTTACTAGGTAAATTAGTGTGGGGTCTCTTTGAATAGCTTGTTCAAAAATATCTTATTATTGTTTTAATACGGTAACATGGTATCTTAATGTACTGGACCATAACTTGAAACAGGAATGACTAATGTGAATAAGAAGAGTGACAAGGAATGGCTATGAAAGTAATGCCAGAGAAGTAAAACTTTTGTAATTTTGTATGCTCCTCTTAGATTGGCTGTGATGACGTAGTGAAAGAGGAGATTTGGGAATAGCCCTGATCTTTAACCAATTTCAAAAAGAATGAGACCCCTCTTTTCTCTTTCCCGTTTATTTAAAATCATTTTTACATTCGATCTCCGTCATTTATAAACCGATTCGTACATATTTTACTCCTTTGAAGTTGCATGCGTCTATAGGCTGCGGTGTCCGCTTACCATCAGGCGGGCCGTACGTTTGTTTGCCACCGTCGTAGTACAAAAAAAAAGACCGGATTGTTCCCGATGTTACCAAAAATCCAGTTTGATGATTGGATCCATGAGGAATTAAGGGAAAATAACTCGTTTATTTACTCCCGGAAACCAGTAGTGTTTTTATTGCAGTGTGTTTGTGTGTATGTGTTAGGCAGAAGGCCTTTCAATGCGAAGAACACCTTAAAGCTGACGACAAGAAGTATTTCACACTTCGTGAAATAACCACGATGTCCTTTACGGCAAAGCTTCTGTTAAATATCAACTCATATTTCGTACATTTATTTTTTATCTTGTGGTAGGTACGCCGGCATTCGAACCCACGACCTCCAAGGTTTAAAGTCGCGATACTTACCGCTCTGCTCAATAGCGTAGTTTATGTGCGTGATAGATAAATCATAGTGCAGTGACAGTTAACAAACACTGATATGATCTAAATATTACCAATATTTTCCTACGCAGGGATTCCTGTCAGCTGATGAAATTGTCTTACGCAACGGGCTCAAATTATAAATGCACGGATATTGCTTATTGAAACCAGTGTAGTTACGAGGAGTATTTTGCGGCTGTAGCTGACTCGAGACAAGCAGGTATACTTACTAAAATAAGGTTTAAGATAGAACGTGTTTCTTCTGTGTTTGTATATTAGTGACAACAAATATTTTTTGTATGATGTAACTGCAAGTATTCTTGTACGTCAACTGCAAGTATTCTTGTTCGTTTTGGACTGACATATAGTCCAAAACGAATCAACCGATATCAATAATTGTTTCATCGTTATTTTCAATGGACCCCTATGGGGGCCTATTCCTTCCATCAAAATAAAAGAATCTTTGGAAGGTCGCTGACCTTCGTCGTCATTATTAGTCTATACATCCGATTATACCTGTCATGTATGAGAGAGAATTAAAAATTGTTATCCCCACTCTGGCCTAGTGCGGGTTGCAGACTGCATTCATATGTTATGGCTTCACAAATAGGTATATCTACGATTATATGATTTTTTCTTATACAAAGACGGTGGCATACAAACAGGCTGTCTGCCTCATGGTAAGCAGACACCTTAGCCTATGGACGCTTGGGATTTCAGAAGAATCACAAGCGCGTTGACCCGACCCTTTATTGATTTGAGGATTCGTGTTGATAGCTAGGTAGAGACGAACGTGGGTCCCTCGCTCTCAACATAACATATCCTCGGGGGCTCTGGTGACTTCACTCATTACCAGGAACAACAACACCACATACCAACAGAGCCAGCAGAGGCTGCGCGGTCTTTTGTAAGGTGGAGGTACTTCCCCAGTTGGGCTGCGGTCTTATGTATGGTGGAGGTACTACCCCGGTTGGACTGCGGCTGCTGCTGCAAATATAAGCGTGATGACTTTCCGCTGCGCCCTACTTCCCTTCAAAATCATTATATATTATATTTCTTCAAAGTGGTAATAACATAGGATTAATTCGTCAAGATTTGATGACAAAATCCAGTGGAGCTCATCGATGACGATTCACGAGTTTTGATACAATTTCTTTGCACAATAGCAGTAACAATCTACGCCTCTTCTCATCAAAATATATAATTTAAATTCACACTAATGACTTAATCTAGCGTTAAGTATGGCATTGTTGGTTTCTTAAATTATTATAAGTATAGAGTTGTGACTTTGGCATTTTTAGGTAATCAACGCATAACTCAGTTGATCATTTCCAGTAGCGTAGTTTGTTAGAGGGTTGGAGGCCCGTTTATCTTAAATGCTTTATGATGGTAAACAAAATACCATCATACTAATATTATAAACTAGCTTCTGCCCGCGACTCCGTCCGCGTGGAAGTCGTTTATATCGTAGCTCCATACAAACTTTCACCCCCCATTTTAGGGAAGTGGGGGGTTAGAAAGAGACAAAAAGTAGCCTATGTCACTCTCCATCTCTTCAACCATCTCCACTTAAAAAAACACGTCAATTCGTTGCTCCGTTTTGCCGTGAAAGACGGACAAACAAACACACACATACACTTTCCCATTTATAATATTAGTATGGATGCATATTTTACTTTGGTTTGTTTGGATATTTGGATGTTTAGATGTATGTTTGTTACTCAATCACGCTTAAACGGCTCAACCGATTTTAAGATAGTATTGCCTGGATTAAAATATAGGATAGTTTTTATCCCGGGTCCACGCAGACAAAGTCGCGGGCGGGAGCTAGTATAGCATAATAAATATTGTATGGTAAACGTATATTCCTTACTTAGAAGGTTTGGACACCCGTTAATATGAGGACAATGACTAATAAGTGAATCTCTGTTTCAGGGAAAGAATTGAAGAATTTGGCCAGCCCTTATTGCCGACATATATACATCTGGCTTAACATGCAACAGGGTACTTCGTTCCTACAAGATCCGAGGATCAGTGATCTTATTAAGCGCAATTTATTATATAATTAAAACAAGACAAATATATTCATTTATTAACCATTAGCATCGCTCAGCTCTATTAGGTTTTTTTTTGTTATATAGTAACCTAGTTAATTTATTGTGTTTACTAAATAATCTGCCTGCTTGAAGTCGTATGATTTGTATGACCGACTACGTGCTCTACTCTGACTTAATTTAAGCGTGCGGACGGGTGAATTTTGTTAACACTTGCATTGCCAGGAACTTACGCCGTAGTCGCTTTCCGCTCCATACGAGGAAAACCACGGGATCGGCTACGTGCGTAGCGCGTGTTATATCTTGTTATTGAGTCACAAGAAGAAAAAGGCTTTTGGACAAGGAGCTGATATTTTAAAGCGAACACGTAAGGGTTATCCATCTCGAAAATGGTTCTCTCGGAGGCTTTACTGAGGTCATCGAACATCGTACTCAAGTCCTCCGTGGTCTCAGCCAAGATTACTATATCGTCAGCAATCAGTCAGTGATCAAATGTCTATACCATGCTACGCCCGCTGTGCAGCGAGGAACAGCTTTGACGAAATAACCTCTCCTCGCCTGAGTCCCCGCTGCAGCAGAATAAGTTTCGAGTACCGGTCTTGTTGTCGGACTGACATAGTGACATTCTTGTACAAGCACTTCAGCGCTTCGATAGTCCGGTAGTCTACAATTGGCACCGCTAGAGTAGTAAAACCCAGGTTTCGTTCGAATCGAAGGCTTTCTCTTAGTCCACGAACGCTAAATGAAGGGGCAGGTTATACCTACTTCTCAGCCTTCTTTATAACCTGATGGAGCATATGGATGTGGTCTACGGTACTGAAGTATCTTAGGAAATTGGGTTGTTCGGGAGCTGCATCGCACGAAAATATTCGTAATGAATCACCAAAACAGCTTTCTAGTCATGGCTCAGATTTGAGATGAGTTCTTCAGCAGGGTGTTGTCACCCCTTTTCAGAACAGCACCACCACACTTCTGTTCCATGCCCTTATCGTTATCCTTTCCAGTAAGATGGAGTAGAACAACCTCTGAAGGGCCGTAAGGATCGGTTTTCCAGCCGCCTATAATGAGGCCACCGCCGACGCTACATCCGAATAAAGCTTAATTGGATGCCCATTAGCGTCCGCGGCATCCAGATAGATGTAAATTGGACGCCCATCGGCGTTCTCGGTGCTGGAATCGCAGTTGTAGTAGTAATAGGATGCCCTACGCCGTCCACGGCATCCGAGATGGATTCTTAGTAGAAACAAAATGTCTGTTTTCTGAAACCGGCAATATAGTCGGACGTTCTGAAAGTTAAAATAAGTCTTACCTTTGCCACAGAACATTTCGTTATCGAGAATTTATCATGAAATCTTGTTAAAATTGGACAGATTGTCCACGGCATTGCACAGACGTCGATGGGCGTTCACGGCAATGAATGGATTAAAACGATTAATGAAACTGACATGATTCGCCGGGATACGTATAATGCATTTCTTTCTTCAATGTCAAGTAGTCTGATTTCGACAATCGGACTACAAATACTAGCAGATCGCATGCCGTCTTCAAGTCAACTGATAGCAGCAGCCGTAAGCGAAGCCACGTACGCCTGCCCGTGTGCCGGCACCGCGGTACTGCGCGCAGATAATATACCTACTAATAAGTACATACTGTAATACTATTACGTGACGTCTGGCTTCACTTGGCTATTACCGACCGAATTACCGACAGCTACACGTGCGGAAAATCCCACTTTCTGGCTAGGGGCGACGTAAAACTGTATTCATCAAGGGCGGTAATTAGTAAAGCCTCAGATCGAACATTTATCGCCCTTGCTTTCTGCTCGAGCGTCAAGTACCTTCGATCGAAGACATTATGTGTACGGTCAAGTGCAAAAATATGTATCGATAACATACTCTCATAAATAAGTAACAAAACCTTAATCCGCTGACATAAGAGTTGTGGGACATATTTATGAGTAAGTTGTATGCACCCATATTTTTACACTTGACTGTACGACTCTTACAGGAAAGTCAAAAAAGGCAATCAAATTCTGCAACACTTCGGTAAATATAAACGGTTGTCCATATACAGGCTTGCCAGTAATATGGGACAGTAGCTGCTCTGCTTGCGTGTCAAACCTGCACGGCTATCATGCGACGGCGCGCGCAATCTCGATTTTTCTCGCATTATCCGTCTCTTTCTTATTAGAACACTTAGAACAAGAGATATATCTACAAACGGACGTAATTTGTCACAGCAACTTGCAATAGTTGGAAAGAGACAGCTATACACTACTAACCAGTCTAACTATAGCAAGTTGTTGGGACAAATTACAAGGTCTTTAAACGTACGAGCACTTGGCTGTTTGTAGTGATATGTCTTAGTCAAAGCATATACGTAGTCGGTCCCAAAGTTCTGTCACTGGCATATTATTTTTAAATTTAGAAGATGATTTTAAGAAAATTTTATTGCATTCCATTTTTGAATGTTTGACAATTATTTTAAAACAAAAAACAGTCATTCGTTGCAATTTCTCACGATGGAGTGGACATTGAAAGAAAACCGAATAGCTGTTTTAGCATTGCACCGCTGTGGGCACTCGCCAAGTACCATTTTCAAGTTGCTCAAAAATTTAAAAATAACGCTTAGGTTTGTGTATCGTACTATTGATAGGTACAATGAAGTCTCCAGTGTTGAGTACAAGAAAAGAATTGGCCGGCCTCGCTCCGTACGAACACCAGCAGTGATCAAAGCGATCAAGGCGCGCATAGCAAGAAATCCTGTCCGAAAACAGAAATTGATGGCTTTGCAGATGGGTGTCAGTAGAAAAACCGTCAAAAAGGTTTTAAACGAAGATCTTAGTCTACGAGCATACAAAAAAAAGCGTGGGCACTTACTTAATGCCCGTCTAAAAACAATAAGGCTTAAAAGATCCCGGAAGTTGTTAAAGCGGTACGCGAAAAATCGACACCGTGATATCCTCTTTACAGACGAAAAGATTTTCGATATTGAAGAGAAGTACAATAAACAGAATGATAGAGTGTACGCTAGGAGTTCTGAAGAAGCAGGAAAAAGAGTTCCGCGGGTGCAACATGGACATCATCCATCATCAGTGATGGTCTGGTTGGGTGTATCTTATTACGGGCCAACTGAGGTTCATTTTTGCGAAAAAGGTGTCAAAATCAGTGCGAAAGTATACCAAGAGACAGTTTTGGATAAGGTTGTCAAAGATCTGCCCAACACGCTATTTTCGGGACATAATTTTGTGTTCCAGCAGGATTCTGCACCAGCACACAAAGCCAAGACCACTCAAGCCTGGTTTGACCGTCAAAAAATCGACTTTATAAGACACGAAGATTGGCCTTCCTCTAGTCCGGACCTTAATCCTTTGGACTATAAAATTTGGCAGGTCTTAGAGGGGAAGGTCTGTGCTAAACCACATAAAAATTTGGAGAGCCTAAAGTCATCTTTAAGAAAAGCAGTTACTGAGATAGATATGAAAATGGTGCGTGCTGCGATAGACGACTGGCCGCACCGATTAAGGGCCTGTATTAAAAACAAAGGAGGTCATTTTGAATAATTTTGAGTAATTTTAATTCTTTATTAAATGTACTTTAAATCGGTATATAATTTATTAAAAAATGATTGCTACTTTTGTTTTTATCATTATTTTCATTTGTGACAGAACTTTGGGACCGACTACGTAGTTAAAAGGTAGAAAAGTGTACAGTAAAGGAATTTCATACATTTTCGTGGCCGCTAAAACTGTACAGCTTAACTTTTTAAATTTGCGCGTGTCAGTAGCGAGGAACTTCACGTACTATTTTTGCTACAGTATTTGATATAAAACCTCTTTGCTTTTTATTTGCCGCATGAGTGACAGATACAATTTAAGAAAAAAACCATTAAGCCTGTGACCGTGGGCGTAACATAGGCCATTGTAGCTCTGTATGTCTGCGCATTATGAAGCCCTTTTCGAGCAAGTGTGTGTTTTGACAGAGACATAACAACATTACACATAACAATAAAAAAATGCAACCACCTCCTTTTTAGGGTTCCGTACCCAAAGGGTAAAAACGGGACCCTATTACTAAGACTTCGCTGTCCGTCCGTCTGTCTGTCACCAGGCTGTATCTCAAGAACCGCGATAGCTAGACAGTTGAAATTTTCATAGATGATGTATTTCTGTTGCCGTTATAACAACAAATACTAAAATAAAATAAATATTTAAGGGGGGCTCCCATACGACAAACTTTTTTTTACCGTTATTAAAGATAATGGTCCGTCGTCGTCGGCATTAGAATTTTTGAAAATTACAAAAAAAAACCGTGGGCACAAACATTTTTTGGATACATGGCCCAATTTACCTTTTTTTTTACGTGGGGAAATGCCTTTACGCATTTCACCCGGCCGGGGAACTGTGAAGTCAGGGCGGATATGTCGGACTCCCGGGAACCGCCCGAACTACCGACTAAACCCCGCGGTGTTCCGTCTCGTCATCAGGGTGCCGGGTTACGAGCACGCCGAAGCACTTGTGCGACCCGGTGGGACCCATCCCTGCCGTTTTAATTTGGCAAACGATGGACCGAACACCTTGTACAATCAACTTTTTTTTGTGGTTATTCTGCGGGAAATATTATAAATTGGGCTCCTGAGCCCTAGGCGTGGCTTGCCGCAGTATAACAATAAAAAAAGTGAAGTGTGTGTGAAGTGATTGTTATTATTATTTTTGAAGTTCAAAAAATCTGTTTTAATGCCTTTTTTATATGGCTGCAGGAGGTGGTGTGCCCCGAGGACGAGAACGTGGAGCGCTGCGTGCGCGCCGCCGTCGCGCGCCTGCACGCCGCGCTCGCGCCCGCGCGCGCGCCGCCACCGCCACCGCCCGCCGTCTGACCGCCACCGCCACCGCCACCGCGTGTCTCCTGCAGGAGGCGGTGTGCCCCGAGGACGAGAACGTGGAGCGCTGCGTGCGCGCCGCCGTCGCGCGCCTGCACGCCGCGCTCGCGCCCGCGCGCGCGCCGCCACCGCCACCGCCCGCCGTCTGACCGCCACCGCCACCGCCACCGCGTGTCTCCTGCAGGAGGCGGTGTGCCCCGAGGACGAGAACGTGGAGCGCTGCGTGCGCGCCGCCGTCGCGCGCCTGCACGCCGCGCTCGCGCCCGCGCGCGCGCCGCCACCGCCACCGCCCGCCGTCTGACCGCCACCGCCACCGCCACCGCCACCGCCACCGCCACCGCCACCGCGTGTCTCCTGCAGGAGGCGGTGTGCCCCGAGGACGAGAACGTGGAGCGCTGCGTGCGCGCCGCCGTCGCGCGCCTGCACGCCGCGCTCGCGCCCGCGCGCGCGCCGCCACCGCCACCGCCCGCCGTCTGACCGCCACCGCCACCGCCACCGCGTGTCTCCTGCAGGAGGCGGTGTGCCCCGAGGACGAGAACGTGGAGCGACGAGACCATTGCCATTGCCATTAGGCAGGGATAGGGGTGGGGTGTCAAAACGATACTAGAGGCCCTACCGCGAAACGAAAACGAACTTCGTTCGTGTCTCCATCTCTGTCGCACTTGCATATTTGAGCAACAGAGACGGAGATAAACGAACGAACTTCGTTTTCGTTTCGCGGTAGGGCTTCAGGCACCCGTTTAGTTTGAACATGCGCCTACCGGGTTTTAGGCGCGTGTTTGAGTAGAAATTTGTAAACAGCTCGCATTCTATGGTTTTTTCGTTCGCTGAATACGAGGACGCGGATTAGTGAATTGACGGTCCAGTTAATGACCGTTTCCGAAAATATTCCCCATTCTTATGCCGAAAAATTCCAGTTCGGGAATGTTTTTGAGAATATTCCCGGGAACGGCACTTTACTGAGTGTGGCTCGCTAAAGTTGGGACAATCCAACACTTGTCAATATAAATAGTAAACTCTTGATTTGTATACACGGCAAACGTGATACATACCCTAAGGCATTTTAAAATAATGCCATTTTTAAATGGACTGAGTATGAAGTGAGATCGAGTGAATGAATGATTCTTGTTGATGTATCGAATACGTTTTGTATTGTTGGTTGTAACAATAAAAATACTGTTAATTTATCGTTTATTTTTATTAAATTAGAAACCTTAACATACATTTACAATGCTTATTTATACACGCATATAGCGTCAGGAACTATGTTATGAAACCAGATAATTGGGTCATAATTTATAGCGCAAATATATCGTGACGTAAAAATAGCATTTTTTTTCTCTTTTTGGTTTTTATTATCAATGAGTGAAATTGAGGCTTTTTTCGATACGACTTCTTATAACTACTACGCGTGACCACCATGGTGCGCGCGCGCTCCGCCTGCCACGTCAGCACGTGCCGGGCGCGCTAGTGCTGGTCCCGCTAGTCCCGCTTGGAGTACCGCTTCCAGTAGCGGCGCACGTCGTCGTGGCCGGCGCGCGTGACCACCATGGTGCGCGCGCGCTCCGCCTGCCACGTCAGCACGTGCCGGGCGCGCTAGTGCTGGTCCCTCTAGTCCCGCTTGGAGTACCGCTTCCAGTAGCGGCGCACGTCGTCGTGGCCGGCGCGCGTGACCACCATGGTGCGCGCGCGCTCCGCCTGCCACGTCAGCACGTGCCGGGCGCGCTAGTGCTGGTCCCGCTAGTCCCGCTTGGAGTACCGCTTCCAGTAGCGGCGCACGTCGTCGTGGCCGGCGCGCGTGACCACCATGGTGCGCGCGCGCTCCGCCTGCCACGTCAGCACGTGCCGGGCGCGCTAGTGCTGGTCCCGCTAGTCCCGCTTGGAGTACCGCTTCCAGTAGCGGCGCACGTCGTCGTGGCCGGCGCGCGTGACCACCATGGTGCGCGCGCGCTCCGCCTGCCACGTCAGCACGTGCCGGGCGCGCTAGTGCTGGTCCCGCTAGTCCCGCTTGGAGTACCGCTTCCAGTAGCGGCGCACGTCGTCGTGGCCGGCGCGCGTGACCACCATGGTGCGCGCGCGCTCCGCCTGCCACGTCAGCACGTGCCGGGCGCGCTAGTGCTGGTCCCGCTAGTCCCGCTTGGAGTACCGCTTCCAGTAGCGGCGCACGTCGTCGTGGCCGGCGCGCGTGACCACCATGGTGCGCGCGCGCTCCGCCTGCCACGTCAGCACGTGCCGGGCGCGCTAGTGCTGGTCCCGCTAGTCCCGCTTGGAGTACCGCTTCCAGTAGCGGCGCACGTCGTCGTGGCCGGCGCGCGTGACCACCATGGTGCGCGCGCGCTCCGCCTGCCACGTCAGCACGTGCCGGGCGCGCTAGTGCTGGTCCCGCTAGTCCCGCTTGGAGTACCGCTTCCAGTAGCGGCGCACGTCGTCGTGGCCGGCGCGCGTGACCACCATGGTGCGCGCGCGCTCCGCCTGCCACGTCAGCACGTGCCGGGCGCGCTAGTGCTGGTCCCGCTAGTCCCGCTTGGAGTACCGCTTCCAGTAGCGGCGCACGTCGTCGTGGCCGGCGCGCGTGACCACCATGGTGCGCGCGCGCTCCGCCTGCCACGTCAGCACGTGCCGGGCGCGCTAGTGCTGGTCCCGCTAGTCCCGCTTGGAGTACCGCTTCCAGTAGCGGCGCACGTCGTCGTGGCCGGCGCGCGTGACCACCATGGTGCGCGCGCGCTCCGCCTGCCACGTCAGCACGTG